>CAIIXF020000004.1:17180964-17853476 GCA_903813345.2 Owenia fusiformis
TGCAGCCATTCATCTCCCTTGGCGATAATCCGTCGATTATGTTGTCCAGGTAACAAACCTTGCATAGTCCAGTTCGTGCCTAGCAACCAGAGTAAACCCTGTTGAAACTTGCCACCCCCGTGCCATATTATGATATCATCAAGACGTTTCAACGAGCATGAACTTCTACAAACCTGATGACCTTGAACTCCAATAACGTTGAGGTGATAGTCAGTTTTACCCTCGATGGGGACCTTCCCCGAGTTAAGCTCCTCATTGTATCGAAGCAATCTGTCTTTAGTTTCTGGATAGGTATAAATGAATCTGAGTGGGGGGTGTTGCCAACTTATGTTCAGACACACCAGGGCCAGGTTCAGGACGACCTGGTCATCAGGTTTAGTGACAGATACCTTTCCAACCATATCCCAAAATATGGCTAAAAAGCAAAACAGACGATCATAGACGACATGGTGTTATATGAATGTTATAAAGGATCGATTGATTGATTGATTATTGTTAATGCCCAATCGTCAATCATCCGATTGTTTGTTTGTTTGTTTGTTTGTTAATTTGTTTTTGTTTTTCGTTTGTTTTCTCGGTATATGATTTGTTGATTTATTTAAAGCCCCCCCCCATAAAGTTTAAACCACTTTGGCTTTTATTGTAGGCTTACCCAATGTTATCAAAGTGTGATATGTGAAACTTTTTTTTATTTCAAAAAGTGTTTTTTGAAGAATTTTTTGTTCGAAAAATCGAGTGTTTATTTAAAACTAACCCTTAGGGGTTACACGTATCTTTTAATAAGGGAAAATCTCTAAAAAAAACTTTTAAAGTCATGACAAATCGTAAATGAATAATTAAAACACATTTTCAAACCTTACACGGGGACTTTTAGCGTTTCGACTCACTTTTGTTTAGCGATGATCGCATAAGTACCATACCCATATTTATTGTCCTCAGTTGCCAATAAGAAACTAGAGAAAAAGGATAACGACCATTTTGGGAACCAATCAGATCAGCTCTAGGAAACCTATCAAACACATCACTTGGGTGATGGACGGGCAGAGCATCAGTATCAAACGTCACAATATCATATCCAAGATAATTAACCAATCTCCATAGCAACACTCTGCTTATCCACATCATTTGTTTGCGCTCTTGCTTTTCGCTCTCTTTGGAAAAACTAATAGTGACATTTTTAGTTTTGCGTAGTTCATCAATGTTATAATATAAACAGCTTACGTTTATTTTTCTATTATCAAGAAACTCGCAAACCTCAATATCTTGACTATATACAAGTATTCTACCAATAGGTGGGATGCATAGTTGCCTAGCAACAATTATCCAATTGATAAGAGATGGGAGATAATGATAAGTTATACCAATACTATATACCATTCTATCTCGAAAAGATTTCAATTTGTTTCGCAAATCGTAAAATACGTGAGCGTGTTTTAGTTCAGAAAATGGTTTAAAGAAGTTTTCAAATGGCAATATAATTTTCTCGCGAGGATTTAATTCCAAATTTTCAACTACTCGTCCACACATCTTGTCAACCCTATCAGCACATACTTTTCTTGCAGATCTTCTCTGAAAAGCAGAGGAACGAAACAGGATCTCCGTTATGTTTATATCCGCTGGAACCTGACGCTTTCGATTTTTGGTTTCATACTTTTTGAGGAATGTTTCGTATTTGGATCCAATAGCTTTAATCGCTTTCGTTTCCTCATTGGTAAGTTCATTGTCAATGTTCAGTTCTGTGCAAGATGTTTCGTTTGCTTCTTTAATCGTTATATTAACTAAGTCTTGTATTTCTTCAAATTTAGGAATGACATTCCTGAAACTGAATGACCAGTTGAACGCTGGATTTCTGTATTGTTTAACTGGCGTCTCTTGAATATTAACCAAGCCTTGTCGTATTTCCTCAAATTTAGGAGTGACGTTCCTGAAACTGAATGACCAGTTGAACGCTGGATCTTTGTATTGTCTAACTGGCGCCTCTTGAATATTAACTAAGCCTTGTCGTATTTCCTCAATTTTAAGAGTTACGTTCCTGAATCTAAATGACCTATTGAACGCTGGATTTCTGTATTGTTTAACTGGCGTATCTTGAAAATCTATAAAATTAATTCCAAGTATTCCAATGCACATAAGTATAACAATAACGTGAAATTTTCTTTGAACAAGGACGTAATAAACTGAATACATTGTACAACGTTTTAGTCCATACAAATAATGTGAATAAGATTGAATCCCAAAAACTATAATTTCATTGATACTTCTATAATAACATCACCGATAGTAAGCTTTAAATGTTATGCGATCAATTACATTATAACAACAATGGTGTTAGGCCTTAACGCTAGCTGATAACAGAAATAGCAAATCCTCAACCGTCCAATTAACCTAGGTTCAACTATTTGCATCAAAACTATGTAATGTTAATTGTTAAATGTCAACGATCCTTCCATAATTTATTAATATGAATGTCAACTACGGATGTCGGGATAGTCCGACATTTTGTGGTCGTGAGTTATTTCAGGAAACAACTCCCTTTGCCAATATTTACGTCCAACATGTTGTGCAAATTCATAATACGTCATTCAGCTACTTTTAAAGCATATTATATGTGACTGCGACTCGTGTAGTATGTGGAAATGCTACGGTTAATGTGACTGAGGCTTAACTGCTTAAGGGTCTTGTCTCCACAAGACATCATTCTCTATCCAAAGATCTCATTATCTCAAGTCATTAGGAAAATGGCAGGTTTGTTTGTTTGTTTGTTTGTTTGTTTACTACAAATCTGAAGAATACAATTCCTTTAAAAAAATCAATGAAAATTTATAAACATTATATACATGTTAATAATACTATAAGTTATTCAATGATTCGAGTGAAATACAGAAATATTCTTCCCGAGAAGGTTGTATTTCACGATGCGCTAGCAGAGTGAAATACAGACGTTTAAGGGAAGAATATTTTCCGTATTTCACGAGAAATCATTGAATAACGTTTTTAATCCATGATTACCCAATGGCATATAAAACTCGCCTAAACCAAGTCCCTTGGCTTGGGGCCAGAGAAACAGATCAACCTTCTCACCTCAGAGATATTTTACATCGATATTCCTTCAAAATCTTTATGGCCTTGTTGTTTGCTTTTTATTGTATTATACGAGACGTTTGATTATCTTTCTTTTTTCTTCAATTTCATCAGCTGGAAGTGTAGTGTAGTGTAGCGAAACGTTTTTACGACTTTCGTCTGCCATATTGGATTTTAAAATTAACCTAGGTTCAACTATTTGCATCAGAACTATGTAATGTTAATTGTTAAATGTCAACGATCCTTCCATAATTTATTAATAATTATGCATGTCAACTACATGTACGTATGTCGGGATAGTCCGACATTTTGTGGTCGTGAGTTATTTCAGGAAACAACTCCCTTTGCCAATATTTACGTCCAACATGTTGTGCAAATTCATAATACGTCATTCAGCTACTTTTAAAGCATATTATATGTGACCAGAGTACGACGTCTTCTGTGTTTCACGTTACAAAAGCCGCTAGCGCCTTTCGACCATCTCTATTGCCACTTTGGAGAAGCTGGTGAATTTGACGCGTCATCGTGTGAATGACGCGATAGCGCTAAAATATATCCATAGCGTTTTGGAAGATCGCTTGCCATTTCATTAATACTGACCCAAATTTTATCATCTTTATACGAGCATGTTCCTGAAGATGTCCCCTATCAAATGGTACAAGAAATTTGATGACAATTAAAATATCTACGCTACAATCACTGTGTACAAATGAACTTTTCATTTTCTAAAAGGTTTGTTTACCTTGGCAACCTGTACTTTTCACGCTTCTATCTTTGCTTTTATTCCGTTTTGCATCCGGTTTTTTGATAAATAAGAATCATTAGATCAATATCTAACAAAAGAATCATCAATGGGAATTCTAGGTGAAGTATATCTCTTCATCTAGGCCGAAACATATTTTTTGGAGGGCCCAGAAATATATTTTCTGATTTTTACGTTATATTTTCCCGGGAACCATTGCTCCTTTAGACGTAAGTAAATCGTATTCGACTAACTATTCCAATGTACAGATGTAAGAAAGTTGGACAATATGCTATGTAAGGCCATAAGAAGTAGATTCTTTGTTTTGCATGCTGGAAAAATCCAAATCATGCAAGGTTACAAGGAAAACAAACACAAACTCAAGAAAAAACACAAGCTTGTTTGCTGAGAAATATATACATTTTATGGGCATAAAGAGGGATGACATACCAATTTGCAGTGTTTACAAACACATATCTATACATTTTATACAATATATTTAAACATAGCTATTATTCAATGGGAGAAATAATGCATTTTCAACAGTGGCGGATGAACAATATACGCCAAATCGCCAGTGCGTAGTATTGAAAAGTGATAATAAAAAAGGCTTATTAATTTTTCCTATGTTCTTTATATATGTTTCGTGAATCGCGTTCTATTTACGAATTTGAGAGAAAAACTGTTTTTTTTTACTACTTGATGAATACCTTTGCAATTTTTGTGCATGTTCCGCAATGCTTATACAGCACTTATATATTTTCTTGCTAAATCACTAATTGTTATTGGTAGTACTTCTTGAAATATGAATGTTGAAGAAAAAACTTGAAACTGTTGATTATTCAATTACGCGTTCCATTAATTTTAATGAGTTTTGGCGATACCTGCTATCTTTGAAAGTACAACTTCAGTTCTGGAAAGGTTTTGGCACCCCCAAGTCACGTTTACCTTGATTTGACCTTTGTGGAGGGTGGAAGGGGGGTTATTTGGTCTTGCGAATTATTGTTATAAAAAGGTTGCAGACATTAGGGTTAATTGTCATTGATCACGAATATGTTTCTTTGAAACGATTAATCACACTGCGTTTCTTTACTCTGTATCGTCGTATTGCACGATTCACGATGGAATCAGACAATAATATGTATCTAAATTCATTTATTCAGAAATGGTAAAAAATTCTCTCATTGTTATCTGGAAATTTGTTGTCTATATTGTTCGAGAAAAAATAACATTTACACATTAGAAAAGTGAGAATGAGTTGTGTCGAGATTTAAAAGACCGGCTTTCCATAGTGATTTTATGTGATGAAAAACATTCGAACATTTTAAATTAGAAAGGTATTGCCTTAAAGTGACGTTTTACGAGCATAAAATAGGCGTTTTGATATAGAAGATTTGACACAATTGTTTCATTTGGCGTTGTGTTGAATTTACACCTTCCTACGCCATGAACGCTCCTGTTTCTCCCTAATATAAATAATAGTAATTAACAAGAATTTTTTTTATATTTGTTTAAATTACGTTCAATTCTTAGAATTATGACTCCAAAAATATGGGGTCACCGAGCTAATTTTTTTTCTACAGCCAAATCAAAATCATATCCCAAAACACCAAAAATCACATGCCCTTTCTATTGTGTATTGTAGGTAGTCTAAATGATGGCCCAAAAGCGCTAGTTGAAAGTACTTATACATGTACAGTTATGACATAGGCCTAGGGATAAATTTGGTACCGTTGGAAAGCTCATAGTGCCTAGTTTTGAGATTCACTTGTTAAAAATTATGAAAAGTGGACCTCAAGTGCCTAAATGCCCATGTCAATAGTAACCAGAAAATAATGACCAGAAAGTGTTTTTTACACATAACTCCCCGAATATTTCTTCGATTTTGATAAAATTTATATCATATTAAAGATAAAAAAAGAGCTCTATTTTGCAAAATTATATTTATGCATATTAGCACATTGATTGCGACGTCATAACTGTATTATTTTGTGTTTTTAAATAGATGAGTATATTTTCTATTTTAATGAGAAAATCACCATACTAATCAGTAATTTCAAGTTCTTTCCAACTTATACTTTATTAGTAATAAAATTCTCATTCATTTCTTCAAAAATGACACCCAGAAATTTATTTTATTTTATAGTCAAAATACACCCAAAATCATTTTGGACCATTTCCAGTCAATAAGTCCAGTCCTTTATTGTCTAAAATGCCAGAATTGGCTATGGATCATTTAGTATCGATATTATTCTTTTGAAAAGTTTCGTCATTGTAATACTATTATAAAAAACAAATGAATATTGTTATTGATGTAGAGCCTACTGCTATGACAACCAATAGTTAAGTCTATTTACATTATGTACATGCAGGCCCATAGCCAGCGTGGTTCGGTGGGTTCCAGCGAATCATCTTGCCAAAGATTGATTTTGGTCATTTTTGGGCCAAAATGGTCAAATGTGAACCCCTGGTATTTTTTAAAAAGTGACCCCCTAATTGGCAAAAGCTGGCTATATAGGTCTGACATGTATAATAAAATCATGTACATGACAAAAATATGCATAAAATATACATTTATTTTTATCAGAATAACTACACACCACATTTTCAAAATCCCGAAGAAGAATAAAGTGTTCTGTAGTTCATAATTAAATCACTAGTATTTGTAAATATGGATTTATGGATATCCTGTACATAGCTACATGTGTTTAGGAATGGTGTTTATAAGGAACATATTTTCTTGAGCTGTTGAGAGATATGGTCATTAAAACAGATGTTGTTCTTTTTGTTCTGTGTCCATTGTCTATATTCTGAATGCCATAAATACCATAAATCCAAAGAGAGACAGAAAAATTAAAATAAGTCAATGTGCTCAGTAAGTTCCACTACTGCCATGGACTCGTTTGTCGAACTCATTATTGTCTCTCTGGTCATAGTCTCCTGTAGCATGTGCTTACATACACTGTAAAAAGGCTCAGTCATACAAGGCTATAGTTCACTTCGAAGGCCCCTGATGGATCACACCTGAAAGTGAATATCACACAAAAGTAACAAATTGCATGTATCACTATGATATAAAAGAAATATGAATGCAGTTACTTCATTCAAGCTTAGCATTGTCTAAATTGGTATTCCAATCATGGTGTTAACAAGACATTAACATGACAAAATCTCATCAACTAGGCGTTCACAATATTATGAGTTCAATCTTAAGTCAGATTTGAATTTCTGAGAACTTGTAGATGATTTTGAAAAAATAAATTGGTCAATTTGAAACAAGTAGAAAAAAAGACTTTTTTGACCCCGAGAAAGTAATTGAAGCTCAAATCTTAAGTCTGATTTGAACTTCTGAGAACTTGTAGATGATTTAGAAAAAGAAATCGGTCAATTTCAATTTGACCTTGAGAATGTCATTGAAGGTCAAATCTTTTTTGACCTTGAGAATGCCATTGAAGGTCAAATCTATAGTTATATTTGAACTGTTGAGAACATGTAGATGGTTTTGAAAAAAGGAGTTGGTCAATTTTTGAAGTTGGACCTTTTTGACCTTGAAAAGGTCATTGAAGGTGAAATCTCAAATCTAAAGTCAGATTTGAACTTCTGATAAATTGTAGATGATTTTGAAAAAAAATTGGTCACTTTGAAACAAGTTGAAAAAGAGCTTTTTAACCTTGAAAAGGTCATTGAAGGTGAAATCTCAAATCTAAAGTCAGATTTGAACTTCTGATAACTTGTAGATGGTTTTGAAAAAAAAATTGGTCAATTTGAAACAAGTTGAAAAAAGACCTTTTTGACCTTTCTTGACCTTGAAAATGTCATTGAAGGTCAAATCTTAAATATACTGTCAGATTTATAATTCTGAAAACATAATGATGATTTTGAAAAAAATTGAAGTCAGTCTAAACAGTTTTTTTTAAGTTATTGAAAGTTGTAAGAATTTGTTACAGACACGCCCGGTGATCGTGAATATGGGACGGAGGGGGGAGCAGGCAATTTCTGCTAGGAAATTCAACAAATCTGGAAGATTTATTTTTTCAAGAAAAAGTTTACTATTGAATTGCTAAATGGATAGGCGCATGGTATGGTAGAATATGTTAGGTTTTCTGGGATTTTTTCTGAAACGATACGCATCTAAGGTATGAGATCTATTAAAAAAAAAGGCGCAAGGCCATCAACAGGCACAAATCAACGTTTTTGCTATAAATCAGATTTGTTGAATTTCCTAGCAGAAATTGCCTGCTCCCCCCTCCGTCCCATATTCACGATCACCGGGCGTGACAGACACCAACCACCAACAATCAACCGCCAAGCACCAACCACCGTCAAAAAAGAAAAATTGAGACCATAACAATATCACAATAAAAATTGTAATCAGGACCAAATTATGTAGGCCTATTATGTAGTTTTCTTTGTAAATAGGGCTAGAAAATGAAGAATTATCATTACTGAATAAGATGCAAACATTTTCCTTATAATGTTATTTTGATAACAAAGATGATGAGTTTATCCCATACAGCAAAACCTGTATATCTGAACACCTGGCTGATCCAAACACCTTCCAATGCTAACACATTTTCTGGCTCCATTTTTCCTCCCATTGACTTGACTCCCATGTTAAAAAACCTTGAAACCCGACAACGTCCTAATTTGAACAGTGAACACTCATATTTGAAAAGTAAACATGTGTAATCCGAACACTTTTCACAATTTTCTTACAAAACTTGTCAAATATTGATTTGATATCAAAACTTCTGAAAAATATGAAATGTCCTCAGATTTTGGATGCCATGAAGCCAGATGGTCAATAGGAATAATAATATTCATTGAGAATGCAGAAATATTTTTTTAAAATCCACAATCTTGCGGATAGAGAAACTTCGAAATCAATACATTTCTTCATCTGAATGCTTTCTGGCCATTCCCAATGGTGTTCAGATAATACAGGTTTTACTGTATATTACTTGATCTCTTACCTCTGTACCTGTAGCTAGTTTTGTATAATGTCAAACAGTCTCAAATGACTGTTATTTGCCTTAAGTCATCTTGTTTACTTCATCACTCAGGTACTTAGGCATAACCATCCACCAAAGCCAACCTTCTGTGCACCCAAGGCATCTTGGAGACAAAGCCTGTAAAACATAAATGAATATACTAGTATGTTGTTAATTTACATAGATACAGGGTGGGCCAATAACAATTGGAACATTTATTCAATTGTCTTTATTATTGCAGTTCAATTCACAAAAATTCAGATAATTGTGAAATGATTAAGTGAAAATGTTGATTATAAAAATGTGTTTGTTTAATTCTTTTTGCTTGTCACTGTATTCTACATGTGTCATGACAAATCTCCAAATTTTCTCTGTTTGAGACATCACTGCTGAAATATATTTTTAACATACAATATGTGCCCTACAAATGGTCTCAACACAATTTCCATCAATTCAAACATATGTTGTTATCTCTAGAAACTAGACATATCTCCCTCAGTTAAAGGTGGAACAATTAGTGCAGATCATCGACCAGTGTCAAAATATATTTGAGTTTGGATATTTCATCAAGACTAACATGTTTTTATAATCTACAAAGAAACCCCCTGGATGAACATTATTTCAGCTGATATTCCTCTTGAAACGCGGCGAATCTTAAAAATTTATAAGTGTGACTCCCTTTATCTGTTTATAGCAGCTTTGAACTGAATTTACACTTCTTGATGCTGGAATTGATAGTTTATCCATACATTTTCAGAAAATAGGTATGTCAAAGAAGACGTTAAGCCAAATATTGACCTGATAGCTCAGAAAAATAAACAATTTTGAAATTTCTCTTTAGAGTCCTTGTTGCCCCTTTAATATAGCTAACTGACCTCAGCTTTTTTTCAAAATTTTATAATAGATGTGTAAAATGTCTTCCTTAATTCTAAGTTTAATATAAACCAACCCTACTTGAAAAAGCACTGCATTTTTTTAATAATACTAATGCCAGTTTCACCACCAGGTGGCTAACTTGGGGTAAATAGCATGCATGGCAGGTATAACAGAAAGCTCCATTAAACTTGAATGTTCATCAGTTGATCAATTTTCATATTTAACTTCTTGAATTCTGAATATTTAATGATGTAAATCATGTATTTCTATCTCATGTATCTAGACAATTGATCAACATTGAATATATCAAACCAATTGTCTGCATTTTGCTAATATTATGGAAACGATTATATGGTTATAGCTATCATATTGTGAGAGAAATGGTCTGGCCAGGAATGTCCCTTTAATGAGCCAATATCTCTTAATGGAATGAATTTGAAAAAATGTTATGACTAATTGTTACAGTAACACTGAATAATTTACTAGTAAGAGCGCTGAATGGGTAACCAATATTTTCCTCTCTAACTAACAAAGGACACCTATAGTATTTGACTTGTCTTTCCTAGAATAAGTTAAAAATACTTAAATGTCTTAGGGTGTTTCATGACCTACCACAAATTATTTGCATGAGTAAACCAGGCCTGTCAACTGTCCCGCAATTTGCGTATTTGTCACGCATTTGCTGAAGAATTTGAAGTCACGCCAGTTTTTTTTGCGTGACAGCAAATGTCACGCAAAATACGCATTTTACCTGGTAATTGTCAAGCAAAAATATTTCTGTAGAAATTTTTTCGAAATATGTTTACGATACGGTAAAAATACGAACGCCTGAAAAAAACGAACGCAATTTGTTCGGATTTGTCACGCGAATCCCGTATGTGTCACGCATGTTCATTGGAAATTTTTCGTACCTACCCCCCCCCCCCCCCCCCCCCCCCCCCCCCCCCCCCCCCCCCCCCCCGTTGATGACAACGCGAGCGTAGCGAGCGCGAAAAATTTGAGGTGTTCAAAGTTTGGCAAAGGTGCTCAAACTTTGGCCAAAGGTGTTTAAAAGTTGGCCAAAGGTGTTCAAAATTTGGACAAAAGTGCTCAGATTTGGACTTAGGTGTCCAACATTTTGAAGTCACTCATATTAGGTGGTCCCAAGTTGACAGCCCTGGTAAACTGACTGGGATATTTCTAGAGTTTTTAATTCCCAATCTTTCATACTTTCAGACCTATTAAAATAATGAATTTTAATGGTCATTAAGAACCCCTACTAGGCTAAGAGTGTTGCTAGTAAATATATATTACATGAAGTCTAGTTTACAAACCTCTATGAATTTAATGGAAGTAGTGTATCCATTGGTGTTGACATTTTTCCACCATCTTCATCATTGGGATTGCATGGACATCAATCGAAAACCTCCTAGTTCTAGTATAGGCCTAAGTCTCTAATTTCTGTCATGTCTTATTCTTTCATCTGCAAGAATCACATATACATGTATATATATTGATTGCACATTGGATGTGGTGAATATTTTAAAAGTACTGTACATAAAAAGTGTTTTTAGTTTCAATTTGTAGACCCAAAATTGAGACAAATCAAGTCTTAAATCATGTATTAATTATTTGGGTATTTCTTGGTTTTATTTACAATAGAGTCAATAGGCCTATATAATAACACTACATGGCTTAAAGTCTTCAGGAATTTCAGGAAAAATGGACCAAAATCTAACCTCATTGAGTATTTGAGTTCAATACAAATTTAAATTTATTTTAGGGGGGGGGGGAGTCAAGCAAGGGTTTCAAAATAAAGGTCATATTTGTAAATATTTTCCTAAGATAAGAATTTTTCCTCCAAATTAGAAAGTAAATATAATGGGTCTACATTACTTTCAAAAGCACTCAATCAGTTTTTCAAAAATTTCTTGGGAGAGGAAAAAATCCAAAATAACATAATTAGGCCTACCGCAGATATTATAAAGATTTGGTTTAGATACGTCAAATTGATTTTGGTATTTATGTTTGTCATTTGAATAGGCCTAATTTATTTTTCAAGGAATTTCATCACCTAGTAAAGTACTTCTAACATGTCTAGATCTATGAAGGAAATTGATCTAGAAAAAAGGCCAAGATTCACATTTTTCGCATCATCAAGGATATGACAATTGAATTTGCGAAAGAAATATTGAAAGTTTGACTTCGATATCGAAGGAAAATATTGGTACACATCCTTACTTTTATTTTATCGACATTTTAGATTCATTCATTACCATATTTGGTATTGAAAGGAGTCAAAGTGGCTCGTGGACCCATATTTGTGATCCCAGACCATATAAAGTCCGCTCGATGAAGAAAAATACAAGGAGTTGGGCTTAGCAACTGCACATGCAATGAGATAGGACCATGCTCCATAAGAAATAAGAATATGAAAAAAAAACATAAACATCCTTAGCACACAGACGCTGAAAACTGAAAAATCATTCGGAAAAATGGACCAAAAATAACCCACAAAATTATTGATAAATTTTACAGATTGAATGCAATATTGATCAAATTTTGACATTTGTTCAACCATACCATGGTCCTAACATAGACGAAAGGATATCTTCCAAAACCAAAGGGACGCTGGTATAATTCAACGAACGCTTGCCGTAAGAAAACACGTGTACATATTTTGATCAACTTCAAGTGGATTTTTTATAAAAAATATCCAGAAATGTCCATATAATCTGATATCATTTTAAAGCTATTGATCCCAGGAATACAAATAATTAGTTCATTTGAATCTTACCTCAATACAACTGAAGATATTGGGAGAAATGTGCGGAGCGTGCACATTCCGGTTTCCATTTTAGGAAGTGTCGTGGCGTCTCATTTCTTGTTATATCCGGGTCAATACGTTGCATAGCAACTCTCATTGTACGTGCGTCTCTGACGTGAATATGATAGCTTTCGCGCACCACATAAAGTTTGCGCTTCTACAGCGTATTTAAGAACCTATAGATCATTTTCCAATGAGTAAGCACTCAACCATTTCAAACTGGCAAGAGACATGGCCGAAAGGGTTCCGCGGAGTAATTCTTCCCCTGTATGTGACTGCGACTCGTGTAGTATGTGGAAATGCTACGGTTAATGTGACTGAGGCTTAACTGCTTAAAGGGAATGCGAAGTTTTGTCCCATAAACTTGATAATAAGTTAGAATAAAGATACATCTTTCAATCCAACTTCGTTTTATTGTTCTATCATTATCCTTTTAATTGTTATTGAGCCCCGGGTTTTGCATATGAACTGGACCACGGAGCTGCCATTTCAACCGTAAAGTGGTTCTTTACGACATTGTTATGACGTCATTGATGCCAGGTTGATGCCTTGGCATTCCAAAAGTATTGTGGCGCCATTTTTGAATCAAAAAATGAATGCCGATTTGTTGCCATTCCAAAACCAAATAAATCATTTTAAAGGAACTAAAAGAATACGTATTTACCACCCATAATAAAGAACGATTTCAATAGAATATTAACGCCGTCATTTTCGGAATTGCTTTTTACCTAACTAGACATGGAATGCAGGTTACATTTATTCTTTATTTACACTTGAAACAATCTGGGATTCGTGACTTTTTAACTTTTATTAGGTCTAGCGCTAAATGCGAACAGAGAATGCTAATTCTATCAGGCGAATGCAAACTATTTGAATAAAACACAATAAAATCAATTCAACCAACCCATCGTGAATTTCCAAGAATCTCGGTGATGATTTAATTTGCTAGTCTAATTACAAAAATACGTGTTCGTACTTTAATATTCATTGCATTTATGTTTATCTTTAACACAAGTATTCGAAGAAATTTTTAAAATTAAATTTTAAAACCGTATTCAATTACTATCATGGATTCTTAGCCTCACGTCACATTTTTACGGGGACCGTACGGTCTTTCATTTCTGTGGTAAGTAGAATTTCTACGGTTGCCTGTAGTAAGTATTTCTGCAGTCAGGTAATTTAGCAGTCACATTTGCTAAGATAGCTGTACGGCGTATCTTGATTATGAGGAAAAACTACGATTCCGTACGGCTGATAAATGATGACGCACGATCAGCGTAGGGCAGCCCTACGACGTGCGTAGTTTTTTAAGGCATCCACAAGGGGTTCTATGGTTCGGAAAGGTCAATTGTAACCTATGAAATCCAAGGACAGCCGCAAGTCGACCATGAAACCGACGTACGGCCGTCGTGGGACCTACGGTTTGGTTGCTGCTTGTTGATATCTACGGTGACCACAGGAAAGAAAAAGTTTAAACTCCGACTCTACGCCCTGTAAAAACAGGATATGCCGTGTACGTAGACCGCAAGGTGACCTTAAGTCGACTGTAGTTTTCCTATGTTTGCCGCAGGAATTTACTGATTTCAAGGAAATACGATCGACGTGTGGTCGCATTGAGCAAATGTGACTGAAGCTTTTAAAGTTCCACTCATTTTCCGATATAGAAAAACAAAAGGTTATATGCCATTAACTTGAAAATCATTATTTGGGAAATACTCTAGAACTGTACTTACCACGGATTTTATATAATTAAATTTGAGCTCGAAATCAGGAATTGTTTTTAACAAAAAATAAATATAGTACTATAATAAAATAAATATTAAAATATTGGCGTATTATCAATACGGCAATCGCCTTATTGTCGTTGAAATGAAATATCACTGGGGAGTATCGTGATGCAACAACACCGTGTTGTTGCATCAAGATGGCCAGACTTCCGGTGATAGATTTTCGTACGATATTTTGTTTCCCCAATTAAACCCATTTCTAGGACGAGTTGGTCAACAACCATACACGTGCAGTTAGCGCACGATCTATATTTAAAGAAACTGTCATTAGTATACATGTACCATCACCAAGAAGCAATAAGTTCACGGTTTTAGTTCCTCACTATTGATGCAACAACACCAAACCGAAGATGCAACAACACTCTTCTAGATTTGAGCAATGATGCAGCAACACCAATCAATAGTATAATTTCAGAAGACCATAAATCTCGAGAGGAACAGATTTTTAAATGCTACCATTGCAATACCGTTACCAATTAGCCTACCCATATTTGCGTTCTTCTCAAGGCATTCAAAATACACGTCCTGCGGGCGAAGATCCTTTATATGTTTTTTCAAAAATTTATACTTTTACATATTATAATGCACTGGACGTTATTCTATAACATAGTTCAATCGCCTTTAACATGGCAAGCTTTAGTAACCCAATCTATTTTCATAAACCTCTGTTCCATAGCTTGATGACCCCGACTCCAGATCATTCAAAATGGTGGACAAACATCTTTCGTTCTCGGTAAACATGATGAGCTACTACTGATTGGATATTATCATGATATTATCTGTCATCCATCTGTGGAACAGTGATAAACTAGTAGATGTACGTTACCACTGTTTATCAAATTATAACTAAAACAGTTTAACTGTGACATTCGTGAGCTTATGTTGATGGGATGATTGCTTCATCTATGATATAATATGACATGATTCTTTATTTCCTACAATTTGGAGAGCCAACGTGTAAAAACGTCTAATTGACTTTATTAGAGAGGCCGTTTAGTTACACGTTTAATGGAAATCTTGCACGACGCACATGTAGAATTATTGCTCTCTTTGGATTCCTTCTCTCCGACTGAGTAAAAAGGTAAACAAAAGTGATAAGATTTAGGGCCCAAAAATGTAAATTGATAGGGGTACAGTTATCCCAGATATCCCGGGCCCTCGGGAAATATCATATTGTCTCTCGAAATAAAACCAATATTGAATCCCTCTCAGTAAATAACTTTTATATACTAGTAATAGCATTGTATAACTGCAATATCATTAAACCAACACTCATCCTATACAACTCTTGAGAACGATGTACAACTCCTGGATAGCGTAAACTCCTGAGCAGCGTATACAACTCTTCAACTTGATATATGACATCATACTTTGGGTGGGATAACAAAGGATATACAATATACAAGTGTAGACCCCTCTTGAGGTCAACTGGCAAAATTGTATACCGATATTGTAAACCTTGAAAGTACTGTTGATCAAGACCAGAGGTCGAGGACACTTTTGCCAGTTGACCGAAAAGAGAGGTTAACAATTGTTCTGTTAGTCCAAATAATATAATAATTGGACGAATATATAATCGAATATCACGTGAACATATTTGATAAGTAAAGGTATCATATTTTAGCAAAAAATCCCCAAACCGTCGAATACTTGTAATTTTTTACACAACTTATTTTTTCAAAATTAAAAAAATTTCAACATTAAAAAAACAATTTTTCAAAAATAGGGGTCAACAGTATCTAGTAGTGGTCAACAGTTTACAATTGTTGACCTCCCCAGGGGCCAACCGGTAAAATTGTATACCGAGACTGAAAACCGAAAAATACTGTTGACAAAGACCGAAGGTCGAGGTCAACAGTAGTTTCAAGGTTTACAGTCGAGGTATATGATTTTGACGGTTGATCGAATGGAGAGGTCTACAATTGTTTTGTTAGTCCGAGTAAACTAATAATACACATATAGACGATCATCAATCGGCATGGCTTCATTTCACAACCTTTTCTCCGAACCACGTTAGCAATATTTTTTTAGAAAATATTGAGACAGTGCAAGAAGCTTAACTCTGTATCACGGCGTACTCGTTAGTGAATTACTGTTAATTTTAAGTTTCTATATGTATTTTTGCTATACTTGTCGCCTAGTAAACTCATTTTCATCAACATTTACAAAATGTCCGTCTTCCATGTGTTTTCGTGACGTCATGAAACTTTTTTCAGAAGTAGCGGTCAACAGTACCTAGTAGCGGTCAACAGTACATAATTTTGACCGCTAATCACCCAATCAGAATCGAGTATTTCAGTTGAGGTACTAACAATACATTTTGTTGCCCGCTCATCAACCAATCAGAATTGAGTATTTCAATTGAGGTACTAACAACACAAAATGACTGATATCTGTTGTCTTTCCAAAATTATATTAGTTATTTGTAAGCAATTTTCATACGGTAAATCAAGGGCATTTAATTTAGAAAATGTACAATCTTTATTTTTCAGATACAATATCAATGAGATTGCCTCCCGGGGATTCTGTACTTTATTTAGTTTGCCTTGTATATCCTTTTAACTTTGATATAGACAAAGAAACCAAACAAAATACGTTTCGTTCATGGACCACTGACTCACGCGTTTTATTCATGTCCCGACCTACACCTGTAAACAGAACATAAAACAGTTTCTCTTGTTGTTCAATGATACATTATATTGGCGTTTTTGCATCAGCACATTGGTGTTGTTGCATCATCGATAAGAAACAGAGTGGTGTTGTTGCATCAATAGTGAGGAATTAAAACCACGAATTTATCGCTTCTTAATGATGCTACATGTATACCAATGACAGTTTTTTAAAATATAGATCATGTGCTAACTGCATGTGTATGATTATTGAGCAACTCGTCCTAGAAATGGGTGTAAATTGGGAAAACAAAACATCGTACGAAAATCGATCACCGGAAGTCTGGCCATCTTGATGCAACAACACGGTGTTGTTGCATCACGATACCCCCCAGTGAATATCATACTACAGTACAATGGACCCCATCGTCTCCCACGCATCACTGAATGTTATAGCCTTCTCTTGTCATGATCCAAGGCGAAATACCATTACTGAATTTTGAAAAGCTTTTTTTTGTCGTATTGAATTTCGCTATTAGTGTGATATGATGATTGAAATTAGTCGTTTAACAACTGAGAAAAATTAAACATTACGTATTATTCTTTGAAACTATGACAGTGGCATGTCCTTGTAAAGCTATTGCCAATCTTAATATTTAGGAGATTGACATTTACATTTTACATACGTTTCATTTAGACGACATCGATTTTTCGTTTTTATGTTTGCGTTTTTCATCAGAATTTAAATGGTTAAACACTTTAGGGAGTTACTGTTTCATTGGATTACTACTTTTAGTTTTATTTCTTTCATTCTCCAATATGCACCTATTCATATTTGAAAAGAATACTACAGACTGAAGAAATCTACCATTTATGATTAGGTAAGAAAGCGGCAGTATGCCATTTGCCGACGTATACCTTATCATATAAAATAATTCTAGTGGATATTTTTCAAGTGGAATATAATGCGATAACTTTCAGTCAAAACCAGTTAAATTGCGAATCGCGCTGCCGATATCTCATAAGTTTAGTGATTTTTCTACCTAGCCTATACTATATCATATTGGAGAAAATAAATACAAACGTTTGAAAAAAGACATTGCAACAATTCAATTTCTATGAAGAATATATTGGAACAACCTTTCCAAATATATAATATGATATGGACATGAACATGCGGCAACAATGTTAAGCGGACAGAAATAGTTATAAAATATCAGTGAAATGTGTTCTATTTCTGCGATCCGAGTATGTCGTGATTATATAGCGACACTTCCCAGCACGGACCTCTGCCAGAAAAGCTCCTCTGTGTCTAGGCTCAATAAATATACTCAAGGACAAGACACGAGATCTTCGGAAAATTTATTTTTCCTTGATTTTGGAGTCAGTTTTTCTATAAATATCACATGTCATACCTCAAACGATGCGTACTGTTGTTACCTTCAACTCCAATCACTAAAGCCAAACATCCAAGAAAGCGTCTGTTGATAAAAGCATAAAATAAGCGAGCGTATATTTAATGGAGCACTTCGGCTATCTCCGTTGTTCAAATGATTATTCCCGAAGTAAAATGCCTTTTCTGAGAATGTGACGCCACTCCGGATGACGTCACATCAGAGATTACCGAGAAGTCCCATGACGTTTCTTCAAACTCCCGTAGAAACAATAACGACGGTTTATTAGGCTACGCGATTCTTTACTTTCATTGGCTCTTTGTTGCGATGTGACGTAATTTGAGAGACGAACAACATCGGACACTGCCGGAAATTACCGAAGTGCTCCATTATCTTTACGCTCTGAAAATTTGAAATAAATGTCCCGGGAAAAGTCGAATTACAGCGTCAATAATGGATATCATGCAACCATTCAAACTAATACATAAAGAAGAGATTACAGGGTAAATATTGATCAATCAATGTCTGACAGATGGAAAAAATAAGGTCAGTACGAGTGTCATATTTTTGGGTGGTCATTTTTTTGATGTGCCATTTTTGGCTCGTGTCTCATCTTCCCATTTATCCTTTGAGCCTACTACCAACAGGGGCTGGATCTGGCTCCGGATCTGTGCTTCCCAGGCATCAATTTTAAGGCATCAATGACGTCATTGATACATAAGAATGGCGGCATCCGCAGCGATCCAGATATGGTTGAAGATCACAGTAGAGTTTCCCATAGGTGGCCATTATAACATTTTACCCTGTATCTTATTAACGATTAGTATCCGAGCCTAGTGCAACATACCACAGTGTTCGGGAGAGACTCGCCTAGCCTGCTATAACAATCTTACCATGGGTTGTCCACCGAATTTTTGAAATAAATAGACTAGACACTAACCCCCTCTATCGTCAGATTTCTCAGAGAATTCTGGTAAAATCACCAAGGTCAAAATCACTCCGCCGCCAGCTTAAAATGAGATTTCCGACTGAACTCTGACATGTTTTCAGATAAATTAGGACCTACCCTATAAATATTTAGTCCCGGTTCACTTCCCAAACGCTAGATGGCGCTCCAATGGGGTAGGGAAGGAGAAAATGACTTTTTATTCAGAAAACCAAATCACTAACGGTAACCGCTAATGTCCTTACTCAGGACTATATCCTATGGGTACTTTGAACTTGAATTATTTGTTAGTTCAAACACAATATGTCCCAGGAGTGAGCTGAAGTGATAGATGATGGTTATAAGTAGTCAGCGTGTAAATTAGAACATGAAACTTCGCATTCCCTTTAAGGGTCTTGTCTCCACAAGACATCATTCTCTATCCAAAGATCTCATTATCTCAAGTCATTAGGAAAATGGGGAAAATTAGGAATATCCAAGTGCTCGTTCACGACCGTTGTCTTCGAGACCTTGCATTCCTCTACCTCAGACGCAAATGGAAATAGAAATTAGGCCCGGAAAAGGTAGAGGTAGCGATGACAACACAACAACATCTAATGCGCGAGAGAATCTGGAGATGTTTGAAAACGTGGTTTTAACCACATGGGTCAACCAGAAATTCTATAGTTCAACATCTAAGACTTGGAGATTAAAACAATACATGTATACGGACATTGTGTTCAAACTACTGGTTGAGGATTAGTCTTGCTTAAAAGACCCTGTACCCCCCCCCCCCCTTTATCCTTCTCTCAATATATATGTATATTGCCAGGTAAAGAGAGTGAAGGTGACGGGGGGTGGATACAGTCTTTGAGCAAGACTAGTTGAGGATAACCATTCGAGATAAAGGTCCAATGTGGCATGTACCTTTTTCAGTATTAGGTTGAAAATGCAGGTTGGCGTTACTTAATCATCTTGAAGTATGATGGAGTAGCACTGTGTACCAAATTTTAATTGATATAAACACTTTAACCCTTTAACCTCAATCCTCACCGACTATTTAGGGGAAGCACATATCTGATGAATGTTTCCGGTTTTATAAAATCACACAGAAAGTTTATGACTTTCAAAATGGAAAAATTAATTATATCGTGATAGGTCATCTCCATCGCCAAAATTGAACGAATGCTGTAGACGCAGTGTTTGGAAGAGGAAAGGAGCACGTAAGTTATCGCAAACATTTCAAACGATTCTAACTTGAATTGTGAATATTTTCTGATCATGAACATGAGTGTATCTTTTAGATCCATTCATTATCTTCAAGAAAAGTATATATAATGATAATTTAGTTATTCAGACCTAAGTGATATTGAAGGGGCAATGGACCAATCAACATACTTTTTCCAAAATGTTGACCTAATTTTCACCAAAAATGCAACCTTTTATTACATTGTTGAATGCATAATACGAATGTGCTTTGAGACATGTTCGATTTCCTAAAAGGAAAAGTTGATTGCTCCAGGGACTTTAAAGATACTGAATTTGGATGACCAAAATGAACTGAAACCAATGGATAGCATGAGATTTTTCAATGGAGAAATAACATGGGGAACACTTATCTTAAAGCAATTAAGTTTTTCTTTCAAGAACTATTTGATACATCAAAATAAAGAATAGTAATGCAATAAACATTGTACAAAATGATTGCATTTTTGGTGAAAATTGGGTCAACATCTTTGAAAACGTGTGTTGATGGGTTCATTGCTAGTTAAATATCTCCGAACTTGTTTGACTTTATTATTACTGCATATAATTTTCTTTTAGATAATGAATTGATCTAAAAGATAGACCTGTCTTCATTGTCAGAAAATAGTCATAATCCAAGATATGTTGTTTGCGATAACCTACGTGCTCCTTTAAAATTCTTTCCTTTTGAGAGGATTGATGCATTGGCATAGCATGGATTACACAACTATCATCACAATTTCCTTTTTAGGTATCATACTATCATCTACACATGTATGAATATAACTGAACATAAAGGTAATATTTTAAAAAGGCAAATTGTACCAAATGTCACCCCACCTGCCATTTGTTAAAGACGTTGTACCCCGGCCACCGACCTTCAAACGCCGTTTCAAAAATATTGTCCAATAGGGTCCGTAACAATATGTCACCACTTTTGTATTGTGGGTGATGAAAGCGGATCATCTGAACAAATTGTCTTTATCATGTGAAAATGTTTTGGCTGAAGGAAAAAAGAGTTATCCCCTTTTCATTTTGAGAACATTTTTGGGACACCGGTTTATCTGTTTAATCAATACATCTATTTCTCTAAATTATTTATTTATTCATTTTATGACCATGTTTTGACAATGCAACCTGCAATACAATAACAAATTGATTGTTCCTTCAGAGTACATTTCTAAATTATGATAATTTTAAACACAATACATACACGAACCGTGTGATTTCATACTCAGTTTCAAAATTTGTCATTAATATATTCTTGAGCTGTAAAATCAGTCTGCTTTAACTTTTAAAATTGTACAGATTTTATGTTAAACATTTTTATTTAAACATTTTGTGTTCCAAGTTTTTCTAATTTCTCTTGGTGATGAACGGTGACAAGCAATTATTCTTTTTTTTAACCCAACACACATTAAATTTCGCTTTTATGTTTTTGAATCCTTTCACCGAGCGTACTTTGTCATTAATATATTCTTGCTGTAAAATCAGTCTGCTTTAACTTTAAAAAATTGTACAGATTTTATGTTAAACATTTTTATTTAAACATTTTGTGTTCCAAGTTTTTCTAATTTCTCTTGGTGATACACGGTGGCTAGTGATTATTATTTTTTGATTCCAACACGCATTACGTTTCAATTTCTTATTGAATTCTTTCACCGAGCGTACTTTGTATCCCAATGCTTCATTACAAAGTCCAACATAAACATCTTCAAAAAAGAAGAAGGGTATATTTGGTGAAACTCTCGCAATGCCTTTGACGACCTCCATAGTAGTGACATAGCCTGCGCCGCCTAAACAGTAGGGAGGGTACGTCAAATGAGGGTATTGGACAGGAGAGACGTAATACTTTAATGTCTCATTCCTCCTTGGTATAATATGCTGTGCGCATTTTCCTATAATTTCGTTTTCAATTTCGAATGAATCGATGAGTTGTAAAAGCTTTGGAGTATTCACATACGTATCAGTATCCGTTTTCATAACATATTTAGCATTTGAGCAGAAATCTGATGCCCATTTTAGACCAGACATTGTTTTTAGAGTCAAGTTATTGTATACATCCATGAAATCTTTGATGATAATATCTCCATATATTTTAGCTTCTTCAAGAGCTCTCATATTCCACGTCGGGTCTTTAGCGTGCTTCCCTAATACGAAAACATACCTCAGTTCTCCTGTGTTCTTGTTAGAAATACTTGTCCAAGTTTTGCGAACCGTGGTTCTATTGTGCGTTTCACTAACTGCAGTTAAAATTATTATAAGTAATTTGACCTGAGTTGTAGAATTATTCGTTGAGCACAAATTATCATTTTTGTAGATGTACGAAGATTGCGGAAAACATGCATCACACGTATCTGGTCGTACTTCTGAAATGTTAACTGATTGGTTCATAGAGAAATTACCACTTTTCAAAACTTGTTGATAATCCAAGAATATGGAACTCGTTTTCCTTGTCGTCTGATTATTTCTTTGTGTGTTATTTTTATCATTATCGGTAACATTTCTTTTATGTTCATTTATTCCATTTCCAGTAATAAATGTTCGTCTTCTAGAGAATCCAACTAATAATTTATCTAGTTGACCATATGAGGCTTGTGTCTGATATAGTCCTAGTAATATAAGCATAGATGATACTATGCATAAGACAAATATTAATATTTTATAAATTCGTATTAACATATTGATTGGTCAGATTTCTTGCATTCCCTTACACTCTATCGTCAGAAATATCCTGTGTTCTTTCTCATCCCTATTTACTGACTGTTTCCAATACTTTGAAACAGTTAGATATACTTATTCAAATCCATTGGAATTTTATTAAGCTATTGTGGAGTTAAACCGGGGTCCTTTTGTGAATAAACCCTTTACAAAAACAAGCCAATTTTCAGATTTAAAATCGTATTTGTACACCAATGGGTAAAACTGATTTGGCCATTTAGCACATGAAAGTTATTGAAAGTTGTGTAAGGAAGCTTTATGTTTTGCACCCCTCTCTCAGACAGAAGCTTGGAAAACAAAGAATATGTTATGCCGGGTCACATTTGCTCCGATTTTCAGCACCGGCGCCCGGCCGATGAGTATTTTGTTCAAAATTGAATACAATTTTGAACAATATACTCAATCGGCCGGGCGCCGTAGTGAAAATCGGAGCAAATGTGACCACGGCATTAGCAGGCAGAATTTTTACCCCTCGCCTTAAAACCATTTTGTAATTTTAAAAACATTGATGCGATTACAGCTTCAACGCATGTATCCAGAGTAGTTCAACGTCGTTAAACTCAATAACGGCGTTCTTTATTATTAGGAATTTTTTCTTGGGGCCATTATTGAGTTTAACCTCCATGCTATTCTTTCCTTTGATGCAAGTTGTGGATCTATCGAAACCACTTTTCCTCGCTAATATGACACTGATACTTAACAATAATATAAAACCACATTTCATCAGGCGATTTCACATAATATTATTGTGTTAAATGTTCATTTTTAATCGTAAAATGAGTCTTATTCTTACCAATTTATGAGACGAATATTTCAACCGGCAATGACTGTCTGTGCGTCGCCAAAGTAAACTTGGTCAGCGAAACGAAATTGTTCTTCAATATTGATATTTATTATAACCATCCAGTATGACACGAATCTTTGCTTTATTCAAACAGCGCGTGTATTCACCCAAGTTTACTCTATTGTTATTTATAAAAACTTTAAAAAGCAATACTCGCAACATTATTGATGCATTTGATTACTGGTAATTTCAGCTCAAAGAAATATAGATGTCATTGATTGTGCTAGATTGTGATTGTGTTGAATAATTGTGCCTAAATATTAAATTATGGTAATTGTTTATGGTTTTCTGCTTGCAAAAACGTACCTAGGAATACACTCAATTGTTTATAACTGGGATCATGTATTTTACTCAGCATACATGCTTTGTAACAATTGTTACATTTTAATAACTTCAATGTTTATCGCAAGCCTCCTACAGTATTACAATATTTTGTACTTATATATAGGATAACCGGGGTTCGTTTCGTTTTATGAACTTGTTTCGTTCAGTGTTGCTAACGGCGGTTTATTCCTGAAAGGATTTGCCATTTCGATGTTACCGGAACCAGAACAGAGTTTTCTAAACTAAGAAAAAGCCTTCTCCCAACATTTTCATAATTATACATCGATGAGGTTACAGGGGGGTATGTGATGATTTGTATTTATTCATAAGGTATGTATGCATGCGTTGATCACATTATTTCTGTAACGATACCATCTTATTACGGTTTAATTCGTTCCGCATGTCGAAACCTGCTGAACGATTAAATGATCGCATCAAGGGCAAAATCATCATGGAAGTTAGACCTAGCCGGGGCCATAAGACATGTCAGATAAGAAACGAGGCCCAGGCTAGGTCTAATGTTGTTGGACTAGTATCCAGAGTAGAGAGCCAAGTTCTAAAATAACGTAGATAAAGTTCTCTTTCAAGAAAACGAAGACAAACAAATGCAAATGGTACTGTATATCAATCCCATCCTTGGTCTGAGGTAGATATCACCCGAGAATAAATATCATATCTGAGGAGCGGGCATGATATATTGTATATCATATATATATATTATATATTGAGAGATTATCCTATGAGGTTCAGGATATTGGGATTATCCCGAGGCAAATATAATATATCTGCCCGAGGGCCGCAGGTCCCGAGGGAAAATATATTATATTGGCCAAGGGATAATCCTAATATCCTGAACCGACTATAGGATAATATGTTTATCCCATACCACTCTTGGTCATCTGGTTCACATTGTTCAATCGTGGAAATATTTTAGAATATTTATGTCCAGTTTTGTTTTCTTGGCCGTGGACGGATTTTCCTGTTCTCTCAAATATTCCCATATTTATTTTCTCGAATTTTTGATTGATCAAGTGGATGCTCCTTCCCTTTTTTAAACCATCAAACAGATCTCAAGTGTCTGTGTTTTCTCCAAGTTGTCGTTTACAGTCATTACGCGAACGTGCTGGGACGTCAAACTATATCTGCTCGCTGATGAAAATATAAGTTTTTACAAACCGGTTTATGTACCTGTAACACGTCCAGGCATGGGATAAATATGTTTATCCCATACTTTGACGTGTTACGGGTACATAAAGCCGGTTTGTAAAAACTTCTATTTTCATCAGCGGGCAGATATAGCTTTACGTCCCGCTCAGAGCGGGCAGATATAGCCCGCTACGTCATAATCGCTGTTCCCGTATTTGTTCTTTTTTGTAACGTTCGCATACTGTAAACGACAATGGAGAAAAACGCAAACAATCGCGATCTGTTTGATGCTTTAGAGAAGGGAAGGAGCAGCATGCCACGTTAATAATCAAATATTTGAACAGGTAAATCCGGCTACGGACAAGAATAAAAAACTGGACATGAATATTTTAAAATAGTTCCAAGATTGATTGCAACAATTGAACAATGTGATTGGCCAATATAATATAGCTTCCCTCGGGACCTACGACCCTCGGGCAGATATAATATATAATTATAATTATAATAATTATATAATATATATATAATTTATCATGTCAGCAGATTCTTTTAATATGTTCCCCTCACTCGTCAATAGAAAAATTGTCTTTTGATGGTCATTCATGTTTTTAAAGTTACTACACAGGTTTTCAAGTTTTTCTATATGAGATTTCCTGATACACTCCAATTGTTAACATTTAATAAAAAAGTGTGTTTCATCTTCTATAACCGAGTCCTTACATATTTTATAAAATCGACTATTAAGATCAGTAATGGGTCTTGTATATCGGCCTCTCTCTATCTCTAGATTGTGGGCGCTTATGCGTAATCTGGTTAAATGTTTAGCATTTGAAAGTGTCGTTTCTGAAAGGTAGTGTTCAAATCCAAAGTGCGATTTTAGTTGTTTAAATAATCTAAGTTTCCCCACATTCCCACTATCAGATTCTTCCAATTTACTTGATATCTCTCAATTAATTTCTTTTGACTTTAATAGCAAGCCTATTTGTGCTCTTCTCTGTATTTACATGTATCACATATTAGAGAGTCTTCGTGGGCTAATTTTAAAATATCAGTTGTAATAAAGCTTAAAAACATGAATGCGATCCGATATACCAAGTGCGTCTAAGAAAATAGTGTCAGAAATTCTAGTTGAATTATTCAATTCAAGCACTTACCTTTCCATTATGTTTGTTTTTTTCTTTCGGCATTGTTGGTTCCTGATGACAATACGAGACACCAGCCTCTTGAAGTGCAATATTTTTGTAAATGTTTCGTAAATAATCTTCCAAAGTGAAATTCTCCAGCTTTTGTTTGGTCCTACATCTTACTTGAAATTAACAATGCGTCATGTGCTTCTGTATTTAGTGCGGCTATTTGTGATTACAGGTGTGCTTTTCTCAGGTGCGAACTAACTGAATAAT
The DNA here is from genome assembly GCA_903813345.2 of Owenia fusiformis. Taxonomy (NCBI): domain Eukaryota; kingdom Metazoa; phylum Annelida; class Polychaeta; order Sabellida; family Oweniidae; genus Owenia; species Owenia fusiformis. Next base: position 17,207,856 of record CAIIXF020000004.1, read on the forward strand.
TTGTTTTATGACTTTTTGTGAAACATTTAGAATGTATTACCCCTGGAACCATTTCACAAACAACGTCATCGTTAGTGTGTATGTAATGGTAAAGGGAGGGGTATCCACCTTGAGTTAACGAAATCATTTTATACGAGCAGAATTTTACACCCATTTATGTGAACAAAGTATTATGCTTCTGAAGAACGTATTTTATTTAATACAGAATTACAGTTGTAATCAAGAATGTAGGGAGAACATTTGTAAAATATTAAGAATGCGTTCAATTGTCTATTTTTGTTTTATGTACATAGAATTACATGATTGTGGCTATGTCTTTGACATGTTATCGCAGTGTATTTCACGAGGCTATATATTTAAAGGTATTTTCTATTGTTTTTGAGTATTTCACTATCGGCGATTGCTACTTCAAAGGATGCCCTCCCTGTACCGGTTTTGTTATTGTCACCTTTCACCGTTATCCATGAATCAGGCAGTCTATTACCAGAATTATAGTATACAAAAACAATTGGACGCTCGAATGATTAAACAGAGAATAAGCAATACACGGATGGCAAGTGTTTTAGATTTCATTTCACATGGGTTTCTAATTTAAGGCAGAATCAGATCAAGCGATTAACCTTTGCAAGTATCGCTCCTGGAAAGCAATGTATATAGAATTATAGGTTTTTTGTTCATCTTATAATTTTCACATTTCCGGCCATTTCAGATCATGAAATAAAACACATTGTATATTTTCTATACTCTACTAAATAGATTAGGCAAAATTAATATTATTTCAGACTTTTGTGATGTCATGAGAATAAGCTGTAGTGTCACTCAGGTGGCAACAATTTTTTTCAAATTGAAAATCTTTTTTCTTGTAGCCTACAAATATTTTTTAAACTTGCTAAACTTCAAAATAAAGCAATATCGTTGGGCTGTCTACGTTGAAAATAAGTTTTTATCGTGTTTTAAATATTTATGTCCCATTAGATTGAATGAGAACTAAAATTTTAAAAAGCTTTTTTTCTCTGAACCACTTTTCTGCGCTTATTAATTAAAATGTTATACTTATTTTTAACCAATTTTCTTAATTTTTCAGCATAACATAGGCTATATCTCCTTCAAAAGATGTAGAAGTTCAATAGAAAAGTTTCACATAGCACATTTTGATAACATTGGGGAGGACTTAATATAAGCCAAAGTGGATTAAACTTTGTATGGGGACTTAATGCTTTAATTTGTATTACTATATTCGAAAATGCATTCCATGCCATCTGTAAAACAGCATTAAACAATAAGATCAATATATGTATCTATATAGGCTATATACGAGGGGTGATCAATAAGTAATAGACGCTTTTTTGCATGGATGCTTTTTAGAGACCAATACCTTAGATTTTCTTACCAGTGATACATCATTCAATTATCTATCAACTCGGAAGATTTGAAAACAAAACATGTAATATATTTTGATATATCTTTATTTCCGTGAAGGAGGTTTAGGTACCCCGGGACCAACATGACGTCAAACATTCTGAAGCCATTTTAGCTTGATGTTTAACCTGCAACGCAGTTGAATGCAGGCTGAACAAAACAAACCATTATGGTCATGAATTACCCCATCATGTTATGCCATAGTTGATTTTGAATATTTTATCATCACTATTTTGTATTCATGCCACATTCATTCCACAGGGCCTTCTACATAGGTTCCATCAAGTGCTACATGTACACAATTCCTCATCCTCTTATATATCTCAAGGTTGTGAAGATTGTGAGTGTTAACTCAAGAAGGCTGAATCCATTCTCTGACATGGTAGCAAAAATGAATAAGTCACATTTTAATTCGATTAACTTATCCTTAGCAATGATCTTACCAATTTCCTTTTTCCAAATATAAATAGTTTTAAAGCAAATGATAATATCACATTTAGTGCTTCAAAAGATCAGATACATATTAACAAGGCTTTGTATAAAAGAAAACCTCATACCTCATACCCACCTTCATGGAACATGATACAGTCATTGAAGGGTTCAATTTTAAGGATTATTAAATCTCAAAATAGCTCAAATTATTAACATTTCTACAATTCCGGCTTTATTTTATGACTAGACAGATGACAGATCCATAAATAAAAGCATGTGGATGCATTTTAATGTGTTATGACCCGAGGGCGCCCCGGGGGAATAAATAACTAACGACCGCGAGCATAGGACCATCAAGCCAGATAAAGAAATTGAAAGAAAATGTGCTAAATTCGATGCCCTAAGTGGGAATCGAACTCAGCTGGGATATAGTAGCAACTTGCTATCAAGGGTCGTTACAAATGCATCTATTAATCATCATAAACTATGATTTAATAAACTAAGATCTTTGATATTAAACCCTTCAAAGACGTACATGGGTAGGTGGGTATGAGGTAGGAGGTTTTTTTATACAAAGTCTATTAACAATAGTAAAATTATTGGTTTGTGTGAAGTTGGAAACATCTCAACTGAAGAAATTTCACATAACTATTCAATTGATGGATTCCATGCACCAGTCTGTTTAAATAAAAACCGTAGGTTATCAGTGTAAATATTGGGTGCGGAGCTACGTTTATGGAGCTGCTCCGCACCCAATATTTAGAGGGGACTCATATCTGAAGAACATTTCCGAATTTTTATAAAATCACACAGATACTGCCTGGCTTCCAAGATGCAAAAATAATTTGTATAGATAGTGCACCTTGAACACCATTTTTTATGAATGCTGGGGACTCAGTATTAAAAGGATAATTTCAAAATATATAGGTCTGGGAAAGGTTTAAGGCACACTGCGTCGCTATAGAATGAATTGCGCTACTATTTTCACAATTGTATTGATATTTGGTGTCAAATACACATATCTTGGTATATTTGAAGTCCCAAAACGGCTTAGTTTCAGAAATATCCCAAATTCAAATTCAAAAATAACCGTTAGCTCCGCACCCTCCGCTCATTTGCTCCGCACCCAATATTTCCCACAGGCTCTGTCTGCATAGGGTGATGTTGACAAAAGGTGATTTTAATGCCAGGTGTAAAAGCTGGTGGGCATTAGATAATGAAAAATCAGCAGGTACATTATTATATGATTAATCAGAGTCGTTAGGTCTTTTTCAACTTATAGATGAGCCGACACGAGTTACAAAGGAGGAGGGAAGTTAGCGCAACAGATTTTGGACAGTCATGTGTTTGATTTTGGCCATTTACTGGGGATTTAAACAGGTGCATATGTTAGGCGAATGCATTACCTCCAGGAAAACCACTTCTAGAGATGATAAAATAATTTCGACTTTGAGACAGGGTAGATGCAAACAACCCACCCACATGTTTTTTCTGAAATGTTTTCCTGATTTTCAACCCCTTCCATCCTTGCTTTTTTAATTTTTCTTGCATCAATATGTTGCGTTTTGACACACAGTTTATCCCTGAAAAGGAATAAATGATTCCTTTAAGATAAAGTGGAAAACAATATTTCCCATGTTATTTTCCCATAGGAAAAATCATTGCTTTCAGCTTAGTTTGGTCACCCGTAATGGGTATCTTTAAAACCCCTGAAGGAATCACTTATTCCTTGAAAGTGGTTATTTATGTGTCAAAATGCAACATATTGATGCAAGAAAAATTAAAAAAGCAGGGATGGAAGGGGTCGAAAATTAGGAAAACATTTCAGAAAAAACATGTGGGTGGGTTGTTTGCATCTACCCTGTCTCAAAGTCGAAATTATTTTTTATCATCTCTAGAAGTGATTTTCCTGGAGGTGATGCATTCGCCTAACATATGCAATTGTATAAATCCCCAGAAAATGGCCAAAATCCAACATATGACTGTCCAAAATCTGTTGCGCTAATTTTCCTCCTCCTTTTAATTACCCAGCATTTAAAAACCAGCGAGACAAATTATCTTTGCTTTTGTATGGAGACAGAAGTCTGCCAAAAGAAGTTTATATTGAAATTTTAAGGCTCACCTCAGTTTTTATTCAATGGTTTGCAAGCGTGTAAGTAGCCTATTTCTTCCACCACCAACTGTATAATTTTGTACACAATTATTCTTTTGCTTATTGCGAATTCATTGTCATACTTCCTTTTTTAAATCTTTTTATTACTCAATTGTGGCTTATAATGCTCCATTGCAAAGCCGCAACATGTGTATGTAACGATTATATTTTACTTAGAAATAAATCATATATAAAAAAAAAGGTTAACTTACGATAGGTGGCAAAGGGTCTAAAGGTAGGTCACGTGACACAAAACAACCAATCATATGACACGAAAACAATGATTCATTCTCCAGATGGCGTAGTTAAATGAGGTCAGTTTTACGACAAACCAAAACCGTTTATCTCAGCTTAAGTGTTGCTCTCGCAGTCGAACGAAACTGAAACTTCTTTTGTCGATATCTAGGTGAGCGATTTTTCAGGCTCTGGTATTTTGACAAAAGTAAGTTCAGGTCGTAGCCATTCTTCGGGGCAGGTTTGAGGCACCAACGATTTATTTTGGAGTTTTTCTAAGGAATTATTCCCCACTTCCGGCTGTTGCACCTTAAACTCTCAAATATCTCATTAATAGCCTTCAGAGTTATAGTATTGTGTCCCTGTATCGTGCAATTAAAAAGTTAAAAAAGAAATCGAACATTTGGGAGTATGATACTCCGGCACTTTTTTAATAGATTTTCCTCGTAGCGTTATGGGAGTTCAAACAGAAGTGAAAATTTCCCGCAATTGATATATCCATTGCATGGGGTAAGTAATTTGCTTTGGGATAACGAAACATATGAGTTGAAAATAAGTTAGGTGGTTTCCTTAGTGTTTTTTATGAAAAATAACATCCTCCGTCATAGCGGACAAATCTTTTATAACTGCCTGTGGTAATTATAGGTCATCTCAATCACCAACATTGAATGAATGCTGTAAACACAGTGTTTAAAAGAGACAATTTCAAATTCTTTCCTTTTGAGAGGATTTATGTATTGTGTTTCGCCATAACATGGAGAACAGAACTATCAACAAAATTTCCTTTTATTAAGTATCATCTACACATGTGTGAATATAACTGAGTACCCAACATGCCTTAGTTTATAAAATGTCACGAACTCTAATTGAAAAATGATCGCGCGCATACAAATCCGTATCGGTCGTTTTGTTTATCACAGTCTTCATATGCTATTATTCCACTTTATCCAAAACCAAGGCGTTGTTGTTTGGGATATACCCTGTGCGCAGAGACTAGTTAAAAACGAGAAGACGAAGCTCTCTTTTGAGAAGCAAAGTCGAAGACAATTTCTGAAATATCAAATGAAATTGGTTCAAATCTCTATTCATTGGAGTGCTGTTAAAAAAGAAACTTCTGTCATATTTGATAAAAAAGAAACCATTTCTTTTAAGCCTTTCCTATATTTTCCCGATCTTCCAGGTTTATCTGCATAAAATCAAGCCTAATGACATGGACATTACATGGGCCCTAATGTAATACTATATCTAGTAATTAAACAATGCAAACATGCAAAATGTCACCACCTGCCATCTGTTACAGAGGCCAAACGCCTACCACCAAGCGTCAAACGCCGTTACAAAAATGTTGGAGTCCATAACAATATGTCACCACTTTTGGTGGTGACATGAAAATTACTACAGGGTGTCCAAAAACAGAGTGTTTAAAAAATTGTACCATAACAAACATGGAATATTACTGTGAGTGATGAGAGCGGATCATCTGAACAAATTGTCTTTATCATGTGATAAGTTCAGTTTTTTCGATGGTATTTTCAATGGTACTTTTCTAGATTATGATAATTTCATACACAATACATAGTCAATCTGTATGATTTCATTTCCCAAGAATTGTTTCGTAGAATCCATTGAAATTTTAAAGAATATTTTGGTAAAATAGCGAATTATTGAAACTGAAAAAGGTTTCCTGGAAAACCTTTTTAACTGGACATTTAAGAACAATCACTGTTTCATAGTTTCGTAGAATTAAAACTTTTGTAATTGTTATGATTAAGTCAATATACTGATTTTGTGAAGTGCCCAAAATATGTTTGACTTTGGAATGATTTTAAAAATATTCTTGCTGTGAAATCAATCTGATTTAACTTTTAAAAATTGTACAGATTTTATGTTAATTTTTTTATTTTAAACATTTTGTGTTCCAATATTTCATCATTTCTCTTGGTGATAAACGGTGACAAGCAATTATTCTTTTTTTAACCCAACACACATTAAGTTTCACTTTAAAGGTTTTAAATCCTTCCATCCAGCGTACTTTGTATCCCAATGCTTCATTACAAAGTCCAACATAAACATCTTCAAAAAAGAAGAAGGGTATATTTGGTGAAACTCTCACAATGCCCTTGACAACCTCCATAGTAGTGACATAGCCAGGACCGCCAGTACAGTAGAGAGGGTACGTCAAATGAGGGTATTGCACAGGAGAGACGTAATACTTTGATGTCTCATTCCTAATTGGTGAAATACGATTCTGGATGCATTTTCCTAGTATTTCGTTTTTAATTTTGAATGAGTCGATGAGTTGTAAAAGTTTTGGAGTATCCACCCATATATCAATGTCAGTTTTCATAACATATTTAGCATTTGAGCAGAAATCTGATGCCCATTTGAGACCAGACATTGTTTTTAGCGTCAAGTTCTCGTATACATCCATGAAATCTTTGATGAGGATATCTCCATGTTTTTTAGCTTCTTTAAGAGCTCTTGTATTCCGCGTCTGGTCTTTAGCGTGCTTCCCTAATACGAAAACGTACCTCAGTTCTCCTGTGTTCTTGTTAGAAATACTTGTCCAAGTTTTCCGCAATGCGGTCCTATTTATCATTTCATGAGGTGCAGTTGTAATTATTATTAGTAGCTTGACCTGAGTTGTGGAATTATTCGTTGAGCACAAATTATCATTTTTGTAGATGTACGAAGATTGCGGAAAACATGCATCACACTTATCTGGTCGTACTTCTGAAATGTAAACTGATTGGTTCATAGAGAAATTACTACTTTTCAAAACTTGTTGATAATCCAAGAATATGGAACTGGTTTCCCTTGTCGTCTGATTCTTTCTTTGTGTGTTATTTTCATCATTATCGGTAACATTTCCTTTATGTTCATTTATTCCATTTCCAGTAATAAATGTTCCTCTTCTAGAGAATCCAACTGATAATTGTTCTGGTTGACCAGAAGAGTCTTGTGGCTGATATAGTTCTAGTAATATAAACAAAGTTGATGGTATGCATAAGACAAATATGAATATCTTATAAATCCGTATTAACATAATGATTGACTTCTTGCATTTTCCTACACTCTATCGTCAGAAATATTCTGTGTTCTTTCACATCCCTATTTAATGACTATTTCCAATACTTTGAAACATTTATATATACTTATCCAAATCCATTGGAATTTTATTTAGCTATTGTGGAGTTAAACCGGGGTCCTTTTGTGAACAAACCCTTTACAAAAACAAATCCATTTTCAGATTTAAAATCGTATTTGTATACCAATCGGTAAAACTGATTTGGCCATTTAGTTCATGAAAGTTATTGAAGGTTGTGTTTAAGGAAGCTTTATGTTTTGTTTTGATTTATGTTTTCCGAGTTGGGAGAGGTTTGACACATGTCATCTGGTCAATTGCCCGTTCATGACCCTCGTTGTCTTTTGAAATGGGCAATGTTTTGCACCCCTCTCTCAGACAGAAGCTTGGAAAAGAAAAAATATGTAGAAGCAGTGTTAGCAGGCAGAATGATTATTTTTACTCGGCTTAAAAATTATATGATTATACATGGATAAATGTAAGAAGGGCAAATCGCAGTACAATGCTCTGCTCGGTATAGGTAGTGGCTGCGGAGGCCTAATTCCAACATCTGCATGTCAAATATACAAAACATATTCCATACCTACAATGACATACGGTGCCCATATTATCAACTATCAACAGAATGATATAGTTGTTCTAGAAAAGACACAACGAGAAATAGGACGGAGAATTCAATCTCTGCCTCACTCAGCTAGTATTCCCATCTCAACTTTGCCCCTGGGCCTAATGGACGTTGAATTTTATATTGACTTTTTAAGAATGATGGTTCTCTGGAGTTTATTGCAACTCCCGAGCGCAAATATATATAAATGTCTTTTCACAATGAGATTTGTAAAAATGCTGCATGTTAACAATGAATGTAATACCTTCTCTCCAATAAAATGCATGTTACTGACATCAAAAAGGTATGATTTACATAACCATGTTCTAAATATGGTAGACTGTAAAATGTTCATCCCCAAAAATAGGTGGAAGAATATTGTGTATAGAAAAATTGCAGCCGTTCAGATGCAAATGACATTTTTCCAATCGCTAATGTACAAGGGCCTAAACTATTTTAGAATGGGTAACTTTGAAATTCTGAGGCCATTTATATGGTGGAGAGTCGCAAGACTGTTCCCTTTTGCTTTAAGTAGTTGTAAAATAATGGTGAAACTGCTAGCAGATGAACATGCGCTTAGATCAAAATATAGAGGTTCCGAAGATAAATCAGTTATATGCTCAATGTGCAGCACTTATGAAAAAGAAGACGTAGAGCATTTCTTACTTAAATGCCCAGCAAATATATATATTATATATAGAGAACAACTTAGTAATCATTGCTGCGAATGGGGTATCCAAATGAACACTAAAAACATTCTTGGCATAGGAATTGAAGAGTTGCACTTTACAAACGAACAACTACTTGTATTTTTAAAAGATATGGCACATATAGTTATGCAGCAATATTTGTGTCGTCAACGGTACTTGACAAGTTTACAAACTTAATGTAACTTTATCAGCCTGAAAGGGTGGCCCTCAAGGGAGGAACATGGGCCGACCAGGGATTCTCCCTTAATTAACGGTTATATGCAATATGTATTTATTCTGAGTGTACCGACCTTGGGGAAGGTACAATAATAAGCAATGCTTAAGTTGTTTTTTCTGTTTTTTCCTCGATTGGTAGTTGTAACGTCAACGCGGCAGCTAGGCGTCGTCGTCAGTACAAAAAACAACAACAAAACAATGAATGTTTGTAAAATATAGTCATTTTTTATAATTGCGTTACAATTAGGTGCTAGGCCAATCTTGGTCGGCGGCGTGCGTCTACGCGGTAGCTAGGCGTCGTCGTCAGTCAAAACAACAGCAATATTGTTTGTTTGTAAATAGTGATTATTTTCAATTTAACATTTACATAATTTGTATACATGTATCTCCTTTATATAAAGGGCAATAAATATATACATACATACATACATACACATGAGGCTTGTGTCTGATATAGTCCTAGTAATATAAACATAGTTGATGCTATGCATAAAACAAAAATGAATATCTTATAAATCCTTAACATGTTGATCTATTGATTGATGGGACTTCTTGCAATCTCCCAAAATATCTTAATTGATGAATCTGTTCATCAGAAATATCCTGTGTTCTTTTAACATCCCTTATTAACGTTTCGTTAAGGTCTAATACTTAATTAATTAATACTTTGAAACAGTAGGTATTTTCGAAATTTAGCCAAATCTCTTGGAGTTTTATTAATTTATAATCGAGTTAAACGGTGGCCTTTTATAAGCAAATTCAGTTTATTTATCCATTAAGATATACGTACATATGCTTAGTAGACACCAGTGGCGGATCCAGGAACCAACAACGGGGCCCCAATTTTCGGTCAGAGAAAAAAAATTTAGGCCCCTAAAACCGAAAAGTGGGCCCAAATTTTGAAATTCTGAGGCCCATTTTCTTCAAAATTTGGCCTGAAATTAAAAGGTAAGGCCTTAGAAGGCCTAGTAAAGACCAAAAAGGCCAACTTTTTGGTTTTAAGGCCTTTTTTGGCCCAAATTTTTTTTCTGGGCCCAACTTAGGGGGGGGGTAGGCCCCATGGGGTCCTTTGGTGAGCAACAAACCAATTTTAATATTTAAAATCGTATTTGTATACCACTGGGTTAAACTGATATGGTCATTAAGTACTCATGAAAGTTGTTCAAGGTGTAAGGAAGGTTCTATCTTTCATTTTGAGGTAAATATATTTTCGATGAAATTTGCCCAAGGAATAAACCATGGGCTTTGCGAAATTTTGAGGCCCGGTAATTACCAAAAGGCCTACTTTTTGGGGTCTTAAGGCATGTTTTGGCCCAACATTTTTTTGGGCTCAATTTTTTCTGGGCCCACCCAAGGGGGGGTAAGGGCCCCTAGCTGTAATGTCACTCGTCAGGTGGCAAAATATTTTTTCAAAATTTGTAAATCTTTTTTCTTGAAGCCTACAAATATTTTCTAAATAGGCTAAACGTCAAAATAAAGCAATATCGTTGAGCTATCTGGATTGAAAATAAGTTTAAACATGTGTAAATATTTATACACCATTAGATTCAATGAGAACAAAAATTTTAAAATGCTATTCTCTCTGAACCATTTTCCAGGGCACTTTTCTGCGTTTATGAATTAAAATTTCTTGCTTATTTTTCAACAATTTTCTTATTTTTCAGCACAATGTAGGTGAGGATGCGCTATACGTTGGTGTAAAAAATGTTTGTGCGTGATAGCTATATTTTATTTGAAACAAACTTCTCAAACAAAAAGGCCTTCAAAATCAACATTTAGAAGTTCAATAGAAAAGTGTCACATAGCAAATTTTGATAGCATTTGGGAGGACTTAATATATGCCAACGTGGATTAAACGTTGTATGGAGACTTAATGCTAGTGTTATTGTATTCAAAAATGCATTCCATGCCATCTGTAGAACAACATCAAACATACGATCAATATATTATATATATATAGCTTCATCGATTTGAAACATATTTACTTCAGTTTATTTATTTATACAATAGTTCTATGAAATATAGACTCCCTTAGAAAATATACATCATCATAGAATGGTGATTAGTGCATTTTGAGATAAACATGGAGTAAATGTACTCAATAGATGGAGTCTTCAATTAGAGCTCCACCTATTGAAGAAAACAGAAACTCCTAACGAGAGACTGACATCCTATCTATTTATATGTTATTATAAAGAATACAATTTTATCATAAATATATTATTATGTAATATTTTCAGTGAAAATAGTCTTAAAGCATATATTGCGCCACATTTAAATATAGCCTTTTTGAATAGCTTTCATCATTCTCACAGAATATACGATTATGAAACTTCATAAATCGCAGGCCTCAATTAAACATAAGGAACATTATTAGATTTTAACAGCGCAAAATATCACCACCAACAAGGAAAAACAAGACATTAACATGCAAAATATCACCACCTGCTATTTATTACAGGCAGCGAATACTGAACACCAGAACTGCCAAACACCAACCAAAGGCCAAACACGATCCCCAAAAAGGTTGGAGACCATAACAATATGTGAGCACTTGTGGTGGTGACATAAAAAATTAGGCTAAGAAAATGCACATTTTTGGTTAAAATATAAAATAGCTCCCAAAATCTGATTCCACAACAATTTTTTATAGAAAGAGTGTTCCTTATATGAAGGAGTGAAACTGTCAGCTGTGTTCGTCAAATATAACATAGAAAATAATTGTTGGAATGCTAAGTACAACTGGAATGTACGACTTACAATATACCAGGTACATGTAAATAAGTTCACAATTCCAAATTTCCTCATTTCAGATTCAAAATATATTCATACATATTATATTCAGATATCGTAAAAATGTATTTTATTGCGTTTGAGTCACGTAGTACGAATTAGCAAGAAAATGATTTCTATTTGGTCGTTTAACGTTATGAAAATAGAACGGTAATTGTGAATGCAGTATTACTGAGTGAACGGTGTATGTATTCGTGAATAAGAGCACTTCGGCTCTAAGCGGCGAGATAAACGGACGTTAGTTACTACCAACTCATAATCGTCACCTTGAAAATAATACGGCCATGCAGGCACAAGCTTACTGAAGAAATTCTCGGAAACAAATTCCAACAAACGGAAAATAAATGAAGCTAAGAACAATCACTCTAAACACAAAAACGTTCTATCAATTCAAAGAAAAACAACATAATTTGGAAGAAAAATAAACAAAGGAATTGACGAGAAAGCGGACCATGCATTTGCAGAACAAACGGCCTTTTATATGAGGCATGCATAGTTTAGAAAAAGGGTAAGGAACTTTTGTCAGATTTAGATTGAAGTAATCATTTAAGAAGACCAGAGTGGGGCTGGTTGTGATACTTTGGCAGGATATCAAAAGCTAATTTATGAAGGTTACAAATAAATATAACAAATACAAAGAAACCTATATTATCATATCAATATCTGTAAGTTGAATAATCTTATTCAATGAATATAAGCGATTATTTTATGTAATCTATAATCTTTAAAGTTAAAAATTTGATAACAATAGATACCAATCAGTCAGTGAAAGTTTCAGGCAAGATGACCGCACAAACAATGATTGGGAAAATGAAGCAGACAAAGAAGCTCATCGATGGTTCAACAAAAAGAGGGGATTTATTACGGTTGCGGAATTATAGAAAGACAATCTGCTAAGTGGGTATTACAAGAACCCAAACTGCACAATTACACTCTGTTAAGCATGATAAAAGGCAAGAAGATTAGTTAGAAATAAAAGAGTTATCTCATGAATGGGACCCTTACATAGCTCCTAAAAGGTAGAAGACACTAAATGGTGTAACACTATAAGCTGAATTTTGTCCACATAGAGCATGTGCACAATACTAAAGACATGTAAAATTGAACTGTCAAAAGAACTGAAATATACTTACCAGCTCGCCTCTTCCGGAAGTTATGATACGTTATGGTGTAACTACGGTAATTAATTTTAAAATATTGAAAAAATCACAAAATACAAGTTGTGAGGTATATATCGCCATATTTAAGCGAATTAGCCCATACTATGACTATATATTCGCACCCCCATATACAAATATATATAAACTTCATCTTCACAATAAATTGAGCTTCTTTCAAATTTCCATTTTTTGAGATAAGTGCCATTTTCTTACAATTCAAGCCGTAAAAATAGTTGGAAAGTGCTTCCCAGTTGAGGTTAATGGCTTTTATACTTACATTAATGTATGGAGCACTTAAAATGTACTTAGAATCGTATAAATAGCTCTATTCTGTGAGATTTATTTTTGTTTTTATTTTTATATTTTTCTCACCTCATAATTGAAGAGCTCCGCTGTTGATTTACATTCAGTTACACGTATTTCCTTGAAAATTCGCCATGATTGGAACAAATGATGGTTGGTTTATGTTTTATTCATTTAGTTTGTATTTGAATCTAGCTACTTAAACACAAAACATGTCTTCATGTTATGCTAAAGAGCAAAGATCGCGAATTCTAGGTGAAGCCAATTATTTTGCACAAGTCATATCCTGATTGCATCATAGTTACTTTGTACTAGTCACATCCTGATTGCATCAGCCAATTCACGTGATTTACAGTTTACACATGGTTTCAATATACATGTTATACTACTTCCGGGTAGGGTAGTGTTTTTTATACTTTAAAAACGAAGCCATTTCGATCAGTTTTTATAATCCTTGGTAGAACTGAGAGGTATTACAATACATATTTAAATTAATACACATGAGTGTATTTGATGAACTCTCAAAAAATAAAACCCACAATAATATCTTTTTTATTCACAATTTCATGTCATTGTTTCTAACAAGTCACCTCTTTCTCTCTTTTCTTTATTTTTGTCAACAGTCAAAATCGGAATTTAAAACTTGGTTTCTTAACAAGCTCTGCTTCTGTAAATACTAAATAACCTGAAAAATGTTAAACCTTACATCCTACACTTATTTGATATGAAATAGGCGATCATTGATATCATTTTTGTGCTGTTAAGTGTGGATCTTTTAATTTTTTAGTCAAACTTGATCGCTGATCTCTGTCGATGTGACGTCACGCATTAAGTATGCACGCATGGGCAGTACAATACATAAGGCAATATGGCGTCTTAGGCCTATACATGAGCCAGAATGGAGGTCTGCAAGTTGAAATGAATATGTTTGTTTATGCATCAATCGATCACACATATAATCCAGACAATCTTTCAAATCATATACTTAACATTGTAATGGATTTATTTATTTTGTGAGCTAACGTTCCCTTTAATTTTCATTGGTGAAGCAATGATTTTACCTAAAATGAGTCCCTGTCTTTGCATAGTGATATTTAAAAATCGAGAAGCAAAACCTATGTTGAATATACTGTGCATTGATGAAGTTTATATATAGCCTAGGGGAACTCAAAAATATTGTTATTATATCGGCAAATTCGCTCGAAAATCGTTGTACACCCTAGAAATTGAATGTTGTTGATTTTTTCAATATTTTAAAATTAATTACCGTAGTTACACCATAACGTATCATAACTTCCGGTAGAGGCGAGCTGGTGAGTAATTTCTATTATTTTGACAGTTCAATTTTACATGTCTTTAGTATTGTGCACATGCTCTATGTGGACAAAATTCAGCTTATAGTGTTACACCATTTAGTGTCTTCTACCTTTTAGGAGCCATGTAAGGGTCCCATTCATGAGATAACTCTTTTATTTCTAACTAAACTTCTTGCCTTTTATCATGCTTAACAGAGTGTAGGGGCACATCAAAGCCTAAAAAGATAAGTACTAATATACCTGAAAAGGAATTTGTTAACTGTTGGGGATAGTCTTGAAGAACATGCTAGTTTTTGGCTTTAAATAGAAGAAAATGATAAATGTAAATAACTAAGTTTAACATGTATATATGTTAAGATTTTGAAAAGGAAAAACCTATCAAGTAATTTTAAGAAGAATATATATGCTTGATGTAAAACGTAAAAACTGTATTAAAGGATGTAAAACGTAGTACCAATAATAGGAAACGGTAAAGCATGAACGATCTAATGAGGGGATTGTAATATACAGCTGTACATGATAAGGGGGAATCGGAGTACCCATAATAAAGGGGGATTACCTATGAGAAAGCAATCGTAGTGTCACATAGACACTTGTTCTTGTATTGTAGTACCCATGATTAGAAAAGATTTAGTATCAATAATCAAGGGTATTGTAGTAAGCACAAAAGTAACAGTTTAGCTCTCAATATAATGGCAAGTTAGAATAAATGACCCCTGAGAGTGGTACCTTGATAAAGGTGAGTGTGGTAATATTCATACTTCACGAAACAGTCAAAACATGATAATATAGTACTCATATATTTTTATTGAGAGAAATCTTTACTATAAGTTAAAGGAGGAAGCGAAATATGAATGTTAAGTACAAGGCTGAACTGAGACAGTAAATCAAAATGAAATAATGAAAGATTTATAGTATTATTCTCCTTCAAATTATATATTATACGTTTAAGGATACTATATGAAGGATGTCATTGGTAAAATTGACTTGCCATTTGCACAGAGCATAGTGGAAATGATGCACTGGATTGTTAAAATATTCAGTACACAACAGTAATAATATGTATTTTGTCTTTGTTATTAAATGACCTTGAATATATCAAAATGCTATAATGGTTTTCAGAAAATAGCAATAGTAGTTTGTTAAGATTATATAAATCATAACAGCTATCGGCAATGTTGACAGGTTGATGATATCAAAGAAACTCAAAGTTGGGACTGCTACAGGTATATTTAACTGTCTAAAAATGCAGAAACATAACAGTTTTTGGTTTCAAAATTTGACAAAACTGAACGGCAAGGTCGTATCAGAGTCTCCAAGAAAAAGGCATTTGGTATCTTCAGATGCTAGAGATTCAGGTTGACGGTTATTCAGTGACATGTGAATCAAAAATTTGTTTCAAACATTGACATAAACTTAATGAAAATGAGTGGATCGAACTTAAAAAGGGTGTTCTGATGGTGGTTAGAATCATTTCTGCACTTGTTTCAGAGGAGAGTCTCTAAAATGGTTTACGGATAACAAATATTTTGAATTTATTGTGAATATAGGTATCCCAAAACTTCATTTGCAAAGTCTAGCTGCTAGAAAATTGGTAGATTACGATGACTGTGGAATCAAAGTTTTTTTTGACAATTTAAATAAGATACAGTCAGTTTGTGTTAGTCTCAGGTCACACTGTTGATCATTTTGAAAATCAAAACAAAAATAAATTAATTTTGTCGACGCATTCTCATAGAACCGGGGCGCAGATTTAAGCAGAGTATTTTCAGCAGTAAAACTTAAGAAATGCAGTCAAATACATGTATATGCAATGCACAAAAAGTTCAGGTACCGGTTGATAGTTTAAAAAATGGCAATCAGCTATTTCTTGGCCAAGTATACACAATGGTACAACATTTCGTCCCTTTATCAAACAAGTCCTTGAATACAATGGTTCATTACTTAACCGGGATTACAAATGGAGTCAACATTTCAAGAAACCCATTTCAGAGGTACGAATTATTTGCATTGAAAATATGGTGTAAGTGAAAGACTGAAATTTTACAAAATGTTAAATTGACAATGAAGAGAGGTGAGAGAAAAATATTAGAGGCTGTTTAGATTGTAGAAAAAGGCAAATTTTAAGGGAATTGCAGTGACCAAGATAAATGGAACTATAGTACTCATGAAAAGTGAAATTTATAAAACATAATGATAAATAAAATTTGAAGCGCCCAAGATAGGGGGAATAGTACTAAATATGGTACGGGAAATTGTAGTATAAAATGACCAGGGGAAGTATAGTACCCATTATAAGAACATTTGTAGTGCCCACGATAAAGGGAATTGTAATACCCATGATAAGGGGAATTGTAATACCCATGATAAAGGGAATTGTAGTACCCATGATAAAGGGAATTATATTTTCATGATGATGGGAATTGTAGTACCTATGATGAGGGGATTTGTAGTACACATGATAAGGAGAATTGTAGTATATTCATGATAAGTGGATTTATAGTACCTATGATAAGGAGAATTATAGAACTCAATATGAAGGGAATTGTAGAACCCATAAAGGTAACTTTTACTGCCCATGATAAAAGGGGAACTGTAGTATTCGAGAATTGTAATACCCATGATAAGGGGAATCATAAAGCAAATGATAAGGGGAATTGTAGTACCAAAGATAAGGGGAATTGTAGCACCAAAGATAAGGGGAATTGTAGTACCCAAGATAAGGGGAATTGTATAGTACCCATGATAAGATTGTAGTACTCATGATAAAGGGAATTGTAGTACCTTAGATAAGGGGAATTGTAGTACCCGAGATGAGGGGAATTGTAGTACCCGAGATGAGGGGAATTGTAGTACCCGAGATGAGGGGAATTGTAGTACCCGAGATGAGGGAAATTGTAGTACCCGAGATGAGGGGATTTGTAGTACCCGAGATGAGGGGAATTGTAGTACCCGAGATGAGGTGAATTGTAGTACCCGAGATGAGGGGAATTGTAGTACCCGAGATTAGGGGAATTGTTACCTGTAATAAGGAAAAGCACTGCTTTCACTATAAGCAAATTGTATTACTCGTCATAGTGGTAAGTTGTGGTTTCACAAGTGAAAATCTAGAACACATGCATAAGGAATTGAAGAAAATGGTAAGCAGTTTTATGCGTAATACACGAAATAACAATAATTACATAAGAAAAGTATTTTCATTTCATAAGAAACATTTATAGGTTATATACTTTTGCTGGGGAGAGTTTAAGGTACAAAAGGTCGGAAGGAGACATGTCTGTGAAAATCACTGGAGTAATGATGCTGTTTTCTTTTTTATTGTAGAAAATAAGCTAACATAGCAGATATCTGGATATGGCGCATTGTTAAATGGCATATATTGTATTTGGCATATGCATGTTTTGTTGTCTTTGTAATAAAATGAGATTGAGTATATATGTTTGAAAAGTACATATACTGGTTTTCAGTGGCTACCAAATCACTCAATGAAAAACGACAACTTGAGCATCCAGATTTAAGACAGCTTAAACAGAAGCTTTCGGGTGTGATTTAGGCAGCAAAGCCACACACACAATAGGGTCATACGGCAGTGCTTTCGACAGATGGTCAACGTGGGTAAACAATTGCCCCAAAGTATGTATTTTGTCAGCTAAGACATGATTTTGCAAATCATTGACATTAGACAGTAGTGGAATCAGCCTAACGAACACTAGCGAAACCGACTTCTAATAAACACATTTACAGCATAAATAATACAGTTTTTATCAGATCACATGTTAATTCAGATTTGTTTAAAATTTGAGTTTACATTTATCATAGCTCTTGGTTAAGCAAGGTTTTCTCAGATTTGATGATATTTGTCATATTAGAAATTCAGACTGTCGTTTTAGGACACTAATATTTGTATCAATAGAAGATATTTAAAAACAGTATATAAGAAGGTAGCAAGTGCGTCATTGTAGCAACATGCTCAGATTTTTGTCCAGTAACTTTATATAAGATGGTTTAAAAGAAGCAAACATAAGCAATGAAAATTCGTTTTTAGAGCAATTTTATATCACAAATCACAAAATTATATGTGTTAAAGTTTAGTGATAAAGCTATAAGCTACACAAGGTGCAGATAATTTATTGTAAAGGCAGTTAAGTCATGTCATGATACGTTGTTTAGAACGCAATATTTAAGACCCCGCGGTGCAACAATGGCCGCAAAGAAAGGCATTTCAGATAGGAGACTGTTAAAGATGGTTTTATCCAGCACACGTTGAAAAAAGGATTAAGTGTTTCAAAGAATTTAGGATTATAATTATAAAACCTGTATTTTAAGATTTTTGTATTTTAAGAATCTTACTCAACAGTTTATGTAAATGTCTGTGCTTAATAATCAATATAAATTTTCGCTTACTTTAACACTTCACGCAGCCGCAGAGCCACATGCTAGTAAATGTTATGTTTCTTAAGTGTAAGTTAGAATAGAAATGTATTTTATTGCGTTTGAGTCACGTAGTACGAATTAGCAAGAAAATGATTTCTATTTGGTCGTTTAACGTTATGAAAATAGAACGGTAATTGTGAATGCAGTATTACTGAGTGAACGGTGTATGTATTCGTGAATAAGATCACTTCGGCTCTAAGCGGCGAGATAAACTAAGTAAATGTCTTTAAAATGTAACGAAAATTTTTCGGATAAACCTTTTTCCTTTAACCTCAATTGTTGAGGATTTCAAAGATTTTTAGCATCATATGTTCTCAACAGAATAATAATAATGGGCATTAATGAGTGTGTGATGCTAAAGATAGAAAAGGTTTTACAGGTGGTCGGAAATTTTTTAATTTTGAAAATGAGATTTGTTATTACTACATTATCGAGTAAGCTAATCAATTGTCCAATTGTCAAAAATTAACATTTTTGTATATTTTCCAGCGGCGACGCAGCCGCAGAGCCACATTTTGGCAACCAGCATGTACATACGATAACATTATTGTACAAATAATACACTCGGTTTTCTCTGCAGCACGCAGCCGCAGAGCCACATGCTAGTAAATGTTATGTTTCTTAAGTGTAAGTTAGAATAGAAGGGTAATTACAAACAGAGCAACAGTACATGCTTGTAATGAACATTTCAAAAAATGCTTGGCAGTTTTGATTCAAGAAAATGTCTTTGTCATCATTTCCATTGCACTTTAGGAAATATAAATTAAGCTAATTTTCAATATTTAAAAAAAGTTCAGATTATTTTATAAACATGCATGCAAGTTGTATCTTGCCAGTTTGACAATTCTTCGAATCTTCACACCCTGGATACATACATGTATAGCATTGTAAAAAACATGTTTTAAGGAACTTGGTTATAGCTTTACTTCAATGCAGTGAGATGTACTGAAAAGTGCAAAAAATCATTTTCTCAATTCTTATTACTTTTATATTTTAAAAACTAATTTAGCATTACAGATCTGGTTCATTATGACATATTTAACCCTTTCATTCCCAACCTCAAAGGTATGGATAATAAAGGTTAATGAAAAAACAAAAAAAAACATTTCTCAAATGTAACTTTTATGATTTTCCCATGCATCAAATTGTTCTTTTTCTGATTGTTTGAGCAAAATGGAAAAATGACCATTTAGCAGGCCACCTAGTGGAATGTGCTTTTATGTGCAAGTAGTAATCATTCTTACAAAATATATAGTTTAGAGTAATTTAGAGACTGAACAAACATTTTCATTGTTGGGAAATAACAGCTCAGAAAGTAATCAGGAATTCAGAGTACCAAAGAATTTCTAAATCTGCTGCCATTTAGAATTATTTATGCAACATAACATAGGTCCAAAGAAATTTATGAAAGTTAACTTCTTTTGCATATTTTAGAATATCACCAATTGCTGTCTGGGTAATATAGCCTCAAATAGTTTACAAAAAATGGGAATTGAGACATATCAGATGTGTGTAAGTCATAGGGAGTTTTGAGAGTATATTACCCATAATGCATTGCTATAACAGCATAAGATATATGAACTCTACATGTACATGTGAATCACAAAATAGGGAGGTTTAAGCTTCAGTTTTTAAGAGAACTTATACACAGACATATAGAATTTTGGCCTTTTGGGGATTAGTGGTCACCTTGTAGAATTTTTTGTCTGACAGGGTATGAAAGAAAAGAGGAAAGCAGTTGTAATTAGGTGTCTGGAAAAACCAACTGAGAAGGAAAAGCAATCCCTGGCGGTCTAAAACTTAAACTTGTTGCAAATGACAGCTAATGGGGGTCTGGTACACCAGAATGTTGGGTTCATAGTACTACACATTCCCTTGAGTTCTCCTAAAACGAATAGCTTCATTAACCTCCAAGTTCAATATACTTTTTAAGTGATGTGACATTTCTGCATTTGACTCATCCATCAAATAAATTATGAGAAAGATGTAGGTTACCTACATTGTAAACATGATTAAAAATGCTATCTATTTTAAATATTTCATATCTGCAAGTAAAATGTCATCATGATCCTATACTCAATTCTACAATTGACTCAATTCTACTACATTTCACTCAACTTTATAACTTCAATTTAACAATTTCAGTGAATGTAATAATGCTGAGAGTAAATCAATGCCAACAAAACAAATGGGTTTCATTTCTATTTAATTTTACAAAATGAATCAAACAGTTCAAATATGAATTCATAAGTTTCCCTGGAATCGCAAAGTACATCTGGAAATGACAAGTTGGTTTATCAAATATTTTTCTCCTCAACTGTAATCATAGAGAATCATCATAGCATTTTACTTGCATTATTTGTACAGATCATTGTTTTCAGTTTATATAAATATAACATATAATAATTCCTATTGTATTCAGGATAACATCCTTGTACATATTAGTCCAAAAATGAACAACAATCAAGATTTCAGATCTTCCAAGTTCAAGGGGAATGCATCAAGGATATTCAGGTGAAAGGATTTCAGATTTGCCAATCTGCCTTCCCTCTAATGCTGTACACAGGGGAAGAATTACTCCGCGGAACCCTTTCGGCCATGTCTCTTGCCAGTTTGAAATGGTTGAGAGCTTACTCATTGGAAAATGATCTATAGGTTATTAAATACGTTGTAGAAGCGCAAACTTTATGTGGTGCGCGAAAGCTATCATATTCACGTCAGAGACGCACGTACAATGAGAGTTGCTATGCAACGGCAAAACTGCCCTAATTCACGTCACCATACTAGTCAATGGGCAAAAGGGCAAACGCCTGACTTTTTATCTCGAGTTATAGATTTATGTGGCCTCACTGGCCTATCTGAGGTTCTAAAGCTATGTCTAAGCTACATCTTGACACTAAACTCAATAGGGGCCAATCATCTACTTTTTGAAATAATTGGTCAATTGTGACACTACCCCCTCTCTCTGCAGACACAAATTGAAATTCACAAAAATGAAGGCAAAATTAATACGCCACTTGACTCGAAATTTTCCTTCAGATAACCCAAATAAACGCATTTTCAGAAGAAATGGCATGTTGCCATTGCAAAAAGATTACAACTGTGCCTACATACTAGCTTACTGACTCGTCATGATCACAATTGTGTTGGGACTACATTTATTTTTGAATACTACTTTTTTCTATTCAGCGGAAGTGACGTATTAGGGCATTTTGGGCAACGTATTGACCCGGATATAACAAGAAATGAGACGCCACGACACTTCCTAAAATGGAAACCGGAATGTGCACGCTCCGCACATTTCTCCCAATATCTTCAGTTGTATTGAGGTAAGATTCAAATGAACTAATTATTTGTATTCCTGGGATCAATAGCTTTAGAATGATATCAGATTATATGGACATTTCTGGATATTTTTTATAAAAAATCCACTTGAAGTTGATCAAAATATGTACACGTGTTTTCTTACGGCAAGCGTTCGTTGAATTATACCAGCGTCCCTTTGGTTTTGGAAGATATCCTTTCGTCTATGTTAGAACCATGGTATGGTTGAACAAATGTCAAAATTTGATCAATATTGCATTCAATCTGTAAAATTTATCAATAATTTTGTGGGTTATTTTTGGTCCATTTTTCCGAATGATTTTTCAGTTTTCAGCGTCTGTGTGCTAAGGATGTTTATGGGTTTTTTTCATATTCTTATTTCTTATGGAGCATGGTCCTATCTCATTGCATGTGCAGTTGCTAAGCCCAACTCCTTGTATTTTTCTTCATCGAGCGGACTTTATATGGTCTGGGATCACAAATATGGGTCCACGAGCCACTTTGACTCCTTTCAATACCAAATATTGTAATGAATGAACCTAAAATGTCGATAAAATAAAAGTAAGGATGTGTACCAATATTTTCCTTCGATATCGAAGTCAAACTTTCAATATTTCTTTCGCAAATTCAATTGTCATATCCTTGACGATGCTAAAAATGTGAATCCTGGCCTATTTTCTAGATCAATTTCCTTCATAGATCTAGACATGTTAGAAGTACTTTACTAGGTGATGAAATTCCTTGAAAAATAAATTAGGCCTATTCAAATGACAAACATAAATACCAAAATCAATTTGACGTATCTAAACCAAATCTTTAATAATATCTGCGGTAGGCCTAATTCCCGGCCTAATTATGTTATTTTTGATTTTTTCCTCTCCCAAGAAATTTTTGAAAAACTGATTGAGTGCTTTTGAAAGTAATGTAGACCCATTATATTTACTTTTTAATTTGGAGGAAAAATTGTTATCTTAGGAAAATATTTACAAATGTGACCTTTATTTTGAAACCCTTGCTTGACTCCCCCCCCCCCCCCCCTAAAAATAAATTTAGATTTGTATTGAACTCAAATACTCAATGGGGTTAGATTTTGGTCCATTTTTCCTGAAATTCCTGAAGACTTTAAGCCATAGTGTTATTATATAGGCCTATTGTAAATAAAACCAAGAAATACCCAAATAATTAATACATGATTTATGACTTGATTTGTCTCAATTTTGGGTCTACAAATTGAAACTAAAAACACTTTTTATGTACAGTACTTTTAAAATATTCACCACATCCAATGTGCAATCAATATATATACATGTATATGTGATTCTTGCAGATGAAAGAATAAGACATGACAGAAATTAGAGACTAAGGCCTATACTAGAACTAGAAGGTTTTCGATTGATGTCCATGCAATCCCAATGATGAAGATGGTGGAAAAATGTCAACACCAATGGATACACTACTTCCATTAAATTCATAGAGGTTTGTAAACTAGACTTCATGTAATATATATTTACCAGCAACACTCTTAGCCTAGTAGGGGTTCTTAATGACCATTAAAATTCATTATTTTAATAGGTCTGAAAGTATGAAAGATTGGGAATTAAAAACTAGAAATATCCCAGTCAGTTTACTCATGCAAATAATTTGTGGTAGGTCATGAAACACCCTAAGACATTTAAGTATTTTTAACTTATTCTAGGAAAGACAAGTCAAATACTGTAGGTGTCCTTTGTTAGAGGGGAAAATATTGGTTACCCATCCAGCGCTCTTACTAGTAAATTATTCAGTGTTACTGTAACAATTAATAACATTTTTTCAAATTCATTCCATTAAGAGATATTGGCTCATTAAAGGGACATTCCTGGCCAGACCATTTCTCTCGCAATATGAAAGCTATAACCACTGAACCATATAATCGTTTCCATAATATTAGCAAAATGCAGACAATTGGTTTGATATATTCAATGTTGATCAATTGTCTAGATACATGAGATAGAAATACTTGATTTACATCATTAAATATTCAGAATTCAAGAAGTTAAATATGAAAATTGATCAACTGATGAACATTCAAGTTTAATGGAGCTTTCTGTTATACCTGCCATGCATGCTATTTACCCCAAGTTAGCCACCTGGTGGTGAAACTGGCATTAGTATTATTAAAAATGCAGTGCTTTTTCAAGTAGGGTTGGTTTATATTCAACTTAGAATTAAGGAAGACATTTTACACATCTATTATAAAATTTTGAAAAAAAGCTGAGGTCAGTTAGCTATATTAAAGTGGCAACAAGGACTCTAGAGAGAAATTTCAAATTTTTTTATTTTTCTGAGCTATCAGGTCAATATTTGGCTTAACGTCTTCTTTGACATACCTATTTTCTGAAAATGTATGGATAAACTATCAATTCCAGCATCAAGAAGTGTAAATTCAGTTCAAAGCTGCTATAAACAGATAAAGGGAGTCACACTTAGAAATTTTTAAGATTCACCGCGTTTCAAGAGGAATATCAGCTAAAATAATGTTCATCCAGGGGGTTTCTTTGTAGATTATAAAAACATGTTAGTCTTGATGAAATATCCAAACTCAAATATATTTTGACATTGGTCGATGATCTGCACTAATTGTTCCACCTTTCGAGGGAGATATGTCTAACTTCTAGAGATAACAACATATGTTTGAATTGATGGAAATTGTGTTGAGACCATTTGTAGGGCACATATTGTATGTTAAAAAGATATTTCAGCAGTGATGTCTCAAACAGAGAAAATTTGGAGATTTGTCATGACACATGTAGAATACAGATCATGATCAAGTGACAAGCAAAAAGAATTAAACAAACACATTTTTATAATCAACATTTTCACTTAATCATTTCACAATTATCTGAATTTTTGTGAATTGAACTGCAATAATAAAGAAAATTGAATAAATGTTCCAATTGTTATTGGCCCACCCTGTATCTATGTAAATTGACAACATACTAGTATATTCATTTATGTTTTACAGGCTTTGTCTCCAAGATGCCTTGGGTGCACAGAAGGTTGGCTTTGGTGGATGGTTATGCCTAAGTACCTGAGTGATGAAGTAAACAAGATGACTTAAGGCAAATAACAGTCATTTGAGACTGTTTGACATTATACAAAACTAGCTACAGAGGTAAGAGATCAAGTAATATACAGTAAAACCTGTATTATCTGAACACCATTGGGAATGGCCAGAAAGCATTCAGCTGAAGAAATGTATTGATTTCGAAGTTTCTCTATCCGCAAGATTGTGGATTTTTAAAAAATATTTCTGCATTCTCAATGAATATTATTATTCCTATTGACCATCTGGCTTCATGGCATCCAAAATCTGAGGACATTTCATATTTTTCAGAAGTTTTGATATCAAATCAATATTTGACAAGTTTGTAAGAAAATTGTGAAAAGTGTTCGGATTACACATGTTAACTTTTCAAATATGAGTGTTCACTGTTCAAATTAGGACGTTGTCGGGTTTCAAGGTTTTTTAACATGGGAGTCAAGTCAATGGGAGGAAAAATGGAGCCAGAAAATGTGTAAGCATTGGAAGGTGTTTGGATCAGTCAGGTGTTCAGATATACAGGTTTTGCTGTATGGGATAAACTCATCATCTTTGTTATCAAAATAACATTATAAGGAAAATGTTTGCATCTTATTTAAGTAATGATAATTCTTCATTTTCTAGCCCTATTTAAAAAGAAAACTACATATAGGCCTACATAATTTGGTCCTGATTACAATTTTTATTGTGATATTGTTATGGTCTCAATTTTTCTTTTTTGACGGTGGTTGGTGCTTGGCGGTTGATTGTTGGCGGTTGGTGTCTGTAACAAATTCTTACAACTTCCAATAACTTAACAAATACTGTTTAGACTGACTTCAATTTTTTTCAAAATCATCATTATGTTTTCAGAATTATAAATCTGACTATATATTTAAGATTTGACCTTCAATGACATTTTCAAGGTCAAGAAAGGTCAAAAAGGTCTTTTTTCAACTTGTTTCAAATTGACCAATTTTTTTTTCAAAATCATCTACAAGTTATCAGAAGTTCAAATCTGACTTTAGATTTGAGATTTCACCTTCAATGACCTTTTCAAGGTCAAAAAGGTCTTTTTCAACTTGTTTCAAATTGACCAATTTTTTTTCAAAATCATCTACAATTTATCAGAAGTTCAAATCTGACTTTAGATTTGAGATTTCACCTTCAATGACCTTTTCAAGGTCAAAAAGGTCCAACTTCAAAAATTGACCAACTCCTTTTTTCAAAACCATCTACATGTTCTCAACAGTTCAAATATAACTATAGATTTGACCTTCAATGGCATTCTCAAGGTCAAAAAAGATTAGACCTTCAATGACATTCTCAAGGTCAAATTGAAATTGACCGATTTCTTTTTCAAAATCATCTAAAAGTTCTCAGAAGTTCAAATCAGACTTTAGATTTGAGCTTCAATTACCTTCTCGGGGTCAAAGAAGTCTTTTTTTCTACTTGTTTCAAATTGACCAATTTATTTTTTCAAAATCATCTACAAGTTCTCAGAAATTCAAATTTGACTTAAGATTGAACTCATAATATTGTGAGCGCCTAGTTGATGAGATTTTGTCATGTTAATGTCTTGTTAACACCATGATTGGAATACCAATTTAGACAATGCTAAGCTTGAATGAAGTAACTGCATTCATATTTCTTTTATATCATAGTGATACATGCAATTTGTTACTTTTGTGTGATATTCACTTTCAGGTGTGATCCATCAGGGGCCCTCGAAGTGAACTATAGCCTTGTTTGACTGAGCCTTTTTACAGTGTATGTAAGCACATGCTACAGGAGACTATGACCAGAGAGACAATAATGAGTTTGACAAACGAGTCCATGGCAGTAGTGGAACTTACTGAGCACATTGACTTACTTTAATTTTTCTGTCTCTCTTTGGATTTATGGTATTTATGGCATTCAGAATATAGACAATGGACACAGAACAAAAAGAACAACATCTCTTTTAATGACCATATCTCTCAACAGCTCAAGAAAATATGTTCCTTGTAAACACCATTCCTAAACACATGTAGCTATGTACAGGATATCCATAAATCCATATTTACAAATACTAGTGATTTAATTATGAACTACAGAACACTTTATTCTTCTTCGGGATTTTGAAAATGTGGTGTGTAGTTATTCTGATAAAAATAAATCTATATTTTATGCATATTTTTGTCATGTACATGATTTTATTATACATGTCAGACCTATATAGCCAGCTTTTGCCAATTAGGGGGTCACTTTTTAAAAAATGCCAGGGGGTTCACATTTGACCATTTTGGCCCAAAAATGACCAAAATCAATCTTTGGCAAGATGATTCGCTGGAACCCACAGAACCACGCTGGCTATGGGCCTGCATGTACATAATGTAAATAGACTTAACTATTGGTTGTCATAGCAGTAGGCTCTACATCAATAACAATATTCATTTGTTTTTTTTATAATAGTATTACAATGACGAAACTTTTCAAAAGAATAATATCGATACTAAATGATCCATAGCCAATTCTGGCAATTTAGACAATAAAGGACTGGACTTATTGACTGGAAATGGTCCAAAATGATTTTGGGTGTATTTTGACTATAAAATAAAATAAATTTCTGGGTGTCATTTTTGAAGAAATGAATGAGAATTTTATTACTAATAAAGTATAAGTTGGAAAGAACTTGAAATTACTGATTAGTATGGTGATTTTCTCATTAAAATAGAAAATATACTCATCTATTTAAAAACACAAAATAATACAGTTATGACGTGGCAATCAATGTGCTAATATGCATAAATATAATTTTGCAAAATAGAGCTCTTTTTTATCTTTAATATGATATAAATTTTATCAAAATCGAAGAAATATTCGGGGAGTTATGTGTAAAACACTTTCTGGTCATTATTTTCTGGTTACTATTGCCATGGGCATTTAGGCACTTGAGGTCCACTTTTCATAATTTTTAACAAGTGAATCTCAAAACTAGGCACTATGAGCTTTCCAACGGTACCAAATTTATCCCTAGGCCTATGTCATAACTGTACATGTATAAGTACTTTCAACTAGCGCTTTTGGGCCATCATTTAGACTACCTACAATACACAATAGAAAGGGCATGTGATTTTTGGTGTTTTGGGATATGATTTTGATTTGGCTGTAGAAAAAAAATTAGCTCGGTGACCCCATATTTTTGGAGTCATTATTCTAAGAATTGAACGTAATTTAAACAAATATAAAAAAAAATTGTTGTTAATTACTATTATTTATATTAGGGAGAAACAGGAGCGTTCATGGCGTAGGAAGGTGTAAATTCAACACAACGCCAAATGAAACAATTGTGTCAAATCTTCTATATCAAAACGCCTATTTTATGCTCGTAAAACGTCACTTTAAGGCAATACCTTTCTAATTTAAAATGTTCGAATGTTTTTCATCACATAAAATCACTATGGAAAGCCGGTCTTTTAAATCTCGACACAACTCATTCTCACTTTTCTAATGTGTAAATGTTATTTTTTCTCGAACAATATAGACAACAAATTTCCAGATAACAATGAGAGATTTTTTTATCATTTCTGAATAAATGAATTTAGATACATATTATTGTCTGATTCCATCGTGAATCGTGCAATACGACGATACAGAGTAAAGAAACGCAGTGTGATTAATCGTTTCAAAGAAACATATTCGTGATCAATGACAATTAACCCTAATGTCTGCAACCTTTTTATAACAATAATTCGCAAGACCAAATAACCCCCCTTCCACCCTCCACAAAGGTCAAATCAAGGTAAACGTGACTTGGGGGTGCCAAAACCTTTCCAGAACTGAAGTTGTACTTTCAAAGATAGCAGGTATCGCCAAAACTCATTAAAATCAATGGAACGCGTAATTGAATAATCAACAGTTTCAAGTTTTTTCTTCAACATTCATATTTCAAGAAGTACTACCAATAACAATTAGTGATTTAGCAAGAAAATAGATAAGTGCTGTATAAGCATTGCGGAACATGCACAAAAATTGCAAAGGTATATTCATCAAGTAGTAAAAAAACAGTTTTTCTCTCAAATTCGTAAATAGAACGCGATTCACGAATATTTGGCGCTATTGTAGTATAGCTCACTTTAAAATTCATAAGAAAATCAATAGTGGCTCGATTTTTATAAAATCTGTTCAGTGATTAGAGCAATAATGATTACTTTTCATTTTCTGCAATATTAGAAACAAGGTAACTTTCAATATTTTAAAACGAATTCAATATTTTAGACTCTGGTGAATTTCATTTTTCAAAATGTGTTATTTATCTGAGGCCCAGGTTAGAAAAATAACATTGAGGCACAAAAATCTATTAAAAGAGTACTATTGAAAAATCGAGCATATCATATGGTTTCCAAAAAAACATTGCTTTAGGCTAGTGTGCGCGAGATTACTTTTACAATTTATTCACAATGAGAAAATATATAAAGAACATAGGAAACATATATAAAGAACATAGGAAAAATTAATAAGCCTTTTTTATTCTCACTTTTCAATACTACGCACTGGCGATTTGGCGTATATTGTTCCTCCGCCACTGTTGAAAATGCATTATTTCTCCCATTGAATAATAACTATGTTTAAATATATTGTATAAAATGTATAGATATGTGTTTGTAATCACTGCAAATTGGTATGTCATCCCTCTTTATGCCCATAAAATGTATATATTTCTCAGCAAACAAGCTTGTGTTTTTTCTTGAGTTTGTGTTTGTTTTCCTTGTAACCTTGCATGATTTGGATTTTTCCAGCATGCAAAACAAAGAATCTACTTCTTATGGCCTTACATAGCATATTGTCCAACTTTCTTACATCTGTACATTGGAATAGTTAGTCGAATACGATTTACTTACGTCTAAAGGAGCAATGGTTCCCGGGAAAATATAACGTAAAAATCAGAAAATATATTTCTGGGCCCCCCCCAAAAATATGTTTCGGCCTAGATGAAGAGATATACTTCACCTAGAATTCCCATTGATGATTCTTTTGTTAGATATTGATCAAATGATTCTTATTTATCAAAAAACCGGATGCAAAACGGAATAAAAGCAAAGATAGACGCGTAAAAAGTACAGTTTGCCAAGGTAAACAAACCTTTTAGAAAATGAAAAGTTCATTTGTACACAGTGATTGTAGCGTAGATATTTTAATTGTCATCAAATTTCTTGTACCATTTGATAGGGGACATCTTCAGGAACATGCTCGTATAAAGATGATAAAATTTGGGTCAGTATTAATGAAATGGCAAGCGATCTTCCAAAACGCTATGGATATATTTTAGCGCTATCGCGTCATTCACACGATGACGCGTCAAATTCACCAGCTTCTCCAAAGTGGCAATAGAGATGGTCGAAAGGCGCTAGCGGCTTTTGTAACGTGAAACACAGAAGACGTCGTACTCTGGCTGTACATATATGTACGAGGGTTGTCCCAGAAGTAATGCACTATATGTTCTAACTTTATCGATAATGGATATTTTTCCATGAAATTTTCATTAAATGTTCCTTAGAGACATTTTGATTATTCTACAACTTTTTATGTTGACTGATAAAACTATATTGATGGTATAATAAAATCAAGTTAGTGAGTTTGGGTAGGGTGGGGCAGGTTATACAGTCACGTCAAAAGGAATAAAAAGTTGAAAATATGAGATAATTAATCAACAAATACCATTTTGTGTAGCTATAAGGAGTATACTCAAAAATACATTTTAAGATACTAAATTACAATGAGCACATTCTAGACTTAATGGATGTATATTTCACAGTGTTCAATTTCACATTTTCCCTTTGCATGTTATGTACTTTTGATGCCTGTCAGGTCAGACACTCTTAGCAATTTATTCCACTGTGACTTGAAGAGTTTTTGCCTCCCATGTTTGGAGTTGTCATTCAGGGTCCAATCATCACTTTTGAATCTCTTCTGCCATCTCTTAATTGTAGTTCTATCTGGTGTATACTCCATTTATACTTTCTTCATGGTAGCATAAGTTTGTATGGCTGTGAGTCCAAGTGAAGTATGAAATTAGGCCACCAACGCAACGCCTTCTGTTATCAGGTGAGAATTGCAGCCATTTTTGCAATTTCTTGACTGTGACTAAATTTGAATTTGTGACTATTGAACTGTCGTATTATGATATCACAGCTCTAAATGTCATTATTTGTATTTAGTTAACATCATGCTGAATAAATTTAACAATTTCCAAAACATTTTGATCATTTAAAAAAAGAAATATTAATAAAATAATACTTTGGATTTTTTCATAATTAGACAAATTGGAGCCTGCCCCGCCCACCCCTACCCCCATGTTGCTATAGCAACCATATTAAGACTTAAAATTAATGTTGGATGCTGAAACTTCGGCGGGATATGACAGATGAAACTCCAATTGTAATATACACAAAATTTCAGCTGAATTGAAGAATATTAAATAAAGTTAGAGCATATAGTGCATTACTTCTGGGACAACCCTCGTATATACGTTCATCTTATTAACATTTTTAAGAGTCCATGCTATTGTTATGTGTCTGCTGGTGATTTAATTACCTTCCTGATGTGTCTAAAACCAAATCAACATTGTCTCACATCCTAAACCTCAAACACATGTAACACTACAGCAAGCTTAAGATGGATCTACATAAATCAGAGATTGTGTTTGTTTTTGGACTAAAGGATACAATAACACTGCTCAAATTTAATATCATCCTCCTAAGCAAGTATCCAGAATCCGTACCTCCTTCTTCCCCTGCTTTAACCAATTCGGAAGCGGTCCCTCGTGAGATACACATATTTCCCTTGGGATAAACCCTGTATCCAAAACCTCCCAGTACATAACCCTTATATATATATTTATTAACGTCTCACGCCATATATAAAAAATAATACAATAATAATGCAGTATCAGTTAAAATCTTCGACCCGGCCGATTTCGATCTATGGGAGACTTAAAAACATAATTTAAATTATCACTTGTTAAAAGTTTTTGATTATTAAATTAAAGAACGCCTTTTTAAAATATATATAAATATATAAGTAAAAATAAGAAGAACTAATAAAATACGTTTGAAAATCTAAACATGTTTCTTTATTCCTCAGTAGATTTTTCAAAAATGAGAACAAGAGGTATACAGGTAAGTATGACGTAATATTAATATAATTAATTAAACGTCATGGAAACCAATAAACAATTTATTTGTTTAGTTTTGGTTTAAGATATATACAGGTAAGTATGACGTAATATAAATTTTTGGTTTAAAAATATACAGGTAAAAACTAAAAAGGTATATGACGTATTATTATATCACTGTCATATTCCTCACTCTCTCATTGGTCCATGTCCTACACGTGACTAAAAAATAACTAGCGATATTCAACGGAAGTCACGTGACTTCCGGTGAATATCAAATGATATTCAACGGTCATGAATGGACATTTGAAAAACATTACCAACCCTGTTTCCCACATGGCCAATACTATGGGTATGAACACAATGGTTCCATTTTCATTGACCCATTGCAATGTTACAATTAATCATAATGTTAACATGAAATCTTAAATTAAAATACTACAATTTGGGAGTTGATATTTATTGACTATACAATTTTGTTTTTATTGTTATATTGTTAGAAGAAATATAAATGTATTTCAATGTTAACATATGACTATAGAA
The DNA here is from genome assembly GCA_903813345.2 of Owenia fusiformis. Taxonomy (NCBI): domain Eukaryota; kingdom Metazoa; phylum Annelida; class Polychaeta; order Sabellida; family Oweniidae; genus Owenia; species Owenia fusiformis. Next base: position 17,240,798 of record CAIIXF020000004.1, read on the forward strand.
GATGTTATGACAGTGATATAATAAAACAAATATTTAATTCTATTTTCGGAGAATACCTGTGACACTTTCACAAGATGATATTCCACTAGCCCTTCGGGCTTCGTGGAATATCACTTGTGAAAGATGCACAAGTATTCACCTCAATAGAATTAAATATTTGTATAATATTAATACACTTAATTATTGTCAGTAGTATTTATCCATCACGTACAATTTAACCGTTACATGTATAGTAACCAATAAACAATTTATTTGTTTAGTTTGGGTTGAAAAATGTTAATAAAATGATTTTCCATGGCGATTCTTTGTTCGATATCGTCTTCATGAAATTTAAAAAAAGGCATAATTGTGAATTTTGGTTCATGTCCAGTAGCACAATTATCAATATGTTCGCTTACTGGCAACATACGGACAGTAGGGTCACGAATTTGTTGCTTATGGACCCGGACCCTGTTCCGAAGTTTGTCGCCCGTTTGTCCAATGTAAATCTCGTTACATCCAACACATTTCATGGCATATAATACGTTTCTTGATTCACAATTCATTGATACCTTGGCGTTGAATGTTTTGCCATTGTATTCAATATTTTATAAATATATTATATATATATAGCTAGATACTAAATTATTTACTAGATGCTGAAGTCAGATACAATAATCCCTTTAATCTCATTCCGCACCGAATGTTTAGGGGAAGCACATATTTGATAAATGTTTCCCTTTTTATAAAATCACACAGAAAGTTTATGACTTTCAAAATAAAAATAATAATTTGTATCGTAATCACCGTAATTAAGTATGCAAACAAACCCAACTTGTCTCTTGGTGATAGGACCATTGAATGTGAATGACACTGTACAACATTTAGGCCTGCCTTTAGTGAACAGGTCACATATTTCCCATGTTGAAAACTCCTTATCAAAAGGCAAAAGAGCTATCAATGCCTATATTGGAGTGTCATACACTGTTAATAATCCTACAAATCCTCTCACTGTCTCTCTCTTATATTGGACATACTGTGTACCATCATGGAACTTTTACCACTAAAAGATTCTGAGTTAGAGTGCCTTGAAAGTGGCCACGGGGGAATAGCTAAGAAAATTCAAGGAATCCCCAAGACCACTAGCAACGCAGCCTCAACTTTAATTTTAGGATGGCATTCTTTAACCTCGAACATTGTTAGAGGTAAACTTATGCTTTTATTGCAACTTTTATTTTTACCATTTCCAAGCATTTACAAGAAACTTATCATTTTACGTCTTTTTAGTGCAATATACGAAGATCTCCACAAATTTTCTCCTATAGGGAATTGTATTAAGATGGCAAAAGCATATTAGCTAGATGAAATGGTCTTATGACGTGCACGGACCTGGGGACAATTCGGGAAATACGGGCTAATCTCAGCTTAAAGCGTTAATATCTGCCTTATTTAAAAAGCTAAATACAGGGTGTCCAATAAATAAGGTAAAAGATATTGTAACTTTTTTAATATTGCACCAATCTTGATGAAATTTTCAGGGTTTGTAGCCCAAACATTTTTACCTTTATTCTGTGAATTTAAAGCGTCTTCTATTTGATTGGCCAGAGTTGTGGTTGCTATAGCAACCGAAACAACAAAAAGGCGGGGCAAGTTTGTTTACGTCACAACTTTCCAAAACATATGTATTCTTTCTGATAGCTTTATTCATACCCCGTGTCTATACCTACCACAAATACAATATAAAAACAGTCCTTATGTCCCATTGTTATGAAAATAAGCTATTCAATATAATGTCCATCTCTAGCTATACGACTTCTTATGCCTATTCACCCACTCTCTAAACACACTTTCAAACCCATTTTTGCCCATTTCCTGAAGTCTTGCTAAGACATGTGATCTGACTTCATCAGTACTTCCTTTAATTTCTCTCAAGTCTTGAGTTCTGCATATAAAGAAAAGTCATTGGGTCCAAGGTCTGGGGAATATGGAGGGTGTCCAAGTAGGGGTAGCCCCAGTACCCTAATAGTTTCACTAGTGAACATAGCTGTGTGTGAACTCAGATCACATGTCTTAGCAAGACTTCAGGAAATGGGCAAGAATTGGTTTGAAAGTGTGTTTAGAGAGTGTGTGAATGGGCATAAAAAGTCGTATAGCTAGAGATGGACATCATGTTGAATAGCTTGTTTTCATAACAATGTTACTTTAAGACTGTTTTTTTATATTGTATTTGTGGTAGTAATAGACCTTGGAGTATGAATAAAGCTATCAGAAAGAATAAATATGTTTTGGAAAGTTGTGACGTAAACAAACTTGCCCCGCCTTTTTGTTGTTTCGGTTGCTATAGCAACCACAACTCTGGCCAATCAAATAGAAGACGCTTTAAATTCACAGAATAAAGGTAAAAAGGTTTGGGTTACAAACTCTGAAAATTTCATCAAGATTGGTGCTATATTAAGAAAGTTACAATATCTTTTACCTTATTTATTGGACACCCTGTATGTGCATTATATATCATTTTGAAGTATTTTTTATTCGCATTTCACTGAAATTATTTTTACTTTAAAGTTAAATGTACTCCGACATCGTCAAATACGCTGTAAGACGTAACATTTCACGCTCAAACGGTTCGTTGAAATCGGGATAACTTTTGAAATTCTTATCAGAATTTTACTAAAATTTCACATTTTATTCATTGAAACATGTGCTTTTATGACGTCACAGTTGCCTAGCGGCTACAGTTCAAATCGTCTTACATGAACGCTTTTAAAGTTTTCAAAATTGTGTAAGGTTTTGAAGGCGAACCTGAGACAAGCAATAAGTTTACCTTTATTTAACCTTCTAATTTAGGTCTGATTTAAAAAGAATTTGACTGCACAATATTGTCATGGCGAAATTTACAAAACAATAACCGATTTCTTTATTTTTCAAATAACAAGAAAATAAGAGTTGCTTTTAGAGACTTGAAAAAATGTAACGCATCGATTTTTTACCACAAATCCCATACATATCAATTTTTACTAACGCCCCGAGTGGATTTCCTGACCGTTTTTTAAAAATCAAAAACATTTTAGAAATATTGTCCTCGAGATCTTGTTGCTCTGTGAATTTTACCAGGATTGAATAAGAATAAAGCATTTTATTTTTAGGTTGACTAAACTTGACAAAATGTAACGCTTGTCGTTTTTGACGTTATAATGCTGATTGCGCCCTATACTCACTGGTGATCCACTCGATTACGCTGGTTACCGAAACGGTTCGTTTTGGTAACAAAATGTCGGAACGTCGAAGGTACGACTTTTCTTTTTTCCTTATTTCACGCGTTGTAGGCAGAATCCCCACGACGTTTTTTCTCACAAACGTATATCAGTATCCTATGTTTTAGAAAATGTTCATGTTTGCGAAAAGATAGCTCATAAGACAACAGAATCGTCGATTTAATTCCTCACTTAAGTTACATAAACGGTTTGGGTCAAAAGTGCAGATCTTAACTGTTTTTCGAAAAACCGTTTATGTAACTTAAGTGAAGAATTAAATCGACGATTCTGTTGTCTTCTGAACTATTTGTTCGCACATATGTACATTTTCTTAAGTATATAGTCACATATTAAATATGAGTTATAGCAAAGATTGTAAAATCGTGTGTAAATGCCACCATTTTTCAAGATGGCTGCCATGTGTTTCTTAAATATCTACATGTCTAGCTTAATCAATGTGCTATATAACTTTTTTACTTTTAAAACTCATTGCTATTACAGTTTTATATACTGTACCTAAATGACTGTAAAATCGTCACTAAAATGGCCGCCATTTTGACACGACCGGCCATTTTGAAAATCGGCTATCGAGCAGAACTTCTACTCCCATAGGGTATATGTGTCTACATGCATAAACTACGAAAAAAGCACTTGGCGAAAAATCTGTATACCCTCTGGGAGCCCCAGCATGCATTTTCTTGGTGTTGTATTTTCTAAACTACCCTTTTTCGATGATATTTAAACATGTACTTTTCTAGATTATGATGATTTCATACACAATACATAGACAATCTGTGTGATTTCATTTCCCAGGAATTAGTTCAGCAGAATCCATTGAAATCTTAAAGAATATTTTGGTAAAAGAGCGTATTCTTGAAACTGAAAAAGGTTTCCTGGAATATCTTTTTAACTAGACATTTTACAACAATCACTCTTACATATTTTTATAGAATTAAAACTTTTGTAATTGTTATGAATAAGTCAATATACTGATTTTAAAATATGTTTGACTTTGAATGATTTCAAAGTATTCTTGCTGTGAAATCAATCTGCTTTCAAAAACTTTTAAAAATTGTACAGATTTTATGCTAAATCTTTTTATTTCAACATCTTGTGTTCCAAGTTTTTATTATTTCTCTTGGTGATAAAGGGTGACAAGCAATTGTTCTTTTAAGCCAACACACAGTACGTTTCACTTTATTTTTTTGGAATTCTTTCACCGAGCGTACTTTGTATCCCAATGCTTCATTACAAAGTCCAACATAAACATCTTCAATGAAGAAGAAGGGTATATTTGGTGAAACACTCACAATGCCTTTGACAACTTTCATAGTAGTGACATAGCCTGGACCGCCAATACAGTAGAGAGGGTACGTCAAATGAGGGTATTGGACAGGAGAAATGTAATACTTTGATGTCTCATTCCTCATTGGTGTAGGATGCAGGATGCATCTTCCTATTATTTCGTTTTCAATTTTGAATGAATCGATGAGTTGTAAAAGTCTTGGAGTATTTACATATACATCAGTATCAGTTTTCATAACATATTTAGCATTTGAGCAGAAATCTGATGCCCATTTTAGACCAGACATTGTTTTTAGAGTCAAGTTATTGTATACATCCATGAAATCTTTGATGATAATATCTCCATATATTTTAGCTTCTTCAAGAGCTCTCATATTGAATGTCGGGTCTTTAGCGTGCTTCCCTAATACGAAAACATACCTCAGTTCTCTTGTGTTCTTGTTAGAAATACTTGTCCAAGTTTTGCGCACCGTGGTCCTATTGTGCGTTTCACTAATTGCAGTTAAAATTATTATAAGTAACTTGACCTGAGTTGTGGAATTATTCGTTGAGCACAAATTATCATTTTTGTAGATGTACGAAGATTGCGGAAAACATGCATCACACTTATCTGGTCGTACTTCTGAAATGTTAACTGATTGGTTCATAGAGAAATTACCACTTTTCAAAACTTGTTGATAATCCAAGAATATGGAACTCGTTTTCCTTGTCGTCTGATTATTTCTTTGTGTGTTATTTTTATCATTATCGGTAACATTTATTTTATGTTCTTTTATTCCATTTCCAGTAATAAATGTTCGTCTTCTAGAGAATCCAACTAATAATTTATCTAGTTGACCATATGAGGCTTGTGTCTGATATAGTCCTAGTAATATAAGCATAGATGATACTATGCATAAGACAAATATTAATATCTTATAAATTCGTATTAACATATTGATTGGTCAGACTTCTTGCATTCCCTTACACTCTACCGTCAGAAATATCCTGTGTTCTTTCTCATCCCTATTTACTGACTGTTTCCAATACTTTGAAACAGTTAGATATACTTATTCAAATCCATTTGAATTCTATTTAGCTATTGTGGAGTTAAACCGGGGTCCTTTTGTGAACAAACCCTTTACAAAAACAAACCAATTTTCAGATTTAAAATCGTATTTGTACACCAATGGGTAAAACTGATTTGGCCATTTAGCACATGAAAGTTATTGAAAGTTGTGTAAGGAAGCTTTATGTTTTGCACCCCTCTCTCAGACAGAAGCTTGGAAAATAAAGAATATGTAGAGGTAGTGTTATGCCGGTGTAAAAGGGTAGGAGGTCCTATCAAATTATGGTCCTACTCTCCGTTGATTTATATGGTGACCTAAATACAACTCTTTCCCTCATTATCTTATACGCAATCAGGGCCAGTAGTGAAAATCGGAGCAAATGTGACCACGGCATTAGCAGGCAGAATTTTTACCCCTCGCCCTAAAACCATTTTGTAATTTTAAAAACATTGATGCGATTACAGCTTCAACGCATGTATCCAGAGCAGAGAGCCAAGTTCTAAAATAACGTAGATAAAGTTCTCTTTCAAGAAAACGAAGACAAACAAATGCAAATGGTACTGTATATATCAATCCCATCCTTGGTCTGAAGTAGATATCACCCGAGAATAAATATCATATCTGAGGAGCGGGCATGATATATTGTATATCATATATATATATCATATATAGAGAGATTATCCTATGAGGTTCAGGATATTGGGATTATCCCGAGGCAAATATAATATATCTGCCCGAGGGCCGCAGGTCCCGAGGGAAAATATATTATATTGGCCAAGGGATAATCCTAATATCCTGAACCGACTATAGGATAATATGTTTATCCCATACCACTCTTGGTCATCTGGTTCACATTGTTCAATCGTGGAAATATTTTAGAATATTTATGTCCAGTTTTGTTTTCTTGGCCGTGGGCGGATTTTCCTGTTCTCTCAAATATTCCCATATTTATTTTCTCGAATTTTTGATTGATCAAGTGGATGCTCCTTCCCTTTTTTAAACCATCAAACAGATCCCAAGTGTCTGTGTTTTCTCCAAGTTGTCGTTTACAGTCATTACGCGAACGTGCTGGGACGTCAAACTATATCTGCCCGCTGATGAAAATATAAGTTTTTACAAACCGGTTTATGTACCTGTAACACGTCCAGGTATGGGATAAATATGTTTATCCCATACTTTGACGTGTTACGGGTACATAAAGCCGGTTTGTAAAAACTTATATTTTCATCAGCGGGCAGATATAGCTTTACGTCCCGCTCAGAGCGGGCAGATATAGTATATCTGCCCGCTACGTCATAATCGCTGTTCCCGTATTTGTTCTTTTTTGTAACGTTCGCATACTGTAAACGACAATGGAGAAAAACGCAAACAATCGCGATCTGTTTGATGCTTTAGAGAAGGGAAGGAGCAGCATGCCCCGTTAATAATCAAATATTTGAACAGGTAAATCCGGCTACGGACAAGAATAAAAAACTGGACATGAATATTTTAAAATAGTTCCAAGATTGATTGCAACAATTGGACAATGTGATTGGCCAATATAATATAGCTTCCCTCGGGCAGATATAATATATAATTATAATTATAATAATTATATAATATATATATAATTTATCATGTCAGCAGATTCTTTTAATATGTTCCCCTCACTCGTCAATAGAAAACTTGTCTTTTGATGGTCGTTCATGTTTTAAAAATTACTACACAGGTTTTCACGTTTTTCAATATAAGATTTCCTGATATACTCCAATTGTTAACATTTAATAAAAAGTGTGTTTCATCTTCTATAACCGAGTCCTTACATATTTTATAAAATCGACTATTAAGATCAGTAATGGGTCTTGTATATCGGCCTCTCTCTATCTCTAGATTGTGGGCGCTTATGCGTAATCTGGTTAAATGTTTAGCGTTGAAAGTGTCGTTTCTGAAAGGTAGTGTTCAAATCCAAAGTGCGATTTTAGTTGTTTAAATAATCTAAGTTTCCCCACATTCCCACTATCAGATTCTTCCAATTTCACTGGGGGGTATCGTGATGCAACAACACCGTGTTGTTGCATCAAGATGGCCAGACTTCCGGTGATAGATTTTCGTACGATATTTTGTTTTCCCAATTTAAACCCATTTTTAGGACGAGTTGCTCAATAATCATACACGTGCAGTTAGCCCAGGATCTATATTTAAAAAAACTCTCATTAGTATGCATGTAGCATCATCAAGAAGCGAGAAATTCGCGGTTTTAATTCCTCACTATTGATGCAACAACACCACTCTGTTTATCATCGATGATGCAAAAACGCCAATATAATGTATCATTGAATATCAAGAGAAACTGTTTTATGTTCTGTTTATACTCGTAGGTGTTGGTCGGGACATGAATAAAACGCGTGAGTGCGTGGTTCATGAATGAAACGTATTTTGTTTGGTTCCTTAATGTATTTGTCTTTATGTTATCAAAGTTAAAAGGATATACAAGGTAAACTAAATACATAGGCTAAGTATTGAATCCCCGGGAGCCAACCTCATTGATATTGTATCTGAAAAATAAAGATTATTAATTCTATTTAAATCCCCTTGATTTACCGTATCGTATGGAAATTGTTTACAAAGAACTAATATAACTAGACAAGTTCAATTTCAGACTCCAGATCTGGACTTTTTTAAGCCGAGTCATCCAGAAAAAGATGGATGGATGGATAGATGAATGAAATATAGGAAGGAGGGATGGGACAGAATAGGATGGAACGATAGGAGAGAATAGAGAAGAAAGATAGGATAGAATAGCAAGGAAGGATAAGATAGGAAGGATAGGAAGGAAAGGATATGAAGGAATGGAGGGAAAGGATATGAAGGATAGATAGATAGGAAGGAAAGGATATGAAGGATAGATAGGAAGGAACGGATAGGGATAAAAGGGATAGGATAGGAAGGATAGGATAGAATAAGAAGGAACGATAGGATAGAATAGTAGGATAGGATAGGATAGGATAGGAAGGATGGATGGAAGGATGGATTTTTCGACATTTTCTTGGCTACCCTTGACTTTCTATCAGGATACCATCAGATCGATTTTTCTCGAAATTTCAAAACGCCATAATTTCCGAACCGGAAGTCGGATCGAAATTTGGTTTGCAGATTCTGATTCCTAAGAAAATTCTATTCTTCATTCTTAACTCAAATTAAATTTGGTGAATTTTTTATTTTGACCTACTTTTTGGACACCATATCTCAAAAGTGGGTTAAAATACTTTCTGACGGCAAAGGGCTAACACTATTAGTACACTCTTGGCTACATGTATACACAATTTCGAAGAATATAATTGAAGTGTAGTGTCAGAATCACAAAAATAAGGAAAACTTTGAATTTGACCTAGATTTTGACCTAGACATTTTTGTGTCCAAATTTTGAAGCTAGATTGCTTTTGAGGTACCCTTCATTTAAAGGCTTTCATTAAATAAAGCTGTACTCGGTCGTATATATGTCGTATTTTACACTTCAAAAAAAATATTTTTTCCCATTGACTTAACATGGGGCACCAAATTTAGCGATTTTGAGTTTTCAAAACGCCATAACTTCCGATGAGTGTAGGTTTAATGATATTGCAGTTATACAATGCTATTATATAGAGGTTATTTACGGAGAGGGATTCAATATTGGTTTTATTCCGGTGTAAAAGTAATAGTAGTCCCAAGGAAGCACGGTTTATACATCCTATGGATTGTCAATCCCAGTGTTTATGGTCTCAATAGGACTGTCATTCCTACTGTTATATATTAATAAGACCGTGGACTATAATCACCAATGGACTTCTGTTCCTTCCACACCAGTGAAAGAATAAAATGTCCCGGGCATTTAATCCCAATTTTATTGTCCCGGACTTTTATATCTAGGTCAAAGAGACCGTCATTTTACATATATTAAAAGAGTTATGCATAAATATAAATAAAAGTTGAGTCTGTTCGTCTCACCTTTCTTGGCAAAATCAATTACGACTTGGTCCAGTAGCCGAGAGAATAGTGTTTCGATCCCTATGTGAGTCAACTTTTTTTTAATCTCAATACAGTTAAACACTTTTTTAAGTATCCCAACACCCCTTTTTTTAAAGAAAATGTCATATTTAAAAAACTCAGATGTTTAGTTAAGCGTGGCCAACCTGGGTATAAATTGTTGCACGTGGTATATGTTATTCCTTTGAAAAGTGGATGCCAAGATGAAAACACAACTGGACATAAATGTTATTTATCAATATATCAGGCAAAAATCGTATCCACCAGGTACAACAGTGAATGAAAAGAGGGCTATAAGAAGAGCTTCGACAACAAATTTCAAGGTAATGTTAATTTATTCACATTATAAAGTCAATCGTACCCAGATAATAACGTCCGACGCCACAATGAGGACACTTCCTCCTGAAATATGTTCACAAATGTAGTCCTCGAGACTTTTCCCTCGGGTTACGACGTCCGAAAACATACACATGGACAATCTATCCTTGTTTATATCCATTTTAGTAGTCCTGGACTTTCCCCTCAGATTACAACGTCCAAAAACAACCACGTGGACCTTGTCAATATCATTTTTTATGTCCTGGACTTTTTGCCCCAGGTTAAATCGTCCGAAATTACACATATAACCAATTCATCATTGTAAATGTGGATACATTTGTATTAAGGTAACTCTGTATAATAGAAATTTTGATGCACTCCTCCATAGATCCACATGTTATTTTTCAAATATCGATCACGCCTTCCCAACATTGTCCACATCTTTCAGTTTTGCACAGAGTGCACTAATGTACCTAGAAAAGACTGTCGAGAAGATTTTTTTGATAAAATGTATAAAAACTAGAAAATTCAATGAGAACATTTTCTGAAAATTTTCTGAATTTTCTAACTGAATTTTCTCATTTTTTATACATTTTATCAAAAAAATTTCTCTACAGTCTTTTCTAAATACATTAGTGCACTCTTTGTACAAAACTCAAAGATGTAGACAATGTTGGGAAGGCGTGGTCGATGTTTAAAAAATAACATGTGACTCTATGGAGGTCTGCATAAAAATTTCTATCATACAGAACAACCTTAAATCACATACTTTTCGTATTTTGTTCACGTATGTTATGTTATGTTATTGGAGAGAAAAGAATTATTACATCGTACTTTACATAACGTATATTAGAGATTGAAAAGTTATCAAAGGGTAATTATAACTGCGATAGCACCATCCACATTATGGCACATCCACACATTAATGGAGTTTGGGTCTATAGCTGCACCATCCGCATTTCGGTTGTCTCAAACTCCAGGGCCATTCACATTATGGTAGTTTCAGACCCAAACACCGTTCAGATTCAGTAGCTAATATTTTTGTATTCCATTATGCTATTTTCAGATTGAAAGGGGGGTGCTCATGCACAAAGTTTGTACTAAATCTGATGAGTTACATTGGACCAAAGTTCTTGAGAGTGAAGAACATAGAGAGGCAGCAATGGTTGAGTGCCATTCTTCAAGCATAGGTTAGCAATAAATAATGCCATAAACTAATATTGCAATTAAATAATAATGCAATATAAAAGGCGATATTTGAAATGTACATTGATTCGAAAACATTGTAATTTAATGTATACATATTGTAATTAAGGTAGAATAACATGAATATATTTCTGAATATTCACCTCTAATTACACATATTTAATGAAAGATTATCATTTTCACAATCTATGATAATATTTACATGCTATGTCAGGATGCATATTTTATAAAAAAAATTAAGCGATTTTATTACTCCTTATTGGTAAATATATTCCTGTTTATGACATAGAAACTATCACCTTGAATCGCATGCATTAAGCTTTGTGGACTTCAATTTTATTAAATGCAATTTTAAACAGAATTAACATAAATGATGCTATTTTCAGGGGGACATACAGGAGGTCCAAAACAATGTTTACATTTTATCGACTTCCAACTTAAGAAGACAAGACAGAAAGGGGGGCAAGACGGAGGAGCCGTGGACTGGCCCCTTCGAAATTGCAGGGGTGGAGAGGGCAGGGATCTACAAGATTAAAAATAAAAAAGGACAAATTTTTAAAAAATCCGTAAATGGCTGTAACTTAAAACAGTTTCACCAATTACTCTCGAATAATGATGTAATAATTATTAGAATATAATTGTAAGAGTGCATACTGTACGTCTGACGTCGAAAAACGAAACTGACGTAACAATTCGCAAATAAAAGTGTAATGTGACATACTAGTAATTTGTTTGTTTGTTTAATTGTTTTTGCGACGCAGGCCTAAAGATAACTGTAGCATATCCAGACTATAAATCTTAGGTGTGATAGTCCGGTTGAAATCTTATGGATAATTAAATCTAGGTTTACAAGTCCACAAGAGACAATAAATCCAATAACCAAGACGTTCATTACTAAGGTTTAGAAGTCCGAGGGAATATAGATTCTAGATTTTAAAGTCCAGGACTTGTAAACCCAGGAGTTAGAGTCTATCGGACTTTCAAAATAGGAGACCGTATAAACTTTCACACCGGGACACATTATGATATTTCCCGAGGGCCCAGGGGGAATCTGGGATTACTGTACCCCTATCAATTTACCTTTTCGGGACCTAAATCCTATTACCTACCTTTTTACTCAATCAGGGAGAACGAATCCAAAGAGAACAATACTTCTACATGTGCGCCGTGCAAGATTTCCAATAGCTCGTCGTGTTTACCGAGAACGAAAGATGTTTGTCCACCATTTTGAATGATACTAACTGGTATCAGGGTCATCAAGCTATGGCACAGGGGTTTATGATAATAGATTGGGTTACTATAGCTTGCAATGTTAAAGGCGATTGAACTATGTTATAAAACAACTTCCAGTACATTATGATATTTAAAAGTATAAATTTTTGAAAATACATATAAAGAATCTTTGCCCGCAGGACGTGTATTTTGAATGCCTGAGAAGAACGCAAATGGGTACTGGCCCGGTGTTGCAATAGTAGCATTTAAAAATCTGTTCCTCTCGAGATTTATGGTCTTCTGAAATTATACTATTAATTTGTGTTGTTGCATCATTGCTCAAATCTAGAGGAGTGTTGTTGCATCTTCGGTTTGGTGTTGTTGCATCAATAGTGAAGAACTAAAACCGTGAACTTCTTGCTTCTTGATGATGCTACATGTATACTAATGACAGTTTCTTTAAATATAGATCGTGCGCTAACTTCACGTGTATGGTTATTGAGAAACTCGTCCTAGAAATGGGTTTAAATTGGGGAAACAACATATCGTACGAAAATCTATCACCGGAAGTCTGGCCATCTTGATGCAACAACACGGTGTTGTTGCATCACGATACTCCCCAGTGAATTTACTTGATATCTCTCAATTAATTTCTTTTGACTTTAATAGCAAGCCTATTTGTGCTCTTCTCTGTATTTACATGTATCACATATTAGCGCGCGGCGCGTAGTCTTCGTGGGCTAATTTTAAAATATCAGTTGTAATAAAGCTTAAAAACATGAATGCGATCCGATATAGCAAGTGCGTCTAAGGAAACAATGTCAGAAATTCTAGTTGAATTAATCAATCCAAGCACTTACCTGTCCGTTGTGTTTGTTTTTTTCTTTCGGCATTGTTGGTTCCTGATGACAATACGAGACACCGGCCTCTTGAAGTGCAATATTTCTGTAAATGTTTCGTAAATAATCTTCCAAAGTGAAATTCTCCAGCTTTTGTTTGGTCCTACATCTTACTTGAAATTAACAATACGTCATGTGCTTCTTTATTTAGTGCGGCTATTTGTGATTACAGGTGTGCTTTTCTCAGGTGCGAACTAACTGAATAATTTGTTTTATGACTTTTTGTGAAACATTTAGAATGTATTACCCCTGGAACCATTTCACAAACAACGTCATCGTTAGTGTGTATGTAATGGTAAAGGGAGGGGTATCCACCTTGAGTTAACGAAATCATTTTATACGAGCAGAATTTTATACCCATTTATGTGAACAAAGTATTATGCTTCTGAAGAACGTATTTTATTTAATACAGAATTACAGTTGTAATCAAGAATGTAGGGAGAACATTTGTAAAATATTAAGAATGAGTTCAATTGTCTATTTTTGTTTTATGTACATAGAATTACACGATTGTGGCTATGTCTTTGACATGTTATCGCAGTGTATTTCACGAGGCTATATATTTAAAGGTATTTTCTATTGTTTTTGCGTATTTCACTATCGGCGATTGCTACTTCAAAGGATGCCCTCCCTGTACCGGTTTTGTTATTGTCACCTTTCACCGTTATCCATGAATCAGGCAGTCTATTACCAGAATTATAGTATACAAAAACAATTGGACGCTCGAATGATTAAAAAGAGAATAAGCAATTCACGGATGGCAAGTGTTTTAGATTTCATTTCACATGGGTTTCTAATTTAAGGCAGAATCAGATCAAGCGATTAACCTTTGCAAGTATCGTTCCTGGAAAGCAATGTACAGGGTGACCCAAAAAAAATGCAACCCTCCATTTCTTCAATATTTTTCTTAAATGGAAGTTAATTGCTCTGAAATTTGGCACACAAGGACTTCATTCAATGTGGGATCCTCTTGCAAAGTTTAAATAATCATAGTCTTATATTGATAGAGTTATGGTCGTTCCAAAATATGCTCCAAATGTCGTCCATTTCCAATGTTAGGTTTTCGGATGAATCACATTCCCTTCTTTCTGAACATGTAAACTCAAGAAAAAATGTCTTCTGGGATCACAAATTCCAGATAAAGTGCTTCAAAGGCCCCTTCATTCTGTTAAATGCACAGCTTGGGCTGCCAATTCCCAAAATCATCAGCCCCTTTTGGTTTGAGGTTGATAATGGCAACACTGTTACTGTTAACACACAGCGCAATATTGGTGTTCCCAGGAAGTTCTAGGCAGTTCTAGAGTGACATAGAGGCTTCAATAGACAAGAACAGTGGTTCTAGAAGGATCGAGGTACTCCTCACACTTCTAATGTTAGCATAGCCTGGCTCACTAGTCATTTCTATGAGAAGATTAACTCTCCTAGGACGGAGAACCCATGGTCATCCCACAGACTTGATTTCAATGCCCTTGACTTCTATATATGGGGTTATTTAAAGGATAATGTGTATGAAAATAACCCTACTGCAATTGCAAAACTCCAACAAGCAATGGGTGCAAAAATTTGAGCGATACCCATGGGGAAGAATGCATCCGTGTTATGAACAGTTTTCCTTGAACATTGCAAGTTTGTTTTCAGCGAAATTGTCGACATCTGGAGCATATTTTGAAACAACCATAACTCTATCAATATAAGACTATGATTATTCAAACTTTGCCAGATGATCCCACATTGAATGAAGTCCTTGTGTGCCAAATCTCAGAGCAATTTACCTACATTTAAGAAAAATATTCAAGAAACGGAGGGTTGCATTTTTTTTGGGTCACCCTGTATATAGAACTATAGGCACATTTCCAGCCATTTCAGATCATGAAATAAAACACATTGTATATTTTCTATACTCTACTAAATAGATTAGGCAAAAGTAATATTATTTCAGACATTTGTGATGTCACGAGAATAAGCTGTGATGTCACGAGAATAAGCTGTGATGTCACGAGAATAAGCTGTGATGTCACGAGAATAAGCTGTGATGTCACGAGAATAAGCTGTAGTGTCACTCAGGTGGCAACAATTTTTTTCAAATTGAAAATCTTTTTTCTTGTAGCCTACAAATATTTTTTAAACTTGCTAAACTTCAAAATAAAGCAATATCGTTGGGCTGTCTACGTTGAAAATAAGTTTTTATCGTGTTTTAAATATTTATGTCCCATTAGATTGAATGAGAACTAAAATTTTAAAAAGCTTTTTTCTCTCTGAACCACTTTTCCCAGGGCACTTTTCTGCGCTTATTAATTAAAATGTTATACTTATTTTTAACCAATTTTCTTAATTTTTCAGCATAACATAGGCTATATCTCCTTCAAAAGATGTAGAAGTTCAATAGAAAAGTTTCACATAGCATATTTTGATAACATTGGGGAGGACTTAATATAAGCCAAAGTGGATTAAACTTTGTATGGGGACTTAATGCTTTAATTTGTATTACTATATTCGAAAATGCATTCCATGTCATCTGTAAAACAGCATTAAACAATAAGATCAATATATGTATCTATATAGGCTATATACGAGGGGTGATCAATAAGTAATAGACGCTTTTTTACATGGATGCTTTTTAGAGACCAATACTTTAGATTTTCTTACCAGTGATACATCATTCAATTATCTATCAACTCGGAAGATTTGAAAACAAAACATGTAATATATTTTGATATATCTTTATTTCCGTGAAGGAGGTTTAGGTACCCCGGGACCAACATGACGTCAAACATTCTGAAGCCATTTTAGCTTGATGTTTAACCTGCAACGCAGTTGAATGCAGGCTGAACAAAACAAATCATTATGGTCATGAATTACCCCATCATGTTATGCCATAGTTGATTTTAAATATTTTATCATCACTATTTTGTATTCATGCCACATTCATTCCACAGGGCCTTCTACATAGGTTCCATCAAGTGCTACATGTACACAATTCCTCATCCTCTTATATATCTCAAGATTGTGAAGATTGTGAGTGTTAACTCAAGAAGGCTGAATCCATTCTCTGACATGGTAGCAAAAATAAATAAGTCACATTTTAATTCGATTAACTTATCCTTAGCAATGATCTTACCAATTTCCTTTTTCCAAATATAAATAGTTTTAAAGCAAATGATAATATCACATTTAGTGCTTCAAAAGATCAGATACATATTAACAAGGCTTTGTATAAAAGAAAACCTCCTACCTCATACCCACCTACATGGAACATGATACAGTCATTGAAGGGTTCAATTTTAAGGATTATTAAATCTCAAAATAGCTCAAATTATTAACATTTCTACAATTCCGGCTTTATTTTATGACTAGACAGATGACAGATCCATAAAGAAAAGCATGTGGATGCATTTTAATGTGTTATGACCCGAGGGCGCCCCGGGGGAATAAATAACTAACGACCGCGAGTATAGGACCATCAAGCCAGATAAAGAAATTGAAAGAAAATGTGCTAAATTCGATGCCCTAAGTGGGAATCGAACCCAGCTGGGATATAGTAGCAACTTGCTATCAAGGGTCGTTACAAATGTACTATTAAACATCATAAACTATGATTTGATAAACTAAGATCTTTGATATTAAACCCTTCAAAGACGTACATGGGTAGGTGGGTATGAGGTAGGAGGTTTTTTATACAAAGTCTATTAACAATAGTAAAATTATTGGTTTGTGTGAAGAAACTGAAGAAATTTCACATAACTATTCAATTGATGGATTCCATGCACCAGTCTGTTTAAATAAAAATTGTAGGTTATCAGTGTATATCCATGAAGATATTCCTTTTGAAATTAGGCACGACTGCATGAATGACTTTGGTAATTCTATTTGGGTGGAAGTTAAAATCAATTTTAAATCGATTCTTTGTGGCACATACTATCGTTCACCATCTCAAAAGCAAGTTGAGACTCAGGAATTTTTTAGTAAATTTTCCATTACGTGTAGTAAAGTGCTTTACTCTGAAATAGACTTAATGTTGACAAAAGGTGATTTTAATGCCAGGTGTAAAAGCTGGTGGGCATTAGATAATGAAAACTCAGCAGGTACATTATTATATGATTAATCAGAGTCGTTAGGTCTTTTTCAACTTATAGATGAGCCGACACGAGTTACAAAGGAGGAGGGAAGTTAGCGCAACAGATTTTGGACAGTCATGTGTTTGATTTTGGCCATTTCCTGGGGATTTAAACAGGTGCATATGTTAGGCGAATGCATTACCTCCAGGAAAACCACTTCTAGAGATGATAAAATAATTTCGACTTTGAGACAGGGTAGATGCAAACAACCCACCCACATGTTTTTTCTGAAATGTTTTCCTGATTTTCAACCCCTTCCATCCTTGCTTTTTTAATTTTTCTTGCATCAATATGTTGCGTTTTGACACACAGTTAATCCCTGAAAAGGAATAAATGATTCCTTTAAGATAAAGCGGAAAACAATATTTCCCATGTTATTTTCCCATAGGAAAAATCATTGCTTTCAGCTTAGTTTGGTCACCCGTAATGGGTATCTTTAAAACTTCTGGCGTCACCAAGAAGCCGGCTTTTAAAAACCGGCTTCGAATGACTTACAGAAGCCAGCTTCTGCAGTTACCAAGAAGCCAGTTTTAAAAGCCAGATTCTCTCTCTCAATCATTTTGTTGTGCATTATGCATCTTATTCTCGTATAATTAGCATGGAAATGAGAAAAAATGAAAATAAGTAAAATTGTAACATATTGCAAGATTTTTTACAAAAAGTCATTTCAAACCAAAACTATGAGAGAAAAATCAATTCTAAGTAAAAATATCGATGAATTAGATCATGTTCACCAAATCAGAACAGATTATGCATTGCATTTCCGTTTAATAAAAACGCACCGCTCATTTCACAAAACTGGCTCCAACTTGGAGCCAGTTTACAGATCAGCTCGCTCCATCTTACACAAGCTATGTAGGGCAATCAAGCAACTGGGAATCACGGGATACTGTCTCACGATCATTTCTATGTGCATTATGCATCTTATTCTCGTATAATTTGCATGAAAATGAGAAAAAACTGAAAAATACGTAAAATTGTAACTTATTTCAAGATTTTTTGCAAAAAGTCATTTCAAGCCAAAACTGCTAGATTGTCCCTACATAGCTTGTGTAAGATGGAGCGAGCTGATTTGTAAACTGGCTCCAAGTTGGAGCCAGTTTTGAAAAATGAGCGGTGCGTTTTTATTAAACGGAAATGCAATGCATAATATATTCTGATTTAGTGAACATGATCTAATTCATCGATATTTTTACTTAGAAATAAATTTTCTCTCATAGTTTTGGCTTGAAATGACTTTTTGCAAAAAAATCTTGAAATAAGTTACAATTTTACGTATTTTTCAGTTTTTTCTCATTTTCATGCAAATTATACTAGAATAAGATGCATAATGCACATAGAAATGATCGTGAGACAGTATCCCGTGATTCCCAGTTGCTTGATTGTCCCTACATAGCTTGTGTAAGATGGAGCGAGCTGATTTGTAAACTGGCTCCAAGTTGGAGCCAGTTTTGAAAAATGAGCGGTGCGTTTTTATTTAACGGAAATGCAATGCATAATCTGTTCTGATTTAGTGAACGTGATCTAATTCATCGATATTTTTACTTAGAAATGAATTTTCTCTCATAGTTTTGGCTTGAAATGACTTTTTGCAAACAATCTTGAAATAAGTTACAATTTTACGTATTTTTCAAAAACTCCAAATTGGAGCCAGTTTTGAAAAATGAGCGGTGCGTTTTTATTAAACAGAAATACAATGCATAATATTTTTGGAATTGATGAACTTGATCAAATTCATCGATATCCATGCTTAGAATTCAATTTACCCCCATAGTTTTGCAAAAATATGACAATATAAACTATATTCAAAAGCCATCTTCTGCAGTACGTCAGTAAGTAAGAAGCCAGTTTTAAAAGCCGGCTTCTTGGTGACTCCAGAAGCCGGCTTCTGTTGTCCTTCAGAAGCCGGTTTTTAAAAGCCGGCTTCTGTAGTACGTAAGAAGCCAGTTTGTAAAAGCCGGCTTCTTGGTGAGTCCAGAAGCCGGCTTCTGTAGTACGTAAGAAGCCAGTTTGTAAAAGCGGTTTTTGCCTTCGAGTACTTCTGGTTGCTCTCGCAGTCGAACGAAACTGAAACTTCTTTTGTCGATATCTAGGTGAGCGATTTTTCAGGCTCTGGTATTTTGACAAAAGTAAGTTCAGGTCGTAGCCATTCTTCGGGGCAGGTTTGAGGCACCAACGATTTATTTTGGAGTTTTTCTAAGGAATTATTCCCGACTTCCGACTATTGCACCTTAAACTCTCAAATATCAAAAGTTAAAAAAGAAATCGAACATTTGGGAGTATGATACTCCGGCACTTTTTTAATAGATTTTCCTCGTAGCGTTATGGGAGTTCAAACAGAAGTGAAAATTTCCCGCAATTGATATATCCATTGCATGGGGTAAGTAATTTGCTTTGGGATAACGAAACATATGAGTTGAAAATAAATTAGGTGGTTTCCTTAGTGTTTTTTATGAAAAATAACATCCTCCGTCATAGCGAACAAATCTTTTATAACTGCCTGTGGTAATTATAGGTCATCTCAATCACCAACATTGAATGAATGCTGTAAACACAGTGTTTAAAAGAGACAATTTCAAATTCTTTCCTTTTGAGAGGATTTATGTATTGTGTTTCGCCATAACATGGAGAACAGAACTATCAACAAAATTTCCTTTTATTAAGTATCATCTACACATGTGTGAATATATAGAGATTATCCTATATGAGGTTCAGGATATTGGGATTATCCCGAGGCCAATATAATATATCTGCCCGAGGGCCGTAGGTCCCGAGGGTAGATATATTATATTGGCCAAGGGATAATCCCAATATCCTGAACCGACTATAGGATGATCTGTTTATCCCATACCAATCACATTGTTCAATTTGCCAAAGTTCAGAAACTTTGCAACCAACCGTGGAATATTCTTAAAATATTCATGTCCAGTTTTGTATTCCTGTTTCTTTTCCTATTCAAATCTTTGATTATTAACGCCGGTACACTGCTCCTTCCCTTCTTTTAAGCATCAAACAGATCGCGATTGTCTGCGTTTTTCTCCATTGTCGTTTACAGTATGCGAACGTTACAAAAAAGGACCAATACGGGAACAGCGATTATGACGTAGCGGGCAGATATACTATATCTGCCCGCTCGGAGCGGGACGTAAAGCTATATCTGCCCGCTGATGAAAATATAAGTTTTTACAAACCGGCTTTATGTACCCGTAACACGTCCAAGTATGGGATAAAACTGAGTACCCAACATGCCTTATTTTATAAAATGTCACGAACTCTAATTGAAAAATGATCGCGCGCATACAAATCCGTATCGGTCGTTTTGTTTATCACAGTCTTCATATGCTGTTATTCCACTTTATCTAAAACCAAGGCGTTGTTGTTTGGATATACCCTGTGCGTAGAGACTAGTTAAAAACGAGAAGACGAAGCTCTATTTTGAGAAGCAAAGTCGAAGACAATTTCTGAAATATCAAATGAAATTGGTTCAAATCTCTATTCATTGGAGTGCTGTTAAAAAAGAAACTTCTGTCATATTTGATAATTTTTAAGTCTTTCCTATATTTTCCTGATCTTCCAGGTTTATCTGCATAAAATCAAGCCTAATGACATGGACATTACATGGGCCCTAATGTAATACTATATCTAGTAATTAAACAATGCAAATATGCAAAATGTCACCACCTGCCATTTGTTACAGAGGCCAAACGCCTACCACCAAGCGTCAAACGCCGTTACAAAAATGTTGGAGTCCATAACAATATGACAATATGACAATATGAAAATTACTACAGGGTGTCCAAAAACAGAGTGTTCAAAAAATTGTACCATGACAAACATGGAATATTACTGAGAGTGATGAGAACGGATCATCTGAACAAATTGTCTTTATCATGTGATAAGTTCAGCTTTTTCGATAGTATTTAATCGTAATTGACGATATTTTCGAGAAACGGGCTCCAGAGTACTTTTCTAGATTATGATAATTTCATACACAATACATAGTCAATCTGTATGATTTCATTTCCCAAGAATTTGTTTCGTAGAATCCATTGAAATTTTAAAGAATATTTTGGTAAAATAGCGAATTCTTGAAACTGAAAACGGTTTCCTGGAATACCTTTTTAACTGGACATTAAGAACAATCACTGTTTCATAGTTTCATAGAATTAAAACTTTTGTAATTGTTATGATTAAGTCAATATACTGATTTTGTGAAGTGCCCAAAATATGTTTGACTTTGGAATGATTTTAAAAATATTCTTGCTGTGAAATCAATCTGATTTAACTTTTAAAAATTGTACAGATTTTATGTTAATTTTTTTATTTTAAACATTTTGTGTTCCAATATTTCATCATTTCTCTTGGTGATAAACGGTGACAAGCAATTATTCTTTTTTTAACCCAACACACATTAAGTTTCACTTTAAAGGTTTTAAATCCTTCCATCCAGCGTACTTTGTATCCCAATGCTTCATTACAAAGTCCAACATAAACATCTTCAAAAAAGAAGAAGGGTATATTTGGTGAAACTCTCACAATGCCCTTGACAACCTCCATAGTAGTGACATAGCCAGGACCGCCAGTACAGAAGAGAGGGTACGTCAAATGAGGGTATTGCACAGGAGAGACGTAATACTTTGATGTCTCATTCCTAATTGGTGAAATACGATTCTGGATGCATTTTCCTAGTATTTCGTTTTTAATTTTGAATGAGTCGATGAGTTGTAAAAGTTTTGGAGTATCCACCCATATATCAATGTCAGTTTTCATAACATATTTAGCATTTGAGCAGAAATCTGATGCCCATTTGAGACCAGACATTGTTTTTAGCGTCAAGTTCTCGTATACATCCATGAAATCTTTGATGAGGATATCTCCATGTTTTTTAGCTTCTTTAAGAGCTCTCGTATTCCGCGTCTGGTCTTTAGCGTGCTTCCCTAATACGAAAACGTACCTCAGTTCTCCTGTGTTCTTGTTAGAAATACTTGTCCAAGTTTTCCGCAATGCGGTCCTATTTATCATTTCATGAGGTGCAGTTGTAATTATTATTAGTAGCTTGACCTGAGTTGTGGAATTATTCGTTGAGCACAAATTATCATTTTTGTAGATGTACGAAGATTGCGGAAAACATGCATCACACTTATCTGGTCGTACTTCTGAAATGTTAACCGATTGGTTCATAGAGAAATTACCACTTTTCCAAACTTGTTGATAATCCAAGAATATGGAACTGGTTTCCCTTGTCGTCTGATTCTTTCTTTGTGTGTTATTTTCATCATTATCGGTAACATTTCCTTTATGTTCATTTATTCCATTTCCAGTAATAAATGTTCCTCTTCTAGAGAATCCAACTGATAATTGTTCTGGTTGACCAGAAGAGTCTTGTGTCTGATATAGTTCTAGTAATATAAACAAAGTTGATGGTATGCATAAGACAAATATGAATATCTTATAAATCCGTATTAACATAATGATTGACTTCTTGCATTTTCCTATACTCTATCGTCAGAAATATTCTGTGTTCTTTTCACATCCCTATTTGATGACTATTTCCAATACTTTGAAACATTTATATATACTTATCCAAATCCATTGGAATTTTATTTAGCTATTGTGGAGTTAAACCGGGGTCCTTTTGTGAACAAAGCTTATACAAAAACAAATCAATTTTCAGATTTAAAATCATTTGGTCACTTAGTTCATGAAGGTTATTGAAGGTTGTGTTTAAGGAAACTCTATGTTTTCCGAGTTGGGAGAGGTTTGACACATGTCATCTGGTCAATTGCCCGTTCATGGCCCTCGTTGTCTTTTGAAATGGACAATGTTTTGCACCCCTCTCTCAGACAGAAGCTTGGAAAAGAAAAAATATGTAGAAGCAGTGTTAGTAGGCAGAATGATTATTTTTACTCGGCTTAAAAATTATATGATTCTACATGGACAAATGTAAGAAGGGCAAATCGCAGTACAATGCTCTGCTCGGTAAAGGTAGTGGCTGCGGAGGCCTAGCTAATTCCAACATCTGCATGTCAAATATACAAAACATATTCCATACCTACAATGACATACGGTGCCCATATTATCAACTATCAACAGAATGATATAGTTGTTCTAGAAAAGACACAACGAGAAATAGGACGGAGAATTCAATCTCTGCCTCACTCAGCTAGTATTCCCATCTCAACTTTGCCCCTGGGCCTAATGGACGTTGAATTTTATATTGACTTTTTAAGAATGATGTTTCTCTGGAGTTCATTGCAACTCCCGAGCGCAAATATATATAAATGTCTTTTCACAATGAGATTTGTAAAAATGCTGCATGTTAACAATGAATGTAATACCTTCTCTCCAATAAAATGCATGTTACTGACATCAAAAAGGTATGATTTACATAACCATGTTCTAAATATGGTAGACTGTAAAATGTTCATCCCCAAAAATAGGTGGAAGAATATTGTGTATAGAAAAACTGCAGCCGTTCAGATGCAAAGGACATTTTTCCAATCGCTAATGTACAAGGGCCTAAACTATTTTAGAATGGGTAACTTTGAAATTCTGAGGCCATTTATATGGTGGAGAGTCGCAAGACTGTTCCCTTTTGCTTTAAGTAGTTGTAAAATAATGGTGAAACTGCTAGCAGATGAACATGCGCTTAGATCAAAATATAGAGGTTCCGAAGATAAATCAGTTATATGCTCAATGTGCAGCACTTATGAAAAAGAAGACATAGAGCATTTCTTACTTAAATGCCCAGCAAATATATATATTATATATAGAGAACAACTTAGTAATCATTGCTGCGAATGGGGTATCCAAATGAACACTAAAAACATTCTTGGCATAGGAATTGAAGAGTTGCACTTTACAAACGAACAACTACTTGTATTTTTAAAAGATATGGCACATATAGTTATGCAACAATATTTGTGTCGTCAACGGTACTTGACAAGTTTACAAAATTAATGTAACTTTATCAGCGTGAAAGGGTGGCCCTCAAGGGACGAACATGGGCCGACCAGGGATTCTCCCTTAATTAACGGTAATATGTAATATGTATTTATTCTGAGTGTACCGACCTTTGGGAAGGTACAATAATAAGCAATGCTTAAGTTGTTTTTTCTGTTTTTTTCCTTGATTGGTAGTTGCAACGTCAACGCGGCAGCCTGACGTATTTGCAACAAACGATTATATCTCTTAAGCAGCCTATACATTTTAGTTTTACTCGCATATTTGTATTTATATTTATGTACATTTACTATACACACTAATTTAGAATTGCACCATAGGGCAACACCACCTTTCTTCAATTTACAAAAATTGTATATTTCTTTTACTAGCTTACAAGATATTGAAAGCATCTCATACTTTCATACAGTACTGCAGTACCGACCTTGGGGAAGGTACGATGATGCGCTCTTTTTTCCTTTTAATTTTTATAGAAAACGCAGATCCATAATGTCATTTTTTATTAATCTTAAGAGTGTTAGGTAACAGGTCTATCTAGGCCTACGGCGTGCGTCTACGCGGTAGCTAGGCGTCGTCGTCAGTACAAAAAACAACAACAAAACAATGAATGTTTGTAAAATATAGTCATTTTTTATAATTACGTTACAATTAGGTGCTAGGCCAATCTTGGTCGGCGGCGTGCGTCTACGCGGTAGCTAGGCGTCGTCGTCAGTCAAAACAACAGCAATATTGTTTGTTTGTAAATAGTGATTATTTTCAATTTAACATTTACATAATTTGTATACATGTATCTCCTTTATATAAAGGGCAATAAATATATACATACATACATACACATGAGGCTTGTGTCTGATATAGTCCTAGTAATATAAACATAGTGGATGCTATGCATAAAACAAAAATGAATATCTTATAAATCCTTAACATGTTGATCTATTGATTGATGGGACTTCTTGCTATCTCCCAAAATATCTTAATTGATGAATCTGTTCATCAGAAATATCCTGTGTTCTTTTAACATCCCTATTTAACGTTTCGTTAAGGTCTAATACTTAATTAATTAATACTTTGAAACAGTAGGTATTTTCGAAATTTAGCCAACATTTTATTAATTTATAATCGAGTTAAACGGTGGCGTTTTATAAGCAAATTCAATTTATTTATCCATTAAGATATACGTACGTATCTCATACTTGAGTGGGTTTGGGGTAGATATCACCCGGGAATATATATCGTATCTGAGGAGCGGGCAGGATATATTGTATATGTCCCGCTCCAGGCCAAATGCGGGCAGATATAATATATCCATCCCGCTCCCGGGAATTTTTCAAAAGTTTAAAAAAGTTTAGATATCAAAAGTTTTAATTTTTTTAATTTTAAAATTTAATTTCTTTTAGTTTAAATGTTACAATTTTATTGTATTGAACAAAAAGAATATTACGAAAATGTTAAATATAAATATATTGCCATTTGAAAAAGGTGGAAAAGGTTATATCTACCCTAAACCCACTCAAGTATGAGATACACCAGTTATGCACGATCGGTTTGGATACATGGAATATCCCTTGGGATATACAATACATCTTCCCTCGATTCCTTCGGTCCCTCGGGAAAATATATTGTATATCCCTCGGGATATTCCCTGTATCCAAAACCTCCCAGTGCATAACCCCTATATATGCTTAGTAGACACCAGTGGCGGATCCAGGAACCAACAAGGGGGGGGGGGCAATTTTCGGTCAAAGAAAGAAATTTGGGCCGAAAAGCGGGCCCAAATTTTCAAATTCTGAGGCCCATTTTCTTCAAAGTTTGGCCTGAAAATAAAAGATAAGGCCTTAGAAGGCCTAGTAAAGACCAAAAAGGCCCACTTTTTGGTTTTTAAGGCCTTTCTTGGTCCAAAATTTTTTTGGAGCACAATTTTTTTCTGCGCCCAACTTAGGGGTGGGCCCCATGGGGTCCTTTTGTGAGCAACAAACCAATTTTAATATTTAAAATCTTATTTGTATACCACTGGGTTAAACTGATATGGTCATTAAGTACATGAAAGTTGTTGAAGGTGTAAGGAAGGTTCTATCTTTCATTTTGATGTAAATATATCTTCGATGAAATTTGCCCAAGGAATAAACCATGGGCTTTGCGAAATTTTTTAGGCCCATTTTCTTTAAAATTTGTCCTGAAATTAAAAAATAAGGCCTTAGAAGGCCCAGTAATTACCAAAAGGCCTAATTTTTGGGGCCTTAACGCCCTTAAGGCATTTTTTGGCCCAAATTTGTTTTGGGCTCAAGGGGGGCGGGCCCCTAGTTGTAATGTCACTCGTCAGGTGGCAAAATATATTTTCAAAAATTGTAAATCTTTTTTCTTGAAGCCTACAAATATTTTTTAAATAGGCTAAGCAGCATCAAAATAAAGCAATATCGTTGAGCTATCTGGGTTGAAAATAAGTTTTAATATGTGTAAATATTTATGCACCATTAGATTCAATGAGAACTCAAATTTTAAAATGCTATTCTCTCTGAACCATTTTCCAGGGCACTTTTCTGCATTTATGAATTAAAATTTCTTGCTTATTTTTCAACAATTTTCTTATTTTTCAGCACAATATAGGTTAGGATGTGCTATACGTTGGTGTAAAAAATGTTTGTGTATGATAGCTATATTTTATTTGAAACAAACTTCTCAAACAAAAAGGCCTTCAAAATCAACATTTAGAAGTTCAATAGAAAAGTGTCACATAGCAAATTTTGATAGCATTTGGGAGGACTTAATATAAGCCAAAGTGGATTAAACTTTGTATGGGGTCTTAATGCTTGTGTTATTGTATTCAAAAATGCATTCCATGCCATCTGTATAGAACAACATCAAACATACGATCGGTATATTATATATATAGCTTCATCAATTTGAAACATATTTATTTCAGTTTATTTATTTATACAATAGTTCTATGAAATATAGACTCCCTTAGAAAATATACATCATAATAGAATGGTGATTAGTGCATCTTGAGATAAACATGGAGTAAATGTACTCAATAGATGGAGTCTTCAATTAGAGCTCCACCTATTGAAGAAAACAGAAACTCCCTAATGAGAGACTGACATCCTATCTATTTATATGTTATTATAAAGAATACAATTTTATCATAAATATATTATTATGTAATATTTTCAGTGAAAATAGTCTTATAGCATATATTGCGCCACATTTAAATATAGCCTTTTTGAATAGTTTTCATCATTCTCACAGAATATACGATTATGAAACTTCATAAATCGCAGGCCTCAATTAAACATAAGGAACATTATTAGATTTTAACAGCGCAAAATATCACCACCAACAAGGAAAAACAAGACATTAACATGCAAAATATCACCACCTGCTATTTATTACAGACAGCGAATACTGAACACCAGAACTGCCAAACACCAACCAAAGGCCAAACACGATCCCCCAAAAAGTTGGAGACCATAACAATATGTGAGCACTTGTGGTGGTGACATAAAAAATTAGGCTAAGAAAATGCACATCTTTGGTTAAAATATAAAATAGCTCCCAAAATCTGATTCCACAACAATTTTTTATAGAAAGAGTGTTCTTTATGTGAAGGAGTGAAACTGTCAGCTGTGTTCGTCAAATATAACATAGAAAATAATTGTTGGAATGTTAAGTACAACTGGAATGTACAACTTACAATATACCAGGTACATTAGATCACAATTCCAAATTTCTTCATTTCCAATTCAAAATATATTTATACATATTATCTTCAGATATCGTAGTAAAGGGTAATTACAAACAGAGCAACAGTACATGCTTGTAATGAACATTTCAAAAAATGCTTGGCAGTTTTGATTCAAGAAAATGTCTTCGTCATCATTTCCATTGCACTTTAGAAAATATAAATTCAGCTAATTTTCAATATTTGCTGTACATAAAAAAGTTCAGATTATTTTATAAACATGCATACAAGTTGTATCTTGCCAATTTGACAATTCTTCGAATCTTCACACCCTGGATACATACATGTATAGCATTGTAAAAAACATGTTTTATGGAACTTGGTTATAGCTTTACATCAATGCAGTGAGATGGACTGGAAAGTGCAAAAAATCATTTTCTCAATTCTTATTACTTTTATATTTTAAAAACTAATTTAGCATTACAGATCTGGTTCATTATGACATATTTAACCTTTTCATTCCAAACCTCAAAGGTATGGATAATAAGGGTTAATGAGCAGCTGACTTTACAATTTGTTTTAAAAATTCACAAAAAAACATTTCTCAAATGTAACTTTTATGATTTTCCCATGCATCAAATTGTTCTTTTTCTGATTGTTTGAGCAAAATGGAAAATGACCATTTAGCAGGCCACCTAGTGGAATGTGCTTTTATGTGCAAGTAGTAATCATTCTTACAAAATATATAGTTTACAGTAATTTAGAGACTGAACAAAAATTTTCATTGTTGGGAAATAACAGCTCAGAAAGCAATCAGGAATTCACAGTACCAAAGAATTTCTAAATCTGCTGCCATTTAGAATTATTTATGCAACATAACATAGGTCCAAAGAAATTTATGAAAGTTAACTTCTTTTGCATATTTTAGAATATCACCAATTGCTGTCTGGGTAATATAGCCTCAAATAGTTTACAAAAAATGGGAATTGAGACATATCAGATGTGTGTAAGTCATAGGGAGTTTTGAGAGTATATTACCCATAATGCATTGCTATAACAGCATAAGATATATGAACTCTACAGGTACATGTGAATCACAAAATAGGGAGGTTTAAGCTTCAGTTTTTAAGAGAACTTATACACGGACATATCGAATTTTGGCTCTTTGGGGATTAATTGTCACCTTGTAGAATTTTTTGTCTGACAGGGTATGAAGGTAAGAGGAAAGTAGTTGTACAAGTACACAGTTGTAATTAGGTGTCTGGAAAAACCAACTGAGAAGGAAAAGTAATCCCTGGCGGTCTAAAACTTAAACTTGTTGCAAATGACAGCTAATGGGGGTCTGGTAAACCAGAGTGTTGGGTTTATAGTACTACACATATTCCCTTGAAGTTCTCCTAAAAGAATAGCTTCATTAACCTCCCTGTTCAATATACTTTTTAAGTGATGTGACATTTGAATCATCCATCAAATAAATTATGAGAAAGATGTACCTACATTGTAAACATGATTAAAAATGCTATCTATTTTAAATATTTCATATCTGCAAGTAAAATGTCATCATGATCCTATACTCAATTCTACAATTGACTCAATTCTACTACATTTCACTCAACTTTATAACTTCAATTTAACAATTTCAGTGAATGTAATAATGCTGAGAGAAAAATCAATGCCAACAAAACAAATTGCTTTCATTTCTATTTAATTTTTACAAAATGAGTTCAAATATGAATTCATAAGTTTCCCTGGTAAGTATATCTGGAAATGACAAGTTGGTTTATCAAATATTTTTCTCCTCAACTGTAATCATAGAGAATCATCATAGCATTTTACTTGCATTATTTGTACAGATCATTGTTTTCAGTTTATATAAATATAACATATAATAATTTCTATTGCATTTAGGATAACATCCTTGTACATATTAGTCCAAAAATGAACAACAATCAAGTTGAAGGGGGCGGGGGGATTTTGCTTAAAAGATTTCAGATCTTCCAAGTTCAAGGGGAATGCATCGAGGATATTCAGGTGAAAGGATTTCAGATTTGCCAATCCTAAACCTCATACACATTTGACACTACAGCAAGCTTAAGATGGATCTACATAAATCAGAGATTGTGTTTGTTTTTGGACTAAAGGATACAATAACACTGCTCAAATTTAATATCATCCTCCTAAGCAAGTATCCAGAATCCGTACCTCCTTCTTCCACCTGCTTAAACCAATACGGAAGCGCCTGATTAAACTGAATCGCGTGATCTAATTATGCGCAATGACTTATACATGATTTTTGTCGCAACGTTGCGACAGCCAGATTGCAAGTTCTTATTCGGGGAAATGCTAACTGCTTATCGCAGGGGAAAAAGAGAAAGATTATATTCTGGATTTTGAAGCCATGTGATCGGAGGATAATTTAATATGCACCCTAACTAATATACACTGTTGCTTAATTATAAAATAAACTTTTTAGTTGAACTTTTCAACCAATTTTTCAACAATTAGATTACTCTTTCAAACAATTCATTTTGTTTAACAATTTATTTTCCTCATTTCTCTCCATCAATTAAATCCCATCATGCTTAATATTCACACGAAAAAATGGTGAGAATAAAGTGCGAGATTAACTATACTGAAAAATATATATGGTGGGGTCATGATTACCCATAATGCATCTATCCTTCTGCTTATCGTATTGTTTCTCTTTAAGTGTTTTATTGAACCAATGCCTATTTGCAAAAAAATATCATAAACTTCTCAATACAAGTTTCTCATACAAAACATTTAATAAATATATTAACATTTGAGTCAATTCCAAAAACTTTCTTTTTTTTGAACAGAAATAAAAAGAAAATTTTTTGAAATTAAATTAAATAAAAACCTGAACATTCAATAATTGATAACTACTTATAAGCTTTTCTTTCTTGTTTCTCTGACCAAAAAGGTCCTTGTTAGGACAGAAATCAGTCCACGATCAATAGATGGGGCTGTGTTATCTCCGCAATGTCCGTTGTTTGTTCATAGTTGTGAGCATGAGACTGATGTATGACGTCAAGAGATCATCCATTTTGTATCCCTAAAAACAATTTAAATTATCATTTTTTGAGAATAAAATGCTTAGAATTTTGATTATATGCGCAGATATAGAAATACACACAAAGCATTCATATAACTTATATAACTAAATGTCTGTAACTGGTTTTATAAAAAATACACAAAAGTGAAAAGGTACAAATGCTTAATGCTAAAAACAATTGCTTTTGATTATTTTGTTTTAACTTTTTTTCTATACAATCCAGTTATGTTCTTATGTGATACATTCCTGATCCAGAAATTATTAATCTCAAACAATTAACATTGATGTATTTTTGGTTTTCAGTTTGATCTGATCTTCAACTCTTTAGTTTTTACATTACTCTTCAATATGGCCAAAGGAATAATAGGGCACGACAGAAATAACATTTTTATTACTCACCAAAGAAGTCTCACATAACAATTTACTGCCGCGTACTAGATTGCCTATTGTCATATGGAAATATGTATTCCCGCTACTCCAGTTAGAGATTTTAGTGAATGGGTGGGTAGCAAGTATCTCCTACAAAAATAATAAAAAATGAAACGTTTGTCGATATTATAGTAATGAGTACTTAGTTTGATATATTTTGGTTTCTGGATGTTTATTAATTATAATCTGCAGTTGGGGATATTGTAGCATAAAAAGAATATACCATGTGTACCATATGTTATAAAAGTATCAAAAATCTGTTTTTAGATCAATATCATTCTACTAATTTTCATGACAGAAAAAGAATATATAATGTAACAAAGAGTATGTCAATTATTTGATGAATACATACCTTTGTCTGGGGATGTATCAGGTTCACTCCAAGTTTGTTGATTGCTATCAATAAAATTTCTGGGAAATTAGGCTCTGTAGTTTGCTGTAAAACAAAAACAAAAAATTGTTAAAATCTGTAATTTTTTTCTTGACAAACATGCTAGATGAAAAAATAACTTCTTTACAATGCTATTTATCCAAGACAATAGTAGATACTGGATTCAGTGTATGTATTGTGACAACAACAAATAAAAATAACAGTTTATATTTAGTTGACAATTCTAAAGATTTATTTTGGATATAATCACAGTAGGTTTTATTCACATGTAAAGTGTAGAACATGTGGCGTGTCATGAGTCATGACCCTATCTACCCATAATGCACCTACCTTCACTTCAAAGAAAGCAGAGCCGAATGTAGGCCATCTATAGATGTGTTTAAGGAATGCTATCTTGGCTTCTTCTTGGTTCATACTGGCGTTCTTGTTATAATTTTGTACAATTGCCTAGAATGCATAAAACAAATGAGCATGAAACACTACTTAACATATAAAAATTGAATATGTAAATAAATTAACAAATGAATCCTTATAATTCAAAACGTCTTAAAAGATACGTTGTATTTGTCAAAAACCATCTTGCAAAATTCAAATTTTTAAAACATTATATCTCAAAACATATGAAAAGTCTATCTTTCCCCACAACAGGTGTACACTTTATACAGCCTCTGTTAATTAAATCCCTGCAAAATAGCACTCTTTAATTCTAATTTTCATCTGTTAACATGATATTGCTGTGGTAAACTTACCCTTCGCCAGTCATCTGGACTCTGTGATCGATGCAAGTCAGCAGGTACAAGTTCACGCATCATCCGTCTGCAAAAATAGAAGTGTAGCTTACAACATTGAAAAATAGATGTCAACTTTAACCAAACAAACGTTATTTGAACTTTCTAGCTTCATCAATTTTTTTTACACAGAAGTAAATCTGTTCCAGAGGGTGAGTAAATCCATTTTGCTCTTATTTTAAAAACTAGTAAAATGTTGCTTGAA
Organism: Owenia fusiformis; assembly: GCA_903813345.2. Taxonomy (NCBI): domain Eukaryota; kingdom Metazoa; phylum Annelida; class Polychaeta; order Sabellida; family Oweniidae; genus Owenia; species Owenia fusiformis. Next base: position 17,273,671 of record CAIIXF020000004.1, read on the forward strand.
ATCATATGATGAAGAGAGCCACTTCAAATTCACTGCCTTTCTACTGATTTGTTATCCTATGTTTCATGGCCCTCCTCAAATCCAGGTTTGAAGCAAACAACATATTCCATATCATTTCAAAGCACTTACGGGATATTCTGAAGTCCAGTTTTGTCATCTCCTAATTTGACTCTGTAGATGTATGCCGCCAGAATTGAAGCATCATCCTTAGTACATTTGTGGTAGCCACGTAGCAATTTGGGAAGTTCCTGCAATTAGAAATAGATTCCAAAAAATGTTATTTTTAAAACAATGAACAATAAACAATATTTTTATTTTTCAATATACTGTACGCCCGGTATTATTCGCGTGCGATTAACATTCGCGCTTTTCGCGATGGTGTTAAAATCGCGAAAAATTATCGTCGCGAAATTGCCAATTAAATCCCCGGGAATTTGTTATCATCCGGGGCTCTGATGCATTTTCGTTTTGTGTAGTGTTATTGGGCGATAATTGGATATAGACGATCTTCAGGACTTCAGTAATGTCCATTTTACGTTGGCTGATTCGGCCCAGTACCACCAGTAGGCCCAATAATGATATCGATGACATCATCGCAAATGAAGTGCAAATTGCAAAAGATAACATGAAGTCCAATTCCAAACGCGGGACATCAGGTAAGTGCAATTACTGTATATCTACTAGTAATTTAGCTTGAGAATTCCGAGAATAATGAATTTCAAACTTGTGAAATTCGCGAAATTTAATAGCCGCGAAACTGTGTTTTCGCAAAATTCGCGAAATTAAAGCTCGCGAATAATACCGGGCATACAGTAATACCTTTTGGTTCAATTCAAGGTCATTGTAATTTGTTCAATTTTGAAAAATTTCTAGAAAAATTATATTTTGGGAGATTTAGAGAGTTGTAAGATATATAGGTAGCCTCATCACAAAATAACTTATTATCACGAATGTATCTTTTCTTTAGACTGTTTCAGAAATATTCTAAAATCCTAAACAGAAAATTAGTACCATGGGTACTGGGCTCACATGGTGACAGAAAGAACTGGATATAATTTTTTGCTGATTTTTTGTAACAAAATTATTTCAACCCACTTGCCACTATTCTGGACTGACTGAGAGACAGATGGACAAATCGATTTTAAGTAAAATGGCTGAGAAAAAAACGGATATAATTTTTTGCCAATTATTTGGAACAAAATTATTTCATACAACTACTCTTTACAGTGACATGGCTTTTTGCAATGCAAGACACCTGAAATTATTTGTAAAGCTAGGAAATAGGCCAAAATTGAATTTCGCGAGACAAAAATGGCGACCATTTTGAAATCAGGCAAGCTTTTGAACCAGGAGTCATAGGGGAGTTTTTTTGTATTGATGTTGAACAAAAATAATGTGAAACTGGAATCCTATCAACAGAGGTTTTAAGTAAATGGTTCAAAAGAGGATTTCGCGAGACAGATGGACAAATCAATGTTAACTAAAATGGCTGAAAATAAAAAAACAGATATAATATTTTGCCGATTTTTTGTAACAAAATTATTTCATACAACTACTCTTTACAGTGACACGGCTTTTTACAATGCAGGACAGCTGGAATTATTTGTAAAGCTAGGAAATGGGCAAAAAGTGAATTTCGCGGAACAAGAATGGCGACCATTTTAAAAATAGGCGAGCTTTTGAACCAAGAGTCATAGGAGAGTTTTTTGTATTGATGTTGAACAAAATTAACTTAAAACGGAAATCCTATCGACAGAGGGTTTAAGGTAAATGGTCCAAAAGTGGATTTTGCGAGACAGATGAACAAATCAATGTTAACTAAAATAGCTGAAAATAAAAAAATGGATATAATTTTTCGCTGATTTTTCGTAACAAAATTATTTCATACATCTACTCTTTACATTGACATGGATTTTTACCATGTTGGACACTTGAAATTATTTGTAAAGCTAGGAAATGGGTCAAAAGTGAATTTCGCGAGACAAAAGTGACGGCCATTTTGAAAATAGGCGAGCTTTTGAACCAGGAGTCATAGGGGAGTTTTCTGTATTGATGTTGAACAGAAATAACTTAAAACGGGAATCCTATCGACAGAGGTTTTAAAACAAATGGGTCAAAAGTGAATTTCGCGAGACAAAAGTGGCGGCCATTTTGAAAATAGGCGAGCTTTTGAGCCAGGAGTCATAGGGGAGTTTTCTGTATTGATGTTGAACAGAAATAACTTAAAACAGGAATCCTATCGACAGAGGTTTTAAAACGTGCCACTATTGTTGACGGACGGACGGACGGACGGACGGACGGACGGACGGACAGACAGACGGACAAGTGAGTGATTGCAAAAGCTCACCATGTGAGCTAAAAAACGCACTTGATTGCCTTTGATTAAAAAAATAGGAGACAAATGTTGCTCAGTTTCTGACTTTTGTTAAAGCCTAGGAAAACAATGTTGCTCAATTGGAGACTTACTTGATGATAATGGAAGATAACATCAGCATTTCTATCTTTTCCTGGTACAGTTGTAGACCACAGTTTCTTCATGAAAAACACTTGATACGTAAACTGTGGGTTGATACCCTCTCTTGCCGGGCGTGCTTTTTTAATCCATTCAGTTAAATGTCTTACAAAGTCGAAGAAGAAATCACCTTCTGGTACACTGATGACTTTGTCAGCTATTTTTACAAAGAGGCTGAAGCCCTCAGAAGATTTCAAATCTAAACGGCTCCCAATGTTCTGACAGAAGTCCTTGGCCCGGGTGCTTGAGTCAACCTCAAATGCCTGAAAAGCATGTCAAGTAGAGTTTAGAAATCTTAGTTAAATATATTAATATATGGAAATTACAGTCTTTGCTTTTGTATGGAATAAATTTTCATTTTTAGAACTGGGTGCAAATATGAGCAATTGTTGCAAAATGGTAGCAGCATATCTTGATAAGTGCAAGTGTACTAAACTGAGTGCAGGTGTACTTACCTCATCAGAGTCGTCGGGGAAGTAGACTTTATGGAATATCTGTGTTGTCTTGTGTTGTATGGCTTCTACTTCTACCTGGTGAGGGGGGTACTTTCTTTGTCCATTCCTGAATAAGAAAATATGGACAGAATTATTTACACAAGAACAGTTTGATGGGTTTAAAAGAACTGTAAGATTTCTCAGTCAGCAAGTTGATGAAGTATCTTGATTATTGGTGGTAGATGTATTCAATAAAGTTAGGAACTAATTCAAAAATGGCTGCCTTGGAGCCATTACTTGTTCTAAAATTGTTTTAATTCATTTTGAATTGGTCCAAGATTCTTTAATGAAAACAACAACAATGACTGATTAAACCAAGTAACATCTTTTACCATGTCTAGGTCAATTTTCCAATTGATAGGATGATGACTATGTTCACAGCTATGTACATCCAGTCTAAAGAATACCCTCACTATTACACCAACCACAATTTGGACTTGAAATTCAAAGATCAATTTGATCAAAATTATTTGTAATGATTGACAGAGTGAGTTGGATAGCCTTTGACTTAGGTAACCATAGTTACTAGCAAACCTGACCAGTACAAGATGCATCTTTCGTTAACACACATACCTTAATGTCTTTTGCAGTCTATTCAGGCAATCAGGGGCAAACTGGTTGATCTTGGATCTGAGGAATAACGTAACTTCCTTCAGTAGATTGGTGCTCGGTGCAAAACATCCAGTGACGAGCCACATCAACTCCCAGCCACGCTCCTCACTGACACGATTCCTGTTGTCAGTCAGCTGTTTGATGATTTGACAATAGATCTCATCTCTTAGAAGTTCCTGGAATTGAGACAAAGTTATAAACATCACCCTTTTTAAATCCTTTCAAATGTCATTTATTTCATTCAGGGTGCTGCATAAGTAATGGACAATGAAGGTTCATTACGAAGTTGATAGTTTTAATAAAGAGTACTATTCTATATTAACTACTCCATGTACTTATTAAACTTTTATACAATAAACATTTATTTGGAAACAAATTTAAAAATATTTTCTTACGTTTTTCAGTGGAGGCTCAAAAAGCTGATCTGTGAGCTCATTTCCGTTTCTGCTCCTCCTTGAAGGGTGATCTCCCATATACTTGAGTAATGCTAGGTAGCACATAACAGCTTCTTGTACCAGTTCATCTTTGCCTAAAATACAATTGCATATATAAAATATTGTATCTGTAAGAACTTTTGTCCATTTACATCAATCATCCTATTTTCATATTCGTTTACACCTCATTTCTACCGCCGCATATATATTTTCCAAATAATTCTAATGTGCCATTCAATGATGAACCAAAGGGTACATTTATGGCATCCACAGAAAAACTTCACTTACCCAGTAGTTTCTTCAGAAGTGGCTGTTTCAGGGGCTCCTTTGAATAACGCCAGAGTTCATCTGCCTTGCGTCGTTTAGCACTTGAGAGAGACAGGGTCTTTGTAAGGGTCCTCTTAGGTGGGGGCCTAAAACAAACAAAATTAATATCAATGATTTTTAATGTTTTTATTGGTATATAGGCAATCACTTTCTTATATTCCTTCGAAAATGTAGATCAAAAGAGATAGAAACATGTCCAGTAATAGCCTTCTCCACATACAGTGGATGTACAGGATTTTGAATAATGCAGGTACGATTGTGTGGTATGCATTCTTAGAATGTTTTGAAACAAAATAATTAGCCAAATCCAGCCTTGATTAAAATGCTTAGTCACCTAAAGATGAATAATACATGGTGAAAAATAAAGGATCATTGGAAGTGGGACATGAACACTCGCACATCCACCAAGCTTAAGACAATATCTAATTTTTGAATAAAAAAGGGTTATTAGAGATATAAATAGTGTCACCATATCAGAATTCACAATGAGGCCCAAAAAAGGCCCATAAAGGCCTAACACACAGTTGATCACAGCATCTGGTACAAAGAAGACTGCATAATTTAGTTTTCAAACTGGCATATGTTGCACCATCTAGCATATAACTTTTCTTCTATGTTGCAAAATGTTGTTAATACCTCTAGCCAATATGTAGACTACATAAATATGCTTGTTTACCTAAAGTGGTCGTATGAGTACTCCTCTAAAGTATGCGGCTTTTCTGTGGGTTCAGATGGAGCCATTGCAGCTTGGGAAACAGCAGCCATTTTTTCGGAGGCCTCGCCAGAAGTCTGTGCGAACAAGTTCTGAAAATATTCAAAATAAACGATTGAAATAGAGAATATTGTATCAATGATATATAGTGTAGAAGACTTTTGAAAGGAAAAATCTAATTTATACTCCCCAGAACATATTTAGACAAGGCAATGCAAAATGTGATCACATGCAAAATGTCATCACCTGCCACTTATTACAGACACCAAACTCTAAATGCCGACTACCAGATGCCGAACATCATCCACAAAAAAGTTGGAAACTAACAATATGTCAACACTTGTAGTGCTGACATGAAGACAGTTAACTATGTTTTCTATATATTCCATTTTAGACTGTAATCAGGAAAACACCATCGCAATTTAAATCCAGATTTTTCTGAGAAATAAAAGTGTAATCCCTAGAAATGAGTTACTACAAGTGTGCAAAGTTTGTTTGATGACCTCTTATGCTATGTTATACTCCTCTCTCACTTTTTAAAGTTACTATTTTCCTTTAATAAAACAAAATTTCTTCCGCGTTCATTTGTTTGTTTGTATGACTTTTATTCCCAAACGCCTATACTTACACAGCTCATCTGTGATTTATGATCAATGAATAACTCATGAAATAAAATCACTTCTTGGCAATGAACCAGCCTTTGAAAATGCCATAAGATTTTTTGAAAAAAATAAAAAGTGTAATCTTGAGAAAGAAGCACACATTCTAATTTAAAGATTGTATACTATTAAGTGTAGAAGGTCAGAAAAAGTGATACTGATCTTTTTGACTAATTTTATTCATTCCCATTCAAAATATCAAAAAAATTCAGTTTTAATCGAACATTGGATTTGAATATGAGCTGATATGGTATATCATTATTCAATTTTTACAATGTATGATTTGTCATTATCATTTAAGTAAAACACTTGAGTTTGATCATTCAATAAAAAGAGAAAAAAATTCAGATTAACTTAAGGATAACTAATGTACAGATTACATTCACTTAACAGTAAACAACCTAGAAAACAAAGGTTGCGTTGATCGCATTTTAAAAAGTAAAATCAAGTGACAAAGCGAGGAATTAGCAAGGATTAATTACACAGCAATGCAGTCAATACTCGAAATTGTATATAAATACAAGAACACCAGGAAGTTCATTCAAATTTGAGAAAAATGTTTGAAATGGGTATGACCTTAAAGTAATTTTAAGAATGGGAAGAGATTTATGATGTTTCCCTAGAGCAATCCAATAAATTGAATATCAGGATGACATTGTGTTAAAACATAAAATACAGTGGAAAACATGGAAAGAATTAACATGTTTGAAGGTTATAATCTAGTATGTGTAAAGATGAATCAAAAATTAAAATAAATTATAAATCTAAAATTTTTTGAAACTCAACAGAGAAATGGTGTTAAATAATCTAAAGTGTTTTGATATTTTAAGCATGTTTAACTATTAACACAACTGCAGTTAATAGATTTTGAGGTCATACTAACAGGTAATCAAGGGAAACTCAAAAGTATTGGGTTATACAAAAGGCCCTTAAAATTGATATATTTCATTTAAAGGTCCATCATTTAATACCTTATATCTTAACCCCTTCTTGTTGCATAGAACTAAACAAGGCATTAACATGCAAAATGTTACCACCTACAATTTGTTACAGACACCAAACACCAGTAGATACGTGTCCACAAAATAGCTGGATTGAATGACTGGTAATAACCTACAGAAAAACTTGAACTCTATTTACTGACTTACCAAGATCTCTGGAGGTGGCTTTGTAATGGTGGGTAGGACGTATACGCATTCAGCAGGGAAATCTCCTCTCTGTCCCGTACGTGCACATTCCCCGTAGCACCATCCGGAGTTCATGACGGCCTCACCATTCTCTTGCTCCAGAATGATCAGGTCGCCTTTAGTAAAGCTTAGGAACGATGATCCTTCACCTGGAAATACAGTAGGCAAAGCAATCGTCAGTTTTTTGAAGCGTTTCATTAGTCAATCTGCCCCCAAATATATTTCCAAAATGGGCATATTATCCCTGGTCTTTGCTGAGAATACGTGTTCAAATCAAATGTTTTAGAAAAATAGCAAATCGTAGATTAAAATCAAATAAAATTGATCACACTGTCCCTACCCTAGTAACAATAGTCCTTTATTACCTGGAGATTTATAGTCCTGGAGAGCAATAACAAACTTTGACCTCTTCTTCAGTCCCTCGAGGAATGTGACAACAAGATCACGGATGTCTTCTGCATTTGGTGACGTGAAAGTGTACTCGTCACCTTTTACAGTAGCCAAAGTAAAGCTCTGCCCATGCATCTTGCCAGTTCTAGAACAGAAAAACTAATTTTTGAGGCCACTTGAAAATGTTGTCAACTGACACTTTAAAAATCATTCTTTGATGGAAGGTTTTTATTAACAAAAATTCCACTGAATTCAGAAAATAATTTTGGTCTTGGTTCTCTTCCATTTGGTTCATCTACTACACGAATATACAAACCTGCTACTGGAAACAGCAGTGATTTCTGGGAATGACAGTTCCAGCAAAACTTGTTCCTGGTCATCTACCACGTAAACTCCAGTCCAATTGACAGCAATAATGACATCATTCTTCGGCAGGCTAGGACCAGCAAATTTATAAGCTTCGTAAAATCTAGAGAACAACAGTGGCCATTTGTATTTAGCATAATTGACAATGTCCTCCTTAACACGAAGTGGTGGAACTCGATCCCTGGCAAAGTAACTTTTCTTGTGTGCTCCCATTACTGCATTCATCCAATAACTGAGGGATTTTCCTGGAAAAAATACAAAAACATATATGCGTCTGTTGTGATTCTGATGCATTATGGGAAGGGATAATATTATGGGATGTAGTATAAATGCATTATGGGAAATGAAGAAACTATAACTGGCTGTAATCTACAGTCAAATATGCATGAAGGAAGTAAACACTGAAGGCACTTGGGTTTTATGTATGCAAATGTCATGATTACAATGCATTAATTGTGAAATGGGTTACTATTATGGGATACAATACTCCAATAATCATAATGCTATCAGATTTAACTTATGAATCTAGCATTTGCACTTGGGTTTCATAAATGCGTCTGCTGAGATCCTGATGCATTATGGGATGCAAAAATACTCACCAGGTTGTAAACTGCTGTCAGGAATGTATGATGGCAGTAAGGATTGCAGACGTTCAGGTATCATATCTGCCCCATAGTCAATGTAGTACTGCTGAGCAGCTATTATTGCAAGATCTTCATCCTAGACAAAACAAAATTGAAATAATAACAAACAATGGTCATTAACTTTATACATTATGGTCATTAAGAAATAGAGGTGACTTTTTTAAAAAATAAACAGTAACATCACCATGGTGTGATGCACTTTTACATAGATTTGATAAGACAATTTCCTTGTTTCAAGTATTGAAGATGACTGGATGACTGTTCTTCTGAACAATTTGTAACCAACCTTATCACATCTGTATTCGCCAAACTTGATTCCACGGACTACTTGTTGGTAGATCAGGTTGGTTGCTATGGCATCCTCACTGGGATCGTGCCATGGAGCGAAAATCTCCTTTCTGAAGAACAATCTCCAAGGTGCATTTCTTTCTTGTGCTCCTTGCTCTTTGGCGTATTGCTCGCATTGTGAGATAGCATCCATGACGTGATCTCCTCCACTGCCCAGTGATGACACCTATAGTTTTAATAATTTTTCTATTTATATTTAACCTATTTACATCATTTTATTTGTTTTCCATAAAACTAATGGAGCTGATAAAAGGGGCATTATGGAATATAGTATGGCCCCTGCATTGTATTTTCTATTCAACTAAAAAAATTGAACGATAAATCAAAAGGAGAAAGGTCCAGTAATACCACCATACAGACATGGTGTTACTGTTTGTAACCTTTTCCATCTCAGAAAGCATGAGGAATAATATTTCGTTCTCCACTAGAAACTTTAACAACATAGGATAACAATGTTGCACACAATTAGAACAGGATATAACTGTTGCATAATATTTACCTTATCAAATAGAGCAATATAAAGTGAGAATCCAAACTGATCTCCAAGACCTATTTTTTCAGACAACTGCTGGCAGAGTTCTCGTGCAGTCGTGGCAGAGTCTGCGAGCAATGTCTTTGTGTTTCCATCCATGAAAGTAATAGGCAGCATCAATGGTTTCTTCGATTTTGTGGCCTATAATCAGAATAAAAAATAATAATTTTTGATTATATTTCCAGGTGTAATAACTACAATTGTAGCACAATTTTAATTTTTGTGATAAGACCGGTTTTCCTATGGCCAGGCTCAATTATAAATTGTTGAAATGCATTTCAAACAAAATAAAGATAAAAAAATATTTAATCTGCACCAATTTCTATTTATTTGTGATTAGAAAATTATTCTACAAAAATATTTTAATTAGTTTAATTTCAAATTTTTATCACACTACTTGAACCCTTTTCCTAATCCATGATCGACCTTATATCTAATTCTCATAATGATTGCCAATTATCAATGCCAAACATGACTACTTTGATCAAGGCTATTCCACACATTTTTGAGTTAAATCATGTCTGATTTCTTTTTGCATATCTGTATGGCTAAAAGTGTAGCTTAGATGCAGGGCATTTACTTCATTCCTTGATGGCTGTAGGCGATACAATATGTCTCATGCAATTTCCATTTTAAAACATTTAATATAAAACCTGCTGAGTAGAACACCTCTACAAGTCTTGAAAGTTCCATTACACATTTTCTTAAAACTGCTGTAAGTAGAACAATTGTGAGAAGAAGTAGAACCTCCCAATTAGCTCACTATTTTGAGGTACCAAATGTGTTCCACTTATACAGGTTTTATTGTATTTTCTCACCATAGGGATATGATTGTATATTGTGGTATACTCCTCCTCAAGTGAGGCCAGAGACATGAGAGAAGTGAGGCTCCAAATGGTAGAATGAAGATGACATTTCACCATGCCCTCCTCACGATATTTCACCATACCTTGCCCCCTCATTTTATCTAATTGGTAACACCAAATGTTCAGGGGGAAATGTTCAAAGCAGACTTGTAATTAGTTCTTCACTATCAGATATTAAAATGAGAAATGAGTGTCCAATTTATTTCCATGGCTTGTAACTTCTATCGATGCATTATTCCCATTTACTTTTAAAATCATCTTAGCACTTTTTAAAAATTGTTTATTTGACATGTGTCTGATATAAAAGAATTGCTGTCTTAGCATCAGTTTATGAAAAAAATTATGAATATTCATCCAATGTCAGTTTTGCAAATCACACTGCAACTTTTTTAAAACAGTCCAAGCATTTATTCCTTTGATTTCAAATAATTAAGGCATGTACTTTTTTGATTACAATCAAAACACCTCATTCCAGATTTATGAACATATATCTGAACAAAAATCACTTTTGCAATCTGTCTACCTACTTAATCCAATGTATAAATAAATGAATTTAAATCTATTTAATCCAAAATTTGATAATCCAAGTCTAGCTGATCTAGCATATGCTAATCTTGGGCCAGTAATGAAACATGTATAACTGGACAATATATGTTGGAAATACAATATGATTTGATATTAATGAAGCATTGAGATTTCCCTGCAATCCAATAATAAGTAGATGTTTAATTAAGATCCACATTAACCCTTTGCTGCAAAATCACATAAAACAAAGGGGAGTTGGTCCATTGGGTAATTTTGTATTGCTTCACATTTTGCAATCTTATTAACCTTATAACTGAACTCGGACTCCTTATATGTGAGGTGATATAAAATGTGAGGTGATATAAAATGTGAGGTGATATAAAATGTGAGGTATGAGATGTGAGGGGTCATAAAATATGAGGTGTCAAAAAGAACAACAAATGTACATGTCGACTGGTTACTTTCAGCAGTCAAAGGGTTAACTAAAAGCTAGTTGTACTCAAATGATAAATTATTTAAACTTATTTAAATTGAAGGCAAATGTTACATAACATAGAAATGCCTATGGACAAAACATATGCATAATTTATATGTTCAACAGTAGCATCTATCATCATCCAAAACTGACCTAGACTTATATGAAGATGATATTGTATAGTCTCATATCTGCATATTATCCTGGTACATAATCTGTTATATTTATCAACCATAATATCAAATATAAGAAATATAAAAGAGTTTTTACTGCTTTTTAGCTCAGACATAAGTTGAGCTATTGAAATCTCTCACTTGTTTATAATTCTATTATTTACTGAATCTAACCTTTCCAATTATTTCATTTTGCTTCCTTAAAAGTGAGCTTTATCTACACTGTCTTAGAATAAAAGATAATCCTTCGATGTAGCCCCTTTTTTAATTAGTATAGGTCCAAAAAAGTAGCAATTCAATCAGAATTGCAATCCTATTGACCAATGTTATAACCGTATAAGTTAAGAGGTGAAATTTAATTCATATTCAAACTCAAATGAAAGGCAATGACAGTTACATTTGGGGTCATTAAGATCTTAACAGCATCAAAACTGAATACTTCTAATCAAGATTTTTACAATGTTCATAAGCCTTGCTTATTCAACGGGACGGCATCTTTTCCATTCAATCAAGGTTGGGCCATGCAGCCGAAGGTAAACCATACAACCGAAAGTTAAGCCACACAACCAAATTTTGCCGATTCAATCTGACGTAGAATGCCGAGCCTCTCTTTTTGACCAATTATAGACATCCTCTTCACATTCGTGGTACCCTCGGCCAACTTCGTTTGCAAAGAACATCTTTGGCAATCTCGGCTTTTCTTGAGGTATCTTCGGTTGCAAGCCAAAAGTGGACACTTCTTATTCAACTCTTCACTCTTCATAGACTGTACTATAATCTTAAACCCTCTCAAAATGACCACTTTCTCACAGTTCTAATTTTGTAATCTCCCATTGAATCCCTTGTTCGAGAAAGCGTGAAACGTAAACACATGCAAAACCTAACACTTTTGGCTGGTCCTACACCCCCAAAATGCAATCTGATTTTCGACGCCGTTTTGGTGCCAAATTTCGGTGTCGTTTCGACACCAAATGGACTGACTAGTCCGGTGCCAAATTTTGGTGTCGAAAGGTTTCGGTGCCGGAACAGCGCCGAAATGGTGCCGGAACAGCGCCGAATACTTTTGATGCCAAAACGGCGCCCAATTATATTGGCTGTGTAGTGTTATTCATATAAGACAGGTTTAATCGTATGTCCACAATGACACTTGAACTGTCAACCTACCTGAAGCTCTAGCCAACTGGGTGGCTGGTTCCTGGTTCCGTTACCAAATGTACGTCTCAATCGCTCCTCACAATAGGGGGCGTATCCAGGTGGACCATCGTTGATAAAGCATCTCAAGTACTTTACAAACTGAAAAATATCAACTTCAATTAAGTACGCTTACAAAGAATTAGCATGCAGTATGTACAGATATTTTGCTTACCTCTGACAATTGCAAACTGATGACATATTTTTCAGATTTAAAAATAGTGTTTTAAGAGAGGTGATATTGGACAAGAACAATGATCTTTCTGTCTAACAATGAAAAACCTAGGCATTAATTTGTTGCAAATTGGGAAATTCACTTGTATGCTGCTATGGAAAAACATCAGATTATTTTGCTCCCACTACTTAGTAGATTCTGTAAAAGCAAAATATTGAAAAATCCATGAGAAACTCTCACCTTTTCCGAGGGTGCAAAGCATCCTACACAAAGAGATAGTAGGATCCAGCCTCTGGCATGTGAGCTCTTGGAAGGATTCTTAGTCAGCTGTTTACAGATCTGGCAGTAAATCTCATCCCTACAATAGCAAGGAATAAACAAAGAATAGCTAATTATTCAAATTATATTCCTCTTTTTTTCCCTCCATTATGCGTAAAATGTGTCGTCTGCTACAAAAGTGCATTATGGGAAGGTTACAGTAATACAAACACTGAGAAATAAAAGTGATTGTCCAGATTAGTTCATACCTCAATTCAGGTCTGAGGATACCATGACCAATGATAAAATGTAATTTCTCAAGATTTGAAGTTGGTCGATCTTCAAGGAGTGCATTTCCTGATCCTGTGTACTCGCCATCTTTTAATTTGTTAGCAACTTCTTCAGTGATCTTTGACTTCTTTTTCAGCGTCAATGAGACGAGCTTTTTGCGCATACTTCTTTTTGCAGCCCTTGCTGGTAGTGTAGGTTCTTTCTCCTGTAAAATATATAAAACATATTTTGGTCCATTCCTTGCTTTCCTGGTTAGAGACAATCCTAATTCTTGCCACAGTCTTAAACAAATTATGTTAAATTCTTTCCTCCCAGAAGTCATTCGTCATTACAGGCAATCAAAAATTCTTGCCTATTCAAGCTGAACACTTTCCGAAAATATCAAATATGCTATTGATGTTCTTAACTGAGAGTAAACTTGGTCACTATAGTAAATCTTATATGTTAAGATAGTTCCGTGGTACAGTTTTAAAACAAACAAACATGAACAAATAACATTTTTACTTACAAGTTCTGTTCCCATACGTTGAGCCTCTTCCAAGTCTTTCTTATTGAACTTGCGTCCAAGAGTGGAGTAGATCTTCGTCATAACTGGTGTTGTATCTTTTGAGTCAGACATTGATGTGTGGTATTTGGGTTCTGGAAGATCTCCCATAAATCGCAGGATAGTAATCCAGACAGCTAGTGATGCCTATAAAACAGAGGCATTATGGGTAATATTATTTTAATTGAGCATTTCAATCAAGAAAATTAATAATGCATAATGGTTATATAGAAAAGTAGTCTGCAATATTTGATGCATTATGGGAAAATTGTGTTGTGTCGTCTGCTTTAGAAATGCATTATGGGAAATTGTAAGACAGTGATACATACCAATTGATCTCCTTCATTCTTCAGCTGTAACAATGGCTGCTTGATTACTCTTCTTATATACTCCTGATTGGTGTTTCCTTGGAAGTAAGTGGCAGCAAATTTAGCGAACTTATACTCAGAGATGTCTTCATCATCGTCCATGAGGGGTACAGGTAATCTGACTGTGTCGTAGCCATTTTCCTGCATGGCTCGTTTTCGCGACTCTTCCAAATCCTAAAATTGGAAAAATAAAATTATTTTGAAGATCTTTGATTTCGAAAGGATATTTTAGAACTCCTTCCATGAGATCAACACTGATTTTCTATAGCTTTCTGTATAAGGCAACTGCATGTAGTAATTAACAATTTTACCAAAGATCTATGATGTGTCATAAACATTTATTCTAAATCATTCTTGAAGCAATCCAATTAACAGGCGAATTCCCCTCACTCTTTGAATCATATTTCAATCCAACTCAGGAACGGTTTTTCAAAAAAAAACTTTTATTAAATATTACTCATACTGTCATATGCATCACTACATTTATCACTTTATCATAAAATTCAAAATAGTATGGATACATATCAAAATATTTTGGGAAAATGTGCAGTAAAGCCTGTCTAAGTGGAACACCTTTGGTATCTCTAACAACTGTTCCACTTGAGAGGTATTCCACTTATACAAGATCATCTAACATCAAGTCAGTTGGTCTTGGGACTCTGAAAAGTGTTCCACATCTAGGTGTTCGATTTCACAGGTTCAACTGTATTTCCCTTAAAAATTGTTTTTGTTGTTCCTTCTGAGATTGACATTTTCCTTACCTTGAAGGCTGCTGGTCCAGTTGTTTCAGAATCTCCTGACTGATCATTAATGAAGCCAAACATATCATCAACCTAAAATACATACAGTATATTTCAGTTATAACATTGCTTACAACTATAGTTCTACAACTAGTGCTATATTTAAAGAGTTTAGCTAACATTGGATCTCTGTAAGGCATGTTTTAATGAAAGTTAAGAATGCTGTAAATAGATGTATAATCATGAGTATTTTTTTGCTCATACATAGACCAGTGATGCAATGAATAATAATTACTTCTAGTATTTAGATCTGATCTCATAGACCAGAGATGCAATGAATAATAATTACTTATAGTATTTAGAAAAAAATAAATAAATAAAATAAATAAAGTATTTAGATCTGATCTCATAGACCAGTGATGCAATGAATAATAATTACTTCTAGTATTTAGATCTGATCTCATAGACCAGTGATGCAATGAATAATAATTACTTATAGTATTTAGATCTGATCTCATAGACCAGTGATGCAATGAATAATAATTACTTATAGTATTTAGATCTGATCTCATAATCAGTGATGCAATGAATAATAATTACTTATAGTATTTAGATCTGATCTCATAATCAGTGATGCAATGAATAATAATTACTTATAGTATTTAGATCTGATCTCATAGACCAGTGATGCAATGAATAATAATTACTTATAGTATTTAGATCTGATCTCATAATCAGTGATGCAATGAAAGCTACATCAACTACTATATCCAATTATCTCCCAAAGGAGAAATCTCTTCCTGAAGGAGAATCCTCCAAGGTCACAGGTCGAAGGTCACAGCCATTCTGATAAAATGAACTTGGGTCTGGGTCTTGCATATATTTATGCTTCGATCATTTTTTAAGTCCATAAGTTAAGTTCATTGTTCCATTCAAAATGTTTACAAAATTATAAATAGAATATGACACAGAGCGTATATTGTGTTAATCATCAAAAATCCACTTCACTAAAGAGGACATACAAGTAAAACAGGATAACTGCTTACCATTTTGCCGTCATCCACTGGCTCATTCTTGCGTAGTTCAGCATTCTCAATTGCAGTTTTCTTCTGAATCATTTCCTTGCGCTGTCGGTCTTGTTCCTCCTCGGCCTCCTTTTCAATTTTCTTCAGACGCTCCTACAAACAGAGACATCTGGTGTTTAGAATGAAGAACATAATCAAGTTTTGGGGGTTACTACCAGATTCTCCACATAGACAGAAAAATATGAAAATAGGAGAAATACAGTTACAAATTCAAGGAGTTTTAGTTTTAGCAACTTCATGTATATTTCTAATTAAACATTTGAATTAAAATCATATCTAGTAAATGTGAATCCTATGTTATTACCAGCTCCACTGGGGTCCACTCAGGTACCCACATCATGCGATCAAACACCATTTTAGAAATATAATTATCAAGTGTATGCAAACACCATCTCTTTTATATTGTTGATTTTAATTGAGAGTAGATGCTCTTATTCCTTCATGGATGTTGTCAAAATCCATCCTGAATGTTACTTTTCAGATGAAAAATGATTCAATGTGTAAATCCATTCTTCTGTTTTAGTTCCAATAGTTAATGCCACTCCCAATTTTTCAGTTCTGTATTTGATATTGAATGTTCATTTATATATCCATCTAGTTCATTTTGTTGGAAGGTATTCCTCATATCCGTGTATCACTTCACATCTCATTTTGAAAAAACAGACTTCATATAATCATTTATTATCAAATCTGTCAATATCCAAGTACATTTCAATTTTCGGAGATTTCAGTAAACTGTTTCCAACATAAGAATAGTACTACATAGCCTATTAGGCATAATATCCAATCAAAAGTTTTGAAAATACTTTTTGAAAGTTATCTTCCTTCATGTTTTTCGACAAATGGCTTCAGTGTTAATACAAGAATATTATATTTGTCCTAAAGTTGAAACATCTCCGTGAATATATATTAGAACTGGAATTGCTTTTCAATTGACCTTATGATTAGTACCTATATATTCTTCCTGTCAAAAAGCAAACTAACATGGCCCTTTACATGTGTGAGGGTTATTATACAGTTTAGGGGCCAAATTAGAAAACTGGTAAAAACGAATATGTATTAATTAACCTGACAAACATCTGTGACCTATTACACTAATGTTGAGACATTCTTAATTCTAAATTAATGAACATTAACTTGGACACTGATAAATATAAAGTAGTCATTAAGTACTTTGATTGGTATATATGCACATGTCTGTTGTGATTCTGATGCATTATGGGAAGGGATATCATTATGGGATATTTATAATTTACCTGACCTTTAGCACTAAGTTGCTTTTTATACTTAAGCAGTACATGTATATGCTTTATGATTTAGTAAAACCAATCACATAATAGGAAAATGGCCTTTGACCTTTCATATGTGATTGATATATTGCAACAAAGCTGACCAGAATAAAATCTTCAAATGCATGACTCTCTAGTTTAATGTAAAAAAATGTTATGTGAATTGTCGGATTCACAACAGGTGTTGAACTGTTGGTGCACTGTTTTTATAGTGTAAGATTACGTCATTTTAATTACCATACATTGTCGAGTTAAAAAACTGTCTATATAGAACATATTTTCTATCTTGAGACATCTATCTATAGAGCTTTGATCATGCATATTGCATTGTACATTATATATATAGAACTCAAATGAACTTCTTGACTTTCTAGTATTTACTCTGTCAACTACATCCTTGTTTAGTTTATTTCCCTCTCATCATAAGTACACATCAAAAATTCAACTCAAATGGCCTCAATGACACTGTTCCCATGAGACTTAACTTATGCATGTATTTCATGCATGTTTGAATTATTAATTACCTGATGCAGTCTTTCAGCTTCTGCCTTTGCCTTCTTTGCATTCATCTGGCGCCGTAATTTCTCTTCCTCTTCACGACGCATGCGCTCAGCCTCCATTCTCTTGCGATGCTAAAAATAACCAAATATGGTGCTAAGTACAATTGTTTGCCACAAGAGAATATTCAGTCATGCATTCATTTTTTTAGACAAAGGCTATAATTTTTCTTAATAACAACCTTTTTTTAAATCGTGACTGTTGGTGATCAATTTTCTCGAAAACAATCGAGTATGTAATTCAGAAAATGTGTTTCGTTTATTTGTAATACCTCAATCTTCATCCTTTGATACAGCTTCTGTGCGAGTGCACGTCGTATTGCAGACTGCAAGACCAGTACACCCTTGTGGCGTCTCTCAACTTGACGACGTGCCAGGTAACCACGGCAATATTTCTGGAACTCAATCATTTTTGAGCGGAGTTGGTTGAAGCGGTTTGTCAGCATACGAGAACGATACAAGGCCTGCATTCGCATCATACCTTGACGCATCTGAAAGAAAAAATGTTTCATGATACATATTCGAAGTTCATATTGTGTTTTGATTGGTAGATGTTACATAACTGACAGAACACAGCTTACAAGTAAATGTTTCAAGTATTGTTTAAGTTTATAATATTTCTGACGAGTGAAACATGCAAGTTTATTGTCTCATTAAAATCAGTTAAATATTTCTTAACCATTCCATGTTTAAAGCAAGTGTGCAGTTGTCAACATTATGTTATAATTTTATATATTATCCTTGAAATTGAAAGTTATTCTCAGCGATTGTTTCAATTTTTATTAAAATTCATACCTTTTCATATCGCTTTTTAGCTGCATACCCCTTCAATACAGCCTGTAATAGGACAATAGACTGCCTCATTCGCTGGTACTTCTTGCGGGTGAACCAACCCTTTAGCACCTTTTGGATGACAATGATCTTGGCCGCAAGCACTCGCTCTCTTTCCTGCTCCAGAAACACGTCCTGGGCATCCTGCAATGCATTTTGGGAAATTGATATTCATGACGTGGTCAAGTATGAAACATATACATACATATAAAACAAATGTTTATGAAAATAATTGTTTCATATAAAACACTTCTTTTCTAAGTCATCACTCACTTGAAAGATCACAGTTTACCAAAGTGAAATCTGCCATATAGGAAATTCCATTAACTAATAAGATAAAAAATGAAGTGAACATGATTACCTTCAAAAAGACCTTGGTTTTCCCAAGTTGGAAATCAGCAGATCCTAGCACAGCTTTGCAGATTTTTAGTGTTGCACCTGGAAAATAAGTCAAAATTGCGATTAATCTCAAATACTTCTAATTCATAAACTTGAGATTAAAGGCATGTTGAAGTGACTTAATTGTGTATGATGGTAACAAAGTACTGACATTTCTGAAAGATTAAATAATAGAAAGGGGGATGGACATTTTTTTATCCTGTCCATTTAGAGAATTTGTAAATATTCGTTCTTAACATATGGGCACTTAATCAAAATAGCTTCGTAAGAATATAAAAAAACTACCACACAGCATTTATTAAAACCAGAGATTTTGTACTAAAACTAAAGCTACTAAAAATAAATATGATTTTCAAATCAAATTTTCAAAAAAGAATTTACCTTTACATTCCTCTACCTGAGCAGGCCGTACCCCAGACACTAGAAGGCGGTATCGATCTACAAATTCAGCAAATCTATGACGTATTGGATATCCCGCCCTCCTGATCCTAATGGTCTCCATCATCCCAGAATACCTCAGCTGACGTGTACACAGTTCTCTGTCAAACATCTGAAACATTCAAAACAAACATTTGTGATAATCTAACATTTTTTCTACCCCATTGCATCATTTCAAAATATGCTTTAGCAAATAGTAAGCCACACCGCATTAATACAACAATATGATCGAAAGATATCTAAAAGACCTTTTTGGAACTTGATCATTTTACCTTACCAAATTCACACTTTCATTTCATCTTCAAAATATACATTCATGACTGTAACCCTGACATTGTGACTGTAAATTTTGACTGTAACCATGGCATTGTGACTGTAACCATGACATTACAACAGTAACCATGACATACATGACTCTCACCATAACATTAGACTGTAGCCATAACACAACCATAACCACAAAACCAGGACTGTAATGAAAGCATATTTCTTATATCACTCACCAATGGCTTCTTTTGTTCATTCGGCTTGATACATCTCACAAAGAATGGCTGACAAGCACTTAGAGTCTTCATCAAGGATTCTAGAGATTTCTTGAACTGTGTGCCAAGTGTTGGGGTACGTTTCCTCGTCTCTGTACCCATTGTGTACTCCTTCTCAAACATCTTGCTAAGGAACTTGTTGCCAGAGGTCTGTATGAGCTGTACTAGATCACTACTAAATGTGTCCCTGTTCTTCTCAAGGAAACCTGGAATAGGAATGTTTGTCTTTAAGTAACACTTATACACAGTCAATATAATTCGGCACCGTTTTGGCATCGAAAAAATTTGGCGCTGTTCTGGCACCAAAACCTTTTGACACCAAAATTTCCCACCAGACTAGTCAGTCCATTTGGTGCCGAAACGGCACCGAAATTTCGGCACCGAAACAGCGTCGAAAATCAGATTGCATTTTGGAGGTATGGAGGAAAGATCTAGGGGTACACAATAAAAGATGTTGTCAAATGAGCTGTTCACAAGATCACTGTTTCTCTCAAGAAATCCAAGAATATGAAGTGTTGCTTCAAAACTATTTTTGGGAAATTTCTATACTAGACTGCTGCTTATGTATTCCCATAATAATAAAATTGGAAATGTTGAAACATGGGACAATATGGGACTGCATTAGGATAATCAGAGAAAATGAGGATAAATAGTGAGAAAAAGATGAATGGCATTAAAGTTATATTTTGTAGAAGCCACACTACAAGTGCTACAACAACAAAATACCATCAACATACCTCTAGAATCATAAAACACAACCCCAGCAAAGTGGTTCAGTCCAAACATGACATTGATGTCAGATTTGGGCTTTAAGTAGTTCCTGTTGTTGCCATGAGTGGCATGTAATTTGTTCAACATACTAGCATCGTTACCCTGGAAACACAGAACAATCAACATAAACAAATGCATTATGGTTCTTTATAATGCCTCACCACCGACATATATGGGGCATCATCATTATTCAATCTATTTTAATACCCTTCAAATTCCCAATAAATCCATTTAAATTTTCTACAACACATGCTCATCACTTTTATCGCAGACACTGTGGGAATTACACTTTTAAAAAGCATTTATTTAAAACAGTTGAATCCACTCTTGCAGAAAATTCTTACTCAACAAAATATAATAAAATGGCAAAAAGTAGCAAATCAACCCAAAACTTGTGAAAGTTGACAACTACTTGTGAAAAATATTGCTCATTTTTAGCTGCGCAATTGTTACAAGTTGAAAATGTCTATTAATTTACGAACCCGTGGAAACTTGGATTCCTCATCAACAAGGGCAATAATATTGAGTGGCTTCACTGCAATCATGTCTAAGGCATCTTGGTTGTCAACGAACTCTATATGGTGCCAGGTGATGGACTCATTGTTGTATTCTTCCTGTAAACACATGCATAATGGGTAATCAAATCCTCTTGTGGCATTCAGAAATTATGGGTAATATGATGCATTTGTGTTATCATGTGCTTTTCTCTTTCTTTACAAAGGATTTTTATTAATATTAATTAATGCGATTAAATACTTTATGAAGTATGGCCAATGCTCCTGTTTCGATCAAAATTATAGAGTCAAAATTAGAATTTTCACTAAACCGGTTTAAAAAAAATACTATTGTTTATGTGTCAATGTACAATTTTTAATTCCTTCTCCTTTAGTTTGCATTTATCAGCAGCTTTGCAGCTTATCTGAATTCAAAACATCAACACTGTGTGATTTTGAGATGGCTATAAGGCAGAGTCACAAGCTGTATCTCTTGAGTTGGACCCCTTGTATAATTCTCTATCATTCAATATTCATATCACCATATGGCCATGAATTCACAATAACAATTAAAGGCACAAACCTGTTCCAGTTTGAAGATGTGTCTCACAAAGAACTGCTGTAGGTTCTCATTGGCATAGTTAATACACATCTGCTCAAAACTACAAACAAAAACATTCAGATTCAATTTCAAATAATTCATTTGTAAATGTGACAAGCATGTGTACAGGTGAAATATTATGAGCAATACAAAGCAGTCAATCATCTATGTTTGATAAAATACAAATGAACGAATAAATAAATGAAAAAGATTCTCATATTATGAGAGTCACACAAGAATGGAATAGAGAACTTGGAATTTGAAGGAATCAAGGCATGAAGCCAAGTCACACTTAAAGAATTAAATATTGTTCAGCACCTCATCCAAGTTTCAGTGAGAAAAAGAATTCTTCCGAAAAATCAATCTGATCACATATTTTTAATGCTCAATTTATTTTCAGAGACTAACCTGTTTTTATCAAAGTTCTCAAAACCGAAGATATCCAGCACTCCTATAGACTTCCTATAAGCTCCTTTCATTTTTCTAGGTTTAAAAATTGCATTGTTGATTTTTTCCACGATCCAGATGAACATTCGCCCGTAAATACCCTTCACAAAAGCGTCCCTAACATCCAGACATTGGCCAGTGTCCATTGTAGAGACAACTGTCTCTCCTTGTGCAAATATAGTTTTGGTGGTCAGTGCTTCTTTAAGGTCATTTGCCCTGACCTGGAAACGAGGAAATGAAAAATGATGAATTTAAGATTTAAATATTCTTTTTAGATTAATGGAACAGATAAATTAATTAATATTTACTTCTCTTAGAGACCCATATTTATTTAGTGAAGATATAAAATTATGATTTTTAAAAATATGATAAATAGAGGATATCTATTGATTTTATGATAAGATTTTAATCCACAAATGGATATGATATCTGCAATATGTAATATCTAAGAAACAACATATCCTATACCTCTAATAACCTAGCTGCTTTGTTCACATAGGAAATATCTTTGATGTCAGAGGCTGCTAAATTCTTCACTTCCTTTTCTGTGTACCTAATGTTACCTGCAACAGATCCAAATTATGTAGTTTTATTGTACAGAATTATTCATTTTATGTGGCATTGTCATTTTTAATGAATTGAAATCAATAGAATTCCTGTTTTCCCGACCCCCATACATGGCCCCAGGGGGTCAAGGTGAAAAACATGGAATATATGTGAAATAGATAGATGTTCTGAATATACTACCAGAATTTCAAACAAACAATTATATTATTTCTTACTTTGGTTTAAAATGAAAAACTTATGATTTTCACGAAAAATTTCCACCTCCTTTGTTTTAGCTTACCTAAGCTCAGCAGGGCAGAGAGGGTCTTTAAGATATCCCAGACTTCCTGGTCACTGAACATGAGCACTTTCATTGCAGATCGAATATCTGCAAATTCCTTGGCATCATCTCGACCCTCACATGTTGTATCTCCACCCTTAAGGAATAATATAACATATTTTCAGTTTATGTTGTATTCAGTGTAAATGTCACTAGATTTGTTTGGTTGAGCTTTCAGATTTTAAGCACCTAGGTTAATAATTTATTTGAAGAAATAAAAACTATTAATCATAATGATATGACCAGAGTTCAATTATTTTGTGGAATTCTATTATCTATTTAACATAAACAATTAAACATTCAACTTATTCAATAGAGTTTCAGATAACCCCTTTGACATGTTATATTTGAGACCCCTACCTGTCCTTTGACATGTTATATTTGAGACCCCTACCTGTCCTTTGACATGTTATATTTGAGACCCCTACCTGTCCTTTGACATGTTATATTTGAGACCCCTACCTGTATTAAATAGTTGTACTGATCAACGGATAGCAGGTCTAGTTTCTGTTTCTGTTCATTTGTGAGACCAGCTAACATGCAGTAAAATATATGGTAGTTTCTCTCATCATGCATCTGGAAGAGTACACAGGAACTGATGACATCATCACAACTATCAATGACATCATCACAACTATCACGGACATCATTACAAATGTCAATGACATCATTACAAGGATCAATGAACTATCAAGTATTTTGTAAGAAAACATACAAGCATGCATTAATTTTTCATTATTGTGTCAGTTAGTCGGAAATAGACTAAGACACAACTTTCTAAAACTGTTCCTTTTTATATAAACCGCATGTCATAACTGTGATTTGCTCCACTACTCTATTTTAAGTTACTATGACAAACATCTAATGTCACTATATCTTAAATATCTCAATAATATTTAAGAAATAGTCGAATGCTGCTTCTGTTAAATTTGGAGCAATATATAATAAAAAAAAACATAGCTATATTTATTTTGTTATGTAGTATTATTATATAATGTTTGTAGCTGTACTTATTGAACAGCCTGTAGTATGATGTTGTGTTCTATACCTGATTTACAATACGTGACTTCTCCAGCAAATATTGTTCGATCTTAGCTCCCTCTATACTCCCTTTCTCGTTAAAGTGGATATCAATATACTTTCCAAATCTACTACTGTTGTCGTTTCGTATAGTTTTGGCATTTCCAAATGCTGAAATAAAAAAGTTAAAATTTACAAAGTGTTTTTAATGTTCAGATTGATTGATTTCAGTTTTGTATGCACTGATCATTGAATGTGTAAAATATTCAGAGTAATTTCAATGGTGAAACTGTTAGTATACCTTGCACTTTCAAAAATACATATATTTAGGAATTCTCTTTATATTCAGGATGGGATTTCTACTATGTCAAACATTTACTCAGCATTTTCTTCACTATTGGAGTTCACCTAACTAACTTTTTCATGAAAAATATGACGTCCCTCCATATTTGAAATGTCTTTACTGATTGTTCATCATATAATAATCTCTCACCTCTACTGACTTTAAGTTACTCTACAAACAGGGTTATAAATACAAACAGCAACTCACCCTCCATGATGGGGTTAGCTTCTAGGATTTGTTGTTCTATCCAGGAATGTTGACCACTGACTGCTGCCAGGAACTGAAGGATCAACTTGGTTGACTCTGTTTTACCAGCACCTGATTCTCCACTGGAAATAAGAATAGTCTGGCATTTTACTAAAAGGAGACAGAAAGTGATCAGGATTTTTTGACCAATCCATATGTTTTTCGGTTTGTTTAAAGATGCAACACAGACTTACTAGACAGTGGATTCCCATATTTGTATTTTTTTAAGGAAGGATGACACTTTTTTGTTGGGAGGTAAAATAGATGTACAAGATGAAGATGTTCACATACTGTACACTTTAATTTTTTCATAATTTAAAACAGGAAAATACTGTTGCTCTAAAAACGTACCTGATGATGACACACTGGTCATGATGATACCTCCGCATATTATTGTATGAGTTATCAGCAATAGCGAATATATGTGGTTGAAGTTCACCGATCTTCTTGTCTCTGTATTGCTTTATTTCCTCTGATGTGTAGATGGGGAGGATCTGGTAGGGATTGACAGCCACCAAAATGGAACCAGTGTATGTCTGGAAGCACATAACATATTCATTACATTTATGGACAGGGTACAACATGAAGGCGTGGGATAATGAATACCATGGCAACTGGTTTGTTATATGATTTTGACTGGTAGATCTGAAATACATTCGATTCTCGGTCATGAAAATCGGGGAAATTGGCTGAATGGTTCATTAATCTGTATTTCTATGTTATGTGTGCATATGTTTATGATATGCTATTGTTCATTGTAAAAGCATCACATTCAGTATAACATCATATACCCATGGCTTTCACTTTGAGGGATTGAGTTTTTTACATGGATGGAAGACTTGGGCACATTCTTCCAAAAATATTATGAATAACGATATTTTGATGTTGTCATTTGTTTGTTTACATCTCAAATAACAAGAGATTTGGGAATCATGAACTAAAATGCTTTCAAGAATAAATTGATCAATGGTTGCTATGGTAGCTGAGCTTCAAATTTCAAATGCATAAAAATGAGAAAGTTTTCTATATTAGAGGGAAATGCGTAGAATAATCCTTATTGGAGTTAGTTAACTATTGAACATCATGTATGACTACTCTTTACATGTAATCACATTGTCTATAACCCTATAAAATATTTCAATTTACTTCGTCTGTGTTATCATATGATAGCATTTTGATATTGTTGTCTTTCTAATGGTGGAGAAAGGGATAAGCAAAATTATAGAATAGCCCGTGTTGATGCATTGAGCTGATATTACTTGATTGAAAAATCAAAAGATATTTTCTAAGTCTTGTGTGAAAAATTATGAAAACATGATGACCTCAATGTTATTTTTTGCCTAGGTTATCTTCATGAACTACATAACATATGGTCTGACCTGGGAATAAAATGTCATATATTTTATGTGAATATAATGATCACAATAACTCGGATACAAAAATTATGAAATATAATCAATAAAAATAACATTTACTTCACTTCAAAATAAATAAATAAAAATAAAAAACATTTTCAAAGTCTGATTTATGTTTAGGCAAAATAAAAGAAGAAATTTGAATTATGGGTATCCTCTAAAAAATGCTCACATAACATCTGTAATATAAGTGAACTCAAATATGTAAATGAAATTCTATAGACATTGAGGTGATCAATGTTCAATTAAAATACCATCAATTTCTTTGTAAATAACTTGCTTTAATCAAACATTTAGAAAATGCATATTTTTGTGAAGGATATAATGAATAAAATTCTAGGTCATTAAATACTGAATACTAGATCGGATCATTATTTATTAATCAAAAAATGCATTAGTCCTGGAAAAATAATGTTATTAAATCTCCATTGTTTTTATGATATCGACTTAGTCGATAATATATCGATAATTTATTTTACCAAATATCTGAAACATGTCAACATAGATTCAGTTTGCAAGAACTACAAGACACAGTGTTAGCCATCCCTAATAATCATGCTATTTCAGCATGTTCCTTTTTATTTATCATGTTTAACTACATAATAGTTATTACATACAAAATGAAGGTTTCCAGAAAGTGACTGTGTTTACATTAAAAGTCCAGGCCCTCATTCTAATTGCTATTCCTCAGGACTGTCGTAACATTTTTGAACAAGAGATACTAGGAAACATGTTTCAATAATTCATGCAATGAGTGACTCTTTTGGAGAGTGAAATCTACCCGATGTTCACATTTCATACAATATTAATCGTATCAAAAGACTAAAGTCTGAACAAACAAATTCTTCAAATTAAATTCTGTATCCATTCAGAGCCCTCTATTTTATACCGATCTCCATATTTGCAATCAATGTTTCCACATTCAATACTTGGTGTTTCAATAACATAAAATGGTTCCAAGGACCCTATAGGCAGAGACAGTGGCCAATAAAAAAAAATTTAAGATAAGATATTTTTTCTTTTTTACATCTTTTAATCATGTTAATAAATTGTAAATACTATATTGAGGCCAGGGACACCTAAATGCCACTAGAATTAACAACAACATGGATTAACAACTCTGTATGATTTATATGGTTTATCTAACCTTATAAAGGAAAGTGTTTATCTTCCTCAGAAGAAGAATATTTACACAGTAATCTAAGCTGTGATCTGTATCATTAATTTGCATTAATTTGTTTTGAATAGGATAGAACCAGAATTAGTAATGCAGCTGTACACAATATACATGTATTTTTCTTTCATGAGCTAATTCATACTGGACCATAGTCTCATAAAGGGGTACTTTCCAAAGCTAAAATGTATTAATAATTAATTAACAATGTGAATAATAATAATAATTTTTCATCAATTTGGGTCAAAGATTCTATTCTACCTAATGAGTCAAAAGTATCTGAATTTTCACAATGGGTACAAGATCAAATTTCACACTCAACTGACTGCAACCCACAGAGCATTGTCCATTTTTAAAATAAATAATAAAGCATAATGGTGTACTTACATAAATATGGTTGTCATAGTAACGAATGTACAGATTCCTCAGGATGCCAGACTCATTGAGGTCCCCCAGTCCAATCATGTCCTCTATGCCAGCTATAGAACTGACATGGATAGGCTTTAGCTTGGTATTAGGCTTGACAAAGTGGTCCTACAAAATATATGGATAGGGTTTAATTTGGTATCATGCTTGACAAAGTGGTCCTACAAAATATATAGATAGGGTTTAATTTGGTATCATGCTTGACAAAGTGGTCCTACAAAATATATGTAGAGGATTTAACTTGATATCAGGCTTGACAAAGTGGTCTTACAAAATATATGGATAGGCTTTAGCTTGGTATCAGGCTTGACAAAGTGGTCCTACAAAATATATATAGAGGATTTAACTTGGTATCAGGCTTGACAAAGTGGTCCTACAAAATATATATAGAGGATTTAACTTGGTATCAGGCTTGACAAAGTGGTCCTACAAAATATATGGAGAGGATTTAACTTGGCATTCCCAAATTGGTGAAAATAAAAAATTAGATTCTTTCATCAAAAATTATATCTGTTAGGGGGTATAATAATGATATTTTTGACTGATCAAACAGTGTGTGCCACATCATCAATACACATTAAGGCTTTAAGAGGATATCATTTAATAAATAATAAATAAAACAAATGGTAATAAGCACAATCAAATGATTGACAATATATAAACTAGTTATCAGCTGACCTTAGCTAGCTTTTTTCAAAACCTGAGACTCCATTAAGAGAACATAAACTAACATGGCTACTTCAAACAATCAAATAAATAATAAAAAAAACAAGAAAACATACTAACAGTATACCATGAACAAAAAATCATTGAAATATTTATAATCCACATCAAGCACATGTGATGAAATTCCTCACATTTAGTTTTTTATAATAGAATATCAGGCTGAAAAGATCATAGCTGAAATTCCTTCTATTATTCAAGGGTATTAGCTTCAAATGGTTAACCTCCTCTACATTTAAATGACTTCATAAAAAGTGAATGAGCAGCAGCTCTTACCCATTAATAAAAGTTCACTTTGTTTAACAATACAAAATAGGGAAAAATAGTGAACCATGCAAGGAATAAGCATTTACTCTAGGTTAATTGAAATATGATAAAATCAGACAATCCCCTGAAAATTGTGTCTCAAGAAAAAGTGTGGAAAATGGGCATGTGAGCCTATATTTTCAACATTGGTATTATACAGAAAGGCAAAAAATATTGAACCCCTATATAAAAATTCAGCTGTTCAACTCTCGGATTATATCACATCTTCTTCAGTCTTGATTTTTAAAAGCATCTCCGTTTCTATCTTAATTTGTGAATTATATTCTGTCCATATGTGTACCTTGATATTTGACACTTCCATTTTTTTATTCGATACAAAAATTGTAGTTTTATGTTATGTTCAAAGGTCACTTAAAATATACTCTTACTCTTTCTTAAATATCGATAAAATGTTGATTTAAAGGTATTTCCTGTAGTTGAAACAGGTTTTACAATTGAAACATAAAGTACGCTGCAGCGATATTTGAATCTATAATCCAAAAGAGCACTGATATACATTTGATACATTCATTTAAGCATTTTCTATTTTTTAGGTAAAGTCCATATACTTATAAAAAATAAATAATCTAGAGTCTCATAGACTGATCATTTGACTTAAATACAGTAAAACACATCAAGTGGAACACCTTTGGTACCTCTGAAGTTTTCTACTTGGGAGGTGTTCCACTTGTAGAGGTTCATTTAACATGAAGTCAGTTGGTCTAAGGACTCTGAAGTGTTCCACTTATAGAGGTTCATTGAACATGAAGTCAGTTGGTCTAAGGACTCTGAAGTGTTCCACTTATAGAGGTTCATTTAACATGAAGTCAGTTGGTCTAAGGACTCTGAAGTGTTCCACTTATAGAGGTTCATTTAACATGAAGTCAGTTGGTCTAAGGACTCTGAAGTGTTCCACTTATAGAGGTTCATTTAACATTAAGTCAGTTGGTCTAAGGACTCTGAAGTGTTCCACTTATAGAGGTTCATTTAACATGAAGTCAGTTGGTCTAAGGACTCTGAAGTGTTCCACTTATAGAGGTTCATTTAACATGAAGTCAGTTGGTCTAAGGACTCTGAAGTGTTCCACTTATAGAGGTTCATTTAACATGAAGTCAGTTGGTCTAAGGACTCTGAAGTGTTCCACTTATAGAGGTTCATTTAACATGAAGTCAGTTGGTCTAAGGACTCTGAAGTGTTTCACTTCTACAGGTGTTTGTTCCATTTTATGGGTTTCACTGTACACTCATAACATTGGAATATACTTGCTTCATATCATGAAATTTAGAAATTATCCTTGCATTTTTCCATTCTCTTTAGCAGAGATCTAATAAAAATTCCCTGTAACTTTCAAAGGTTTTTGGTATCATATCCATCTGACATTGGAAACCTGACACCGAACAGGGATGTCAGCTTTTCATAAAAACTTTTCATGAAACAGACTGAAATAATCATTGCTCATGTAAACACAGAAGTTGACAAACTGGTCAAAATGTGTGATTTCCAAATAAATACTAAGTCCACGATAAGAGAATGATCAAATATTGACACAACTCATGAGTTTCAAATGCAAAATAGCATTGGAATTCAATGTATAGGATTTTTCAAATATTTTACATGTGCATGTATTCATATCTATTAGTATTTTTCTCTTATCATTCCAGTTACTGGTATTCCACAATTCTCAACATAGTGAAAACCTATGGTTTGTTACAAAAAATTTGAGCTTAGTACTAATTTAGTAAGAAATGGTTACATGTATATTGCAATTAACCTCTTGAATCCCAGGCTCTAAAATCGGTTTGAAACCAAAGAATTCTTCGTCTTTGCCAGCTTGCCAGAAAAATTGTGACAGATCTCATCACTCTAGGTAGAGGTTAAAGCTATACATAAAGGTTGTGTTATATATTTCTGTATGTACCTTGAATATATAGTTACAGCTGAACTGGCCAAAGTTCACTTAAAGACCAGGAAGCTTATTGCGTAAAACCTGAAATATTTTTAAGTAGCACTGATAAATGTGCAAAAGCTTAGATGGCTCAAGTGCCTTTATCAGCATTGATCCAAAGTTATGTAATATATTTGTCATTGGTTTCTACTTCAGATTGTTTTTGTACTACTGGCAGTAGCACATCTTATTGCTATGAAGTTAAGCACTGGGAGATCCCCCCTCCCTTTTTAAAATTCTTTGGAACCCAATTTTTCATTTTTAAGCCACACTATTCAAAAATGGGCACTTTTAAAAAATTTGCCCAATTTCAAAAAGGCCACCGCTTAATTTACTTGGTTCTTGACAGCACTAATTATAGTAACTCTCCCACTTTTACCATAATAACACTATTATATGGTACAGTGACTTACCTTTCCATCATCATCTGTTAATACTATCTGGGAAGCATCAATAGACTTCACTTTAGCCCCAATAGACACATCAAACTCCCCCTGGACCTTGGGTTCAATCCACACATAGTCTCCCTGGAAGATAAAAAAGAATAAAGTAATATAAAAGTACAACCTGGGCAACATATACAAATTTGCAATTTAGCCATACAGACACATTACACTCGTCCTGAGCCCCAAAAGGAGTACTGTGGTTTCTTTTATTTGATGGGGCCGGGGGGTCCTGGATCCAGCTATGGTCCTGGGTTCTGCTTTTGGACGTGTTATAACTTACGATCTCGTCGCAAGTCATTGTTTAAGTCAAAAAAAAGTAGACATGGTTTTCTTGGAATCATAAGTTACGATAATATCAAAAATGAACCCTTGGTTGGAAGAGATGAAATCTATGGACTTATGATACCATACCCTAGATACAGTAATAAGAGAAGATTCTAACTTAATACTTCTTAATATTCAACAAAAGTACTGTAAAAGGTGTGACTATATTAGTACATAATTATATTACTCATAGCTGATACATGTAAGTAAAACATAAATGTCACTGTGTCTCATGTCATTTTTGTAACTCCATATGATAAGTGACCCGGTTTCATTTTCTTCTTTGTTCAAGAATATAATGTAAATTGATCATTATTTCATTTTTAATAACTTGCATATATAACAGTACTTTATATTTACTGAGATATTAAAACAAAAATATCACACTTTTTGTTTCCATTTTTCCATACCTAGTGGCTAGATTTATTTTTAAATCTTATACAAATATTTTTAATGAATCACGAAAATCATAGCAAGACTCGTTCATGAATGACTGTGCTATTTTTGCAGTGAGTAATCCACAAATAAACTACTGAATATTCATAGGTTTTTGTTAAGCACAGAACAATATTGTCTACATATTAAATATAGGGCAATTTTGTGAGAGATCAACTTCCATATACATGTATGCACCAGCGGATCTAGACGGGGGCGTGGGGGGTGCATGCTCCCCCTAAAAAGTCGGAAAATTCGTGTTTTGCCTCATTGCTTTTTACAAAATTTGAATCTTTTTTTTTAATTCGCTCACAGTTATCATCACACGCCCCCCCCCCCTAACACAAAATCCTGGATCCGCCCCTGGTACGTATAACATATATTTGTCCTGTCAGGCCAGAAGCCAGCTTTCGTCAAGGGAGGTTCACTTTTCAAAATATTCCTAATTGCTCTGTATCCCTTTTATTTAGCATATAGCTAGCTGCAATTAAACTATACTAAAAGATGCTATTTTGAGCAGTTTTGGACACTCTTGGTCAGAGTATACAACATAAAAAACAGAAGTGGGTATGACCTTTACATGATATATGAAATCAAAGAGATATGGACTTATTTATAACTTACCTTTCTTAGGTAGACCATGATGGCTCTTTCTCTTCTAACGGCTTATATTTATTGTCAAATCATCAGGAAGAATTGCTGAAAATATACAATTACAGTTTTTAAAATAATTTTTATGAATTTGTGTTACCTTCAGGACTATATTATCAAGATGTTATACTAAATCACATACCGTCACATGAGCCATGTGGACTCAGTATGGCTAATTTTTCAATTAATGCATTATTGTATTTGGTGTGATGGGAGATATCTTGCTGAAAAACTATTTGTTTTGCCCGCCATGTATCTTACTCTATCTATCCAATGCCCTGCCATCTGCCCCAAAGTATCTACATGGTGGTGAACGGAGAGCCCACAAGGCCTGTGTGACAGCTCGATAAGATCAGATATGCGAGACATGTCACGATCAAGTGTAAGTCAATACTCTGTAACCAGGGCTCTGTAGAACAGACTTGCAGGTTGCAGCCAAAATTCATGTATTCTAGATTGTGTACAGACATAAATCTACCCCCCCCCCCCCCAACCGTGATTGTGTATTAATGTGGCCTAGATAATGCAACGGAGTAGAATAAATGAGAAGCAAATACATTGCAACAAAATATGTTTACTTTATGTAATTATATTTCTATTTATTGCTTCGTAGCGGAATGCATTGGTAGTCCTAGCACAATGTTATTGGAAATCCGATAATTCTTCATGACGTTGAATTACAAGTATACTAATATAACAAACTGTACAGTATACTAATATAACTAGTTATAAGTGAATGCTTAACTCTTTGTTGTCAAATTGCTCACAAGTTTTCTAATTTCTATACAAAATGAGGAACAAAGAACTGTGATCATTTATGCACCCGCTGCTCAATTTTAGTTTCCCTTATTACTTGATTAAAAATAAAGAAGGGATCAGTATTGGCCAGGGCAAATGTAAATTGACAATGCATACTCGTTCCAATTTGATTTTCAATTATGAAAACTTTAGACTTTGATCCAAGATGCTTCAATCAAAACAATTAATGACACCAAAGAATCGATAAAAAAATATATATGTAAAATCATGTCAAATTGATGCAAATACTTTTTGAACTCTCCCAACCAACACACAAACCAATCATATATTTCAGTAGGACAGTCTATGTACAGCATGATGGATGGCATTGGTAGTAGGAGTATTGTTTAGTATGAGTAGAATACTTGAGACTGACATACTTAAGGTCACAAGCAAATGAAATATTTCTAATCAAATGTGAACTACCACACTATCAAATCAGGCCTTCCACAGTGTGGTATACAATACGTACATGTTCAGACATTGGTACTAAATGGATGGGCTTCTTTGCTTTTCATCAAATGTCACATCATCTAGGGGAGGGGAGGGGGGGGTTGTATGTAAAATAGGCCTCATTTTTAGTTAGTGAGTTGAAAATACTTTGTTAGACAACATTTGCAGAGGGAGGGGGGGGGGTGGAATACAGGGAGGGTACACACATCCTTGGTTTTTCATTGGAGAGTGAAAAGACATGATAATAGTAACACTCTGTACTCCCCCCCCCCTCTCTCTTGCTCCTTACCAAAGCACATCTATTCCCAGACCTCAAATCCCTGTAGCATACCACCAAAGAACCACCATGACCAGGCAAATCAGGATCATATTAAAATCAATTACTTGCATCTGGGAATTCTAGTAAATAATAGATACCTTCATGAATATCAAATCACTCGGTTACAATAACAATGCATTATACAGCATGGGGAATCTACAAAGAAATATCATAGCAGATTGCTAATGACTTGTACATCATGAAGTTAAAATGAAACTCACAGTCATTCACAAAAATCTATTATTTACTATAGTTTATATTTTTCGCAATTTAAATTGTCACATGGAAAATAATATGTGCAGTAAAACCTGTCTAATCTGAACGCCTCTGAGAAAAAGTGTTTACATTGAGAGGTGTTCAGATAAGAGAGGTGTTGGGATATACAGGTTCTACTGTAGTTGTATTAATCTCTAGTAAATCAATCACCTCCTGCCATAACCACCCCCCCCCCCATCCCCTCCCCCTTATTTACTTCACCAGGTTGTGTTGTGTTGGTGAAGGAGTGGGAGGGGGGAACAGTCTTGAGGCGAGACTAGGCACTAATCTCCAAAGGATTTTTTCACAAGTGGGTGCATTATTCTCATTTTCACAATTCAGACAAAAATTGATCAAATTATGCCCATTTTTCATGGTTTCTCTCATTTTCAAATGCAAGTGGGTGCAAGCCTATTTTCAAAATCTCAGGTATTCAAAATGGATATTCAGTAGTTCTGCAGCAGACTGTACTGTTAGCCTAGTATAGTTGTTCAATGTTGTGATGTGTTCAGTAAAAAGTCCATTGTTTAATTTATCACTGTAAGTCATTATGTTATTATTAATTAGAGTAGATTTCATGGCCTGACTTCGTCGGTAGAACTTGAAAAATAAGATTTACCTGAAGATTAGGAGTCTTACTTACCCTCTAGAGGTTAGAACACACATTTTAATGAAACTCTATCACCCTTGTTGCGTCAACTATAGAGCATTTAGCACAATGTCCAAGAGGTAAATTATGGATCGTGAAAATGAATGATTTCCTAGTAAGTTCCGGAAGTTTCAATACGATAAATTACCGAACATTTGTGAAAAATGAATCTTTGTTCGTTGATTTTATAATTTACACGTGCGTGAATTTGTCTACACTTTGGTCTAAATTATAAAGCATCACAAACAGGTCCTAGAATATTAATAGACTAATACAGCTGACGACCCATTCATACTTTCCGCGCAGCATTTCATTCAGACCAACAGTTTAACTGTAGATCATGCACTTTTTCTGTCTTAGAACAGGCCATCCTCCCCTGCCCTGTCCTAAACTCGTCTGTAGAAGAGACCACAAAACATTATCTTCAAATATTTTAATTATTTTTACATCAGACATGGTTGGATGATATGTCACAAAATTAAAGGTCAAGGTCAATACAGTATTTCGTGATAGAGGCAAAGCAGTCCCGGAAGTAAACACGAGGAAAATGGAAAAGTTCAAAAAGCATTACCACAAATTTCAATCAAGTACTGTGCTTATGCTTCATCATGTACAAAACATAGCTGATATGGTTTCATTAAAATGTGTGTTCTAACCTCTAGAGGGTAAGTTATACTCCTAATTTTCAGATAAATCTTATTTTTCAAGTTCTACCGACGAAGTCAGGCCAGGAAATCTACTCTAGTTTGAGGTCAGTAGTCTCAACACTCAAGTATATTTTATCACTGCCTGGCTATAAGAAAAAAAGATAACTGTTAAAAAAGATAACCATTTCTTTTTGGTATTTCGATGACAATATTAATGTGGTGACTGGCTACCCAGACCATGCATCCATAATCACCGCAAAAAAATACAACAATAGAGCACATTTCACTAAAAAGGCAATGGTGAAGGTCTGAGTTCTTACATCATCTAAAAGTGGGCCAATTTCCAAATCCTGTTTAAATATTGTGATATATGAATACAATTGAACATTTGCATTTTACATCAATCTACTGACCACTTCATGATAAATGAGTTTTAAAACAAGAGTCAAATGAATTATGTTACATTTGGTCCCTTGCCAAGTCATTTGGAATGCTCATATTTACATAAAAACTTCCAATGAAACAACCTGCTACTTCATACCTATTATGGTATAGATCTAAGAAGGATATCACATATCCTCAATTGCATTTGCATACATAGATATTCATGATTAAGATACAACTTTTTCATATATTTAGTTGAATTGATCTGGATGAAACTTGACCAGACTATACCGTTTATAAGGACACCGATAATATGTCAACTCCCAAAGCCAAATGCTTGAACAATCATTCATACC
Organism: Owenia fusiformis; assembly: GCA_903813345.2. Classification (NCBI taxonomy): domain Eukaryota; kingdom Metazoa; phylum Annelida; class Polychaeta; order Sabellida; family Oweniidae; genus Owenia; species Owenia fusiformis. The sequence continues at coordinate 17,310,149 of CAIIXF020000004.1, forward strand.
TTACTCTTTTTGAATAAAGCATCCAATTTTTTTATATTTCTATATAATATATTCAAACATGACCGTGCTCTATTCGAATTTCTCAACCAATCAGAATGCAGCATAGCCAATATAGAACGTTCTCTAATTCTCCATAGATGCACGACCATGCTCTATTCAATCTGCAATTTGCATTGTTTTGAGTGACGTCACATCTCAGCTGCACATCTGGGGCTCTGTCCGGGGATTGCATGCGTATTCTTCCTTCATGCCCGTTCCACAGACACGGCTTTTACTAATTTTTATGTTTGAATCGGAATAAATAATGATAGGCCATTCAATATGGTGAAATTCAGCACTCGTTGGACAGAATGTTAGTACAAATGCACTCACCTTCGGTTCGTGCTTTGTACAACATTCTGTCCAACTCGTGCTGAATTTCACCATATTGAATGGACTATCATTATTTATTCCTTAAGTAAACTATATATTATATATATTCACCCTGTTCCTTGTTGTCCTCTCTTTTTTCCTCCATTCCTCTATTTCCATTTTAAAACATGACCACGCTTGACAGTCCGCTCATGACAAGGCCAAGGGAGACAAAAATGTCAACCCTTTTTGAAATAGACCCTTTTTTAAATATAACGTTTTGAAAAAAAATGTTGATATTGCATGTAAAGACTGGATTTTGATCTGGACTATGTAAAAGGTTATATTCTATATTATTACATGCAAAGAAAATGTCACCAAAGGTTGAATAAAGATCAAGTATGTACTAAAATACAAGAAAATGTTTAATTAAGCACAAGACATGAACAAAATCAAACCACCAAATAGGCGGAAATTTGAATAAAAAACTGATGACCAGTTTTACAGGAATGGCGATTACTGTATATGATTCACCAAACCAAAAATAGTCATGGCAAATAGAAAACAAGAGAGTTACCAAAAAGATTTCTAGGATTCTTGATGATAAAAAAGTGGGATGCTAACATGATAACGAGCATGATGATAAGCATCATAAAGTATATTCCATCAATGTTGTGATAAAAACAGATAAAATAGGGTGACAAAATAACAAACAAACAATCAATAATGATATGAGAGTAATTCACACCAATTTCTCATCAGAGATCGAGTATTATCAGTTCCATCTTTGAAAAAAGTCAAGCCTGATGGGGCAAAGTCATCAAGGTCACATGGGGCAAGATGGGACTCAATGGGGCAAGTTGGGATTCGATGGGGCAAGATGGCGCCCGATGGGGCAAGTGGTGTATACTGGGCTTTAGCTTTGATAGAAGATATTTTCTTAAAGCTACTTGTTAGAGTTAAAGTCAAAACAAAACTAACATTTTTTCAAGAAGATCCCCTAAATATGAAATGCTCCATCCATATGTTCATTATTTGAGACTTATCAGAATGATTATGATGACTGTACATGAATCAGATATGACATTAAAAGGAACTACATATTTAAAATTACTCCGTTGTGCTGAATATTTGTTGTCTTCTAGGTTTAATAAACAACCAGAAATATGGGTAGTTTATCCTGAATACCCCATCTCCACTTTAATACAGCCCCCTAGCCATCAAGAGTTCCAGGGTATTCAAATTTGACAATTTTGGCCGAATTCACTTGAAAAGTGCTCAAAAGTGGTCAAGCACTTCGTAATTTTACAACTAATCTGGGCCATTTTTTGAGTGAACCCCATCCCAACCTAAATTGGCAAATTATGGAATCTATAGCATATTATATCTCTTGGAATATGATGTACATTCATCTGAGAAGTATGATAAAGAGGGACTCTGTTAAATCGACTGGATACTCCTATCAACTCCTTCTGTAAAACCACAAAAAGAAGCCATTTTTCTTCTTGCAGTTTATTACTGATTCATAAGAGCAATGAAGGATGGTCATGAGGATATAACACTACATCCCTCACAAAATATGACAAACAATTGTTTGTTGTTCTGGTGACTACTACACTCTTATTTTCAACAAAGATACCTGTCAGGCCCAAGGCCAGGAGGGTTTGAGGGGTTCAGGCAAAGAAATATTCACCAGAAAAGAAGTATTCACAAGGGACGAAGTAATTCACCAGGAAAGAAGTATTCACCAGGAAAGAAGTATTCACAAGGGACAAAGTATTCACCAGGAATGAAGTATTAACCAAGGGAAGAAGTACCAAACAGGAAAGAAGTATTCAAAAGGGACGAAGTATTCATCAGGAAAAAAGTATTTACCAAGGGAAGAAGTACTAACCAGGAAAGAAGTATTCACAAGGGACAAAGTATTCACCAGGAAAAAGTATTCACAAGGGAAGAAGTACTAAGCAGGAAAGAAGTATTCACAAGGGACAAAGTATTCATCGGGAAAAAAGTATTTACCAAGGGAAGAAGTACTAACCAGGAAAGAAGTATTCACAAGGGACAAAATATTCACCAGGAAAGAAGTATTCACAAGGGAAGAAGTACTAAGCAGGAAAGAAGTATTCACAAGGGACAAAGTATTCATCGGGAAAAAAGTATTTACCAAGGGAAGAAGTACTCACCAGGAAAGAAGTATTCACAAGGGACGAAGTATTCACCAGGAATGAAGTATTAACCAAGGGAAGAAGTACTCACCAGGAAAGAAGTATTCTTCAGGAAAGAAGTATTCACAAGGGACGAAGTAATTCACCGAGAAAGAAGTATTCACCAGGAATGAAGTATAAACCAAGGGAAGAAGTACTAAGCAGGAAAGAAGTATTCACAAGGGACAAAGTATTCATCAGGAAAAAAGTATTTACCAAGGGAAGAAGTACTAACCAGGAAAGAAGTATTCACAAAGGACAGAGTATTCACCAGGAAAGAAGTATTCACAAGGGACAAAGTATTCACCAGGAAAAAGTATTCACTAATGGAAGAAGTACTAACCAGGAAAGAAGTATTCACAAGGGACAAAGTATTCACCAGGAAAGAAGTATTCACAAGGGACAAAGTATTCACCAGGAAAAAGTATTCACTAATGGAAGAAGTACTAACCAGGAAAGAAGTATTCACAAGGAACGAAGTATTCACCAGGAATGAAGTATTAACCAAGGGAAGAAGTACTCACCAGGAAAGAAGTATTCTTCAGGAAAGAAGTATTCACAAGGGACGAAGTAATTCACCAAGAAAGAAGTATTCACCAGGAATGAAGTATAAACCAAGGGAAGAAGTACTAAGCAGGAAAGAAGTATTCACAAGGGACAAAGTATTCATCGGGAAAAAAGTATTTACCAAGGGAAGAAGTACTAACCAGGAAATAAGTATTCACAAGGGACGAAGTCTTCATCAGGAAAGAAGTACTCATAAGGGACAAAGTATTCACCAAGAAATGAAGTACTCACCAGGAAAGAAGTATTCATCAAGGGAAGATATACTCACCAAGGGAGGAAGTACTCAATAAAGTAAGTACTCAATAAGGGAAGAAGTATCAGCAAAGGAAGAACTATTCACCAAGGGAAGAAGTATTCAACAGTATTACATACCTAGCGAAGCATTTGTATGGAAGTCAATGGAGCTGAAGGTCGGCTATATATTCCTGTATAGCCGCCAAACTTTTTTACCATGACAACTTTATGACGTCATAACATGTAAACAAAGTGATTTAGACTGGAATCGTGTAAAATTTTGGTCTTTTTTCATGTATTTCAAAGTATTATCTTTATGAAATGTTATGTAAATGTACTTTAGGTATGTAATACATCAATTATGTCCGTATCATTGAATATATGCCTTCAGTCTGTCATCAATATAACCCTCGCAAGCTCGGGCTATATTGACTTCAGACTTCAGGCATATATTCAATGATAGGGACATAATGGCTAAATATTCACCAATGGAAGAAGTATTCAGACAAGATGAAAGGTGACAAGGGCAGAAATGGAGAAGTGTTCACCAGAGAGATGTATTCACCAAGGGTAAAAGTACTCAACAAGGGAAGAAGTATTGACCAATGGAAGAAGTACTCAACAAGGGTCCAAGAAGTATTCAGGAAGGAACAAAGTATTCACCAGGGGAAGAAGTATTCACCAAGGATGAAAGTTAATGAATGCAGAAATGGAGAAGTGTTCACCAGAAGAAGTACTCACCAGGAAAGAAGTATTTTTAAGGGACGGACTATTCATAAGGGACGAACTATTCACCAGAGTTTAATTTTAGCAGGAGAGAAGAGTTCTCTAAAGAAGAAGAGTTCTCTAAAAATTGTTCTCACTAAAACAAGTTTCAAAGTACAAACATGTATAGATATTAGATAACCCTGTAGATAACAATATCAATTGATCATTTATTGCAATACTAGTAATGTTATCAACTATTGCAACAGTTTAAAAATAACATGATCGAGGAAGCCAATTTGATCAATTATGTTTACAAAAAAATCTAAGAGAGCTTAGTATCCAATCAGCCAGAGTAATCATATCTATTAACTTGGGATCATTTACATGTCTAAAAGGTTACCATACCCATGTCATGCAATATGGCCCATATAGTCCAACGAGGCCCATATTGTCCAATTAGGCCCTATCTCTCAAGGCCTTGACAGTAACAATAACTCAAAATGTTCAGAATATCTGTTGGCTTTGATTCTCCAATGTCTCAAGGTCTTGACAGTACCACTGTCTCAAGAAAGCAGCAGTCGGATAACCCCTAGGCCCTAGCAGTACTGGCTGTCTTAAGTATATCTCAAGGTTACCTAAAGCCTTTACAGTTAAGAATCCTGGAAAACCTGAATGGCATCAATGTGTCAAGGCCTTAACAGTTCAGAATATTCCAAACCCCTAACTGAGCAAATATTTCAATGCCCTAACAGTGTCACTTTCTTACAATTCAAAATGCCCCAAAGCCCTATCAGTAAAAATGTCTCAATGCCCTTACAGTGTCACTTTCTCAAGGCCTAACAATTCAAAATTCCCTAAAGCCCTAACAGCAAAAATGTCTCAATGCCCTAACAGTGTCACTTTCTCAAGGCCTAACAATTCAAAATGCCCCAAAGTCCTAACAGCAAAAAATGTCTCAATGCCCTAACAGTGTCACTTTCTCAAGGCCTAACAATTCAAAATGCCCCAAAGCCCTAACAGCAAAAATGTCTCAATGCCCTAACAGTGTCAATTTCTCAAGGCCTAACAATTCAAAATACCCCAAAGACCTAACAGCAAAAATGTCTCAATGCCCTAACAGTGTCACTTTCTCAAGGCATTACAATTCAAAATGCCTCAAGGCTCTGATATTGACAATCTTTCAATGCCCCAACAGTGTAGAAATGTTTCAAAGCCCCAAAGGCATAAGATTGCCAAATGCCTCAAAGTTGTAAACTACAGTAAAACCTGTGTATAGTGGACACCCATGGAGCCAAAAAAATGTGTTCACTCTAGAAAAGTGTTCACTACAAAGAGGGAATTATATACAGAACTCAATGTAGTGTATATTGAGAAGAAGTGTTCACCAGACACAGGTGTTCACTGGAGAGAGGTGTTCACTGAATGTTTTTTCTAACGGTTGATCGAAGAGAATTAGTTCGAAAATATTTTAAAGCTTCAAGGGAATGTAGACAGTTTTTTGAATTTAGCGGTACTTGTTTGATACTGAGGCTGAGAATTTGTTTGTCAGTGACGTATTATTTAGCTGGGCTATTATTGGTTCTGGTATGGCCAAGGTGTTTTTGATCACTTCGGCTTTATCTGCGGACCTACACACAGTTCACTAAATTTGCCAGATAAAATGATTAAGTTTTCTCAAGAATAGTATAAATGTACTTTAACGTAGTTCAATCCTATCATTTTATTTGAAGTTAGATTAGTAAGTTAGTTTCAGTCAGATGTTCTAACTTTTGTAAAGCGCTAGTTTTATATTGTTTCTTTACAGTTTATGAACTCTGAAGCCTACATCAAGTCAGTTTCAGCTTAGGATGTAGGTAGACCTCCTATTTGTTTTCAAAGAAGAAACATTTAGGTACTTCTTCACATTCTGTGAGAGGGGTCTCCGAGAAACTGGCACGAGTTCAAGGTTATAATACAACATCATGTAAACAGTTAGTCAAGTTTAGAGAATTCATTCAATCTACATACTAGACATTGTCCATATTGTACGAAACCTAGAGGGTTTCTGGCATACGTATTGTGTCATGTCATCAGACATATTATTTCCCATGTAATGTATAAATTGTTGACTTTCAAGTCACGACAATTGCAAGATGCATTTTGTCGAGAATCTCTGATAGAGATTAGTTAAAGAGTGTTGTGTTTTGTGATGTATAGTTTTCTGTATTTTTGCAATAAACGGGTCGCGCACAAGCCATCCAATTGTAATTCAGGTGTTATGTAAGGTCTGGTGAATGGAGTTGCATTGCTTTAAGACAGTTTTTACTGCATATACAAAAACTGAATTAAGCCTGCTTTAGTTTACATGTTAAGATTAATTCAATTGGTCTGTTAACTTTGTTATAAGTTCGCCCAGTTAATAATAAGGAACCTGGTGACTCATGCAATATAACCTTACACTTAAACTGACACCATGTCATGTTAATTTTACTAGTTTTCTCTGCATTTCACATATGACAATTCCTTTAAGTATTCTGTGTAGTTCTGGATATTAGTTAAATTTCAAATTAATTTTTTCTTCATTTTTTCTATTTTTCAAAAAATATTTATGGAAATTTCCTGTCGTTTTCTACAGGGGATATTGAAAGTACATTACATGTACACTGTATATATATATCACAGCAAGCTTCTGAGATATTACAAAAAAACATATGAAGTAAACCTAACATAAAGTGATCGTAAAATCATCATTATTCACCATTTCACAATATATTCTCAGAAGAAATGTTAGAGATGCAAATAAATTGTTTATTTTTCTTCGGTAAAAAGTGGAAAAGCTACATTATGGAGAAACTGGCTATAAAGTCTACCCAGGGTAGAAGTTAATAATATAAGAGAGGGTCAACAAGTGCTAAAAACTGAAAAATGGATAAAATGATTTAACTTATTCCTCTTAAAATGTGCAAGGACAAACACAAATATTGAGAGAAATAACGAGGAAAATGTCACTTAAATTTAACTAGACATAATATAAATTCTACTTACATTCATGGTATGTTCAAAAATGATAAATATAATGGTGGTTGCTGTCTTACAAATGTTATATATATGAACCATGCAAAAGCTTCCTTCTAGCAATCTGAGTTCAATGAAGGGGACATAGTTCAAAATGTTCTTTGTTAATTTACACCATGGGATTGAATTTTGAGGAATCCTGTATAGAAATATTCTAATGGTCACTTTTAACATATCTCCCAATGCAAAATCTAATGTCATATAACAGTGTAGGCCAATGTTTATAACACAAACACTCAATAAGATCTTCAAAAATATTAAAAATTGCTCCATTTTAATTGTTCTTAATCTGTTGCACCTTTAACAAAGCTTAGAGACTTGAGTAAATCACAACGTTAAGTGAGGAAGCAAGTTTATAAGTTTCTTTCAAAGATGTCAGTAATTGATTGATGTCGACTAACGCATGGGTTTTCTAGGAAGCCCTTCTCACGCGGTACTAGATTCGACCAATAGTTTGAATTTTGACCTACCAGATGTTTGAAAATCAAGGATTGTGAGTCTCATATTGCAAAGATTTTCTTCAAACTTGTACCATTTAATGCATACATTTCTGTTGGTACAATATTCTGTAATACAGAGTTCCTACTTTCAGCGGCATTTTGGTCCCCAGCAGTGAGAAGGGCTTCTCATAGCTGGGGACCAAAACGCTGCTAAAACGAGGGACTCTTTACAATAAAGCAATGCATCGACAGAAAGGCAATTTTGCTTTGCTTTCAATGGAACAAGTTTGAAGAAAACTGGTGCAGTATGAGACTCACAATCCTTGATTTTCAAACATCTGGTATGTCAAAAATTCAAATTAACGGTCGTAGTTAGTACTGCGCGCGTCTAAAGAAACTGATGTCTTATTTGACAAGTTGATGGTATATTTATCTGTCACAATGCAGTGATAAGCTGAAATCAGGTATGATTATGAACTCTTGAATCAAGCACATTCATCACCTTCATTCACACACCAACACCTTATTTGTGTGTAATTTTAAACTATATCACAGTTACGCAACCTGCGGGGAAATAGCCCATAAGAGATGACCCGACAGTGTGAATCCTTCTGGATTTATTGCCACTTCTTATGATGGTAAAAATTAGATCCTTGACTAGGTACATAGATGCACTCATAGGGCTAATATGTTGATGGCCCTATTGATAACCCATCTCATCAGAGCCAGTCAGATTATACAGGTTATGGTCTTACAAGTTACAGGTGGTCAACATCATGACTTGCACATCAATCAAAATATATGTTCCACACATATGTTGTCTTCAGAATATATGATAAGTGAATATTTGAAATGTTTTGATTTTTCTACACTGGATAAGTTTATGACATAATTCTTTTCGCTGTGTCGGTGAAATGGCGATTGATAAAAAATCAAAAATGAAAAAGTTTTCAAAAGTGCCAAAGTTGAGAAAAGTCAATGAAATTGTCATACTTACTGTTTTATTATATTGCTTGAATGATCCGTATAGTTGTATATCCGTTGAAAAGTTTATATATTAGTCATAAAGCCCATAAGAATAAAATAATTTGATAGGTCACACCCTGCGAACTAACAGGTAAATTTCAGGTCAACGTTGGGGGTCCTCAAATTTGACGTCATCAAAATGTGTGCACTTTCAAAACCGGTGACCCTCCTTGTATTTTTTGGAAAAAAATGAGTGAATTGGCGGTTTAAAATGCTTGATTATTTGGGCATAATGTTACAGGGAAGCATGTGCATTCGATTATCTTGTGATTGACTGCCGTTATTTGAAGAAAAATGTTTGTTTACAAAAAGTGGGCGCGGTTGTGCCAGAACGAGGCTGGGGATTTCCGGGGTTTTCCAAATCTGGTGAATTTGGAAAATGTCATCCACTAGATCTTTTGAATATTTTAGGTATTGCATTTATTTTAGCTTATCTTGAGATATTTTATTAAAAGTATTATATTTTAATGTTCCATCTGTTATAATATGTAAGATTAGTTTGACTTGCTCTTGGTCCAGTTTATGATCTTTTGATATTTTTCTCAATTTTGTGATTCTTACAGTGACAATGATGATATATAATATCCCAGATTGGCAACTTGAGTGATTATGAACATGCTTGAAAATGGCAGGGCTCTAGTGGCATATGGGCAGAGACCATTTGTTCAGCGTGGAAGTTCTATCCATTGATCTTCATCCTCCGATCACAGGGCTTCAAAATCCAGAATATATTTTTTCTTTTTACCCCCTGCGATAAGCAGTTAGCATTTCCCTGATTAAGAACTCACAAATTGATTGGCTGTCGCAGCACTGCGACAGAAATCATGCATAAGTCATCGCGCATAATTAGATCACATGATTCAGTTTAATCGGGCGCTTCCAAATTGGTTATAGCAGGGGGAAGAAGGAGGTACAGATTCTGGATACCTGCTTAGGAGGATGCAGGTTCATGGTCTCGCACGAAAAGAACTAACACTATCTGTGTGCCATGGAAAAATCTTGTTATTTTCTATATTAATCTATCTTCATCAATAATTTGAGACTTATACTTATAAAAAATATTCTCCTGTTTAATTGTAGATTATTTAGTAGGTTGAAGCTGTTCCAACCAGTATGTTTGAGATGTCACATTCACAGGAGAACACTCTCCCAAGACAGCAATGCCATAATGACCATCCAACAAGGTAATTTCCTCAATATTCCATTTAATTCTACATAATACTAAATTAAGTGACATCTTTCAAGTGATATTCTCAGATGAATGAAAATAACATAGAACTTTTTATGTCATGTCATGTTTCACAGAATGAGAAACATAATTATAGTAATATAGCCAAGGTGCAACTACAATTATTGTTACTGACTCCAACTTCTGGTGATATATCTGCAGTATTGAGTGAGGCAAATATAGGTGATGCATCTCAACAGCACAGAAAGTTTTTTCCTAAAATGTAACAAATTACCATTATATTGCCTTAATTATTTTGACTTCCTATATATTTCAGTGAGAGACAATATGAAGGATATACTTGGAGCACAGAAATTCTACTCAAAGTAAGAAACCAGGAACATAAGAGATGACAGTATAAATGGTATAAACACGTATCAGTATAAATTATGAGGTTGAACATACAATTTATATCTCCTAAAGGGACTTAGGTCTTGCAGGTACAGTAGATATGTCACCACTGGGAAATATGCACTCAAAATGAAAGTTGGATGCCTTGGGTGCCTCAAAATAGTGTTCCACTTTGAAGGTGTCTCATTTACAGAGATTTTGTTAAGTTAATGGACTGCAAAAGGTGTTACACTTATGGAGGTTTTCAACTTATTGAGGTGTTCCACTTGACAGGTTCTGCTGCAATTTACTATGTTCCGAAAGGCTTAACTTAGTTAAGTTGTTTTGGGATGTATCTATATGTGAGGACTTGAAGCTTTCTTATGCCTGCTTCTTATGAAAGTACAAATTTTTAAAGGACCACTTTAACATATCCTTTATGGAATAAAAATATGCATTATGTTAATTGTAGAAAAATGGTATTTGTGTTGTCTGTAAAGTAAATATTTTCTGGCCTTTGACTGTCACTTTAAGTTAGGTATTGCAAAGCTTAATTTAAAGAATATTTTCTAGGGATCCGAGTGCACCATCAAAACCTGCAATAGATGCCAGCACCATAGAATCCCAGAATGCATTGCCAAGCAGACGGATAGCAGATAGTGAAAATGAGTCATACATAGAACTAAGCCAAGATGATGTGAGAGAGAAATATTTAACATGGTTGAAAACTATAAGATTTGGTCGAATTCTTGAAGATCTGGATACATTTGCAGGTTTGATATAGTAATCTTTGAATATAGTAGCCTCTGAATGTAGTAACACCTGAGTGAAGTTACCTTTGAATATACAATGTAGTACTTTTTGATTTAATGACTTTGAGTTAAATGATTTATAGGGTCTATATTGATAATGATGGGAATCAAATTCCGAGGATTTGGTACATCTTAAAGTTTATAAGAGTCAAAGTTGTCTTAATATGTTTTACTGGACATGTATGTTAAATGATCTATCATACGCAGGGAATTGTGTATTAGCTAATGTGTTGGCTAATACTCCAATACGCGATAAAGTGTAGTTGAGTTCAGTTTAATTACCTCCCGTTTGAAGATCTCTCATGTAGGGTACAACTTTGTCTACATCCGGGTTCTTTCCTATTGGATTACACAGGGGTGCGATTTTCAATGCCGCACTGCGGCGGTATTAAACATTTATGTAGAGTTGCATTTGCACAAACAATAGATATGAATGTAATTAAGATACACAACAAGGCTTTTTGAACAATAATCCCCAAATCCGAAGAAATCTGTAGTTGAAAATACCGTCCAATTCCATTGACGTCACTGATTTCCCAGAAATTGCTCAGATGACGTTGAAGATCGAAAAAATATAAATAGTGCTACTTTGAATCTCCGATTATCTTTCTGATTATTGAATATATTGGATCATATAACTATGCTTGAGGGCTGATAAAAGATCGGAAGCTGAGAAACTGGCATTTTGTCAAGATTCATGCTAGTTTTATCAGAATTTTGTTCGAGTAATCGTCTACCATTTTGATGCTATACATACGCTATGATGTAATCATCGACTAATGAAATTATAGGATCATGACCTTTGACTTTGCAATCTCTGGATGTTTTGTTCAGAGTAATCGACTCTTTCGGCGGGCCTATGAAAATTTGTCCTTTCCAAAGCTATGTATTATGGGAGATATTTATGTAAATTACCACCTGAACTCTTATTGCGAATTGGAGTATTGATGTGATTTGTATTTTCAGTATGGACCAGCTTTAAACACAACAGTCAGCCATGGAGAAAGATCAGTTGTGTCACAGCTCTGGTGGATAGAATAGGTAAGGATAGAAGACTAGGATAGGGTGCAGAATTGATAAGGAAAGGGTGGCTAATCTCACTCACAAATGAATCTGGAAATTGGCATGAGTGCAAAATTTCTTTTTTAAAATACTTGGGCCTTAATTTTGACAGTCAAAAACACTCTAAATAAATCCAAAACAAAATAAAGGCTTTATCATAGGTGATCTCACAGGCCCATTATGAGCTGATATGACACATTATACAGATCTTATTATGTCATCACTAAAAGTGGTGACATACTGTATTGTTATGGTTTCCAACTTTTTTAGCAATTGGAATATGTAACATCTACAATTTCAGAGATGAGGGGTGTGTTGCAGACATTGAGGAATGATGGTGACATAAAAATGAAAGGTCGCGTTACATGGGCTGGGACTTCATCAATGGAGGTCACTATGAATTTACAACAGGAGGTAATTACCCAATCTGCAATGCAGGTTATGAGCAACAGAATTAATTCTTCCAATGCCATCTTTATATTACTTATGCTATCACATTTTCTCTATTACAGCACTCAACTAATAACTGGGTAGATTTCCTGGAGGCAAAGTTCTTAATGGTGGCACGTGATCCAGTCAGACAAAGGTCAGTTAATGAGTTTTACATGTGTGTATAACTGACCTGGTTCACTCAAGTCTATGTTTACTGGGATCTTTATTTGAATTACATGTTTCATATCAAAGTGATAGAAAATCTTCAAAAAAAATTAAAATATGTGTCTCAAATTTTTTCTTTTAAATTTTTTATTCCAAAGAACATCTCTATTCTAAATACTGTATAACATGAAATATTGCTGTGGATATAAAGTTGCCGATTGCCGAATGTAAAACAGAAACGGCAACATAAAATTCGGAAATATAATTAAGTAATTGAAGATCGATCTTTGTGGGCAATAATATGGTATTGTCTAAGGTGTGTCAACTTACTGTAATAGGGTAATTTTCTAACGAGTATCAACTTACTATACTTTAACAAAAATCATAAATAAAATACGATAAAATCGAAGCTTTATTCCTCAGCATAGAATTACAATAAAAGTTTTTAATCCCGATATTAAAAGTTTTTAATCCTGTTATTAATTGTCCTGAGTCTATCGAATGCGGGTAATCACTCAAATTGTCACTCATAATGTCAGGATGTCAGGTTTTCTAAGTCAGTAAAATGAAGGTGATTAAAATTCAGTTGTAAATCAAAATTATATTAGAGGTGTCAGCTTAGCATTTACATTTAGGGGTGTCAGGTCAGCAAACTTTTATTCGGCAATAACAATTTTAATCCAATTCGGAAAATAAAGCACCCGGATTTAATACATGTTATACAGTATTCCATCTTTTATATAACAACCTTCAATTTAATGATAGCTTAAATGTGTGCAAACTGTCTGCATTTAACACTAGTTCACATGCAACAGTATCTTGCCAATTTCACTCTGCAGTTTCATTTTGCATATTTGGAACTTTAACTACCATCACTTTTTGTTTCTTCAATATTTTCAGAAAGGCATTTGTTAACCCTTTGGTGCCTGAGGGAGAGGAAGAACAAAAACTGTATGACCTTGGCGCAAGTGAGTATAATATAGAAATCAAAGGGATTTCTCAAAAAGTTTTGCCTTAAATACTTATCAATCACAGTCTGTATTTTGGCAGAACATATCATAAGACAATGTCTAATTTGTTATTTTTGCATAGGAACAGAAGAGAGATTTGATTTCCCCAAGGCCCACAAACCACACTGAAATCATGAATGACTTCTGCTAAAAATGATACATGATAAAATGAGCCTTTTGTGAGTTGTCAACTGATGTGTTTGTTTTCAAAGAATGAAATTAAATGTTTCATTGATATCTGCACTCACTGGTTGCCAATGGAAGGTGCTTCAGGGAGTAAAACAAAAAAGTATGAATATAATGTAAAATAATAGATAATAGATGAGGCAATACAATACAATACAATGAAATACAATACAATACAACATAATACATGTACAATGAAATACAATACAGTAAAACTTGTGTATAGTGAACATTTTTTTGCCAAGAAAAAACGTTCACTGTAGGAAGGTGTTCACTAGAGAGAGGGTAATTTATACAGAAGTCAGTGGACTATGTTAGTAGGAAGGGTGTCCACTAGGGACAGGTGTTCACTAGAGAGAGGTGTTCACTAAGACAGGTTTTACTGTACAATACAATGCAACACAAAACAATTCAATTAAACACAATAAAATGCAATACAGTGCAACACAACACAATGATACCTAATCTACAATCTGCATCCAGGAATCTACATGTATGTATTGTGTTGCATTGTAACGTCACATTTGGGATCAGAATGGCAGTACAAATGCATTCACCTTGCTTCAAGACCCTGGACTTTCAACTCTTACAACTGTGTTGTTTAGATAGGAGTCAGGTCCACAGTCTACTCTTGAAGCAAGACTAGACGAAATCTGTCTAACTTGTGATGAATTTCATCATACTGAAGTGGACTATCATTATTGACATAACTCCACATCCTAGAATCCAATGTTCCACAATTCTACTTTCTAGAGTGCAATGCAGCTAGACATCAAACCAAAATACAAGCACTGGACAAGACACCTCCCAATGAAGAAGAAGTCAAAATAGTCCATGATTTCTTCTTGCAGAAATTATATGTTTCATTGATATCTGCTTTCTAGAGTGCAATGCAGCCAGACATCAAACCAAAATACAAGCACTTGACAAAACACCTCCCAATGAAGAAGAAGTCAAAATAGTCCATGATTTCTTCTTGCAGACTCTAGATCCTGGGTAAGAGTTGTTTAGGATATTTATTCATTTACCTTATTGAGGTGAGCACCCGGGCGCTTTAAATAAGTCAAAACAGTTCAAAAAGTTGTCCTTATTAGCGCCCGTCCCAACTGAGAAAAATGCTGGAGTCTCACTTTCAGTTTAGAAAAAAAATTGGAAAATATCTTTGTGAAATTCATCTTGATCTACAAGGTTTTGATTGTTGCTAACTCACCTTGCTAAATCTGTTCGATTTAACTGACCACTGTGTAAATAAACCCCAGCTGAGTTCACTCTCAATATTGCTTCTGACAGTTGCCCGCAGAGTTTTGTGAGACGCCACAAAACCAATCGGCCAATAAACGATGTGATATTTATCAGACACTCCAAGTGCCACATTTTCATGTTTTTATCACGTTTTATCTATCAATTTTCAGCTTATCATGATTCACGTTTTGGAAATCGAGTATCACGGTAAATAGGCATTTCTGACTGATTTTCTCTCACTGTTTTCACCATCAGTGCTATGTGGTTAGATTTTATTTTAGTTTATAGAGATGTTTCAAGGGTGTTCATACTTTGATGTTGTCGATTTAAGACCTTTTTGAAATTCTCTGATACCTACATATAATACAAGAATTCAATCATATACAATGAATAAAATATAAATATTTTGTGGTACTGATCAGAATCATTGTGAGTGACCTATCCCAATCTGATTTTGTAAGAGTTGAAATGAGAAGTGCTCAAAATGCACTATTTTTATATTTTTTTCATCAATCATTTTAGACAAAAACAATAACTTCTTTATCTCTCTAGGCATCTACATTCAGTTATGTATAAGCAAGCATAGAATGCTATATAAAATCTTTGGAGCAATCAATGAATATCTGCTTTTATGTGAAGAGAGTGATTCAGGAGGATTAAATTCCCTTATTTGCTGCTCTGGAATGTGGCAACTGGAATTATGAATTCTCTGTTTTCATCATCATGATTAGCAAAAATAAGAGGAACAAAACTAAATAGGTTTATTGTTGGCTATATAATACAATGACACAATTTTATTATACATTAAACGTGAAAGCATGGCATGTACTATAGTACATATTTTGTCAGTATTGTTACAATTGCCACTTATGCCAATTTATTAACCTTGACAGTTTCATCTGATGTACATTTTTATTGATTATTAGAAATAGTCTGAAAATTAAAAATATACATAACACCGACCTGAATTTTTACAATTTTTTATAATTTTATATTACCAAAGTGGATTACACAATTTGGTTACTGCATTTTCAAAAAAAGTGCATATAGACTGCAGTAGTACTGTACACTAGGTTACATGTATATGATATGTGAAAAAAGTGCATATAGACTGCAGTAGTACTGTACACTAGGTTACATGTATATGATATGTGAAAAAGCGCATATAGACTGCAGTAGTACTGTACACTAGGTTACATGTATATGAGATGTGAAAAAAGTGCATATAGACTGCAGTAGTACTGTACACTAGGTTACATGTATATGAGATGTGAAAAAAGTGCATATAGACTGCAGTAGTACTGATTAACTTTAATTTTACTATTGATTTTTTATCAATCATATAAAAGTATACTTTAAGTATTTTCAATTCCACTATTTAGAGTAACATTATCCTGTTCAAGGTGTAGCCAAAAATTTGTTAGGAAAACATTGTGAACATGTGCAAAAAGCACCATCGTAGTGGTTCATATATGGTTGATGTCTGGACATCTAGGATGGAAGACCTTTTATGAAGATATTACAGCTGTTGCTTGGATTGCTCCAATAGAAGATGTTCCTTGGATTGCTCCAATAATACCTCCAATAATAGCTCCAGCTGGTCCTAATGATGCAATTGCAGCTACTTGTCCTGCTACTCCAATAACAGCTCCCATTGGTCTTAATGTAACTCCAGCTGCTGGTCTTAATGCAACTCCAGCTGCTGTTCCTCCAATAATAGATTCTGCTGGTCCATCTGGCGCTCTCGTTATAGCTCCAGCAAGAACAGCAGTATCATGTGGAAGTCTGGATGGACCAACTGTCGAAGCATCCCCCAAAGCATCTGTTCCAGAATCAGCCTGAGACTTTGATTGAATTTCCTTTTGTAGTTGGGTGCACTGTAGCTCTAGGTTTTCTATAGTGTTATCCTTCACGGCAGAGCTTTCAACTTTCTGTTCATACTCCTCTTTAAGTTTGCCAATTACATTTTCTGTGCGTAACAGAGTATTCTTTGATATTTGCAATTCATTTTCATAGCGATCCAAACTTCGTCTTAACTTGTCGTTCTCATCAAGAAATTCATTTAACTTTTGGGTCATGTGATCAAGGTGTCTCTTGCTGTCTTCTGCCTCCTTACTTTTTGCATGGTAGCTTTCCTGAAGCTTGGCAGTAGCTTCAAGTTGTTGTTTGATTTTACTCCTCAGGTGGTGTCTTTCTTCATCTTTCTTTTTAATGATATGGTTTGTATCATTAAGTTCATCCTTTGCTTGATTAAGTTCTAGTTCCATCTTTTTGAGTTTGGTTTCTATAACATTGTAACATTCAATGCCCCTATCTCTATCCTTCTCTACAAACTCAAGATGAAGCTTTATATCATTAATAGTCTTATCCTTGATATCTGATATGTCTGTTTTCTGTTCAAATGCTTTGATTTTATCTTGCATGTACTGATAGTCTCTTGGAGACAGTACAACATACTTGACCCCATCAATGAGCACAATTCTCTCCTGTATTTCTTTTGAGACCTTTACCTCTTGACCCTGCTGTGATAGGATTGTCTCTACAGGTACACAATGTTTACAGTCTGTATCACGTGCTGTGTAGACTGTGCCTGGCTCATGCTCTCTGGAGCTGTTCTGCTCTACCAAGATAGGGTACCTCACCTGATGTGTTGTGTTGGTGTCGACTGCTTCTGTAAATAAACAAAGTATAATGTAATACCAATATTAACAACATGTCATGGCAGTCATTCTTTGAATTAATATACAAGTATAAAGGAATATAGGGTAATAAACAAGGAACAAGCCATGGTCACTGACTGAAAGGTGGCTACACCCCTGATGGTAGTTATAACTTATTGAACATCTTGTTCTTTTTTGTAACCTTCTAATATCACATTTAAAAAAACATTTGTAGCCTATTGAAATAGCAATGTATTTATGTGATCGTTACCTGCCATTTTTATGGTGGCTTCTTTCAGATCTTCAGGCCAATGTAAAACACTCCTCCAGTATTCTAAAATATATATTGAAGCCTTTCTTATTCAACATTATAATAAAGTGTATAATACAATGTTTCAAGCTTGTAAATGATTTGCCATTATTACTCACATTGCCATTTTTAAGAAAACAAATGAAGACAATTCAATATGCAACGACACATTAAGATT
Organism: Owenia fusiformis; assembly: GCA_903813345.2. Taxonomy (NCBI): domain Eukaryota; kingdom Metazoa; phylum Annelida; class Polychaeta; order Sabellida; family Oweniidae; genus Owenia; species Owenia fusiformis. The sequence continues at coordinate 17,328,348 of CAIIXF020000004.1, forward strand.
GATGCAGTATTTGATGTTGACAAGCATTTCTATTATGAATGTTTTTTGTCATCATGTCAGCCATTTTTAATTTGATTTTTGCATAAAATGATACATGCTGTAAAATACAGAGTAAAATACTCAACTTAACCATTTGATCCTTTTTTATAAGTACATAATAAATATGAAATATATCCTTTTTACCTTTTTTATACCCTTTGATGCTTTATTCTGTAGTGTTTTACTCAACAAACTTTTAACAATCCATCGGTTGGTATTTCCATTATGGCAAAAATAACCGAATATGTTACATATGCTGATGCAAAAGAAGTAGTCCCAGCACACTTGTGATCTGGATACAGTTCATAAGTTTGTCTATATGTGCAGTTGTTATTTACCTTTTTTGTAATCGGTACACATTGTTCCCTCTAGGTGTATGTTTATTTCTGCAATCTTACAATACATATTGATTTGAATGGCGTAGGAATTTTGTCTTAATTTCCAGAATATCTTCGTAGCATTTCGTTCAGTGTGCACAAGAGTACTGAATGAATTGTTAAGAAATTGAAACATCCAGCTGTAGGCAGAGAAAAAGGAGGTCACATCATAATTGACTGTTTGATGACTAGCTCCTATTGAATTTACATTTCGTGTCAAAATGAAGCTTTGGATGCATTTATATTTACACTTACAATCTCCATTGAAAAAGGGTTGAATGTTTGGCTTATACCTACATTTTTAGAACTTAACAAGTGAAATTACTTTGTATACTTGATATGCATTGCATACTGCGACTTGAATAAATAAAAAACCTCAAAATCAAATACAAAGTGTAAAAGGTCTTTATAAGTGCAGCAATACTGGCAAAATAACCTTTTAAAGTGATCCATTATTGGGGACTTTTTGCATTTGTACATGTTTCGCATGTTTTGTGTTTTGAAAATCTGACCCTAGTGCCCCTTCCTCTTTATGTATTACTAGCAAATAATACCGGTATGTTAATGTTATTCTATTTCTTATCATTGTTGGTTATCCATTTTCAGGCAGACGACATTCAAAGTACGGGTGCTGCCACCTAATTCAACATGGATGGAGAATGCCTTGTTGAAAAGTGTCATATTGTGTCAGCCAGAAGTAAGTTTTATTGTTATCCAGTTTTACTTAAATGACAACTTTAGTTTCACACCAGAAATAGTCTAAAATTGATGTTAGAATAATACATAGATTCTCATGTCTAATGATCATATCAATGCAATGAAATATCCCTAGCTCCCAAAATTGATCGACCCCCGGCCCTAATACAGCCCATTGTTTATTTATAGTATTGTAATGTAGAATTCAAGAAATGGGACATTAAATTAGACATTGTTTACATTGCAAGGATTTTTCTTCATATTGTTTAAAATTTTGTTGTTAAACTTGAAAGTACCGACTTGCGTTGAATTTAATGGAAAGTTGTGAACCAAATTGTTACATTTTATAATAGCCTGAAAATTATATTTTAATTGTCTTGTCATATACAAGGGGCGATCCATATATTCTGATAAAAATGCTCTCATTTTGTGATTTTTTCACATATCCCTCTCATTTTTTCAGAAAATATAGATTATGTAATTACACATACATAATTAAAATATTATAGCTATATCTTAAATTATCAATGAGATAAGGCTGCCATGGTAACCTGTATTAAGGGTAGGCAGGTCAATTTAATTATAAATAGAAAATGTACTTTATGTAAATCTGGCAATATTGAGGATGAGGAACATTTTATTTTTAATTGTACATTTTATAAGGAAATAAGGAAAACATATTTACAAAATCACCAAATTTTTGAAGAAACAGAATCAACTACGGATCAGAAGTTTCAGTATTTATTTGAATAAATGCCTAGGCAAGCTGCTCATTTTGTTAAACTTTGTTATTTTAAAAGAAGAAATGCCATTTATAATGTAAATTGAATTTAACTGCATGTATGTGTCTAAGAAATTCATGCTAGTATTTTTTTTAAATTGTTTGTTATGAATCTAATTGTAATTTTTAACATTAGTGGTTGATAAGCCCAAGTGGGCTGGGTTGCTTTTTATTACTTTTCTTTTGTATTGTATTGTATTGCATTGTATTGAACCTACCACTGTAAATAACAATAAAACTAAACTAAACTATAGCATATAAATATCAAAATAACTTGTTATTTTAATTATTTTAAAGCTTGCGGAAATCATGCATTTTTTCTAAAAAAGTTTGGTTTTGTTACTCGTTGTTTGTTGCTAAACAAATGTTTATATGTGCTCACTATAACATCACAACAAATCACAATAGCATTGTAGGACAGAATGGGCCAATTGACATTACATGTTATGAGACACACCAAAAATCAAATTGTCAGATTAGGTTAATGTGGCTGATGCAGAGTGTCACATTAACGGATACATTAGGGAATACCATTAGATTTGATTTTCTTTCAAGAATAAGTAAGAGGACACTTTCAGAGACATACATGGACTCATAAAGTGCATGGGCAAGGTGTTATATCTGCATAAAGAATATATAGGTAGTATTGTAAAGAGGAAAGCATGGTCACTGTTGAAGATCATCTGTAATCTGGTTGTAAGAAGAGCTTGCGGACAGAGAATAACACTACGATAAATTGAGATGTTACTTATGAATAGATAGCTATGCCACTGTATAAATTATCAAATAAGGGCAACAGGGGTATGGAACAGATCAATGAATGGTTGACAATGACTGGAAGATGCGTTTGATCTGCTTAAAATAGGTACCGAGGAATGATTAAATTAACATATTTATCTATTTTAGATGTTATAATTTAACTGACCTGCCTACCCTAAATACAGGTTACCATGGTTACCTTATTTCAAAATTAATTTAAGATACAGCTAAAATATTTTAGCATCGTATGTGTAATTACATAATCTTCATGTTCTGAAGAAATGAAAGGGATATGTGAAAAAATCACAAAATGAGAGCATTTTTATCAGAATATATGGATCGCCCCTTGTATATTCAGCTTCAAAATGCTTCCAATAAGCCCATCTCATCATCTTTGTGAAACCTGATGTCATATAGCATGCATTCCATGACAATGAGATTTGATTGTTTGATATGATTTTTTGGGGCTCTTGTACTTAAATAAACTCATCATTTTCAGGAGAGGAACCTCTATAACAAGATATTTGGAGGTTTCCTCATGAGAAAAGCTTATGAAGTGGGTTGGATGAATGCTTATACATACAGGTAAGGGTATTACTGGTATTATCTCAAATAACTGATGAAGGCTTATGAAGTGGGTTGGGTGAATGCTTATACATACAGGTAAGCTCTCTAATTAGTGATAAAGACTTATGAAGTGGGTTGGGTGAATGCTTATACATACAGGTAAGCTCTCTAATAACTGATAAAGGCTTATGAAGTGGGTTGGATGAATGCTTATACATACAGGTAAGCTCTCTAATTAGTGATAAACGCTTATGAGTGGGTTGGATTAATGCTTATACATACAGGTAAGCTCTCTAATAACTGTTAAAGACTTATGAAGTGGGTTGGATGAATGCTTATACATACAGGTAAGCTCTCTAATTAGTGATAAAGACTTATGAAGTGGGTTGGGTGAATGCTTATACATACAGGTAAGCTCTCTAATTAGTGATAAAGACTTATGAAGTGGGTTGGGTGAATGCTTATACATACAGGTAAGCTCTCTGATGACTGATATAGGATCATGCATACATGTTTTGTTGTAATGTATTGGTGTTGAGCCCCTTGTGGTTTGCTCTATCTATTGAATGAAAATTACAGTGAAATGTACATGTTTATGGACGAAGTTTTTTACTTGGGTTCTTCGTCTAATATATTAATGTATTTGTAATGACATGTGTCAAAAAAGTTAATTCTTAATTGAGTTTGAAATAGTTTTTATTATGTCCCCACCACATAGTGTGGGGCCATATTGTCGTCCTAGACGCGTCCGTCCGTCTGTCTGGTTGTTTGTCTGTCTGTCCGTCCGTATGTCCGGCATTTTTCTCCAAAACCGCTACAGGTATCACCTTCTAATTTTCAGGAATAATTTATGAGTGCCTATAGATGTGGATGAAAAAAATTTAACTCGAAACCTACTTCCTGTCGGCCATTTTGAAGTCAAATGCTAAAATCCTTGTCTGCAAACTTTAAGAAAAACTGCTTCACAGTTGCTTTTAAAACTTTAACATCTTGTTCAGCTCACTTCATTCTAGATCTGATTAGCTTTTGGACCTGCTAGCTCAGTCATGTCAGCCATTTTGAATGTCTTAAGAGTAGTTAGCACGCGATAATACTTTGTATCATATTGAATGGTGTTTTTGAGTTTTCATACTTTAACTATTTAGTAGCTTTATAAATAATTTCAGATGTACTTTGCTGTAAAAGCCTACTTTATTGTTAACAGTAGTTATACAAGGGGCGATCCATATATTCTGATAAAAATGCTCTCATTTTGTGATTTTTTCACATATCCCTTTCATTTCTTCAGAACATGAAGATTATGTAATTACACATACGATGCTAAAATATTTTAGCTGTATCTTAAATTAATTTTGAAATAAGGTAACCATGGTAACCTGTATTTAGGGTAGGCAGGTCAGTTAAATTATAACATCTAAAATAGATAAATATGTTAATTTAATCATTCCTCGGTACCTATTTTAAGCAGATCAAACGCATCTTCCAGTCATTGTCAACCATTCATTGATCTGTTCCATACCCCTGTTGCCCTTATTTGATAATTTATACAGTGGCATAGCTATCTATTCATAAGTAACATCTCAATTTATCGTAGTGTTATTCTCTGTCCGCAAGCTCTTCTTACAACCAGATTACAGATGATCTTCAACAGTGACCATGCTTTCCTCTTTACAATACTACCTATATATTCTTTATGCAGATATAACACCTTGCCCATGCACTTTATGAGTCCATGTATGTCTCTGAAAGTGTCCTCTTACTTATTCTTGAAAGAAAATCAAATCTAATGGTATTCCCTAATGTATCCGTTAATGTGACACTCTGCATCAGCCACATTAACCTAATCTGACAATTTGATTTTTGGTGTGTCTCATAACATGTAATGTCAATTGGCCCATTCTGTCCTACAATGCTATTGTGATTTGTTGTGATGTTATAGTGAGCACATATAAACATTTGTTTAGCAACAAACAACGAGTAACAAAACCAAACTTTTTTAGAAAAAATGCATGATTTCCGCAAGCTTTAAAATAATTAAAATAACAAGTTATTTTGATATTTATATGCTATAGTTTAGTTTAGTTTTATTGTTATTTACAGTGGTAGGTTCAATACAATGCAATACAATACAATACAAAAGAAAAGTAATAAAAAGCAACCCAGCCCACTTGGGCTTATCAACCACTAATGTTAAAAATTACAATTAGATTCATAACAAACAATTTAAAAAAAATACTAGCATGAATTTCTTAGACACATACATGCAGTTAAATTCAATTTACATTATAAATGGCATTTCTTCTTTTAAAATAACAAAGTTTAACAAAATGAGCAGCTTGCCTAGGCATTTATTCAAATAAATACTGAAACTTCTGATCCGTAGTTGATTCTGTTTCTTCAAAAATTTGGTGATTTTGTAAATATGTTTTCCTTATTTCCTTATAAAATGTACAATTAAAAATAAAATGTTCCTCATCCTCAATATTGCCAGATTTACATAAAGTACATTTTCTATTTATAATTAAATTGACCTGCCTACCCTTAATACAGGTTACCATGGCAGCCTTATCTCATTGATAATTTAAGATATAGCTATAATATTTTAATTATGTATGTGTAATTACATAATCTATATTTTCTGAAAAAATGAGAGGGATATGTGAAAAAATCACAAAATGAGAGCATTTTTATCAGAATATATGGATCGCCCCTTGTATGTGATAATTTTGTAAAAAGAAATCAGCAAAAACTCATAAGGACTTTTTTATTGTCGGCCATTTTGGATTTTTCGGTCCTAAAATCTTGTCTGTGAAGTCTTGTGTGCGCGTTTTCAGGTGAACCGTTTGGTGGATCAATTTCAAATTTTCAGGGATGATTCTTAGTATAAAAAATCTAGATCTCATTAGTTTTTTGGCATTCTGGGTAAATGTCAAGGCAGCCATTTTGGATTTTCCGTCCTAAAATCTTGTCTGTAAAGTCTTGTCTACTCGTTTTCAGGTGAACTGTTTGGTAGATCAATTTCAAATTTTCAGGAATGATTCTTATTATGAAAATCTAGAACTGATTAGTTTTTTTGCATTCTGGGTAAATGTCAAGGCAGCCATTTTGGATTTTCTGTCTTAAAATCTTGCCTGTAAAGTCTTGTCTACGCGTTTTTAGGTGAACGGTTTGATAGATCAATTTCAAATTTTCAGGGATGATTCTTTGTATGAAAATCTACATCTGATTACTTTTTTTGCATTCTGCGTAAATGTTAAGGCAGCCATTTTGGATTTTCTGTCCTAAAATCTTGTCTGTAAAGTCTTGTCTACCCGTTTTCAGGTGAACCGTTTGGTAGATCAATTTCATATTTTCAGGGATGATTCTTAGTATGAAAATCTACAAACAGATTAGTTTTTTGACATTCTTGGTAAATGTCAAGGCAGCCATTTTGGATTTTCCATCCTGAAATCTTGTCTGTAAAGTCTTGTTTACATGTTTTCTGGTTAACTGTGTGACGGATCAATTTCAAATTTTCAGGGGTGGTTCTTAGTATGAAAATCTAGAACTGACTAAATTTTTGGCATTCTGGGTAAATTTTAAGGTGGCCACTTTGGATTTTCTGTCCTCAAATTGTGTTGGTAAAGTCTTGTCTACTCATTTTCAGGATAACCATTTCACGGGATCACCACTTGGTGGGGACATTTTGTACACATTTGTGTTCTTGTTATGATTGAATTCTTTTGTTTACATTTATTTCTCTCTGTGCATTCTCAACTAGCTTTTAAAGAGAAATGTTTGAGATCAATGAGGAAGTGGAATAGCATTGTAGAACAACGATTTCTCCCTTTAATCTTTTACCATTTATGTTATGTGTATCTTTTCATTACAAAATGTTGTACTTATACCTTAAACATATTCTAGTAAAGGTTTACACATAAATGTAGTAAATGTTTGTAATTTATGCTTATTGTAGTATACATTTGTCAATTACAATGATACAAGTGAATGTGTTACCATTCTACATGTTCCAGTAAAAGTGTGTCACTGTTTACACATAAATGTAGTAAATGTTTGTAATTTATGCTTATTGTAGTATACATTTGTCAATTACAATGATATCAGTGAATATTTACCATTCCATATTCCAGTAAAAGTTTGCCACTGATTACAACTGCAGTTGATGACATTTCATTCCAAAGATCAGTAGAACTGGGGTCCTTGCTGTTCCTCTCTTCTCAGGTAAAACTTTTGCTTAACAAGGAAATCAGAGGAATTCAAAGCTAATCAAGCATAGGCCTTGGAACATGTATAAAAAAGATTGAGTCAAATACACCGAAGTAAAGAGATTGGTCTCTTTGCTTGGTGTATTTGACTCAATTTTTTTATACATGTTCTCGGGCCTATGTAATCAAGTGAAAATGCTTGTTCTCGAAAGGTTTGAACGAGGAAAGGAGTACATTTTAAAACATCTCTAATATGGACACCTCAAAATGAACACTTTTTTTTTGATAAAAATAGACAGGTTTTATTGTATCAGGTTTCAAAATTCTTTCAAAACCCTGTAGTTTTTCACCATCTTGATCACTTTGAGACATTTTGGCCCAAAATTGTTCCTCCCCCTTGGAAAAAGCTGGCTAAGGTATATACATGATCATATTGTGGATACTTCAAGTGAACAAATTCTGTTTTTAAGGGATGGGTGAAAACATAAATACAAGTATTTAAATTCTAGTACCTCACACATGTTTTTGTCGTATATTACGATACATTGTAGAGAATTTCCAAAATGAGTTTTATAAAAAGCATTGCTATATTTTGTAGGTAGTCTACACCAATGGCCCTCACATGCAGATAAAGGTCAGGGCAGAAGTGTTTGATCCTGTAAGTGGGACTAGATTCACCACCAATACTTTCCACTTCACCCTCTCAGCCACGAATGGCCCTGTACCCAGCGTGGTACCAAAAACATATGCAGGTAAAAAAATACTATACTTTGGTTAAAATATGTATGAGGGTTTTCCCAGAAGTAATGCACTATATGCTCTAACTTTATCAATAATTGATATTTTTTCATGAAATTTTTAGTAAATGTTCCTTAGAGACATTTTGATTATTCTACAAATTTTCATGTTGACTGATAAAACTATCTTGATGTTATAATAAAATCAAGTTTGTGAGTTTGGGTAGGGTGGGGCAGGTAATACAGTCACGTCAAAAGGAATAAAAAATTGAAAATATGAAATAGTTAATCAACAAATACCATCAAAAATACATTTTAAGATACTAAATTACTATGAGCACATCCTAGATTTAATGGATGTATATTGCACAGTGTCCCATTTCACATTTTCTCAAAATATTGCCATTTGCATGTTATGTACTTTTGATGCCTGTCAGGTCAAACACACTTGGCAATTTCTTCCACTGTGACTTGTGGAGTTTTTGCCTCCCATGTTTGGAGTTGTCATTCAGGGTCCAGTCATCTCTTTTAAATCTCTTCTGCTACCTCATAATTGTTGTTCTATCTGGTATATACTCCTTTTATACTTTCTTCACAGTAGCATAAGTTTGTGTGACTGTGAGTCCAGGTGAAGTATGAAATTAGGCCACCAAAAGCATATTATGTTATCAGGTGAGAATTGCAGCCATTTTGCAATTTCTTGACTGTGACTGTATTTGAATTTGTGACTATTGAACTGTATTATTATGACCATGACATTCTAAGAGTCAATAAAAGAAAAGAAGATGACATCACAGTGCTAAATGATATTATTTGTACTTGGTTAACATCATGCTGAATGAATCTAACAATTTCCAAAACATTTAGATCATTTAAAAAAATAACACTTAGGATCTTTTCATAATTAGAAAAATTGGTACCTGCCCCACCCAACCCTACCCCCATGTTGCTATAGCAACCATATTAAGACTTAATATTAATGTTTGATGCTGATATAATTTATAGATATAATAGATAAAACTGCAATTGTTATATCCACAAAATTTCAGCTGAATTGAAGAATATTAAAGAAAGTTAAAGCATATAGTGCATTACTTCTGGTACAACGCTCGTATATCCCATGATACTACTATATTTACTTCCCAGTGAATAACACTGGGGAAAATCTTTCATATTAAAAAATCATATTGTCTATCCCAATCCCTCTCTCTGGGCCCTCAGGAAGTATCATACTGTCCCTCAGAATAAAACCCATATTCAATCTCTCCCAGTAAATAACCTCTATATAATATATTTTTAATAGGGATATATACAGGTTAACCATGCAGACCCTAGTATACTGTGACATTGTTTATGGTATCACAGCTAATAATGTTAGGGACTTCACTTATGCTCTAACAAGTGAGACTCCTCATTGAGATGACAATGCCCAGTACACAGTAGGATGGGGTATTGTTAGTACCAATAGATAGAGTAAATATAAGCATTTAAGCTGTTTCCAGTCTTTGCTCCAATGTGAGAAACCATCAAATGAATGACTGTCCAAGAGTCATGTAGCCTCGGCTTAATGAGTTCAGCCAGTATCATTTCAAAGGCTTTTAGGGTATTAATAATTAATCTGAGCCATTGTTTTAAAAAATCAATAAAAAGAACATTTGATACTAACCTTACTTTCTTGCAGAGGCCATGCTGTACTTAGATGGAAAGAGGCACTATGAAGCCAAACAATAGAAGACCATGCAATGGGGGCCAAACAAGAGAGATCCAGTTAATGGAGGCCAAACAATGTGGAGTCATTTAATAGAGGCCAAACAATATAGAGTTATTTTATAGAGGCCAAACAATAGAGGACCATGCAATGGGGGCCAAACAAGAGAGATCCAGTAATAGAGGCCAAACAATGTGGAGTCATTTAATAGAGGCCAAACAATGTGGAGTTATTTAATAGAGGCCAAACAATAGAGGACCATGCAATGGGGGCCAAACAAGAGAGATCCAGTTTATAGAGGCTAAACAATGAGGAGTTATTTAATAGAGCCCAAACAATGTGGAGTCATTTAATAGAGGCCAAACAATAGATTTTACTTGGGGTTCATCGCTTTGCCCCTCTAGCAGGTGTTCAGGGAGAGACGGGGTATCTCCCATTAGAGATTGTACATAAGATAGAAACTATAAGATTGTGGAACAGGTTTGTAAATCTTGAAAGTGGTCGCCTTACTAAAAGAATTTTTAAATGGAGTAAAGACCGCAATAATAACTGGATGAAGGCAGTTAGAAATATATTACAATCTGTTGAAATGGAAGCAAAATATGTAAATACTGATTTTGTTGATTTACCCTTTTAAAAAGGGGGCTCTTTAATAATTATACTCTAGAATGGTTAAATAATGTAAAGGCAAAACCTAAATTAAGAACATATGCAACATTCAAGACAGATTTTAAAGCAGAAAAATACCTTTCACTTAATTTTACAAAATTTGAGCGGAGCCTTTCGGCTCAGTTAAGATTAGGAATTTTACCCCTGCACATAGAAACAGGGCGATTTAGAGGAGAAAAAGTTGAAAATAGAATTTGTACTTTATGTAAAAATAATGAGGTTGAATCAGAGGCCCATTTCCTATTTTATTGTGAGGTATATAAGGACCTTCGGGAGAAATATTTTGGTAATTTGAATCATCATGTACAGCCTGATGGCTTAAAGTCCCCGTCTAAAGTTTGAAAATATTTTTTTATCATTCATTTACTATTTGTCAGGACTTAAAAAGTGATTTTAGAGATTTTTGAACAAAAAATTTTTTTTGAAAAAAAAGTTGTGAGCATTTCATTTCTCAAATATTCAAATTTCCCGCCATTTTTAAAAAAAATTGAAATTTCTTAATCATCAAATATTTCTTAATGCATTTCAAAAAAGATTATCTTTTTAACACCAATGCAAAGATTGAACAAAGGACACACTATTTCAATAATAAAATGCCATAATTAATGGGCCACTTCAATGTTTTAGCATATCAAAAATATTTTGAAACATTAGTGATGTCACTAAGGTACCAAAAACTTTTTGAAAAAAATTGAAATTTTTTTTTCGATGTCAATCTTTTCTAAATATGCTAGACTTTCATAAAAAAACAATGTTGATTGTCTAACCAGGTTAAAAGGAAGAATAAATTATGTTTTAGATATCATTGTACCATTGGTTTCTATGAGAACTAAAATTTTGAAATCCATTTTTCTCAGAACCATTTTCATTCACTGATAAGTTCATTTCTCGCTTATTTTTGAACCGATTTTCTTAATTTTTTCGGCAAAAAACATTGGAGGATGAATGCTATGCATTGGTATGAATTGTGGCTTATTAGAAGATATGAGTGACCTCTAAAAGTTGGTTTTAAATAAATTCACAAATTTTGGAACAAAAAGTCTATCAAAAACCACTTTTTGAAATTTAAAAAAAAGTTTCACATATCACACTTTGATAACATTGGGTAAGACTACAATATAAGCCAAAGTGGTTTAAACTTTATATGGGGCCTTTAAGAATTAAATATATTTTTGAAAATGAGACTTGTAAAATTGTTAAATATACTAGAGAGGCATATGTAAGAAGACAGCAGATGATTTATAATGATCCATGAACTTGTAACTTATATTTATATTTTGAATTTGTTGTTAAATGTTATTATTTGAAGTGGTTAATAAGCCCAATGTGGGCTGGGTTGTTTTACATAAACTTATTTTCTTTGACTTTGTTGTATAGACTTACCACTATAAATAAAAAATAAAAACAAACAAACAAACAAACATATAAGTATTCTTTTGAATATTCCTCCTTTTATGTTTTACAATTTAAAGGTACTTATACAAATAGCACAGTTTGTGCTGAGCTTACCTAAAATGTTAATGTGCTTATCACTCATATTGTATAAATAGTTACTCTTAATATTTAAAGATGGCAGTAAAGTCATACAATCAATACACCATCCACTGCATGTATTTTCAACAAAGAATTGGACCATACATGATATTTATTTCACTAATTGTATAATTTAAAATGTTTAAACTTGTTAAGTGGTTGATAAGCCCAGGTGGGCTGGGTTGATTTGTGTAACCTACCACTATAAAGAACAATAAACTTATCTTATCTTACATCTATTTATGTTAGTATTAGTGAAACAATACCAATATTAAATATACATGTAAATTTACATGTAATTTAATATTAATATTAAATATACATGTAAACTGAATTGAATTATAAAAATTACCTCAATGATTTTGATAATGAGATGATTTTCACTTATTCAAATTAATGGTTACAAAAAGTCAGAAAACCACAGTACTTTGCCACATAAGGGTAGATGAAGCTCTCTTTTAGTCAGGAGTTAAATAAAATTATGAGAACGAGTATGTTGACCTCAGGGTATCCACCCACCAAACCACAAGCTTATGGTGGTCTCCCAGGGGTGGTCTGTGGCTGGCCGCACAGGGGTAACGTCTAGTTCTTGCATAGTCCTGCAATCAGAATGTACTCATCTTGATCTTGCAAGATATTTCATGACTGAAGGAAAACATCGAATATCATGTATTAACTTTCATTTTAATCAAATATAGTTACACCAATTGGATCTCTTGAAAATCCATGATTCAACGGACTATAGTAACCTTGGAATTACTGATATGACTTCAATTTTACAATTAAATCAATCAATCAATTTGAATTCATATGGGATAGGCATGAGTGGATGTACCCTTTACATTCATTCTACTTGTCTCTGTTACTTTAGACCTAAACTCTGTGCTCACATAGACTGCATTCTGATATTCTTTCCCCGGGTACTCTTTGCATCTTTCTGTTTCACAGGCACATAGCTGAAAAACAATTAATGAGATGTCACGGTTTATCTTGATTGTAGATTGCTCAGTGAAAGGCAAAGAAATTGCACTGAAATGTGACTGGAAATCCACAATGATACAAACTGTATATAGGTGGAAAATAATAATCTAAAAATGAAATAATGAATTAAATCATGGCTACAATAATCTGGTATGGCCGTAATTATACCATCAAAACAAAGAAAATAAATATTAACTTGAAATTGTGATTTATTGCAGCATTTTCTACCCAGGTAACTATGATTACACTGTAGTAACAGTATTGATTATGTGTTTCCTATTTTTCTTGTAATATTTCATATTAAGCTCTGTAATTATGTCATCTATACTGTAATTTCCCTCGGAGATCACGCTGTCATAAGAAAACGTTATGACGATCGTGTTTTGAAATTGCAAATAGTGTGAAAAGGAGTGGAATCAGCAAGGAATGTTAATGAAACATATGTGTAAAATGGCAGTATTATAAATTGTATGAAATATCAAAAAGAGCATGTTCATTTGTATTAATAGAAATAATAGCTATTGAACCAAATATTTTTTATTTAGTTTTTAATCTGAGTCAGAGTCCATAGGATATTATTGAGAAAAACAAAAAATGGATTAAACATCTTGAATTGATATTTAATGTCCATTCCGATACTCACTATTTTATAGGGGAATATATTTTGAAAAATTCAATACTTACTAGAAGGGATATCAATTACCCTTCCCTAAAAATCAGTGATATTACAGTCTTTTTGCTCAAAACATTCTATTCTGATGAATTTGAACATTACTGCACCTTTTATTTTGTCTGTTATCTCAATTTCATCTTCAGATCTTTAGATTATTATATGAAAATGATATTGCAAGGGCATGATTGTAAGCTTTTTGAGAAACACACTCTAGTTTTGCTCCCACTTGAATGAATATAAAACAATGAATATTTTGATCAAGAATTTTTTGTAAGGGCTCTAACTCCATTAAGTAAAACAGCATGGAAGAAATAATGAGCATTTGATTTATTTCCTTGCGACGTTTCATTATTGGTAATATTATTGTTTTTTCGTTACTACACCGTATTATAGAAGATCAAAGCACGTAAACCCTCATAGGCCTTATTACAAAGAACACACTCGTCCTGTTTCATTCTTTCAGTGGAAATTATACTTTGTACAAAATGTGTTTATATTTAAGGATCCCACATGTATAAAAAATTAGTTTAGATCACCATATTATTTACCCAATTGTCTCCTTTCCAGGATAATCTGTTTTAGTTTACATTATTTTTTTAAGGGGGATAGTAATTTTGTCCCCACCACAAGTAATAGTCTACAAATTCTTTGTGATGACGTTCGGTGTCCAATGGTTGGCATATGGAGTTCAGCGTTCAGCACCTGTAGAAAATGGTAGGTGGTGACATTTTGCATGTTATTGCTTTGTTTATCCACATGCATTTTGTGTCAATCGATGTAAATGAAAATGACAAAATGTCCAATACAAGTACCTAAACATATGAGATACAACACACTGTATTCCACACATTACAAAACAACACATTCATTCCATGATGAACACACTCAATATAATGTTGTTATACTTCATAACACATTTACTCAATTCATCACATACTCAATTCATTACACACTTACTCAATTCATCACATTCTCAATTCATTACACATTTACTCAATGCATCACAAACTCACTCAATTCATCACATTCTCCTTTCAATGCACACTTACTCGATTCAAAAATGCTCACTCAATTCACCTCACACTTAATTCATCAAACACTGTGCTCCATTCATCACACACTCACTCCATTCATCACACTCTTAATCCATTCATGAAACACTCAATTCAGACAAACACTTCCTCAATTCAACCCAGTTTGTTCTCATTCATCAAACTACATGAATAATGATATCATTGATTGTATACAATTAACTACAACCTACACAATCAATATAACACTCATGGGAGGGGGATAATTTGATTCAACGAAACAGCTACTAATATACTTTCTGCTTTACTTATTCTGCTTTACTTATAATGACATTGGTTTGATTTCACACACCTAAAACATCCTTCAATAAAAGAGTAAAGATCTAAACACTACTACACTCAACACATTTTTTTCCAATATATCATCCTGTTGAATTTAATAAGGTGAACTTTACATTTCATCAGAAAACAATTAATTATCCCGGGTGGATTTATTTTCATGTAGCTTCCCTAAAATTTACGAACACAATTTATTGACCTAACAACACTGCCATCTATTCTATACCACAGTTCTCATCAGAAAGTGCAAAGGAATCAAAAACGAAGCACGATCCTGGACGCTCTCTGATAAAATGGATTTGTAGATAGACTTTTAACAGTCAAAATGTCTCCAGTCTTTGGATTTATGTTCCTATGGATTATAAACACAGTAGGACAAACTCACGGGAGCACAGAGTCCGCTGATATAGAGTCCGCAAGATGCAAAGTCCGCTGTCTGATTGAATATTTGAAAGATTTTGAGGTAGGGAGATTTTGAAATTGAATTTTATTTTTCAGGTTTTTAAAAGATCACTTATAAAACGACATGGACTTTATTGTCATGGAATGATTGTTCAAGATTTATTTATTCTTCTTTTATTGTCACTTTACACCTGGCAATATAAGTTTAATTGAATGTTTGATTTAGTAATATTATTCTACTGTACTGTAAGGCCGGTTATTTTTCATGCTATAAATGATCTTGAAAGGAATATTGGGTGAAGGGATATGTGGTATACGTAATGACTGTTGAGTATTTGGAGGGGGACAGTTTGTCACTTTTAGCGATTTTTGTAAACTGTTTAATTGCCTTTAATTGTTTCTTCATATTTGCACAGACTTCTAGTTTCTTAGTCTGCGATATATGGATTCATATTACTTCGGTCCAAAGCCTTCTCTATATTCCGGCTTTGAGTAGAAAGATTGAGCTGCCTTGGTATTATAAATATTGTAAATCATTGTGTCACACGCACAGTAAATACGGCATAATAATATGAAATATACCTCTATGTATAGATTTGAGAAACATCAGCACACATCTCTGTCTGAATCTATTGTTATATTTGATTTCTTTAAGCGAGAATAATTTCAAAGTTTCCTCCATTCGGAACCGGAAGCCATTTTTTAGCTACAGCGAGAAAATTTCACAATGTGTCAAACTCAGAAAAGAAATTTTGAAATATCTAAATCCAGACAAGCAACGCTTCATCTTAAATATAATTAATATTCTTAAAAATATTTATAAAATTTGTTAAAAATGATTTCTAGGTGCGTGTAGCAATTTTTACATACGAAATACGAGTACATACGAAATCAATGAAGTTACATCTAGCTGTAAGCTAGAGACTCGAGTAAGATTCATACATCTTTGCGAAGTCCTTCTCTTTATTGTGCAGGCACTAAAGGAAGTTATATGTGTTTTAATCAGATATTCAGTTTAGTGCAAGCTTACCAGAAAGTGAGTAGTTAAATAATGCTGTACCACTGCTCCTATAATAATGTTGTGACCGCCTGTATTTCAGAATAATCTTTATACGAGAATATGTACTTACTAAGAAACACTGAATATTGGTATTAACTTGGCATTTAGTTCATTAACACTTTATATAAAAAAGGTATCTTTGATGAGAAGGAACATTTCTAATAACTACTGAGCTAGATTTTTTTGTAAAGTCATATCATAAATCATAAAATGGTAGGACGGACTATAGTTGTGTATCAAGTATCTCACCCCTCTATCCCTATCCAGGGGCGGATCCAGGATTTTGTGTTAGGGGGGGGGGGGGGGTGTGATGATAACTGTGAGTGAATTAAAAAAAAGATTCAAATTTTGTAAAAAGCAATAAGGCAAAACATGAATTTTCCGACTTTTTAGGGGGGGCGTGTGCCCCCCACGCCCCCGTCTAGATCCGCTGGAGCTATCCAACAAGTGTCTGATAAGATAGGGGGGGGGGGGGGTTATATATATATTTTCCCCATTGGCAAAACAATTATATTTCTTAGGGTTTGACGAAAATTAAACTGGTTCTTGGAAAACTGGGATTGGATATTGTTACTATTCAAAATATCATTAAATACAAAATAAATTCAATAAACGAAACAATAAATATAAATATCCTCTTTATTCAGTCATAGCACAGCTGAGCTGGTTTAATTAAAAAACGATTAATTTAATAATGAGTTATAAATGGACCTCTTTTCCAGATTAGTAAGCTCAGAGCTATTGTATCTTTTCCTTTATTAGGCAGAGATTTATTTTCTAATTTAGATTATGCAAAACTTGGTGGCATTTTGCAAGAAAAAACATATATCATTTCTCCAGGGCCATCTGGGTGTTTGTCTATTATAAGGAACAGTGCCTTGAGTCACTCTTTTGGTCGATTATAAAAATTGGAATGAGCTATCGTGAGTTATAGATTAGTGGTCCTTCGACTGAAAATACCAAAAGCAAAGAATGAAGTTATAATTTAGTTTAGAGGTCAAAACCTCGGATATTTGAAATAAAATTTATAATTTTTTATATCAAATATCCGAGGTACTGTAAATTATATACCCTGCGTGCAGAGTCTAGTTAAACTACAAGAAGACGAAGACGAAGCTCTCTTTTAAGAAGTGAAGTCAAACGAATGCAAAGGGTATAAATTATAGAGAAGTGCCAGAGACTAAACCACATATATACTGTACATAGATGTTTATTTTATATATTTATTTATTTGGATATACATTATTTGTAACAGTGGCACTCTTAGAATTGGTGATTGGGTAATGAAAACCCAGAATGAAATTCTGACATGATCCCCACTGATCCCCACCCTAAACAACTCACCCCTACAACCAGAACTGAAGTTGATGGGGCATGGGCAGAGTAGGGGGGGGGGGGGGTACTATAGAGAATAACATGAAATTACAACTCGCTATTGCCCTGTTAATCTCTTTTATGGTTTTCTAGTTCCCATGCACGTCTGATAATAGTAAATGTTACATACTGTTGTATTGCAATAATATTTATATCAAGGTCACCTACATCCAGGCCTAATGGATTATAATTTCTGAATGAGTTCTCATAATAATAAATAGTAATTATTAAAAGCATATAATGAAAGTATTTTTGTGATGAGGTCACATGTGCAAAGTATGTTCCTCTCGCTACTGTACAAAACCCATATTTTCTCTCTGAAATTTGAATAAAGTACAATACAGTATTCAAACACATCTCTAATTCCCAAACACCTCATATGTGACCACTTTTTTCCCAATTTTATGCCCCCATCTTGAAATGTGAACACCTGCTATCCCAGGTTCTAGTGGTGTTCGAATCATACAAGTTTCACTTTATGTAATTTTATACTCATATTTTCTAAATATTCACATATCAGTTTTATTCCTTAACATTAAACAACATTACCAAGTGTACCTTGGTTAGATGCAAGAATTCCTCAAGGTGCTCTAACATGGAAAATGTGGTGAGCTATCTTTTAATCATTGCGCTTAAGGGAGCGTAAAAATTATCAGATTCTTATTAATGTAACCCCAGAGTTACGATCAAGGGCAGAGTAACTATGAAGATTCTGTTAATGAGTGTTACTGTGATCTTCGCACGCTATTCTCAATGCTTTAAGAGGGAATTCATGGGTTATAGACGTTACTTGTAATATTAGATGGTCAAACATCTGATACACCTGTACATAATCCATAATTGATATCTAAAAACAAAGGTGCTTGACCTTTTCTTTGGAAAAAATTGAACTTCAAGTTGATATTCTCGGATACCTGCAATTAAATGTCTATAGTTTCATGATCTTGGGTACATACTGATGTAATGCTGTTGTAATATATAGGGGGTTTGAATAATTTATGAACCCTGACAGACACCTTTATTTATTACCTCTTAATTTATTGCTTTTAATCTAGGATTGATGGGACATACAAGTACTGTAAAAGCTGTGTAAGTACAACAGAACACCTTTGGTATCTTAGAAGTGTTCCCCTTGAGAGGTGTTCTACTTACATGCAGTCTCAGCAGCATTTATTTCCATCAAGTCCCACAACCCTCACTGTTAAATTTTCTATATCTCCATTCTAGCAATTATGTTTGGAAGGGGGGGGTAGACACATAGTACCATCCTTAGTCCAAGGTATTTCACTTCTTTTTGTCGTGACATATAGTACTATTGAACGAGCATAACATCATAACAACTGTGTATTGAATTTTTGAGCAGATTGCTTTATTTTGTAAGTTACTTGCATTAGCCCAGGGGGTTATGTCTTATGCCAGTGAACACTAAAATCACATTAGAGAAAAATCAAAGATTCTTATTCGCCTTGTGTTTAGAGAATAGACCTCGCTGGAAGTAGCATTAGAGCTCACAAATATCAATAACTTAAGACTTACAATATTGTGTGTAAACTATGTGGCTTATGAATGGAGTTTACCTGACGACAGTGGCGGCAATACTCACTGGATAGTAGTTTTTTATTGAGCAATCTTATCAAGGGTAATCTAACGTTTATTTGTCATTCAAAGAGTATAGATGGCTCTGAGAGAAGACATTGGAAAGGGTAAATGAAGATAATCAATGCAAATATTTGTCGCAAAAATCTTATTCTCACTGATGTATATATAGCTCATCTCCTTCTTAATTTTACGAAAAACAATCTTTTATTGAAATAGCCATCATATACTATGATGTATAACCCTCGATTTAGTTTTCCAGAGCTTGTATATATTTTTTTATTTCATTAATAGAGATAGTGTAAATGTAACTCGACCAGCATATTGTTCAGCGGTTTGCTTCTATCTCTGCTTTCACCTCAGTGTGCAAATTGAATGACGCCTTAACAGCAAGTTGTGATTTGATTATTAGATAATTTAGTAAATTATAAAAGAATGAGTTAGACACTGTCTATTTCCCATTTTCTACTCTTTGCCTATTTTAGCTTGTCATGGTTACCATAGCAACGGGAATTGAATTTAAGAAAGCATCATTATGAGCTACGTCCAGCAATCATACAATTTTTATAGTTATATAGCTAGATATTGCGTTTAATCAAGTTCTGTCTGTCACATGGATTAGCATGAATAAAAACGGTTCTGTCTGAGTACTTAACATGTTTCACCAGAAAGCATTAGAGGAAAACTAAAGAAAACCTACAGCCTTAAACAAATATTCCATTGTCAAAGTTTGGTGGAGCTTTGAACATCTGATTTCAACTAGCTATAAATGGGCAAGGAAAACCAAAGTCGACATAAAATGATTTTTTGAACGATATGGGTATTCTAGAGATATACATGTATATGACCAGTGAGGGTTAGATTCCAGAATGGCCCTTGAAAGGATTTGAATTTACATAGTTTTATAGTCAAATCCTTTTCTTGTAATTTAGTTGCTTTTTTCTCTGCCAAGAGATTTGTTGGATGGTTGGGGGATAGGAGGGGGGGAGGGTGGATGGAATGTATAGAACAAGTTATTACAATCTTAAAACTAGTGTAACTTGGCATTTTCAGATCTACAGATGATGCTGCAACATTACTATATAGTTCAAGCTTCTTTTTCTTAATCACCCTGCTTCGTGGTTGTTTTTTACTTCGATTGCGTCTTCTTTATATTGGATTATTTGCACTGATTAATTAGCATTTTAATGACAGGCTGACACATCGACAATTGTCCATAGATTTCTGCACTTAGCAAAGAAATGAATAACTCCCTTAGATATTTTTTTCAATAATTATGTATATTTGTTAAATTGAGAAAGATTGAGTGAAAAATACAAAGAATGAGATGAGCATCTGCAAGTGTTGACTCAGCAATTTGTTGAACTTTTGTTGCAAAAATGCTTCTTTCTTATAATTTTAGTTAAAACAGGTAAATTAATATGCGATCTGAGTCATTTTTTGCACAGGTTGTCTTGAGAATCTATCTTGCTAAACCCAATCTGAATGAATCCCAGTCAATTAAAAAACTTTCTCTTCATTGACACATTCTAGACTGATAAATGAGAATATTGCTGCTGCCTTTAAATCAATTGGTTGAAATGCGTCATGTGACTGCCCCAATGCCTCATGGGATAAAACCTCATCTGTCAGTATCAATGGAATCAATGTCATACAGATGCAATGGATACTGACACTGAATTTCATGGATATTTCACTCTTATTTCTTGATGATAAAAAAACAAAAGTATTGCATTCTTACCCAACCAGATATTATTTCAATTTCTTTTCATCAAATTTCACTCTTTCCTCTCTTATTAACAGGAATTACCATGACAACTGGGCAACTATATTCATTGGTTTTGATTTCTATTTTGGCAGTGAGATTAGGAGATTAGGAGGATAACCCATGCTAATGTAATGAATAGAAGATTTTTTTAATTTGTTTCACTAAATTGTCACATTCATTATAGAAACTCCCTTTAATTTCTCTCAATTTAACATGTTTTATGTTACTTTAATGATATTGCTACCAATATTTTTAACCCATTGGTGTAATTTCTGGTCATCGCGACCTCCAGTGTGGTTCTAATTGCTATGGAGATTGTCAATTTGGTTTTGTGTGTAATCACATAGATCTGTCTGTTGTCACAGTGATTGGATTATTGTTAGAATGGAATAATGAAGACATGGTTATTATAAGTTGTACTATGAATGACACCCCCTTTCTTACAACTTGTCTTTTGTGAGAAAGAAGATGCGGTTAATGATAGGTTGTTATAAGGTTTACTCATCATGGCATATGATATGCCTCACTCCTTTTTACATAGAGTGTCTTGTAAGCATTATACTTTGCAATAGTTTGATTGTGCCTCTCAAAGAGAGATTCATCTATACAGTAATAATTACGAGGGTTGTCCCAGAAGTAATGCACTATATGCTCTAACTTTCTTTAATATTCATCAATTCAGCTGAAATTTTGTGTATATAACAATTGAAGTTCTATCTCTTATATCCTGAAGTTTCAGCATCCAACATTAATATTAAGTCTTAATATGGTTGCTATAACAACACGGGGGTAGGGGTGGGCGGGGCAGGTACCAATTTTTATAATTATGAAAAGATCTAAAGTGTTATTTTATTAATATTTCTTTCCTTTAAATGGTCAAAATGTTTGAGAAATTGTTAAATTTATTCAGCATGATGTTAACCAAGTACGAATAATGACATTTAGCACTGTGATGCAATAATACCACATTTCAATAGTCACGAATTCAAATACAGTCACAGTCAAGAAATTGCAAAAATGGCTGTAATTCTCTCCTGATAACAGAAGGCCTTGCGTTTGGTGGCCTAATTTCATACTTCATTTGGACTCACAGACATGCAAAACTTATGCTACCATGAAGAAATTATATACGGAGTATATGCCAGATAGAACTACAATTATGGGGTAGCAGAAGAGATTCAAAAGAGACGATTTGACCCTGTATGACAACTCCAAACATGGGAGGCAAAAACGCCACAAGTCGCAGTGGAAGAGATTGCCAAGAGTGTTTGACCTGACAGGCATCAAAAGTACATAACAGGCAAAGGGCAATATTTTGAGAAAATGTGAAATGCGACACTGTGCAATATACATCCAGTAAATCTTGGATGTGCTCATAGTAATTTAGTATCTTAAAATGTATTTTTGAGCATACTTCTTATAGCTACACCAAATGGTATATGTTGATTAATTATTTCATATTTTCAATTTCTTATTCCTTTTGACGTGACTGTATAACCTGCCCCGCCCTACCCAAACTCACCAATTTGATTTTATTATAATATCAATATAGTTTTATCAGTCAACATGAAAATTTCTAGAATAATCAAAATGTCTCTAATGAATATTTACTGAAAGTTTCATGGAAAAATATCAATTATTGATAAAGTTAGAGCATATAGTGCATTACTTCTGGGACAACCCTCGTATTATGGGCTTCAGTTTAAGTTTAGTCATTGTAGTATATGATTTACCACACTCTTTTTATATAGAAAGGACTTAGTAGGCGATATCATCTTCATTAATAGAAAGCAATCCAACTATTGGAAAGGTTGGTTTTAAGGATAATTTGGTACCCAATCGAGACAGAATCCTGAGGGTAGAGACTAGTTTATTGGTGAAAATATCAACATGATTCCTTAATAAATATGAAAATAAGAGCATTGAAGATTATTATAGATTATTGCCCAGCCCTCGTACAGTTTGTGTACATGTGGTATTGTTGTTGCAAGAGGATCAATTTCCTTTATAGTATCAAAATGAGAAGGTCTCCTTTCTTTATCTATATCATTTTGATACTCATCACATCTTTCTGTTTCACCTTAAATATGAATCAGAAGAAATGAGATGTCATGGTTTATCATGATGGATCTATATACATATATTGAAAGAAACCTTGAAATGTAGGTGGTCTGATGCATAAGTAAAATTCAAAATATAGAAAGAGAATAAAATGGCATGTCATCCACGTGTGTGTACTATAACTTTAGAATGATAACTCCCTTATCTCAAATCTAATTGTGCATCTTTAGATGCGATGACATTAGGATCTGGAAAGCAGATTTAGCAAGCCATTTGATTTCCATGTAAGTAATTGATTTATAGTCGCATCAATACAGATACTGTATACAAGAAACAGACTCTAAACCAATCAGAAGATCCGTTTCAGTTCTTATTTGAGAAGAAATACCTAATATGTATTGTATTTATCCAAATATAATGACGAAAATATTTTCTTTTTTATATATTCATTTAGCTTTTCTAATGGGCATTACTTGTTAAAAGTGTAGCGTTTGTATATAAACAATGTTTAGTTAAATATTTTGTAAGGGTTAATATAAACATGTTTGTAAGGGTTAATCATAATTTTCCTATTGTCTGTATGTTCCTGAACCATTTGTAGGTCTGTTGTTATGCCATTGAATAATTTACAAAGATAATACTATTAAGGCTTAAGTTTATAATAGTATACATTCTATGAGGCCCTTATGAACTTGTGGTAATTATTTTTCATTTGTTTGAATCAAGCTGATGTTTTCTGAATGAAGAATAACATAAAAGTAGAATTTTCAGGATTAAATAATCAACATTTGAACTTCAATATCTCAGTATCTATAGAGTTACCTATCAATAAAATTCACCTATTTGGTGAACTACCTTTAGTTACTAGCCTATTTTGTTTCTTACTCCATACCTTTCTTTCTACAATAAATGTCTTGTGTATGTCTTGTGTATATTGTAAAACCTGTATATAGTGAACACCTATAGAACCACAAAAAAGTGTTCACTATAGCTAGGTGTTCGCTACAGAGAGTGAATTTTATACGTCAGTGGAGTATGTCCTGAGAAGGGGTGTTCACTAGACACAGGTGTTCAATAAAGAGAGGTGTTCATGAAGACAGGTTTAACTGTAATATATAGACTTCTTTTCCCCAATTTTTCTATTATCCATGTAATTTACATTTTAAAACATGCCCTACTATGTATTATATATTATTGGGGCATGTTATGGATAGAATATTAATGTTACATACCAGTGGAGCTATAAATTAGAAGCCTATGAATAAAATAACACCATTTCTCTCAAAACTATAATGAAAATGATAATTCCCAGGTATTTCTTTATAGCTTGGCCCACTAACTAAATGTCTGTTTATTTTTTTTCTTGCTGATTTCTCTCTTTTTCACATATTTTGAATTTCGAAAACTTGACCTTGATGATATTTCTCAGAGGAGCTGTAAATTAGTAGGTATTAAAGTGGTATGTAAGTAATTATCTTGATAAGACATCATAACTATATTGTATCATAACTAATCTGCAGATTATCTCAGAATATTATCATATGCTGGCCTCAATAGGTGGATAAGTCAGCAACCCTCCCAAAATATCCCCAATTCTACTTACAACCCTTGCATGCCATTATAAAGCTCATGGAAACAATTTTTGTGATTTCCAAACTTTGAGAAGTTCAGTTAACTATTTGGAGATTTTCTCAGTAATTTTCATGAAAGTTCAATCTGTTTGAAAGAACAGGAAATAAACACCATCTAGTCTTTGAGTGATATTTTTGGGAGAGTAGTGTTGAGTAGCTACTCAAGATAAAAGAGAAGTAAGTGTAACATTATCATTAAATGGCAGTATTGGGCTATATAATGATATCACTAATTTCTCATTACATTTTCAAGTGGTCATCATTGCACGAAATACAAAGAATAGCATTTATAAAAAACTAAATAAAAAATAATATTGCTTCATTCCGTCCATTCTATTAAGGCAGGCAGTTTAGAATAAATAATCTCTATATTCAAATGAGTACTTGCCTTCCTAAATGTTGCAAACAATTCCTTTTTCTATGGATGCCAATGTGGCTGTCAAACACAATATTGTTGACTGAATTTTGATAGCAAGTGAATCTGTTGACTTTACCAGACTCACTTCGGTTTCTCATATCATACTGAAATGTCAATAACATGTATCCCATCTACTATTAAACAATCCCCTATTTGGTACAATGCCCTATTTGTCAATAATGGAATTTAGAAGGAAACCCTATATTAAGATGTTTGGCTGTTTCATGATCTATGCTTAATTATTTTCCTCTTTTACATTTGATGTAATGATCAGCCTGCACAAATCAAAATATTGTATTTTTCTTTTCCATCTGAGGATTTCATGTCTAAAATTTGATAAATAAGAGCTACCCTAAAATACAATCGTCATGACTTTTCAATTATTCCATTGAAATAAAAAATCATAAACATTTTACATAAGGAATGAAGTATAATATTTGCCCTTGAATTGTTCTTTGAGTCGTCTTCAGGATTTGTATTCTTCCTCATACTATGAACTATTTGATCTGACAGGAGGCTATTACATTCAATGAATAGATCTCATTTAGAGATCTAGAGCCTTGGAAGGAAATGTCAAGAATAAAATCACTATCATTTCAGACACAGAGTCCCATTTCTCACATTTAAATTTTGCTTCTTTAAAGAGAACATCGTCTACATGTATTGTAAGTTAGGCTTCAACAATATAGAGAACAGAGAATTTTAAAGACTGTGCATTGGGTTCATGTTGGCAATTTTGATAAAATCAAATGGAATTCTGTATTTTGTGGAAATCTTACTTCACATCATTCAAACTTATTTAGTAAGTTTTATAGATACTGTATAGTTTCATTAGGGAATTTTAGCACATGCAGCATGAAAGGTTGTCATTTATACCCATTCATTAGGTGAAAGTTTGATGAATAAATTGAAAATGAAATATGGAGAAACATCCATAATGTAACTTGCCAAAATGAAACAAAATGGGGATAATTTAAATTAATAAAAAAAGACAAAAACAATATATTTAAGAAATAAAATTTCATGATAGTATATCATTTAGGACATTAGGATAACTGATCATCATTTCTATAAAGCCCTTTGCATGCCAGAGTACTGAAGATTATAAATGAGTTCTATTCCTTATTACGTAACTTAATGAAAATTAATGATCTCTTATATACAGTGATCCAATACTACAAGTGATAGAACAAATATTCTACTGTAAGTAGTTTAGAAGTATATGCTTCTTGTCATGGATCTCTCCTATAATATATACTTGGCTTGCGTTAAATAAGCACAGAAAATGAGGGGCAGGGCAACATTTTTGATGATGGTACTTTATTTTGACATTTAGGGTCACATCTTTTTCTTCTTACAATTAATAGACCTTGCTATAATAGGCATCCTCGGTGAAAGGGTGTTTTGCTACATACTTAATTTTTGTCAAGGAATGGAAGAAATGTGATATTTTCAAGAAAATTGATTTAGCATATCTTGAAATATAAGTTTATTCAAGCTTCAATTATGATTTATTCTAAGAGGTCTTTGAAGCACCATCAAGACCCCATAGAAAAGTCCCCCATGTAATGTGAAACCAAATGCCAACACTTCGCAATATTTGAACAAACAGCCTTTGATTGTACCATACAGAAATGTTTACTGATGACACTTCATAATGCAAAACTTCCAAATAAATCAATTTATTTGCAGGAAATAAACCAAATTGGCAAGAATTCCTGAACATATGTACATTATATAGATACAAATGAAAGACAATTCAATGGTTCATTCATATATAAGAAAGAAAATGGGGAACATTTTATTGACCATCTGAAATCCCTGGGTGAGAAAGCCAATATCCTGATAGTATATGTTTCTACCTATTTCAAACAAAACCATCAATACTCTGTTGCCTTTAGATGAGTCTATGTAAGCAAAGTCCCCTTTAGTTATATACTGTACTCCAAGTATTTTTCACATGTGTTTTACTTTCGCTCTTTTCGAACTTGAAATAATCGCTGCGAAATTTGCCAATTGAATCCTCGAATTTGAATTTGTTATTCCCTCAGGACTCTGTCGAATTTCGTTTTGTGTTAAAAAAATAGTCCAGTATTATAAGGCGATAAACATCTTGGATTAGTTTTCTAATATTTTTTATACTTTGTATAAAATGCAAAGGAATCATGAATGCATTCTCCTTTGATTTTTTTTTTTTCTGGAAAAAGTGTATAAAGATTTTGATACTCATCTAAAAGAGATTCATTAATAGAACCCTTGCAAAACATATGTCACATGCAAAAATGTATATCTTATATGGATAAATGCATATTAGATAATCACTCGATTTGATTTGGTGAGAAATATGTAAAGCTGACTTGATCTTAGAGTTTGATGAAATACTGAGCAATCAAGTTCTCTTGAGTTAATATGATTGAGAAACTGTAAAAGATAGCCAGTATAATAACAGTGAATTGAAGATATCTCTTCTTATTTTTGTATTCATTCGATCAACACTCCAAGCTTTTGCATTAATTGCTTGCTTCTTGCAATAGAACAAACATCTACTAGAATTTCAAATAAAACAATATTCTAAAACACTGTAAAACATGAAGTTAACTTCTTTATGACTCCTAACATATTTATTAGGTCAGCTTTTATAGTTGTGCATATGCATTTGATATAGATTGAGATTGTATTTATTCCAAGGGTTGGTCTATTATGAGAGTAAAGACATTGATCCTTATTCTCCCGTATTCCTTGTAGATTTGTATTATAGTTTTCAATATGAACTACAGTAGAACCTATATATCTGAAAACCACTTCAATAGTTCCCTCTAAACATTGCTTAAGCGTGGGGAATTGCTTTTCGGCCATAGACATCCATGTAAAAAACTAGAAATGTGTACATCCATCCAACCTGAAGTTATAAAAAATCCTAAAATATAATAATGTTTTGAGCCCAATGTACATAAAATCTGTAATGCATTCACTAGATTTATGCAAGATAGTTCATTTAAAATGAGATGCAGCTGCTGATAGATTCTTGCTATAACCGTTGTGCTAAACCTCTCTTTTAGTGAAAACACTCATAAATCCATCCAAACTGTTTCAAAAGATTGAGGGCAATGGAGTTCCCCTTGTGATATTGTTTGCAGGGGTAGACATATAGTGATATTGTCTGTAATGGTATGGAGCAGAGTTGCATGATGTTTGATTGAATTGTGTAATGCACCTTAATCATAAGATAACATCCTTAATCATGAGATAACATGTTAATCAGGTATATCCTTGTAACAGTGATATCACATTTCAAGTTCAGGAACAACATTATGGAAACAAAATAATAGCAAGACTACATCAGGCCTGGATATATAGACAAATGCAAGCCTTCCCTCCAAATAAATGCCTGTAGAGCAGAGCCCATATAGTTCCAAAAATATGTATTTCAGTAAATTAAGTGATGGAAATGGAGAATGGTGCAGGAATGGCTATATCGTTGTATAGCGATATATATCGCTATACTGCCTCTCATTGACTTACATGTGATATATTCGATATATATCGTCGATATATAAGGCTATATAAAATCTGGCCAGATATACTTCTCCAGATTTTATCATGTCCCTAGCATTTACCCATGACGATATACACGCTATATTCGATATGTATCCTCTTGCCAAGATATAGAGCAATATACACATGATATATACGCTATATTCGATATATATCATGTCTTCAAGATATATATCGGATATATATCCCCAATACAGGGTTTGTTGAATCAGTTCTTAAAATTATACACGACGATATACACGATATACACGATATATTCGATATATATCCTCTTTTTAAGATAAAGAGCGATATACACAAGATATATACGCTATATTTGATATATATCCTGTCTTCAAGATATATATCGGATATATATCCTCAATACAGGGTTTGTTGAATCAGTTCTTAAAATTATTCATGACGATATACACGATATACATGATATATTCGATATATATCCTCTTTTCAAGATATAGAACGATATACACATGATATATACGCTATATTTGATATATATCCTGTCTTCAAGATATATATCGGATATATATCCCCAATACAGGGTTTGTTGAATCAGTTCTTAAAATTATACACGACGATATACACGATATACACGATATATTCGATATATATCCTCTTTTCAAGATAAAGAGCGATATACACAAGATATATACGCTATATTTGATATATATCATGTCTTCAAGATATATATCGGATATATATCCCCAATACAGAGATTGTTAAGTCGGTTCTTACAATTGTCCATGACGATATACACGATATATTCGATATATATCCTCTTTTCAAGATATAGAACGATATACACATGATATATACGCTATATTTGATATATATCCTGTCTTCAAGATATATATCGGATATATATCCCCAATACAGGGTTTGTTGAATCAGTTCTTAAAATTATACACGACGATATACACGATATACACGATATATTCGATATATATCCTCTTTTCAAGATAAAGAGCGATATACACAAGATATATACGCTATATTTGATATATATCATGTCTTCAAGATATATATCGGATATATATCCCCAATACAGAGATTGTTAAGTCGGTTCTTACAATTGTCCATGACGATATACACGATATACACGATATATTCGATATATATCCTCTTTTCAAGATATAGAACGATATACACATGATATATACGCTATATTTGATATATATCCTGTCTTCAAGATATATATCGGATATATATCCCCAACACAGGGTTTGTTGAATCAGTTCTTAAAATTATACACGACGATATACACGATATACACGATATATTCGATATATATCCTCTTTTCAAGATAAAGAGCGATATACACAAGATATATACGCTATATTTGATATATATCCTGTCTTCAAGATATATATCGGATATATCCTCAATACAGGGTTTGTTGAATCAGTTCTTAAAATTATTCATGACGATATACACGATATACACGTTATATTCGATATATATCCTCTTTTTCAAGATATAGAGCGATATACACATATGACAGAATATTTATCCATCTGAGATGTTGCAAAAAATGCAAGTTAGGTGGCCAAAATTGTATTTGCTTACTTTGTTTAATAAAAATTTGATATGTTTCCTCAGTTTTAAAAAGTTATAGGTCTTCAAAGTCAAAATTATTTTTCTGTGACTTAAGTATTCATAAAGTAAACTGAACACTTAGAGTACAAAAAGTAGACAATTCAATTTTCTATAATTATAAAAATATTTTAGGTGAGTCTTTTACTGGTTAGGTACCCTGAAATCAGATTTGCCCCGAACCCACCATTTTCCATTGGTTTACATAGGAATGACGATTTTCACAAATTCATAAAGTTTATCACCAATTTTCGACCTATTGTGATTGAGGAAAAAATTGGGAAACCTTGGGGGCATTGGAAATGAAGTCAAGTTACATTTCCATCAATACACATTTTCCTCACAGGTTATGTTAAATAAAATTCAAACAAAAAGAGCCTTTAATATGTAGTTCAATGAGGGGGTTTCATTTACAAACTCATTTTTGGAAAAAAATAAATTTTTGGAAATAAATCTAATTTGTGAAAAAAAGATACCAACTTGATATTTGTCTTGATATCAAGATACATAACGAAGATATACACGATTTTTTGGAAAAAATGAAAAATTTGGAAAAAATGAAAATTTTGAAAATATGAAAATTTGTGAAAAACTGAAAAAATTTGAAAATGATTTTTTTGGAAAACATGTAAAAATTGTAATATACCCGGTATCAATATCATCCCTGATATCATCCCTCTAATCCTGAATATCTTGAAAAGAGGATATATATCGAATATATCGTAAATATGGTGTGTATATCGCTCTGTATCTCATACTTAAGTGGGTTTGGGGAAGATATCACTCGGGAATATATATCATATCTGAGGGGCGGGCAGGATATATTGTATATGTCCCGCTCCAGGCCAAATGCGGGCAGATATAATATATCCATCCCGCTCCCGGGAATTTTCAAAAGTTTAAAAAAGTTTAAATATCAAAAGTTTTAATTTTTCAATTTTAAAATTTAAATTTTTTAAGTTTAAATGTTACAATTTTATTGTATTGAACAAAAAAAATATTACGAAAATGTTAAATATAAATATCTTGTCATTTGAAAAAGGTGGAAAAGGTTATATCTACCCTAAACCCACCCAAGTATGAGATACACCAGTTATGCACGGTCGGTTTGGATACATGGAATATCCCTTGGGATATACAATACATCTTCCCTCGTTCCCTTCGGTCCCTCGGGAAGATATATTGTTTATCCCTCGGGATATTCCCTGTATCCAAAACCTCCCAGTGCATAACCCCTATATATCTTGGAAAGAGGATATATATCGAATATATCATGTATATCATGTTTGAAAAATATAAGAACTGATTTAACAAAATTGTAAACTGGGAATATATATCCGATATATATCTTGAAGACAGGATATATATCGAATACCATATTTATCAAGCACGATATACACGATATATTCGATATATATCCTCTTTCCTAGATATAGAGCGATACACACGCGATATATACGCTAAAATCGATATATATCCTGTCTTCAAGATATATATCGGATATATATCTTCAATACAGAGGTTTGTTAAAAAGTTCTTATATTTATGGATGACGATATACACGATATATTCGATATATATCCTCTTCCCAAGATATAGAGCGATATACACATGATAACGATATACACGATATATATCCTCTTTCCTAGATATAGAGCGATACACACACGATATATACGCTATAATCGATATATCCTGTCTTCAAGATATATATCGGATATATATCTTCAATACAGAGGTTTGTTAAAAAGTTCTTATATTTATGGATGACGATATACACGATATACACGATATATTCGATATATATCCTACCCCAGAGATATATATCGGATATATTTCGATTTGAGGATGGGAAGAGATAGTTCCACGAATATATCTTCTGAGAGACGATATATATCGCTATACGACGATATAGCCATTCCTGCACCTTTATGTGGAAATGGCAGAATCTACCCTTTGCATTCATTCAACTTCACTTCTTAAAAGAGAGCTTCGTCTTGACTCTTTCAGTTTACAATAAATCTCTGATCTCACTGAGTCAATCAGAGCTTGTCTGGACTTTGTGTGCAGGGTTAAGGCAGAATCATGATGTAGTACTTCTGACTTTATAGTATATTCAATGTGTCTTGAACAGGTGTCCTAAATTCAAATCTATTGCATGCAAATTGAATATTAACCCTGTTCAGACATTTCAATATACACAGCCCAGGGTCTACTCTTTTCAATTTTCCTTCATTTTACGTAATTGTATGGCAGTAAGGCAAGTCAACATCGAAGACATAAATTCCAATTACTTCATTTCATCCTCTAATTAGGAACAGAGTATGGACTGGCCAAGATCCCACCGTGACCAATTTGTAGAACCATCTTGAGGCCTGTAAATATGTTGTCATGGTGGCCATGTTAATTCAAATGTGAAATAGATTGAAAAAGAATTGAATCAGAAAGGAATAAAGTAAACAGGCATGTAGTTGACATTCCAAATTATATAGAAATGCAAGAAAAGCAGACACTTTATTCAAATTTTAGAGAGAAATTGAGTGAACTAAGCAGAATGACCATTGAATTCTTCACATATTTGGATTATTGGTTTCCAGGTTATTTTCCTAGCATTATGAGGTCCATGTGGTCAGCTACTAATTGGTCAATGCTTGTAAATAATACTGATCTCATCTCAGTTCTTGTTTGGTTCCCTCTATATGTGCTTCCTCACATGGCCAGTTGGTGGATCTTCACTGGATAGTTTTGTATCAATGGCCTCCTTATTTTCCTTAGCAAGGATATGATGGGGGGGGGGGTAAACAGAGACTACATGTGCAAGATTTAGGAAAG
The DNA here is from genome assembly GCA_903813345.2 of Owenia fusiformis. Taxonomy (NCBI): domain Eukaryota; kingdom Metazoa; phylum Annelida; class Polychaeta; order Sabellida; family Oweniidae; genus Owenia; species Owenia fusiformis. The sequence goes on from CAIIXF020000004.1 coordinate 17,361,733, forward strand.
GTAAAATTTGATTAGCTGAAGGCTGTAAACAGTGATTCCTTCATAAACATTTGTTATATATATATATTATAGAGCATTTCATTTTACAAGGATGTGTTATGATGAATTGGGTCTAATATGGAGCGATGGGAGCAAGCATGGTGGATGGAGGTTCTATATAACTTAGGCTTTTCCCTTCCCTGAGTAAAAAATATGTGAAGGATAGATAAGCTGTGGTTATAAATGCAATTTTTTTTAATCTGATTGTAGAATTTTTTCTCTCGAATACAATAGAGATTTCAATAAGGTATCCTCTTAGAAAAGAACTGGTAAAAGATTGCGATCTCTCACGATTCACATTCTTGCTTTCCCCTTAACTCATTACAATCATTGCTATTTAATCATTACTTTCTTCTCAAACTGTGATTGAAATATTTGATTTTTTCAACCTTCCTTGATAACTTGATTAGGTCTCAAAAGAAATTCCAAGTAGCAATATTCTCTTTGTTTATTTTTTGCAATAAAATCATAATGTCTAGCTGTTTTTTCACAGCTATTGTGATTACGTTATCTGATGAGTATTTTATACTGTGATCGACGATTAATGAAAGAATATTGGCAATTTTCGCCTGAACGCAGTCTCTCTAGCATTATGACCTTATTAGGAAATCCCAGGGCTCTAAAGTATTATTTTTGACGCTCAGAGGCAATGTCTGGATTTCAGTGCCACAGTATGTCAAGTCAAGGTCATTTAATTATAGAAAATATAATTAAAGTCTTGAACAAAGGTTAATACCACTGATCCCGTTACAGAGAAGGATGACTTAGTGAATGACAATGGGCTCATTGACCTGCAAAATAGTTAGTGATTTATTTTAAAAAGCACAAGTATATAAGTGCTAAAAGAAAAAGACAACAAAGTGTGACAAAACATCAAGAAAATAACTTTCTTATAAGACTACAACAGTTATTATATCAGAAAGAATCCCAAACATCCCAAACTATGATCTAATATATAAAGAAACATTATCAATTATCCATCTACCTCCATTATTAAAAGGTAGATGCTTTTTAATAGATGATCGAATCAATATTGTATATTGGTAGAAATTGACAACTGTGGTTTTGATCAATTATGTTTTACATTAACACTTTCTTAACATCTTCATTTAGTGGAGACATCATAAGATGCACCAAATTGTAAACCTGTTTTTGTGTATAAAATACGAATTAGTGGCTTAGAACTTATTGACAATATATTTATAGGTTCATGACTATCATGTGTTTTTATTATCCATATCTTATCAAAATCCTTTTGAGAAAACATTGTGGTCTTGTATCCGAGCATATCTTAAAATACAACTATATTAAAAATAGTTGTGGTAAATATTTAGGGAAATTGTAGATTATATATATTCATGACACATGGTATTATCTTTTAGAATCATAAAAATATGGAATTGCCATGAATCCTATTGTGAAATTGATATAGATATCATCATATTTTGATAACTTAGCAGGAACATTTCTGAGCCAAAAATCTCATGTCAAACATGGAATAATTCTGTGGTTTGGGATATTATCACAATTGGACAAAACAAGATAATAAAAATTGTACTTATGAAAATATAGATTATCCTGTATATTCAATGTCAAATAGGTCATGTGAATTTTAAAGGATAGTGAAGAAAACTGCATTATGTATTTTACTCCAGTAGATTAGAGTATTTTGCCCTTTACAATTGTTTGATTCTGTTTGCTCTTCATCTCCTGATGTATTAGGCATTGACACTCAGGGTAAGTATTTTGATACCCTCACATCTCTAAGCCTAATGTCTTGCAAAGCACATTCTGACTTCTCTTTCCCTATCCTGTTCCTTGTCCCAACTTTTCTTTCCTTATCCTGACTTCTCTTTCCCTATCCTGTTCCTCAAGTTGTCCCAACTTCTCTTTTCTTGTCCCAACTTTTCTTTCCTTATCCTGACTTCTCTTTCCCTATCCTGATCCTTGTCCCAACTTCTCTTTCCTTGTCCCAACTTCTCTTTCCTTGTCCCAACTTTTCTTTCCGTATCTTGACTTCTCTTTCATTATCCTGATTTTTTTCCTTTTCTTAACTTTTCTTTCCTTGTTCTGACTTTTCCTTGTCCCGACTTGTCTTTCCTTATCCTGACTTCTCTTTCCTTATCCTGACTTCTCTTTTCTTATCCTGACTTCTCTTCCCTTGTCCCAAATTCCTTATCCGGACTTCTCTCTCACTGTCCTAACTTCTCCTTCCTTACCCTGACTTTTCTCTCCTTAACCTGACTTCTCTTATCTGACATTTCTTAGGAAAGAGAAATAAGGTTTGGTTTTATTGTTCTGGTTTATGCATTAATATTACAAAATGATTCTGTCCTGAGTATTTAATATTACCTTAAAGTCCCCGTCTAAGGTTTGAAAATATTTTTTTATCATTCATTTACTAATTGTCAGGACTTAAAAAGTGATTTTAGAGAAAAATTTTGAAAAAAAAGTTGTGAGCATTTCATTTCTCAAATATTCAAATTTCCCGCCATTTTTCAAAAAAAGTTGAAATTTCTTAATCATCAAATATTTCTTAGTGCATTTCAAAAAAGATTTATATTTTTAACACCAATGCAAAGGTTGAACAAAGGGCACACTATATTTCAATAATAAAATGCCATATTTAATGGGCCACTTCAATGTTTTAACATATCAAAAATATTTTGAAACATTAGTGATGTCACTAAGGTACCAAAAACTTTTTGAAAAAATTGAAATTTTTTTTCCAATGTCAATCTTTTCTAAATATATTAAACTTTCATAAAAATCCAATGTTGATTGTCTAACCAGGTAAAAAGGAAGAATAAATTATGTTTTAGATATCATTGTACCATTGGTTTCTATGAGAACTAAAATTTTGAAATGTATTTTTCTCAGAACCATTTTCATGCACTGATAAGTTCATTTCTTGCTTATTTATGAACCGATTTTCTTAATTTTTTCGGCAAAAAACATGGGAGGATGACTGCTATGCATTGGTATGAATTTTGGCTAATTAGAAGATATGAGTGACCTCTAAAAGTTGGTTTTAAATAAATTCACAAATTTTGGAACAAAAAGTCTATCAAAAACCACTTTTTGAAATTAAAAAAAAAAGTTTCACATATCACACTTTGATAACATTGGGTAAGACTACAATATAAGCCAAAGTGGTTTAAACTTTATATGGGGCCTTTAAGCATTTAGTACACATTCCCAAGAAACATAAAAGTGATTGATTATTTATTATTAGGTAATTGTCCCAAAGATATTGAGTGAATTAAAGATGAAGTATTTCTGTAAGCTGTGCATGTGACTGACTATGTTTTTTTTCAAATTCATTAACCGTGGCTGATTAATATGTTTTATCAGATTTATTCAACCTACCAACCAGCACATAAATCACACAATTCGCATATGTCTACTTATAAGATAGCGAGAAAAAAGATGATTTTGTAAGAATTAAGTGAAACATGCATCATTCAATGCTCTAAACTGTACAAATAAGCCTAAAAATATTGTATTTGTTTTACTAAAAAAGAGAAAATAGTATAATGGTGTGACGTCTCATACAAGATTTTTATCTCAGCTTTGATTAATTCCTTTTGATCGGGAAATTATTGATTTTCTTAGAAAACTTAAACAATAAAGAATATATTGTGAATAATCTTGTATCGGTATGTTGAAACTTTCCGATAATAATTGCTAGCCGATTTCCTTCCTTTGTTATTAATTAAATCTATTAGAATCATAAAATGTCTAGCAGTTTATGGTGACATAGTTTGGCTAACTACATCTCCGGCGTCTCTCTCTCTCTTCATTCTTTTTTTTAGATTGAGAGACAACAATTTTAGATATCTGACTAGATTTCACAAACAAATATGCATTTTGATTTGGGTCCTTGCCTATCTCTCCCATTGAGACCCATACCTTTCTGCTCACAGGTCGTAGAAGTTCTTTGAGAGAGTTAGGGTGTAGGTTTTTGTAAGAACTTTCCCCTCTTTAAAGATGCTTTAAATGACATATTTCATAACCTGGTAAGTCCTATTTCATATTAAAAGAATATAAAAAATATTAAGCTATGGGACATTTTTCCCATTATAGGTAAAAGGATGATATTGATTTTTTTATCCGAGCAGTCAGATAGTGCAATAAAAATGGAATTAAAGCAGTGTATGTCTTTCACAGATAACCCTTATGGTAATGACTTGGAACTTCACCAGGTGAAATCAATGGAATTATTTCTATCACACTTACTTTGATATACCTTCAGAAATTGTTTCTGTAGATAACCACGGTGAGTATCCAAGCCCCGTATATCGCCATTGTAGTATGACATAAAATTGTACTGAGTTTCACTAACTAAAGTTTCATTTTATATTTCAATTTTATCATCTCATCTCTCTCAAGGCCCGCTTCTAACATGAGCTCATTGCTTGCATTGTCATTGGCCGGGACCTGGATAGTCCCTGTGATTACTGTATCATTGTTCCGGATGTTTGGGCCATGGCATATGCTTGACCTTGTCACTGGTTATACTCTTATACACTCCTTTTCTATGTCACCGCCACAAACGGTGACACTATTATAGTCTCCAACCCTTTGTGGTATTTGTTGGTGTTTGGCAGTTAGTGTTTGGTGTATGGTGTCTTTAACAAATGGCAGGTATTTGGTGATTGAAAATTGTCATTTCTATATCCATAAACTTTTCTATGCAAATTCAGAATGAAGGAAAATTCTAAAAATGGCAGATTAGGAAAAACCTTAATGACCTTAAGGATTTAAGCATCTCCTGCAAATAAATAACAGTAAATTGATGCAACAAGATGTTACCACTTAGAAAAGTGTAACGATTGTTACAGATTCTGACACTGTGGACTGACATTTGTTGCCAGTTACATAAAAATGATAAGTCTTGGTGACAATAGTCCAGATCATGGTGACATAACGAGACATACTTTTAGTTCTTAAACTGTGAATTGTACTCATTCTAAAACTCATCACATCTTTCTGTTTACTAAAACATGGCAGAGGAGAAATGAGATGTCACAGTTTATAATGATGAATTGCACTTGTATATTACGTAGAACTTTCAAATTAAATGCAATCCAGCAGACATTGAAAAAAACTATTTGAAAGTGTTCCAAGGCGCACAAACCTAATCAGTTGTTATTTAGCAATAAATCGGGGAAGTTGTTAAGACGGCATGCTTGAACAATTTCTCTGTGTTAAATTACCATACTCGTGGTGACAATCTGATCTTAAGTGTGACTCAATAAACGCACTTTGATGTTTAAAATAATGATCTGCAAATGTATCCTTGTCAGTGATCTCCCCAGCATTAAAGCAAGTGGGCGCAGCACCCACCTGAGATTTTGAAAATAGGCTTGCACCCACCTGAAAATCTATTTGCACCCACTTGAATATGAGAAAAATCATGAAAATTTGGCATATTTTGACCAATTTTGGTCTGAATTGTGAAAATGAGAGTTTTGCACCTACCTGAGAAAAAATGCTGGGGAGATCCCTGCTTGTTGCCACTCTTTTATTATTTCATTTGAAAAGAAGAGCTCAAAATGGTGAGGATTAGTGAGAAAATTAGTTTCTCCTTTGAGGAGAATGTAACTCAGCTGATGCACCAAAGTATATAAGTATATGTAGTCTCTCTTACCTAGTCATATTAGACTCTTGCATCCCCCCCCATCTACCTTAGGAGGTGTGGTATATAGGAAAGGAGAGCTGGGCTTGATGCAAGACTAAGTATAAGTCAATGTTAAGTCTTTCTCTTAGAGATATGTTAAGATCGGCATGGTAGAACAGATTTTAGATCTATTTGTATAAATGTACATGTCACAAAAAGCTCCAAGTTAATTAGCCTCATTCATCTACTCTGCTTACCTTGATTACTCAAATTAAATCATTGCTTCCATAGGAAGGCCAAGTAGAAGAAATTTAGTCTTTCAGGTTGGCAAAAACAAATAAACAAGGTTTGGTTTAGAATATGTTTGATGATTAAGGTAGGCAGTAAATGTAATAATAAAGTATCAAATGCAGAGAATGTATCCTTTCTAATACATACATGAATAGTTACTTCATTTAATACACTTGGTCCTGATGCTCAGGGTAAATAGAGGATTTCCTAAGAGGAATTTAGTTCAACAAGATCTGAATCTACTTCTAAGTAAAATCAACTTTTGAAAAGGGTAGTTCGAAGAGAGACAAATAAACAAATAACTGAAAATAAGTAAAATCAACTAAGTATGACCTAGCTGACATTGAAATATGTTATGTATGAGATGACATATCATGAGATGTCATTTTCCATGTTAACCTCGACTGATTACCCCATCAAATGAGATTTTTATGGCATTAATGAATCTGCAAAAACATGAAATATCACTATTAGGCGCTTGCCTCCTTTATCAAAATGTACTCAATAAAGCATACAAATATCATCAATTTTGAATGAAAAGTTAGTTGTTTTTTATTTTTGTATAATTCAGATTTGTGATATAACAATTTGTCAATTTTATTTCTTGTTGATTTCTCTAATAGGGAATATTTTGCTTGGGAAGTCATGGCTGTTTTGACTTTTTTGCATTGGGTTGATATATGTTTTATTAAGCTCTTCAAAGATGGATAATCTTTCTGTTTACTTTTTTACAATATTTATCCATAAAGTTGAAGAAATATCTGAATTTCGTCGATTTCATTTTCTATTTTTGCTCAATCCTAGAGATCATTTCATGTACTTTCACTGTTGTCCTCTCCGTTCCATGTGATTTCATGAAATAAATATCAGGTTTTCCAGTTTTTTTGTAAGAGGGTCATAAATGTACTTATCTGGCTCATTAGAGTAGATTCAGATCTTAGTTGATGTAGAAATATGACAGATGGGATCATCAACTTTTACCCATGCAATGTGATAAGTTGCTTTTTGGATCAAAATTAAAGGGAAAAAGACTCATAGCCAGCTTTTGCTAAGAGAGGGAGGGGGGCTCACTTATTCAAAAAAATCCAGAGCATCACATTTGATAACTTTGGCCAAAAAGTGCTTGCAATATGCTCAGAATGGTGAAAAACTGCATGATTTTAAAATAATTTTGGCCAAAGGGGGGTCCCTTGAACCCCCAATATCTCTCCCCCCATGGCTACTGGCCTGAGAAATTAACTTTCATAATATCTTAAAAGAGAGCTTCTACTAGACTCTGATTCCCAGGAAATAGATCAAAAGAGAAAATTCAAAAAAAAGAAAAAGCGTTATGATGAAGTTTTGAATCAACTTTCTAAAATATGAATTATGAGATTATCTTCAGTATGAATCTATGAATATCTAAAGTTTTGGGAATTTTTAGTGCAACATTTCAGGATTTTGGAATTTTTTTTGCAATATTTAAAGGATTTTTCTGGATGATTTTAGAAAGCACATAGCAATATTGGGGGAGCATCCTTGTGTTAAGGAGGTTCTGCCCCTTAGAGATTTCAATGTGGGAGCCCTGAGGGAGCTGGGAAAACTCACCTTTCTCTAAAGAACAACCTGCAAAATATTTGTTATCTTGATACATGGATAGTAAAGCTACTTTTACTGACAAGATACTTGAAGCTCTCAAATTCCACTTGAATTTCTGTTACATGTCTTACTGTCAGTGAATTAACACATCTACAGCTATTCACAACTCTGTAGCATTGAAGTGATTTATGTCTGGGATTTAACTTACTGTACCAAGGTGGGCTTTATTAAGCTATTATAATGGGCTTTATCTGAAATGAAAGGCTTTGACTGGTTGAATTAGCTGTTGGCTGAAAGGCTCTGTCTGCTTAAATAGGTTTTAGGCTGAAATATGTTTTAGGCGAAATTAGGTTTTAGTCTGAAAGGTTTCATCTTGGAAGCATCATATGAAAGGAGGATTTATTTTGCTGAAAAGCCTTATCTAAATGAAAGGTGTTATCTGGTAAAATGGCTATTTGATGAATAGTAAAAACCCCATCCCAGACTTATCTGTGTAGTAGTGTCACTTGCAGCTTTTCTTGCTTTAAGGCTTTATCTTGCTGAAAGCTTTGACTTGCTAAAAGGCTTTATCTGGCTTTATCTTGCTGAAAAGCTTTGACTAGCTGTGAGGCTTTATTCTGCATGCTGAGAGTTAACAAGATGAAATACTTGGGTTTCCATTCTCTCCAAATAAAATCTGCACTGATATCAGTTAATCATTTAGAATAGAGCATATAACACATTTTATTTGCATGTTTAGGTGAAATTGCAAATGTAGTCACAGACTCAAGCTGATCATATTCCATCAATACTTTGAACTTTGAGTCAATAACTCGTTGGAGAAGTATAATCTTTCAAAAACACTCTCACCTAGGGTCTAACTTGCCCCAAATCACGACTTTTTAAAGTTTCAAAGGAAAAACATCCCGTGTTTAAAATGTTGATCTGTTTCTGGTTATTACATGCGAAGTTACACAAAATTTGAATGAATTCCTTGATTTTTTGTTATTTCCTAATAATTTTGAAAGTTTATACATCATGCGTATATATGTTATTCCTTGCCATTTCACTCTTGTCCTCTGTGATGTGCATTTTGGAATCTGGTCTCTGTAAGATTTTGTATGGGCATTAGGGGCAGAGATTGAAAATCTGAAAATGTTGGAGATTATCACCCAAGTCTAGTAGCATCTGATACAGAAAGATTGGACTTCCCAAATAAACAAATTAACCAAAGTGGCCAAGAACCTGTAAATATCATGTTATGGTGTTCTCATTTTAAAAGATGGAAAAGGGTGAAAATAGTAGAATTAGGAAGAAATAAAGAAAAAGAGGCATTTAGTTAAAACTCTACATTATGTAAAACTGCAAGAAAATCGGACACTTCATTCAATTATTAAAGAGAAATTGCAAGAAAAGGACAACACCATTTTGTAATATTATTCATACTAAACATTGTCAATGAACTACTGTAAAACCTTTGATTTTATCTCATTGAAAAAATATTTCTGGTAAGAAAGTATTCAGTTTGGCATTTGAGTAGGCATTGGATTATTTTTCATGAAGTTATTTTCAAAACATATTGAACATTATAAAGTTAACAATTATACAGTGGGCCTATACATGTTTGTATCTTTCCTTGCTTGTTTTCTCTCTATTCCATTTTATAACACAAGGAAGAACAATGACGAGATTTCAAGTTGCTTCCCCACTTTTTCTGGAGAAAGATATCAGCAAACCAGAGATTTGTTTCAAGACTACGGAAATGATCTCTGCTATCTAATTTTACTAAGTTGAGCATCTAAAGTTGTATAGGTATGTAGTAAAATGTCAAAAGGTGGAAAAAATGAAAAATTCTCTGGTTTTAACCAATTTTAGAGCCTGGGATTCAAGAGGTTAAAGTGTCAATCAGTCATACCCCAAGCTCTCTTTTAAAGAAGGAAGATCAAACAAGTATCAAAAAGGGTACATGGATATGTCAACCATCCTACATAATCGAAATAAATACACAAATCCATATTATAATTTTTCTCCCCATCATCTCTTAGGGAAGAAGCTGGGGGAAAAGCCTGTATCCCCACTGTCTCCTCCACCCCTTTACCATATCATTTCCTCGTTTTGGAGGGGTAAAGGGGGGGGGTAGCTGCTTGGTACAAGTTTTATTTTTGAGTCAATTTTTTTACTTATTTTTACTTATCATACAAACACATGCTGCATGCTGACCATCATTTATCATTGAACAGTCCCCACAAAAATGTATCATCTGCTGCCTTATCTTCCAGCAATTTATCAACCCTTACAAAATATTACAACCCTTTCATGGTTTAATGACGTCTAAACGTGAAATAATGAGAACAAGCTGGGATTTATATGAAAAATAATTAAAAATAGTTTTACATCTTTTAAAATTATGAAAAAACCTTGATTTTTGTCCACATTTGGAGAGAAATATGGAATTTTGTGTTTGACACGGATTATCACTGAGGCGGATTATTTGTTGTCTTTAGCTTATCTGTGGGTAAATATAGTCCTCCATCCTGCACTAATACATCTGGTCTCATTTGTAAATAACCAAATGTCCGTCTGCTCTTGGCTATTCCAATCAGATTCTCTCTAAAATTTGAATAAAGTACCTGGATTTCTGGCATTTTTATGGAATTTAGAGTCTTAACTACATGTCTGTTTGCTTTATTTCTTTGTAAGTCTTTAGATTTCAACCTGGTTTCATGTTTTAAATTATGACCTGGTCTCCCATAAATTTTATTTTTGTGATAAGGTTGCCCTCTGTGTCCATCTGTTCTTATTTGTAAACACTATGTGTCAGTGTGGGCTGTTGCATCAAAGTAAAGTGTGCCAGAAATGTGTGAAGATGATCTAGGAGAGTGTCATTCTTGGCCATTCTTTCTTCTGCCTCAGTAGGAGTAAATGCATCGTGAGATATCACAGCCTTCTCTCAGTGTCCTTCTAGAATGCCGTGAGTTACTTGGCAATAGCCTTCGATCTGATGGGGGCGTGGCCCGTCCAGATTTCGGCCAAAGTGATATGACGAATCAAATCCGTATTTAGTGGCGGGTGTAAGAACTCCACCAATCAGATCGCTCAGTTTCAAATAAGTAGCGTTAAATTACACCTGATATTCATAGGGACTCGTGGTCTTGCGGTAGAATCCTCGCTGAACATGCTGCAGGCCCGAGTTCGAATCCCGACGCCACCCTTTTTACTTTTTTCAACTAAATGATTGTTCTTTGATATTACGCAGAAAAAACAATTTTTATTTACATAAACTTTATGTTAGAGCTTGAAAATGTAAAAACAATATAATATGTCAACATATTGCGTTTTGGAGTGATGTGCAGGTTTAAAGTTTTTGATCACGTACCCTTCCCTTTTGGCATTTGCGCTTATATATTCAAGAGAAGTGTATACCATTGATAAAAAATAAACAGGGTGTATTCCTTAGTACTAAAACTGGAAGCGGGAAGAGTTTGTGCTACCACGATGATCCCGGAAGATAGACCGAACGATAATGGTACCTCGTTAGGAAAAAAGGATTTTTCTAAACTTGTTAAATACACGATCAAATCGATGGAAAACGGACTAGGTATCGACTACTTGTGTAGAAAATGAGATAAAGACGTGATGTGAGTAGATATTTACCCCTCGAGGATCAACAGGTTAGAGAAATCTTTAAAAGTGAAAAAAATATGTAGGTCATGTCGGACGTCATTTTCGTTTCATAAATTCAACTTCAAATAAGTCGGGTTTAAACGCATGGATTGCCAAGAAACTCGGTTATATATAACTTTGAAGCACCATGGTTGTAGTGAACTACAAATCATGTATAACATCGTGGGGAAAAGGTATATTTTCTAATTTTAGAAATTAATCAACTGTGATTGGTTAGAATTCTGACGTCATTGAATATATTAATATCATTATAAATCTAGGCCCCGCCCATTTGATCGGCAATCAGTGCAAAGTATATCAGAGCATTCTTGTGCATAGCATAGTCTGAGTATCAGAATGGAGTAAATGTGTCAGTTTCCTCTCTGTGTCTCTTATCCCCAACTTATCCTTAGGCCCTTGCAGGGGGTGAAAGGGGAAGGATATTAGGGAGGGGGTCAAACAGGTGAGGAAGGTGCAGGTCTCACATATAGTTTTACCATTTACTCATTCCAGCAAATCAATTACTCATTTTATCTGCCACCCCCTCTAATCTACGACTTAAATACACTGTATTGGGATATCTTACCAATATCATAATACAGTTAATGCTTTCGATATAGGAAATAAAACTTGAACAAATGAAACATATGATAATGTTGATTTACCAATAAGTAATTTGATGATGAATGGTCACCAGACAATGCCATGAGTTTTAGAGCTTAGTACATTATGTGAAGATTATAGGACTCTTTTACAGAGGCAGTATCAAACCATGAGAATGGGTAACAGGACAATAACGCAAGTAATACATAGTTAAGTGACCATCTATTGTTTTAATAAAGGCAACCTAAAGAGTCCTACTTATAGTGCTGCTTCATTATTTGGCAAGAACAATGCTGAAATATTAATGCCTCCCGTTAAATGAAATCTCAAAGTAGTAATAAACACAGAATTAAAAAGGCTGAATAGCAATAGCTACATTGGTGAACTCAATACACTCAACATTCTGATTTGAAATTCTATAGAAATGAGATTGGAATTCAAATTTTAATGAAAAATAGTGTGAAATTGATAATATGTGGGGACGGGGATTATTTTGAAGCTGGTCAGTCAGTGTAATAGTTGCTCATTTATAGTCCATTTAATGAATAGTTTTCAGACAATACAGCGATTAAGTCCTGACACCCAGCCAACACATTTGCAGAATGACATCATGGCATTCTGATGCTCATCTAATCTTTTTGTTGTTCAACTGGAGAAAACTGCTTAGAAATGAGATGAGATTTTATATTATACTTAAAAATGTTACTCAATTGTAACATTTATAATTGCATTCTATAATTGAAGCTTTATATTTGTATCATGCTGGTATCATACTAGATTTCTTGAACTATTTGTGAACATTATCATTATCATCATTGTCAGATTTTCAGAAGACATGATAATTATTTCATGTCTGAATTCTTTTCAAAATTTGAAAGAACTACATGATTTTCCTACATTTCTCTACAATTTAGAGTCTTATCTGCATGTTGGTTTCATTTATTCCAATCTTTTACTCCAAATTTCACATTATTAAAACAGCACCACCTTGACATGTTATTGCCATAGATTAATCTTCATCAACCTCAACATGTTGAAAGCTGAGTAGTGAACCTGAGATATGTGAAGAAAATGTGAAGATGTATTTGATTTGTTCCCATTCATGTCTTTATGGAATATAGAGTATGTACAGTACTAGATAGGTACTGGTTTCAATAATTCAATCTAATGCCTCCTATTACACCTTCCAATAGATTGACTTTGCCCACTTAAAAGGGAGCTTCATTCTCATGTTCTAGCTCTTGACACTTTTTTAGTACTAGATAAGTGACTACTGATTTCTAATGCAAATCTATACCCCCCCCCCGAGCATTCTTGAATGAAAGATAATTTTTCTCTAGAGACAAGTTTTCTGCTGTTAAAGTGCACAAAGGTAGTCATTGGTGTTATTTGACTTTTTGACCCCTATAATTTCAGTGTGTTAAGGAAATATAGAGAATTAAGTTCTACAACTGCAAATCTTATGACAATAACGCAGATGCGAGTAGGTAGTTACCAGTTTCACCACCAGGTGGCTCGTTCGGGTCAGATAGCATGGCGGGTATAGTAGAACGTTCCCTTTAACTTAAATAACATCTGTTTTAGTGGTTCAATTTTCATATAACCCTTGTGTATCTAATAGTTATGCAAATCAAAATATGTCCAGTAAATGAAAATGTTATCTGACCGATACAAGAAAAGATATTTCACTTTTTGTGGTTTTGTAACATGGGCTCTATGGAGAATCAACCCGAACTAGAAGTCACACTTTCAAAAATAATTAAATTTTCAAACTTGATAAACAATTTTCGAAACCATATTTCTAGATGTACTTTTACATGTAGATTTCAAATATAACATCGCTTTGACTGAATTTTGAATATTTAATGGCGTAAATCAAGGTTTTTTCTACTCGCATCTAGTCTATTCGATTCTCTATCTCTAGAAATACTGTCTCTTCCTTAATATAACTATTACGTATGCACTTAAAGCAATACATTATTTCAAGTGAAATCAAAACCAAGAATTAGGACTTACTCTCATTTAGATGCCCAGGGCCTAATTATGAGAATAACCTATATACAGAATTTTATTTTTAGGAGAAGTAACTGTTTCACTTATTGGGAATTGAGATAATTAGGAGGCATTCAGTATTTATACTGAGGACAGATTGTTTATTGCTGTGATAAATAAAGGCCATTCCCAGGTAATGTGTCTTTGAATGGACATTTTCCAGACCACCTTTCTAGTACATTCTAGTAAATTCATGGTACACTTTCAGCTGGATATATAGTTTCTTCAAATCTCATCTGTTCTTATGCTAGTCATTCTATTATTCACAAAGTGTTTTTATGGTTGCTTGTTTTAGATTTGTCAAGTAATGTGAGATAAGGTTTCATTTTGTTTGCTTGTTTATTTCTTGTTTGTTTGTTTGTAAAAGAAGTTATTCAGGAGTTTCAGTCACTTAACTACATTGTCATTCTTGCATCCTTATTGAGCTTCTTGCAACCTTATTGAGCTTCTTGCATCAGATCCTCACTATGCTTTAGATGACCAGATGCAGTCCCATTTCTTGCACCATGGTTCATCAGATCTTCAATATTCTCTTAATCACCAGATGCAGCACCATCATGAACAACCATGACATCTCAATTCTCATCAATGAGATCATGTTCCCAGTCAAACAGAGAGAGATGTGATGTACCAGGATATCCTATGCAACTTACAGCCTTTCTTGATATATCAAGGCACAACCATGCATGATGTATTATCTCAGGTGTAACTGTCATTTATACCAGACACTTCCCAGAGTATTACCCCTCAGGTGTTTCTTTGAATAAAAGATAAGTCATGTTTTGGGAATGTATACCAGGTATCATCACTCTGAGTGTATTGTAATTGCTATGGAAACATGTAACATGAATAGAAAGTTCCAAAACACTAAATCAGTATCACTAACTATCACTAAATTGATTGAAAAAAAAGTTTTATACTAAATAAGTACAGTTCAGTATGACATGTCTTGGTAGACTTTATGAGAACTAAAAGTGTCAAGAAGTGCTGTAAAAGTAATTTATTATTGATGTATATTTGATATTAAAAATGATTAGATAACTGAAAATGTAAAAAGTGTTCTTATTTCAAAGTGATCCCTTTGAAGTGTTCAATTTTAGGTTTAACTGCAGATATTCACCTGTGTCTTTGTAGGTTTAGGTTGTCTACCCACACAGGTTTAACTGTATCGGGGAAACCATTTCATAAAACTCTTCTGGAAATAGCAGATTGAACTTTTCCTGTGAACTTTTTCATAATAATGTGAAATAAGTAGTTGGAAAAGCAAGAATATTGGATCAGGATGCCGATAATAAGTCAGATTGAGATATAAGTTGGTTATCTTGGTGAGATGCCAGAACAGTGGTTAAATTGTCTGTAAAGTTGTGGTATTTCTGTATGGTGCCAGTTATTGACCAAAATTTGTCTCATACCATCAATAATGTGTTTTCTGTTGGTGGATGTGGGATTTTCATTCCTTTAAGAGATAAAGATTCCAAAGTACTTGTAATCGATACAAAATATCCAAATTATATATTTGCCATTTATGGAAAATCATCTTCATTACATATACCTCGTTATATGTGCACATGTGTTAAGCATCTCAAAAATACATCTGAAAAATATAAGTTATCATTTCCAATTTGTTTGAAATTGCTTCTTTAAAAGAGATCATCATCTACAGTCTAACTCATTCACTTAAGGATCTGACACTGAGAATGTTTGTAAGTCTTGTATTTAGACCATTGGAAAAGTACTTCATCTACCTTTTTATTTAAGTACATATGTTGAAAATTATATGAGATTATGTCACAGATACTCTGATATGCCCTCCCCCCTCCTGTATACAACCTCATTGTAATTCAGACTATGGTATCATCATGGTTGTCATAGATTGACCATTTATTGACCAGCTCCCTAATCCCATTCTATCCTGTCTCTTACAAATGACTAATTGCCACTTTCATGCTATTAATTATGGCAAACTCAAGCCTTGCATCTAATTTGATGGTTTGTCCTATTTTCATTTCACAACCAGAATTATTTTGTAAGTATTTATGGGAAATGTCATCAATCAGAGTTTAGGGAGCTTTGTCTTTGCCATTCTGGGATATGACCAAAGCAGAGAAAGTCATTATATTTATCAGTCTGTATTATAGCTTATAGAGTAGTTTCCTTCATGTATTAGATAAATAAATCAAAATGTATATTTATTCCCTTTCTAATAATGTAGTTTTTACTATGCTCTGACACTCAGGTTATGTTTTAGGGCTTTGAGACCAGATTTTCCCAAATTTTGGAATTTTTAAATTTTTTGATAAAAAGACTTTGATTGTCCAGATTGTTAAAAAAATCGACAAAGTTCAATATTGTAGATTCCCAGATCCATAGTTCATGTACTTTGTACATGCAGCAATCATTCCCTTATACAAGCCAGAAAAGTTATTGAGATTTTGTCAAGCTTGTAACTGACCTGGCTTATATACAAGCTTAAATCTGAGCAGACTTGAGGGTTTGTATGCAATGGGTCATGAGACAATGTCTCACCAACATGTGACAATTTGTTATATTGCATTCCTCCTTCGTTCATGTAAAGAGAGAATTATAACACAATAAAGAACATGATTGCCGATTTGTGGTAATTTACTGCACGGAACCTAAAAATGTAATTTCAGAGTATCATTTTATATTTTTCTAATTAAGAGAAAAACAGGAAAAGTGTGCAATAAATTGAAATGATGAGTAATATGATATTCAAAATTGTATAGAAATGCATGAAATTCTGTCACGTCTTTCATATTTACAATGAAAAACATGAAACAAGAATGATATTATAGGAAAACTTTAAGGGAGGGAAATATGAGAGAATATAGTAGGGTTTAGCACGTCATATATCATGCTATAATCCTGTCTGCTTTACTTGCAACTTGTTGGATGGTTCTTTTTGTTCTGATGTTTCTTAAGGATGTTTATTAAGTCTTTTGATGTCTTCATATTAGTTAGATATTTATTCAAAGTACCTGTCAGCATTTTGCTTTGATCTGAAATCAATCAGCATGTCACATTTGTTACTTACCAAATACCCCCCCCCCCCTTCCGCTATGCACCTCACTTTTCTGGATTTGAAGTTCCATTTTAAATCTGTAAAATAGATCCCTGTAAGTGGAATGTCTTTGGTACTCCAAAAAATGTTCCACTTGGGAGGTGTTTGATTTATACAGGTTTTACAGGTTTAAGTATATGGTTTGCAGGACTTTAAAGATGTTCTACTAATGGAGATGTTCCATTTTCAGAGGTGTTCCACTCTACAGGTTTTACTGTAATCTTAATTAGATAGGCATGGCTTAAAGTCTTCAGGAATTTCAGGAAATTTCAGGAAAAAATGGACCAAAATCTGACCCTATTGAGTTCAATACAAATCTGGGTTTATTTCTAGGGGAGGGGGGGGGGGGGGTACTAGGTGGTCAAACAAGAGTTATTAAATAAGGTCATATTTGATTTTTTCCCATGAAAATACTTTTTCTTCTAAATTTTATAGTTTTTGTAATGAGTCTACATTACTCTTAAAAAGCACTCAATCAAATCTCTTTTCCCAAAATTTCTTAAGAGGGAGGACCCACCCAAATCACCGCTCGCTTGGCCCGCATCTTTCGCCATTAAATTTTCAGGAAATTCGAAAGTTCTTGCTTTAAGCCATGGATAGGGGAGGGGGTCCATGCAAAACAACTTTAGGCAGGGGAGGAATTGAAATAGATGTATTTTTATGTAACATATGTTACATGCATTATGTAACAACCTCTTCACTCTTCTTGCAGTCATTTTCAAGGACATCAATATAGTTGAGCTGTGGTGTTTGTTGCACTAGGAAATCTAGTGGAGTTTTAATGTTTTCTCTGTTGTTGTCTGTATTGTTTTCCTCTAAACACATCAGTGTTATAAAGATAAGGCTGTGGCATTGTGATGTATGGCTAGTGTCTTTGTGGTCCACTGTTTATGGTAAATGATAAGGGAGGGCACACTTACTAACTGTGCAACATCAATATTTCACCATTTGTGACATTCAATATGCACAAAGGGCAATATTAGGAAGCAAACTATGATATGATATTTACTGTATAAGTGGTATTTATCTGAGTGGTTAATTTGCCTATCATTTCAACTATTTTAATTTTCCTAATGTCAAGAAACTTCCTATTGGATAACATTACGAAAAGTATATTTCCGACATTTAATTTTCCGAACATGGTAAAAATTAGGCTAGGCAATAGACAAATTAAATGATTTGACAAAATTACCACTTATACAGTTTATGATGTAATCTATAGAACTAATACTATATATTGGAAGTAGGTTGTATGCCTCGCCAAAACTACCTAATAAAACTTATTTAGCCTAAACTGGATTTGAACAATTTTTATCTTGACTATGCTCTTGTAGATAGATTGGTTGGTATTGATTGTTTGTTTATATATTTATTTATTTATTTGTTTTGCTGTTGTTACTTTGTTTGTTGTCTAATGGGTGAAATGTGATATCCATGAGATAAACGTTGTTATCATATCCCATTGTCTCCTGAAGGAGAAGACCCTCAACTAGCTAATGATCACACTTGAGTTTAATTAAGAAATTGATAAATGTGACACCTATACTTATGCACTTGTATTTAGTCCCCTTATCTTGGCCATCATGATAAACCATGACATTTCATTTCTTCTCAGCCCTGAGATGCAGGAGAGCCCAAAACTGAGTATCAGAGTGTACCTTGGCCTTTTCAAAACAGATACATTGATGTTACATTTTTGTCTTTTGATCTCTTTCTAATGGTATCATAGTATCATTATTACAATCAAACAAGCAAATAAACAAACAAACAAACAAACAAACAAATTACTGGGTTCATATAAATAAACAAACACATTTTAGTTTAACATATTAGTTTACCATTATACTCCAATGTAAATAACTATAAAGATAATACTTTATTTCACCATTCATTGTATTTCACCATTCTTTGGCATCATTCCTCTCTCGAGCAAGGGAAATTCATCTTCACATGCTCGATCCTCACTGCCACGGGAGCCGAGTGACCGAAGATAAGGGAAATTACATTTAGCAATGGAAACATGGCTCAGTAGTGACCAACTATTTTCCATTTTCTACATGGGCTAATAACCAGAACTGACATCTCCATTAACTCCACAAGTCTGTTGTGAACATGTTTTCTACAAATCAAATTAATTGGAGGTAAAAGTGTTAAATACTCTCCTGTTCTTCAACAACATCTGTGTATATCAATGATGATACCTCACACTTTGGATTGGCCTCAAATCCTAGTTCAATGACGAAACTGATCGACAACAGGCTGTTTAATATGTGTGAAAATCTAAAACACTTGCTGTTTCTCATTTTATTTTCTGCTTTAATCAATAAACAGATCATAGTTTTTAACAATCAAGGTAGTAGTGAGTTAAGACTAGCACAATGGAATTGCCGAGGTTTCAATGTATCTACTCTATATATTAAACATTTATTGTCACAATGCGATATCTTGGCTCTCTCAGAGCACAAACTCTATCCCTGTAACAGATTCAAGCTCGACTCCGTGCACTCGGACTTTCGGTGTTACAGCACAAGTAGCAAGAATCTAAACGATTTTAACTGTGGTAAAATATGGGGAAATGGTGGTGTTGCTATTTTCTGGCGTGATTCGTTGAGCAATTATGTTATTCCTGTTAAAAATATGTCAACAGACAGGATCGTTTGTCTAAAGGTATCAATAGTGCAAACTGCGCCTATTTACATATTTTCTGTTTACTTACCTCAACAAAATTGTGAAATTGACATGTACGATGATGTTTTATTCTCACTCGAACACTTTGTGCAAAAGGCTAGCATAGATGGCAGTGTTATAATTCTTGGCGATGTAAACAGTAATTTAGGTACGCTTACGGGTTGTAGGGGTCATGGTAATCCCTCATCTAATGGTATCAAATTGTATGATTTTATGCAACGGAATCTTTTAACTGCAATCGATATGACAGATTTAGCATGTGGTCCAAGACACACATTTGAAATGACTCGAAACAATGCTCTTCATGTTAGCTATATTGATCATGTCATTTTGTCTTACACTTTACGTGAATGTGTTTTATCGTGTACAGTCCTGGAAGATGAGCCTGACAACACGTCAGATCATCTTCCAATTCAAACTATATTAAATTTAAATGCTCAAATAGAACGTTGCCCAGATATTGAAGCCCCAAAAGGATTTGCTTGGAACAAACTCAACTGTAATGAAATAAAGGACTCGTACACTAATTCGGTTACATTGAAATGTAACGATATTTTACTTGAACTGCGTTCTATCTTGTCCAGTCGGACACTAAACGCAGCAGAAATTGATCATTTCATCAATAGAATAGTAGAGAGTTTAATTTTATCATCAAATGCTCATATACCAAAGAGGAAATTCCTGAAATATGTTAAGCCCTTTTGGAACTCCACTTTGACGTCATTGGCTAAAGATAAAAAGGCAAAGTGGCATAAATGGGTGTCTCAGGGTAGATCACGTGACCCTTCAAATGATGTTAGAAAACAATATAAAGAGTCAAAGAAAATATTTTCAAAAACCTATCAAGCTGCACAACTTGAGTATGAAAGGGAGGAATTAGAAAAATTATATACATCAGAACAGTCAGATCAACGTTTTTACTGGTATCTGGTCAATAAACATAGAAGATCATCAAAGAAATCTGTTAATCCAGTACTTGCCGACGACGGCCATTTAATTACAGATGCTAATGAAATCAGAGAACAGTGGAAGTGCCATTTCGAAACACTAGCAACCCCTTTAAATAAACCGACGTTTGATAGTCATTTTAAATACGAAATTGAAAACAAGGTCCAAACAATTTTTAACAGTATATCGAATGATAGCACTATTTTTAAAATTACTCCTGACATGGTTCATAGTGCAATAAAAGCTCTCCATTCAAAGCGTGCATGTGGTTATGATCAGATCAGCGCAGAACATCTAAAATATGGCGGGGATTCCATGGTCCAAACAATTTCAATCATCTATAATATTATACTTCAGTCAGTCTACATTCCATGTAACTTCTGTATCGGCACAATGATTCCTATTGTTAAAAACGGCAAAGATCCACTTGTAAAAGACAACTCAAGAGGTATTACGCTCATGACAATGCTTCGTAAATTATTTGACAACATTATTTTAACTCATGTAAAAGCACCCGTTCTAAATGCTATCCCTAATTTACAAGGGGCAGCTGTCGAGAAATGTTCATCAATCCATACATCATTACTTGTACAAGAAACTATTTCTGAAAATGTAGAACAAGGTAAAATGGTAGTTTTAACAGTAACAGACATCCGAAAAGCTTTTGATTCTGTATGGATAGATGGCCTACTTTTTAAACTTCACAAGTGTGGTATTGGCGATAAGATATGGAAAGTTTTGTATATGCTATATAAGCGGTATAGTTGCTCGGTTTTAGTAGGAGGTAAATGCTCTGACTTATTTCCAATATTACAGGGTGTCCATCAAGGCGGTGTCCTGTCCATGCTATTTTACCAACTTTATATGGCAGATATAATTGACTCCATGATTAAGCTAAACAAGGGATCAACCATAGGTTCGTTAAGTTGCGTTAGTCCTTCATATGCCGATGACATGTGCATCTTGTCGAATTCTTTTGAAAACATGCAAGTGCTACTTGATCTACTTCATGCTCATAGTAATCAGTGGAGATATGAAGTTCATCCCGATAAGTGTTCGTTTCTCGTCTTTAATAGTAAAATCGAGCTAGGTGCAACTCAAAAACTTAATATCGGAGGTAAATCAATTGCAAAATCTGACTATGTGAAGCATGTCGGAATCCCAATTTCAACAAATAATGATATTTCGGATTATGTACAGGATAAATGTAAGAAGGGCAAATCGCAGTACAATGCTCTGCTCGGTATAGGTAGTGGCTGCGGAGGCCTAATTCCAACATCTGCATGTCAAATATACAAAACATATTCCATACCTACAATGACATACGGTGCCCATATTATCAACTATCAACAGAATGATATAGTTGTTCTAGAAAAGACACAACGAGAAATAGGACGGAGAATTCAATCTCTGCCTCACTCAGCTAGTATTCCCATCTCAACTTTGCCACTAGGCCTAATGGACGTTGAATTTTATATTGACTTTTTAAGAATGATGTTTCTCTGGAGTTTATTGCAACTCCCGAGCGCAAATATATATAAATGTCTTTTCACAATGAGATTTGTAAAAATGCTGCATGTTAACAATAAATGTAATACCTTCTCTCCAATAAAATGCATGTTGCTGACATCAAAAAGGTATGATTTACATAACCATGTTCTAAATATGGTAGACTGTAAAATGTTCATCCCCAAAAATAGGTGGAAGAATATTGTGTATAGAAAAATTGCAGCCGTTCAGATGCAAAGGACATTTTTCCAATCGCTAATGTACAAGGGCCTAAACTATTTTAGAATGGGTAACTTTGAAATTCTGAGGCCATTTATATGGTGGAGAGTCGCAAGACTGTTCCCTTTTGCTTTAAGTAGTTGTAAAATAATGGTGAAACTGCTAGCAGATGAACATGCGCTTAGATCAAAATATAGAGGTTCCGAAGATAAATCAGTTATATGCTCAATGTGCAGCACTTATGAAAAAGAAGACGTAGAGCATTTCTTACTTAAATGCCCAGCAAATATATATATTATATATAGAGAACAACTTAGTAATCATTGCTGCGAATGGGGTATCCAAATGAACACTAAAAACATTCTTGGCATAGGAATTGAAGAGTTGCACTTTACAAACGAACAACTACTTGTATTTTTAAAAGATATGGCATATATAGTTATGCAACAATATTTGTGTCGTCAACGGTACTTGACAAGTTTACAAACTTAATGTAACTTTATCAGCGTGAAAGGGTGGCCCTCAAGGGAGGAACATGGGCCGACCAGGGATTTTCCCTTAATTAACGGTAATATGCAATATGTATTTATTCTGAGTGTACCGACCTTGGGGAAGGTGCAATAATAAGCAATGCTTCATGTTGTTTTTTCTGTTTTTTTTCCTTGATTGGTAGTTGCAACGTCAACGCGGCAGCCTGACGTATTTGCAACAAACAATTATATCTCTTAAGCAGCCTATACATTGTAGTTTTACTCGCATATTTGTATTTATATTTATGTACATTTACTATACACACTAATTTAGAATTGCACCATAGGGCAACACCACCTTTCTTCAATTTACAAAAAATTGTATATTTCTTTTACTAGCTTACAAGATATTGAAAGCATCTCATACTTTCATACAGTACTGCAGTACCGACCTTGGGGAAGGTACGATGATACGCTATGTCTTCCTTTTAATTTTTACAGAAAACGCATATGTCAGTTTTTATTAATCTTAAGAGTGTTAAGTAACATGTCTATCTAGGCCTACGGCGTGTGTCTACGCGGTAGCTAGGCGTCGTCGTCAGTACAAAAAACAACAACAAAACAATGAATGTTTGTAAATTATAGTCATTTTTTATAATTGCGTTACAATTAGGTGCTAGGCCAATCTTGGTCGGCGGCGTGCGTCTACGCGGTAGCTAGGCGTCGTCGTCAGTCAAAACAACAGCAATATTGTTTGTTTGTAAATAGTGATTATTTTCAATTTTACATTTACATAATTTGTATACATGTATCTCCTTTATATAAAGGGCAATAAATATATACATACATACACAATAGGATCTTGCATGGGATTAGGCAAGTATGAGGCAGTTTTTTTTTTACACTGAAACTATTCAAATGAAATATACTTTCTTTAGCCTCATTTTGCCTCACTCAATTTTAGACCTAGCTATGTCCCTTATCTTGTTAAATATATCCCCCTCCCTGCCTCTCCATATGGCTGTCTCCTCCAAAGGTAGATATGAAATTCCTTTGCCCTTAATTTGCCTTCTTTTTGACCTTTTGGTAATCAAGTTAAATATATTCAGCCCCCTCCCCTCTGCCCCTCCATATGGCTGTCTCTTAATTCTCATAAGGCACCATGATTACATGTTCATCCAGGTTCTGCTTGTTTTCTCAGTAAACACAGGCCATATTGAGACAGTTATCACAATATGTGCCATATGGTTCTTGTGATGTCATATATTTATACAATGATGTCATATATTTACACAATGATGTCTTATAGCTCATCCTTCTAAATATCATTAGTGTCACTTTAAATCCTATTACAACGCAGCAGCAATCTATGTTTTGGATATAAATTAGAAATTTATGTTAATTCAAATGTAATAGCGATTTGCTTGTGTTTTTCTTGGCATTTCTATTTTTTATGAAAAAGCATGAAATGGTTGGATGATTTTGTGAAGGATGTTTTTGTTTACTCATTTGTGAGATACATTCTTAGAATGATGCAAAGGTTTATTCATAGAGATATGTTTAGAAAATAAGCAGTCTGACACAAGAGGTGTTGTTCCATCTCTCTGAGAATTTGTCACATGATCAATAACAGCCAATGAGATTCTATACATTTTGTGCATTACTAAGGGGATTGTGGGATTGGGCATGGTTTTATTTTTCTTTATTCTTACAGCTGGGGTAAGAAAACAAACTGGTGATTGGTTGTGTATCTGTATCTCATAGGGGTCAACTCAGAAATATATATGTTCTCACAATTAATAAAATAACTAATAATTTGACCCCCTCCCTATCGATGGAACTTTAAATTTTGATCGAAAAAACATAGCGGTGATTATATTCTAAAAACCTAGTGTCTATCCAATTAAGTTTCAAACATTAAAATTTTGTGCTGATCCCTTTACTTACAAATTAGAGGCATATGATACCATTTTATGCTCACTAATTTTAACATCAGATCTGGTTCCAAAAATCAGATTCAGTGTTCAAAGATATTATGAAGAATAGAATCTTCGTGATTTGAATACAGATAAACCATTCATTGTGAAATGAAAAAAGCAATTGGTATCATGTCCTATTTGACTTTGTGTGGCATTCAAATATGATGATTCAATACAAAAACAGGACTGCAAAACATTGAATAAACATACATCATCATGATCTAGTTATCCGTTTGCTTTTTATTTTCCTATTTAATTTTTGCACAGCCTCCTGTCCAATTATACTCAGATCCTGGAGTGTGAAGTCCCTTACAAAAATCTCATGCATGAACCACCAATGTGTCTTAGTATAAAATACATGTATTTACAAATTAAGTTAGGATTGATCAGAATCATTCATGCCTGATATTTTCCTTGGTTTTCCTCTCTTTTGAGATGATTTTACGTGTTAATACACAACCTAGTTCTGTTCATTTTTTGACTGGTTTAACATGTCTTTCCTAGACAGGTGGACCACACAACAGTTTCCCTGATTTCACAGTGAAAGGCAGGATTGATATTTCTTCAATTACAAAAGATTCATATTGAATCCATTAACTCCACACAAGCCTGTCAAACCACACATTTTCAGCTGTTTTTCTCTATTTTTTATTGTGGACTGACATATTAATTTATGCAACTACATTGTGAAATATGTTATAATACGGATGATTTTATCAATTTTTATCAATATTTTACTCATCAATCTCCAATAAATTTTGAAATTTTAAACTAGTAATAAAATAAAACTGGTTGCAGCCAGAGAAGCCTTCAGAACCAAATTGAAAAGGGAAAGCCATCTCTGAAGAACTACTCCAATGTAGGAGGTCCCATAGAGCCACCCATCGCCATACTCGACGGAGGAAAAAATGAAGACGAACATGATAACGGTTGCAGCTATGGCTTACCCTTTTCAAACTCCCCTTTTCAATAGTATGGTTTCTCTTCTTTGAAATAGCTTTCCTTTCCAATTATTGTTAGACTCTAGGCCCAGAGTAAATTATTACATACTGAGCCCTAATGTCTTTCTTGAAATGAAACAAATAAAAATCATTGGAGTATAATTACTTTTGTATAATTATGTTATAATATGCAGGGATTCACCCCAGCATTTATTAAGCAAGTGGGCACAGCACCCACCTGAAGTTTTAAAAACAGTACTGCACCCACCTGAAAATCCATTTGTACCCACTTGAAAATGAGAAAAATGGGCATATTGTGACCAAGTTCAGTCTGAATTGTGAAAATGAGAATTTTGCACCCACTTGAAAAATTAAAGTATATTGAATAATCTAAGACATTCAGGATATCCTTCAGCTAACATATATCTTTTGTTCTACAGTTTGATTAATTCAGTTTCTCTTCAAAAGAAGATAATAGATTCTTCCATTATGGATAGGTCATCGGGTCTCTACTATTCTTCAGATTTCTATAGTAAATTACTCAAAATGATGGATTGTTATGCCGCATGTAAATGATTAAATGCCAGGGCAGTAGTGATTGGCTCTCTGTTGAATTGAACTGTGCAGTGCAGGTATTACATTTTTATTCTTTATATTGAAATGAGATTCTATGTTATCCTGGCAATGAAAGAGAGAGGGGGATTTATCTTTTGTGACATACCTGATTCTTTCTTGATGTAATCTTGATGCTTGTATAAGTTGTAGAATATTCTGATATTCATGGCATCTCTCTCTGTTGCATCAGACAGATGGACAGAAATCGAAAAAATGTGGCTTAAAGCATGATGGCTTTAGACAACCTCACTGGGAGATTGCAACAGAAAGATGGATGAGTATTAGAATGGATATAATATTTATTACATGTATGTTAGGGGTCCCGCGATTCATCGATATATCGATGCATCGGCTCGTTTGGTGACGATACGAGCGTATCGATACGAAGACTCAAATATCGATACACCAAAAATATTATTAACATACCTTAAATCCATCATATTTTGCCGAAATCTACTGAATATTTGACTTTTTTGAGAAATTGTTTTTATATTTTTTGTTTGGTTTCTCACTGGACATGACACGCCCAAAATGTTGTATAAATGCGAACAGAATGCTTAGCGGATTGACGTCAAAATGCGAACAAATAACTTGGGTCTTCTATGTCTTCGTATATCAACGTACTTTTGTTTTATAATTCTATTTACTTTTTGACAATTTAGTATGAATAAATATAATCTTTGAACTTTTTATTGGATAGAACGCGTTAAAAAATTTGCCTACTAATATTGATAACTCTATTAAAAAACCGAACAATATTTACGTTCGGAGTATTAATGTTGACCGGAGTTTAGAAATTGAAACTTTTTGAAAGTTTTGAACACAATTGATAGAATTATGGCCGTGTAAGCATCAAACATGGGTAGTTGTGTTATCCTTATATCCCCCAATAGAAAATCTACTGTAGTACTTTGGAACATTCCTCAGTAAAGGGAAGGCACCACCGGACTTAAAAAAATTGCAAAATATGAATAGCTTATTAGTGACTACTACGCAGGTAGGCTTGATACTTGACTATAGTTTTTATGCTGCATCTGAATCAAATGTCACAGCACGTGATAGATTTTCAACTTGACCTCAGCTACGTCAGTGTTGCACCCCCCCCCCCCCCCCCCCCCCCGGTTCAACTACACTATTATGTATCGTATCGTTGCTCGTATCGTGACTTGAGTATCGAGATACGTATCGTATCGTTTCATCATGTATCGTGGGACCCCTAATGTATGTCCTTAACTAGAGTCCAATGAATTTAATAATTCTAGCTTATGGTAGTAAGAATATTTCTTATTGATGTAAAATTTGATTTGCGAATATAATGAAATTGTGATAGTTTATATGCAAATGTAATTTTATGTTATTAATAATTTAAAGAAGTTAGAATGGGGGTGTTGTGCTATAGAATTGAATTATGGGTAGATTAGCTCCAAGGGAGCAGTTAATTAGTCATCATGTGAAAAGATGTTAGATATTTTATATGTGTTGTGGTCAAAAGCACAATTTGAACCGTAGCATCAATAATTTAATTGTACCATGCAGAAAAAACCAATGCAATCTGAACACTCCTAGGACGGGCCAAATGTTTTTAGAATAGCAGGTGTTCACATTTCAGTGCAGGGTTTCATTAACAAGCGAGTCATTGGGTGGGAATCAAAAGTGTTCATATTGAGAGATGTTCAGATTACAGAGGTATAGATCTTTTTTTGCAGTAATCCTTCCCTATAATAAACGAGATAAGAAAGATAAGGGAAAGAAGAGCCATATATCTTAATCTTACATCAAACCATTCTTACCCCTCCAACCCCCCCCCCTCCCCCCACTTTATATACACCCCCACCTTCCAAAGGCAAGTAGACAGGAGAGGTAATTCAGAAATGTGAAGAAAGAAGAACACCATATATAGACTCATATAAGCAAAACAGAAATGAGATCCTAATGAATTCCTCTGAATGAATTTTTGTAAGGGTAAATCTGAAAAAAATGAGTAAGGATACAGACTAAATATGATTGATGTATAAGCCTAAAACAACTTTATTACACATAACTCACACCTACCTTACCAGTATACTTAAATACAACCGTGTGTCATAATGAGCATATGGGGGAAATATATGGTTGGATATGAAGAATATCCACTGGAGAATGAGTATCCATTTTGGTGAGGGTCATTTCATGAACTCAATCAGAGAATCAACCTTGAATGACAAAAAATTAATGTTTATTTAGAGTTATGTGTTTGGTAGATGTTTTATTTGAGAGGGCTTATGTTTTGAGATATGGTGCCAAGATTGCGAGGCATTTGTCGTACTGCAATCTCTTTCCTCTGACATCTCTATTGTGATGCCTGACAACAGACTGCATCTCATTTACACAGAAAATTAAGGGACTTAACTTGTCAGATTTCTGGAATTATTGTTTTTATTATCGTAATGTTTGAAATCTCTTTAAAAACATTGAAATTGCTTATAGTGAAGTTAAAATGAAACCTTCAAAACCAGACATGATAATTGATATTTGGATGGAAAAATAAAATTGTGGTATTAACGGCTGTTGTGAAATGCCATAACCTTTGTGTTTTGCTTCCTCAAGTGTCATGGCTTATTGCTTAACCTCTTACATACAGAGCATTTTTCTTTTTTGCTTACTTTTGCAGTATTGGCATCTTTAGATATGCTTGATGTTCAATTTGGTAATAATGCACCCCCCCCAAAAAAGAAAATTAACAGTCTGAAACCAGGTACTGTATGGTACATTAAGCATATTTTATGGTACTGTACAATAGCCAAAATGGTACTGTATGGTTCTGTTAAAGATTGGATGTATACTGAACATTTAATAAATATTTTGTGTCAATTGAACACAAATTCAGTGTCAGATTTTGAGGCATTTTATTGAGTAATTCTGTGACTGACATTTCCCATGATGCAGTAACTTTGGAATAATCCCATTGTCAGTTAATCATGCAGTAGTTCCAGGTTAATTCCATTCTGATACTCAAAGCATCAAGTACATTACAGTAAAACCTGTATATCTGAACACCTGGCTAATCCGAACACCTTCCAATTTGAACACTTTTTTTCGGTCCCATTTTTTCCTCCCATTGACTCCCATGTTAAAAAAAACTTGAAATCTGAACACCTCCTAATTTGAACAGTGAACAACCAGATTTGAAAAAGTGACCTGTCTAATCTGAACATTTTTATCAGAAATCAAATGTCTGGACATTTCAATTATAGACAAATATTGAGTCAATGTTATAGTTGTTATTTATCTTTACATATACAATGTAATCAAAGAACCAATATTGTCCTAACTAACTTATTTAGTCTCAGTGACATCCCTAATTTGTGGAAAACAACAGGATGTTTTGGAAAGGTGTGAATACAGGAGTTAATTGGTTTATCCTTATTGTAAATTAACTGGATGTTTTTGATTTGGATTATGAACTTGACTGTTTTATATCCCATGGGTCTGTTATGATAGCTAAGATTCAATCAGCAAATGTTTTATAATCACAAGGACAACACAGACGACATTTGCAGACAAGATTTAGAAAAGAACTGAATGTTTTTGCTTTGGATTAAGAGAAAGGTGAGAATCTGGGAGATAATTGGTTTATCCTTATTGTAAATTAACTGGATGTTTTTGATTTGGATTATGGACAGGTCTTGACTGTTTTATATCCCATGGGTCTGTTATGATAGCTAAGATTCAATCAGCAAATGTTTTATAATCACAACGGGACAACACAAACGACATTTGCAGACAAGATTATATCACAAGAAAGAGAAAAAAATTCAACTTTGTAATATCCTATCACTAAAATATCTCCTAAAAGGCATACATCTGACATCCTGAATGCCCTTGATATTTTGAAGGATTATACATCATCTCGAATGAACACTCATGAAAATTTTTTTTTACTTGAAGAGGATATCTACTCAAATATTGCTAATGCTAAAAATGCCAAGAAACAAACAACAATGAAGGACTTTTTCAAGCAAAAGTAAAGCAGTGCTATATTACCATAATATGGGATAAGTCATTTGATAAGCATAAGATTTCATTCGAGACTATCATATACTTTTAAAGTGTATTACAAAGTTTTTACAAAGAGTTATTTTACTAAAACGATGATATTGTTCAAAATATAAATAAAACATAGCATATAGGCTATATGACTATTGTAGAATTAACTCATCAACAACATTTATTGTTTTCTGACTTAGTATTAAGTGTTCAATATAGCGGACTGAACAATGAAAATCCCCCCCCCCAACAAAATCCTCGAAATTTGAACACCTGCCAATTTGAACGCTTTTGGCTGGTCCCGTGGGTGTTCGGATTAGACAGGTTTTACTGTATGTTGAATTGACAGAGATGGAAAATGTGTGGCTTTCCAGGATGGGTTATTTCATGGTTGGACATCTCTGATACTCAAATCATCTCTCTCTGTTGCATTGACATTGATGGAAAAGATGTGGCTTGCCACAATGGCTTATTCCATGATCACATATCCGAAGCTACGAGCTACATGATTGAAAATCAAACGAGTACCATGATTAGAGAGAAAGTGACAAAACCACTGAATATGATTAATTAATTCAAAAAACGATTAAAGGGAATATGTTTTAGGGTGATATTGTCACTTGTATAATAATCCCATGCTTATTTTCTCAAAGGTTAGGTTAGGACCCACGTCATATAGTCAGTGTGTCTATTGTCTAAAAGAGAACATTTTATGTGGAATAGCTAAATTAAAAAGTCTGATTAGTGATAACCGTTATTTCGTTTTCGCTGCTGCTGTAATAGCATTAATTATGCCACTGCAATGATCCCAATAGCCATAATCATGTCCTCTCTGGAGACAAAATGTCACCACGCCATATTTAAAATGCAAAATAAAGTAAAAAGGAGAGGAATTAGCAAGTAATAAAGTACATAGCCATGTAGTCAAGACTCTAAATTGTATGGAAATATCAGAAAATCTTGCAGTTCATTCAGATTTTGTAGAGAAATTGTGTAAATAAAGATTATTGGATGGAGGTTTCATTGACCAGTAAGTCGATTATCTGTCCTGACAATAAGATGGACTGGGCGTGAAATGGCAATTCGTGGGTGGACTGATAAACTGATGGTCAATATAGGACAGTAAAACTTTGATTGCGAACACTTCTAATTGCCAATAACAAATGTTAATACCCTGCATGCAGAGTCTAGTTAAGACAAAGCTTTCTTTTAAGAAGTGAAGTCAAACGAATGCAAAAGGTAAAATGTTAATACCTCTCAAATATGAACACCTCTTACCATGAACACCTCTCATATGTAAACACATCTTAAAATGAACACCTCTTAAATGTGAACATCCTTTTATTTCCAAAACCACCATACATAAACTTTTTACATCTTTCTTCCATGCAATTTCAAGTTCATCTTGGGTAGTTTCGTAATAAGAATGATATAGCGTCTAATTAAGCACAACATGTCCCTTTAATCAGCCTTAGACAGGAAAACTGAGTGTGATCATTTGTTAGAGAAATTGCTTGATGACCTTCTTAAAATATATGATATACAAGGAATGTCTCATATAAGGTACATAAGGCATAGAATGTTTCCATTTTTCACCATTTTGAGCACCTTTCAAGTGATTTTAGCCAATTTTGGACCAGCATTGTCAAAAATAAACGCCCCTGGAAATTTTTGAAAAGTGAAACCCCTTTGCAAAAGCTGGCTACAGGCCTGCTTGCGCAGATCTATTGTATTAAGGTCCAATTTTAGAAATTCAGTTTTGGACATTTATTAACAGATAAGTAAATGAGAATTTTGAGAGCCAGCTGAAGAAAGATCGTTGAGTTCCATGATAGTCGACTATATAGACTTGAGTTGAGTTGTTTCCTTCTTAAAACAATATTTGATCCTATGATTACAATCAATGTTTCTTACACCTGGTAGCTGTTCCCATAATCCCTTTCATACACCATGTGATCAAACCAACCAATCAGAATTAAGAATCTATAATAGTTCAGCAGATAGAACTGGGATTTCAGCATATCTTATTGGATGCTTTAACAGACATGGTTTTTGAGTTAAGTATACCTCCTAGAAAATCTAGTTACAATTTAGCAGAGCATGTTCTATTCAATAGAAATGGTTTCCAAATGAACATTGAACGGAAACTTAAAATAACACTTTTAGACTTCTGGCGAGACACATTATATCAATTTTGATTTTTGCATTTAACCAATGGAATGGAAACAAGGTTGCTGAATAACCCAGATGCGAGTAGAAATAATCTTGATTTACGTCATTAAAAATTCATTTGATATCTACATGTAAAATTACATCTAGAAATGTGGTTTTAAAAAGTGTTTATCAACTTTGAAAAAAATTTTTTTTGAAAATGTGACTTCTAGCTCGGAGAGATTCGCCATAGACCCCATGCTATAAAATCACAAAAAATGAAATATCTTTTCTTTCAGTGGACAGATAATATTTTGCTTTACTGGACATATTTTCATTAGTATAAGTATCAGACACATAAGGGTTATATGAAAATTGAGCCACTTAAATTGATAATATTCAAGTTTAAGGGAACTTTCTTATATACCTGCCATGTTAATTGACCCGAATCAGCCACCTGGTGGTGAAACGGGTAACTACCCACTCGCATTTGGGTAATTGAAGTGAATTCAATCTTGATTCTGTAACAAATAACTGTGTGATTGTACAGGATATTATGTAGAGATTTGATTTCTTGATTTGGTTTGTTTATTGTAACTAGTATTCTAAACCTACTAAAAACCATTTTGTTAACTAATATCTAAATTCTTGGAGGATAGAAAATGATTATTATTTTGTAAGAGGTTGAAGATCATAAAATTGACTGATTTGTGCAAAAATATAATCATATGCATAGTACATGTACACTGTACTACACTGTATATCCAGTCAAGAAAAATACATAATTCAAAGTAATGAATCCAACAGATTATCTCCCATTGAGATTTAGATTTAATTTGAATAATGTTGGTATGATTTCTTTGGATTGATATGTTGTTATTGAGAAAGAAAACTCTGAATCAATATGAGTTTGTCACATTACCCTCTGAAAATTACAGATTATTTGATGCTGATTCAATCTTAACCATCTCAAATGAAGTAAATGGACTTAAAGTTGAAATGTTAGATTAATTTTAGTGACTTATAGCCAAGAACTGTTATGATTTTTATACATGTACTTTACATTCTGATTTGACACACAGCCTTTAAAGAATGTCTTCAAGAGTGTGAATAACTAAAAGAGTATAGATGATCTTTTTGAGCTTTTGCGGCAAAGGATAATAGTTAAGTAAAAAATGCAGAACAAAAATTGGATTATCAATTTTATCATCTGGAGTGGAAGAATTTCATCTTGGCATGTTATTATCCATAATTCAATAAAGATCTTAGAGAAAGTTGTGAGTCATATCATATGTCATGTAATCATAACATGTCATGGAATTCTAATTTGTCATTTAGAGGGAATTTGGATGACAGAGCAGATACGTTTCTGGTTCTATATCAATGTATTAAGGCATCATGCAATTTCTGTATGATGTATTTTAGTGTGAATTTTAGATAAAACTCATTTTCAGATAAGATTTACTGCCCCCGCCCATTCTTTTATTCAAACAGAAATCATGTCAACTGTTCTCTTAGGCAATTGCCTGAAGTTAAGCTTGAGGCCACAGTTTTCAAAGAAGGGTCAAAGCATTTCACTTGAGTACAGTCTTTTTGCCCTTCAGTTTCCACAGTTATCTTCCCCTTCCCTTCCCATCCCATCCCATTTTTCTTCATGATCATTGTTGAAGGAATGCATACGAGTTAAGGGAAAGATAACACAGAGATCTTCGGACTTAATCAACGCAAAGTAAATTAGGAAAAGCTATTTGAAATCTAAATATTGACACACTCGGACTAACTCTGTGTTTTATAGAATTTGTGTATTGGCATTTAGATATTGTTCCTCTGGGATGTAATTATCGTTATTGACTTTCTCGTGCTGTCCACGGACTCTCCTTCTCATATTTAACTCTGGTCATGTACTTAGGTTAACCCCTCAAGAGAGAAGCATTTCTGCCTGATGTATTTTTCTTATTGATTGGATAACCATGGGAGAGGCAAAAATTAAAGTGCCCATCAGGCCCATAGCCAGCTTTTGCCAAAGGGGGTTGAGTTTTTGAAAAATTCCAGGGGGTTCAAATTTGACAATTCTGATCAAAAATCTTTTGAAAGTGCTCAAAATGGTCAAAAAACTGCATGATCCCACTATAATCTGGTCGGTAATTTATGCAATGAATGATGGTATTTGATTGTTTTGATGCTGACAAAATCTTAATGATCTCTAATATAGCTTTCTTGAGAGTTTGAATATAAAATTGATGTTAGTAAATATATATTTCACGATTCCAGGGTACAGGCTAGATGAAAGAATTGATTTAAATTAAGAGTTAAAATGAAGCTCAGCTCTTGCCAAGGGTTCCTAGTAACTTACCTTTCAGCTGAAGAGATCAATTAGCAAGTTGTAGAAATATGAAGAACAAATATTGTGTTCTTTTCATACCTTCATTCAAATTAGAGTATATTTTCCTTGTCATTACAGATGATCTGACTTACAACATTGCTTTAATAAGCGACTGACTCACTTATCTCTGTTGAAATTTGATTGATCCGACAGGAGAATGATTCTTATTTAGGTAAATTGGTTTGTTAAACAGATAGTTTTCCACTTGTGATTGTCGTTAGTAAGAAATCTATAATACTTATTTTCTTATTCGATTGGTTTTCAGTTTCTTTAGTGGACAGCCGCCAGTTTGTCTGTCTGAGAGGTTTACTACGAAACCAGGATATGTTTTCTACTAATGATAGCATCAATTTTGCACCAAGGGATGATTCTACCTTAATTGAGCAAAATGAATATATTCATAGAAATTTGAAATATAATTGACATAAAATTAAAGGAATTTCTGTTTGAATTTTATTAGTAGACTCAGACATGGATAGATTTAAAAGGAAAGTCCAGTTTTTGTGTTACCCATAATACAGTGTATCAAAGACTAGCAAGTGTGAATCCTTTTGTTTTTTTAACGAATTTTTTTCTAAAGATAATCAGAAGGTGTAATTGCCTATCGATGCTGAATCCAATCAACCCTTGAAAAAAACACCTGGAAGTCATGTTATTTTCTCCCAAAACATAGCAAACAGAGAGGAATTTCAATGAATTTATGGAGCAGGGTTGTTATACAAATATAATATCATAAATCAATGCAATCAACCTGAACAATTTAGTCATTTTTTAGAAGAAATTAAAAATTGATGATGGGTACTTGGAAGATTTTGCGAGAAAGTATCCGAGAAAGCATACATAATACATTGATTCAGGCAGTTATAACAAGCTTGAACATCAGAGGTCTGCTACACTTGTACTTACAAAATGTTTTATTATCTTTTTGATATTTTTACGATTATTTGAATTAAAGCTATGATTTTAATACATAAATCATAATCTCATGTTTTTTATTTTTTCCTGGTGGATTTCTATTTTGTTTTATATAAAACATCAAATCCATGCATAGGAATATAATGTGAATTCAAATATTTGTTTCATGATTGCACAAATCTACAGATATTATTTTTAGCAATTAAGTGTTCAAAGTTTCAAGTAAATCCATTCATTCTTAAAATTAAAATCAGTGGTTTCAAAGAGAAGATCATCTTTGAGCTATGTCTATTCTTATCATTGAATTATATGTCCTGATGAAATTTTACGGTCAAATAAATCCTCTTTGATTGGGAGTGTGGGTGGCATATGTCAATTTGCTCTTGTTTTATCAGAAGTATAATTCTGTCAACATGTTTTTTGTCGTGGGAAACGAGGAATAAAATGCCAAATTAATTGGGAAATCAGCAACTACAAATAGGAGAGCCAAATTTGAAAAGATGAGGCCATAATAGAGACAAAGAGGATATTATTATTATTTCATTAGATATCATTTTGAACAGTTTTGGCAAGCCAGTTTCTTATACCCTAGGCTTATCCCTCTTTCTGTTGATTTTCACACATATATCTGAATCAGGAATGTCAGATTGGTAAACTAAATGGCCATTAACTTTATGTATCTTCAATTCCTTTTTCAGCATGTTTGATTCATATTTTATTTATTTTATTTTTGTTTGTTTATCCTAGATCTCCTGCAGTAAAAATGCATATCTACAAAGCAAATATGCTGACAATAAACAACAGATCCTCTCTTGAAATAAAGTAAAATTCATCTAGAAAATTACATTCTATCCAGGTTTTCTTGCTGAAATCAGGACGTCACTGTTGCTCAAACTGTCAACAGTGATTATCCAAAACATGAAGCAAATGTGTGTTATTTCTACTGAAATTCATTAGTTGTGAGAGAGGAGGCTTCTGTTGAGAAAACGCAAATTCTAAGAAGTTATGAAATATAAGAAGTGATGAAGGAAGGAAACAAACCCCTAAAATCAATATACATGAAAGAAATTACTTCATCTCCTTTGCGATCTTCTTTGATCATGTACTCAGTGTTAGATTATTTTATTTATTTTTAATTATTGCAATTTGAACTTTTGGGGAATGCTTTTTCAATTGAAATAAACTGATTGGCTGTAGGAGAGATCCCTTAAATACCTAAATACCAGTCACTAAATATACCCACAAGTAATTTAATTGGATTTACAACCCCTGTATTTGAATGACCAAGTCATTGATCAATCATTTAAACACTTTTCATTAGTAATTATTGAAAAGCACAACAGGTTATTTATTTTTCCCCAGGCCCTCCTTTGTCCCAAACAGAGGTAACAGAGGAAGGAGGCATATACCCCCCCCCCCATAACCAAGAAAAATAAAATGCTTAGATAAAAGAAGAAAAGAGCTTTAAAATGCTTTTTATTTGAACCTTCTAGCTCATTCAAAATTCAAAACAAATCTTTAAAAAAAAACCGACTGAAAACTGAAATCTTTTGGGTAATCGCATCCCCCTTCCTGACTGAAAGCTGACTGGCTATGCCTATATACTATTGAGGGCTACTTGCGTCTATCTATAGAAGACTAAGATAAGTAAAACTTCATGTTTCACTAGTTTCATAGTGACAGCAGTTAAGTTTTCCCATGACCTTATATCATATGCATCAGAACAATTCTCTGTATTAATAATTCAGATAGGATTCTCTGGACACCTAGAGTATTTTGTATATTATTACAGTCTTACAGTATCTTTGGAGCCAATGGAAACAAATGGGATTTCTTTGCATCCAGGGATGATTATGGAATTTGACAATGGGGTAGCTTAAGTACGGTTTGGAAAATCCACTCCCTTTTCAAAAATTAAGACCCATTTTAATGACCATTTCTTCAAATGAGGCTCATTGCTGAAAATGAGCTATCTTAGGCCTAGAGTTCAAAATATTCTGCAATTGTTAGGGCTTATTCTTCTCAGGGGACCC
This sequence comes from Owenia fusiformis, assembly GCA_903813345.2. Classification (NCBI taxonomy): domain Eukaryota; kingdom Metazoa; phylum Annelida; class Polychaeta; order Sabellida; family Oweniidae; genus Owenia; species Owenia fusiformis. The sequence continues at coordinate 17,399,520 of CAIIXF020000004.1, forward strand.
ATAATTTTCAGTTCCACTCACGTTCAATTTAGTCAAAGTTTGATAATCTGACCTCAGCAAATACCAATTGCATAAAAATGAAGATATAACTCCAAAAACTTGACCCCATCTCTGAAAACTTGTGGGATCCAGGACAGTCTGTAGCTAGCTACAGGTCTTCTCAAGCCTTTTATAATTCTCAATGACTCCACTGAGCTTACTTACCCTGCGTGCAGAGTCTAGTTAAACTACACTCTGCCTAGTAGAGACCATATTACAGTTTAGTAGCCCCGCCCCCACGACGGGTACCGGTGACAGTTTGGGTAATAAATCACTTTTGACCTACGCGCTGACCTTTCCTCCACCAATCAGCGAGCTTGAAGAAACATACGCCAAATGCGTTTTAATTAGATATGCGCGTGTCATTGGTCAATTCCGGGCTCAACGAGAACGTCGGTCATATCTGGACGACGAACACTGATTGGCGCGGTGAGTTCACAGGTTTATTTTAGTTTGAAAGAGTGAAGACGAAGCTCTCTTTTAAGAAGTGAAGTCAAACGAATGCAAAGGGTAGAGCTTACTGCACTTTAAGCTACAGGCACAATATATCCTGGAAGTATTACCTCGAGGCGTAATGACAAGAAAACATATTCAGAAAAAGCATTTTATACACCCACAGAATATTAAATATTTTCTTAGAGCTTTTGATATCATCAGAGTAACCTTATATCACATTGATGTGAAATACGCAAGCCATGGCTAGAATTCTAATCGAGAAATCAAATTGATCTGGATTTAATAAACGAAGAGCATCCTTTAAGAGCAAAATAGAAATATTCTGATTTTGATCAATATGGTACCACGCATACCAGCATCAAAGTTGATTGTTAAGGCGGCTCTTGGGACAGCGCTTATAATTGCTTCTTGTAACTGGCTCTAATAGGAGCATTTTAAGTAAACGTTTAGGTTTAATTAAGTCTATTGCATGAATGAATTTAAGCAGATACAATTGGAAAGATGGTTTAATTTATGACGTGACAGAATAGTTTTCTCTCGAGTCCCTCAACCAGAAATTTTCTCTAAAATATTGGCACACCCGTCCGTAAAGTGGCCTGCTTGATCGAGCGTTTTGCTATGTGAAGTATGGAGCTATGAAGAAACACTGGAACAGATGAGATGAAAATGTTCCAAATTAGAAAGAAATTAAAGATTATGATACAGTTGAAAGTGAAGTGAAAATTGAAAAAATAAGTTTAAAGTTAATGGTTGCTGTTGTGAACTAATCAATTGATCGCAAATTACTGAAATATGAGATAGGAATACATTGTTAAGACAAGCATGTTCTGTGACATTATATCACAATTCCTCTGGTAATTTGTATAGAGGGATAAGTAATGGCTCACATTTTACAATTTGTATAATTTGACCTTTTGGTTTTTTCATGCTGTACAATAAATTCTAAATTGTTAAGAACTTATTTGAAAACTAAACTGGTTGTGAAGGATTTGTTTGAAAATGTCGTCATTTTTTGTTTTAATAAATGGTATTTTTTCCATTTTGGGTTGATTACATGATCCGATTGTTTTAAAGTCAATCTGTTTGCATAGGTTACTCAAAGTTGGTGATTTTTATAGAACATTTTTGTGATAAACGGTGACCCAAGGTGTAGAATGTTATCACGTACCCTGCAAACTTCCCATAAAGAGGCCAAGGGGAAACATATATCATTGGAAATGAAAATTATTTCCACCAATTTTTCTCCTTGCTGTATTTGACATGATGTTTAACTTGGGAGATATTATTCATCTTTATACGGATATTTATTGAAGTCGTTATTGTGATATATACGCTTTCATATTTGATTCATATAAAATGAAATATCTAGAGATCCAATTTAACTCAATGATGATGTATTGTTGCCTGTTTTTGTGCCACCTTTTGTACAAATGTACTTGACAATGTATAATCATCAAATAAAAATGTTTTTTTTTGTAATTCAGTATATTTCACTATTATCGTTTGTTGGGCTTGAGAAATTGATCGCTCTACTGGTATGGTTTATAGGTCTTTTAAGTCACCTCATATGCTTTTAAGATATGGTTTATAGGTCTTTTAAGTCACCTCATATGCTTTTAAGATATGGTTTATAGGTCTTTTAAGTCACCTCATATGCTTTTAAGATATGGTTTATAGGTCTTTTAAGTCACCTCATATGCTTTTAAGATGCAACCCTTTTTCATTAAGGTGGTGATCTAATGCTCTTACAAATGATCTAATTTAGACAACTTAGATCCCTCTGTCTTTTTATTATCCCCACTTAACAGCCTCCCCAATATTTATGTGCCTATAAATGTCTTGTATTCTCTCAATACATTTGTCTTAGTATTTCCCCCCAATGCTTTTACAGTGTTTTTATCCCCAGGTAGATAAAAGCCATATTCTTTAGAATCTTGCACCAATCCCCTAGTTTGTATTGTTGGAGATACTGAATGGAGATTCTCCCATTGTTTGCTTCTATATCCATACAGTCTCTCTCTGTAGACAATGTTGAGCATTAACATCCGTTCCCTCTAGTCAGGTCACCTGGTGAAACAACCTTTTTTGGGGTTGCCGAGTTGGCCGAATGGTCTAGAGCGCCAGAACAAACTCAGCTAGGCGATGACGTCATAACCATGAGGTAGTGAGTTCGAGACGCGTGAGCTCCTTGTGTTTATTCATTTATCATTATTGATATCCTATGATATCCTATTGAATAATACTTGAGCTGGTGACATAAGTTATATTATGAAATGCCAATTCAAAACATTATATTCACCCAGTCATCCCTCTGCTGACAAATGAACACTCTATGAATGTCACTCATAGTTAATATCCCCCAGTGGATAACCTTTATTAGTAAATAAGTCCTGAATAAAGACTCTGTGGGAAGGTAGGATGGATAAGTCCAGGATCTTATGAATATATATCTGAAGGGCAGACAAGGGATCGGGGGGGGGGGGGGTATGCAGTGCAACAGATCAGAGTCTGAGAGAGATGCAATAAGTAATATGGCTTTATGTTGAATATACCTCAAGGGCTGACAATTTATTGACTGGGATAGGGGGATGAAGAGGGATTGAATTTGATTTATTCTCTAATCCTATAGTACCAGGGCTCACTCTCCTCTGCCAGTCTCAATTAGTTGAAGTGCCACTTCTTGTGCCAACTTCCCCAAGTATAGATTAATATCTCTGAAAGGACATCTAGAAATGATTTTCCTTATGTACTGACATGAGAAGAATTACAAATGACATTGTTTTTGTATCACTCAATAGTTGGAGGGTAGGTATTGTATCCTATTGTCTCCCAAAATAAAAGTCCCTCAGCTCGGACCCCCTGTCATTTACATGTCCCCTTTCTCCTTACTAAGGGACGGTAGTTACCCTTTGCATTCGTTTGACTTCACTTCTTAAAAGAGAGCTTCGTCTTCACTCTTTCAAACTAAAATAAACCTGTGAACTCACCGCGCCAATCAGTGTTCGTCTGCCAAATTTGACCGACGTTCTTTATATGGTCATTCCTTCTGACGTCATCGTTGAGTCCGGAATTGACCAATGACATGCGCATATTTAATTAGAATGCATTTGGCGTATGTTTCTTCAAGCTCGCTGATTGGTGGAAGGTCAGCGCGTAGGTCAAAAGTGATTTACCCAAACTGTCACCGGTACCCGTCGTGGGGGCGGGGCTACTAAACTGTAATATGGTCTCTACTAGGCAGAGTGTAGTTTAACTGGACTCTGCACGCAGGGTAGAAGGTGGTTGCAATTACTCCTTCATTCTTAGATGATCAACCTAGGAATGATCTTCTCAGAATTAGTGCTGTCTAATTTTCTTTCCTCAATATTTTCCATCAATCCAGAAAGCAAAAGCTACATTGGCATAATTGTCATATTGCATCAAAAAGTCAATATCCACTACCCTCTCCTTGATATAAAAACTCTCTGAGGGGAAACGTTCTTAGGGAAAAGGTTCCCCCAGAAAGAGAAAAAAATGTCCAGTTTGGGATTCAGCCTGAGAAAGTGGTAAGTTGGGATGAGATGTTTAAAGTTGGTGTAAGACAAGATTGTTTATAGATTATCACAAAATAAAGAGTAAAGATGAGATGTTGTATCTTCCAATATTTCTGAACTCAGGATCCCATTTTTCGCCAAAATCTAACATCTTGATTTGCCAACAAAAGAGACATAAGCCTATATTATGTCAAAACATTGACTCTCAGAAATGTGGGAATGTGGCTGACATTTGCAAATTTGGTCTTTTTTAGAAACTAATCTTTGGAACAAAATGACTTTTAAATAATACTATAGATGCTGAAACCAGATCTTTGATCCAGAAATGCAAGTTCATTCTATGAAAACTATCTGTGGTTGAAGAGTGAACCTGAACTCTTTAAAACCAATTTACAATAATTGTAGTCATTTATGAAATAAACATACTCCTCTGGTGTTATTTATCAAGATAACCTTTAACTAATGAACCCTTTTTCCATATCATGTTACAATGTAATGACAGTAGATGTAACTTACAGTATCACTTTCATTAATAATATAATAATAGACATGAAAACAGATATGGAGTCAAGATTGGAAATTATATAGAAATGCAGCATAATGAGCCAGTTCAAAAGAAAGAAATGATTTATTTATTTGTTTTTTTGTTTGTTTATTTATTTATTCAGGGAATTCATTTTGGATTCTAAATGCTGTTTATTTGCAATTTTGTAAAATCAAAAATATTATTTAAAAAAATAAGCAGATGTTCTTATATTAATAGTGTCCTTTAGGGAGAATAGGGTCATCACTCATCATGCTTGTAATATAAAAGAGAGGAATCAACAAGGAAAAAGCATGGAGTTCAATGAAAATACCAGGGAAAAATACCTGAAAAAAGGGTGAGAAAGCATGCCATGACAAGCATGAAGATATCTAAAGGACATGACATGAAAATTTTTTTTAATTGCATATCATTAAAGTTGTTCAGATTATGGAATCAATTAGCTATCTTTGGCTCACACCTGGTGATTGACATTCTGTTAAACCAGTGTATTCCTTCAGTCATATGTAATACCTTGATAGATCAAGATGGGTGAATGATCGCTAGAAATAAAAGAAATAATCTGCGTTAAGTTCATATAATATGTTATATCATTAATAGGCTAAGATAATAGAAGTTCATGCTGTCTTCTGTCACCTGTCTGGGGTTTTAAAAGCTTGGGAACCCACTACCCCGAGTTAGTGCTTAGGTTGAGCCTTACCATGCGTGCAGAGTCTAGTTATAAACTAACCTCTGCCTAGTATAGACAATATTGCAGTTTAGCAGCCCTGCCCAAAGATTGGTGCATGTGACAGCCTGGGTAATATATAATTTCAAATCTACCACGCTGGACCTTTCTCAACCAATCAGCAAAGTGGAAGGAACATGTGCTAAATAAGTGCTCATTAACTATGCGGTGATGTCATAGGAAATGACCATATAGAAAGTTGTCTGTATTTCGATGACAAACTCTGATTGGTCGGTGAGATCAATTAAGATTTATTGTAAAAAAATAAAAAAAATAAAAAATAAAAAAATAAAAAAAATAAAATAAAAAAAAATAAAGATTTATTGTAAACTGAAAGAGTGAAGACGAAGCTCTCTTTAAGAAGTGAAGTTGAATGAATGCAAAGTGTAGTTGAGCCTGGGATACATAGATGAAGCTCTCTTTCATGATTTTATGAAAGCAAATTTAATCTACAGTGTTTGAATGTGTAGGAATTCATCTGAGCAGGAACCATGTTTGACCTGATGTAATATTGAACACTTTGAAACGGGTTCACATTCAATATGAGATTATTAGAAAAATTCTGCAAAAGTATTTTAAATGCCATTTTCCTAAATTCAAAAAATGATGGAATTCAAATGTACAAAATTGTCAGGGTTTACAATATTCCCCTGTAAAATTCAAATATTCCACCTAAAGGGCACTAAAGTGAAATTGTTTTTTTCTGCAGAGCTTAATTTGAAGAGAAATTCATTGTGTTATCTCATTCTCCTGATTTCCCTCCATAATGACAATGTCTACTGCCATTTCTCAGTTATAAACCTGCTCAAAGATTGCATCCAACTCATTTTTGCTTTTCTTATGATTTCTTAGGTTTCCTCAACACTCTTTGAAAATTTGCAGATTACCTGCATATTTGTCTAACTCATGTTATTTTTACAGGCATGTGTGTCAATTTTCTCAGTTATTTCTCTGTATTTTACATTATTTTCCTTAATTTGGTTGTAAGAATGTGCTAAGAGATGAGGTAATTTTGTGGGTAATAGGTTAGTTTTTATCACGACATTTTATCATATTCTCTCTCATTTAGCATCGCTCGATTAGCATTTTTCGCTCTCTCATCATCCAGGGTGATTATTGTAAAGTTAATCTTTCTCACCATTCAGTTTTCATTTTTAAAGTACCTAAGCTACTCAATTCTCAGTCTAAAGTGATAGCTTAGTGTAATTTGTTAAACTCAGTTCAATTTCACTTTATTTTATCATCAAACTCAGTAAGGGAGGGGGTCTTAGATATTCTTTATTTGTGTGATAAATCATAGTTTGGGATATTTGGGTTTTGTTTTTCTTAGAGTGCTTCTTTCTTTAGTTGTTTCTTTCTCATATGTTATGTAACGTTTTTGTTCTTCCCTTTTTGGCACGTGTTAACATATCCATGTTTTTTAAGTTGGCCCTTGTTATAATGATAATCTCTTGAAGAAAGGCTCGTCTCCTATGGATTAATATTTATCGGTCTCATAAACTAAACTATCTAAATCTCCAGGCTTCCTTGAACATAAATTTTATTGCTGAGACTATAAATGATTTCAAAATGGTGATCTAACAATTCCCAGCAAACCATTTCATGCATGATGCAATGTCTTTCCAATTACGCCACACAATAAATGGGCTAAAAGTTCATCTTTTCCGGGAATGCTCATTGATTCTGATGGTCCATTAATTTGAGAGACTTCGGTTTTGATCCTAGTGTGATCTCTCAATCAGCCACCCTCCCAGAATATTTCACTCGGGGCATCACAAAATCATTTTTCAGTGATTGCAGTTGGGATTTCAAATTGTTTAGTTTATATATTGATTAGGATGTCAATATCACATGTGTATGTTAAGATTATTGTTCCATTTTCCATATTTGATTAGATTTTTGAAGGAAATACAACTATTATGGTATTTATATTGAATGGTAATAGAGCAATTTGAATTCTAGGTATCTATGCTAATAAATACACAGTGGGCAGTCCAGGGATTTGGTTATGAGAATATTGAAAAATGAAATAAGCTTTTTGCAGTGTTCTGCACAAGTGGCAACAATTGAAACAACAACACACTCATATTAAATTAGTCCCTATCAATCATATCAACTGATAAAAGTGTTAAAAACGAAAAAGATAAGAATGGTCAAAGCCATGTCCCTTGACTCTGTATGGGGATGAGAATAGAGTGGAATATAAGGGAGTGATGCAAGACTTGCTCAATTTCAATAGTTCTTTCAAAGGGAAGAATTCGTGCAAGGAGAGGATGGGTGACTTGCGTGGATGAGGCTGCTCTAGCTTACATGTGATGGTCAAGTCTGAGATCCTTTAATGTCAGCCATAATCCATTGTCTTAATCCTTTGCACTGACTCACCCGTCTAAAAGTCCCCGTCTAAAGTTTGAAAATATTTTTTTATCATTCATTTACTATTTGTCAGGACTTAAAAAGTGATTTTAGAGATTTTTGAACAAAAAAAAATTTTTGAAAAAAAAGTTGTGAGCATTTCATTTCTCAAATATTCAAATTTCCCGCCATTTTTCAAAAAAAGTTGAAATTTCTTAATCATCAAATATTTCTTAATGCATTTCAAAAAAGATTATCTTTTTAACACCAATGCAAAGATTGAACAAAGGACACACTATTTAAATAATAAAATGCCATAGTTAATGGGCCACTTCAATGTTTTAGCATATCAAAAATATTTTGAAACATTAGTGATGTCACTAAGGTACCAAAAACTTTTTGAAAAAAATTGAAATTTTTTTTTCGATGTCAATCTTTTTTAAATATGCTAGACTTTCATAAAAAACAATGTTGAATGTCTAACCAGGTTAAAAGGAAGAATAAATTATGTTTTAGATATCATTGTACCATTGGTTTCTATGAGAACTAAAATTTTGAAATCCATTTTTCTCAGAACCATTTTCATGCACTGATAAGTTCATTTCTCGCTTATTTATGAACCGATTTTCTTAATTTTTTCGGCAAAAAATATGGGAGGATGAATGCTATGCATTGGTATGAATTGTGGCTAATTAGAAGATATGAGTGACCTCTAAAAGTTGGTTTTAAATAAATTCACAAATTTTGGAACAAAAAGTCTATCAAAAACCACTTTTTGAAATTAAAAAAAAAGTTTTACATATCACACTTTGATAACATTGGGTAAGACTACAATATAAGCCAAAGTGGTTTAAACTTTATATGGGGCCTCAAACAGGAGGCTTTAAAATAAAACAAGATTATGAGATTTCCACATGAGAACGGTCACAGTGGTCACCAGAACATGTAAAATATAAGAGCAGAAAATGAAATAAAATAAAATATACGGGGATAGTATAACATAACAAATGTAACATGTCCATTGAATGTCCAGAAAATGTGTTAAATCTGTAATTTCTTAATTAATTATTCTGGAATTACTTTATATTTGTCAGTTTCTCTGTAATTCTTCTGAAATTCCTCTCTAATTCCTCTGTGATTCCTCAATATGACTCGTCTCTATGAATATTTACGAGCATTGATACATATTAGAGCAGGAACTGTAAGAATGAGTGTTCATAGTGCGAGGTGCCACTTGAAGTGTTATTTATTAGCAGCTTGGGAGACATTAGCATGAGCTGGGACAATACATCTTCGAAACATTGCTCAATGTAATTCTCAATTCATCTAACAAGAGTTAAAAAAGTGGAAAGATGAGCATATTGTGATCATTGTATTCTTTCTTTTTCCCCCGCATTTGTTTGGTATTATTCTGTCTCCATATCCTAACTCCATCCCTTAAGGATGAGCTGGATATTGTATCTCTGCAATTGTCCCATGAAATGTTCTCTTCGAGGCATGTAAAATATCAAAAATTGTTAAATGATCAGCATCTTGCAAAGTGGTACCATATTGTTATCTCCAACCTTTTTATGTACGATGTGTTCGATGGTTGGTGTTTGGCAGTGCAGTTGTCATTCGGCATCTGTAACAAATAGTAGGGGGTGACATTTTGCATTAAGTCTTTCTCTCATAGAGAAGGGGTGTGGGGTGATACAAATGGCAAATAATTAATGTCTACGTTGCTCCATATTCTGGGATAGAATGTCATTTTCTCTAATCTTAGAGATTTGTGTGAGGAAGATCGCTAAGTTATTCTGTAAAAAGACAAATATGTTTGATACGTACATTTAAAATTATGCAACAAGCTCAGTATACACACGAGGATTTCAGAGAAATAACACACTAATTGATTGAAATATATAGCATGTAACATCTCTCCGCACCATACATTTATTCCGATATTGAACTGAAGTTATATCTGAGAAAATGCCACCAGGGAATGTATCAATACACTGCACAGATTAGGTTGTGGTAACTTATGTTTTACCACAAAGCTCCTTTAAGTTGGCATTTTCGAAACATTGTAACTTATGTATAACCACTAAAGCCCCTTTAAGATGGCATTTTGAAGCAATTTGAAGCTTTCAAGTCTTTCAAGTTCCACTAAGCTCTTCAAAGTGGAGATTTGCTCTTCAAAGTGAAGGACATCTCTATTTGATGTCCTATCATAAAAAGATACTGTGATTGGTATTGAGTTATTTTCGTGATTTGTATTCATAAAACCGCTGATCTGAATAATCCATCTTTAATTTGACAGGTCCTTTAGTTTCTATAAACTTATTGGAATAGAAATAAGCATTGAAATAGTAGACCTGTACTAGGGGCTCATTTAAAATATTCAGTTGGTCTTTGGACTCTGAAAAGTGCTTCACTATCAGAGGTGTTCCACTTCTAGAGGTGTTCCACTTTACAGGTTTCACTGTACCAAGATTTGGGTGATAAAGTAAATAGCCTATAGATTCTACAAAATTCAAGCTTTAGTTCTACCTTTATGTGGTATTGCATTTAATAAATGATAACGTGTATTGTGCACCCGTCTTTGATCCCAACCCCATAACACACCTACCTTCTACACAAAGATTGGAAAGTAGATAGTGAGAAGGGACAGATACGAGATAAAGCTTATGTAATAGGTTGATTGATTGTTTGTTTGTTTGTTTGTTTGTTAGCTTTTTGCTCATGCTTATATATTGATTGTTTGTTTGTTGTAGAGGAGACTTGGAGGTACAGAAGTCAGCATGGTACGTGCGAATGCAGACAGATGCAGAGTTGACAGAAACTGCTCTACTGTAAGTAAAAAGGATTTGATTTAAAGTACATCGTTTATTTATTATTATGGGCACAGGCAACGGCATATAATCAACTGTACAATAACCATTTTGTTACGCGTTATGTTTAAAATCAGGAAGATTTCAAAAAGATGCCATTAGTTGACAGAAACTTCTCCACTATCAGTAAAAGGTATTCAATGTTATAATGGGTGGTGTAGGCACAGAATCAACTGTTCGATCAGCATTATGCATTATGTTTGAAATTAGGAAGAATTCAGAGAGATTGCTGTAAGTTGACAAACGCTGAAGTCATTGACAATAATGTCATGATTTAAGGCTACATTTTTCGTATAAATCTTGCTTTATCATCGGATATAAATCTGCATCTTTCCTGGCCTGAGAGGATAAAACATTGATGATGAATTGATGTTCCTCTGCCTGGGAGTGAAGTGTCTTGGCACATTAGCCTGTGTCATGTGTCTTGTTTCTCATTCGTGTCATGCACATTTTATGCATTTCTCAGTAATATTTGAATTATTCAAGTTTCTGACATATATTCACAATTTAGAGTGTTGAGTATTTGAGTAAATTTTATTCCTTGCTGATTTCATTCTTTTTTCAATTTAAAACATGACCTCTGTGAGGTTTATTTTGGTGACATTGAGAATTCAAAAACTGGAGAATAAAGGTGTAAATCAAGACAAATGATATTCTGAATATGATATAGGAATTCTTTGCTTGCATTTTATCATGCTTTGTTCATTCCTTGTGAATTCCCCAAATTTTCACTCTATTTTCCAATCTATTTACAACTCCAATGACATTTTGTCAATGGGGGAATTTCTAAGCGTTGAAGCGTTACACAATTTTCGAATTTATATTCTTTATCCTTAGTCAGCTTGACCCAAGGGTGTCATCATTTAAAACATATCCTTATATCGTATCATACCATATATGAAATTGTAAGGAGAATTCTAGAAAATAAAATAAGTTTCAAAGGATTGAGTGAACAAACATATACGGAGGACACTGACTGATTTGACATTCTACAAAGTTATAAGAATTTTAAGCATTTTTTGAAAAGTTTAGGAAAATGAAAGTTATTGATTTATTCAGCCGTCTGCAATATTTTGTATTGGGTGACTCATGGGGCTCATTACTTTTTGCTGGATAATTTGTTGACATATCAAACAGTTTTGAACGGAGAAGATAGCATTCCATCGGGAGCTGGGGACAAATAGATATCATTTCACGATCGGCACTGAGAATCCTCATATTTTCCCAAAACTTTGCTTATTCATATTATCAGGAATCGTCTAATGTTTTGACATTTTCATATCATTTAACACTGAAAGTAACTTGATCAGTTACATGATTTTTCCTTAATATGGCTGTAAGGTTGACTTTTGTTCAGTATATACCAGTTTGAATAAAAATCTGTATATTTACTCTTGTGTTCACTGATATCATCGAATTGAACAGCAATATTAAGTAAAATGGCAAATAGACTTAAAATATGATATAGGCTTTTATATCCAAGGCTCCGGGTAAAAATATTTATATTACAATAATGCAGAAGGAAATTTGTATGGAAAGAATCAATTTAAAAAAAATTGAACAATGCTTGGGGAGCTTAGTCTATGGAGAGTGAAAGCTGGTTTGAGTGAGGGGCCATCTTAAGTAGGCTATTGATGTATCATTTTTAGAGTAAATAAATATTGTACACAATTACATGATATATTGTATAAAATGTATTGAATAGATTTGACTTAAGGATGACCACACAGACAGACTGAGAGTTTTCATTCCCTAAATACTAGCAACTCACTACTTAATTCAGATTTCTTTCTTAAAGAATACATTAAGATTGTGAACTGTCCCCTTTAAGAAATCAAGGTCGAATAAGAAATGTATCAGCCCCAATCCCCATAGTCTACCATGAGGACAGCTTGTTTTCACAGCTCATTGATCCATGATTGATCCAGGTATTATGGCAGAGGCGCCGCTACCACTTGACCCAACACCTTGCTATAATTAAAATAACATGGTGATCGTGTTTAGAAATGTAAAATAGAGTGAAATACAGAGGAATTGTCAAGAAATAAAGTTGACAAACATGTAGTGAATACTTTAAATTGTACAGAAATGTAAGAAAATAATGGACTTCATTGGAATTTTTTGAGAAAATTGTGAAATGATCATGATGTGAGTTGTGATTGATTTGTAGGACCCCTTATACCAAAGGATCTGTTGTCAGTCAATAGCAAGCGACTGGATGATTTATATTAAGACCCCTTAAATCTCTATTAACCACAAACACCTGATATCGATAATGAAGAATCAAAATGTTTCATTCTGTTGGTATCTTTCTGGGATTGTTGAAAGTTGTTTGATATATTGTTATAAGGTAGACGTTGAAGAACAAATACTCTGGCTATTTTATTCCTTCCACTGACACAGCCAGGTCCAAAAGTCCTTTCCTTGGTCTATGTTAAACCAGAATGCACATGGGACAATATTTAAAGAACAAAAAGTAAATACCCGAGAAACATATCAACTGAAAAAAACGAAAAATCATTGATGAAACAAACTAGTCTTGTAAAAGCCTAGCTTGATAATGCTAGCATAGACAAAATGCAGGTTAAAGAACAATAATATGACACCCATGCAATAATTATATGAATTTGAAGTCTATTGTGAACAGTGAGCTGTTTTCATTTTTTCTCCAAGATTAAAGCTTGAGTGATTTTGTTTACAAAAAGCTCTCTAAAATATGTTGGGGTAATACAAATTCACAGTCTCCCTAAAAATATTGATCACACCTAGTATGTGTAGAATTTGCTTTTAATATTTTTCCATTTACTGAGAATTTTTATTGAAATTTCACAGCATGCTCGGACTATTTTTCACAAATGTGAACAAGTTTAGTCAATTTGATTTCGAAAAATTGTAACAGAAACAAAGATATACTTAAAATTTTAATACAATGATAATTCACAATTTTTGGAATCACAGAAAAGACAGCTGGGTAATACAGCAACCAAGAAATATAATTCCATCTAGGTTGAAGTGTATTTTGGGCCTTATGGATGAAAAAGACAAAATTTGAAGAAAATAAGTCAACAGTGTTTCAGAGATATTATAAAATCACCAATAAATCTCAGTGGTTTAGGAATTCAATTTGATTTCACAGAGAAAAGGGGTGAATTAAGCATGAACAAAGTGAGGAATTTGGTTAGGCTATTATGCCCACCTTCAGGCATTCACTAAATTAACATTGAAAATATGTGAAGTGTGACTCTATTAAAGGAAACCACACTTTAATTTCAATTTGTCTTCTGGTTTGAGGAATGAATACAATAATTAGACCTGTTTTATTGACCATTAAAAGTTATTGTCAATTCTATAGCAATAATTCCAAAATAACATCTTCACTGGTAGTGACAAAATTACATTATGGCGTATACTGATAGACTGAAATGAAAGCCTGAGAAAATAAAGGTTGCGTTTTCAACTTTGTTTTGTGATTGAGAGCCTTCTTAAGAAAAAGATAAACTTCTTGAACATGCAAAATTTCAGCAGTATCAAAATGTAACTTCAAAACAGACAAAAATTATTTATTGATGATGTAAAAATGAAATATAAATATTCCTGCAGCATAAAGAGAAAAAAATTTTCCATCTTTTCTTCGCAAGTGTATTGAGGTAAAAAAGTATCATTGTATATACAGAGAGGTTTTTCTTTATGGTATCAAGCTGAGATGTCTTAAGAAAATCTAAAGATCATTCAAGTGAACGGCCACATGTTGCATTAGACAAAGTGTCGCCAGTCCCTCTTGTAACCTTATGTTGGGGGCATATCTAGTATCCACCAAATTAAAATGACGGAAATTGCCCCTGTAGAAATGACTTTATGTCTATTGTCACCTGGTTTCTCTTTACAAATAAATTAGATGTACGAGTGTCTTTGGATTATTAGGAAATAAAATTGATATGCATTAGAATATATATCTTTTGAGTTTTATTCATAATTATGCTTTATCTTGTTCATTTTTAATTCTATCAACTTTAATCTGGTTAAGATGTGATTGTGCTTTCATATTCTTGTCATTGATTATATCCTTTATCATTCAAAACAGAAAAATGAGGGAATTAGCATACCTTTATGAGTCTGTCCACAGCCTAACACCATCAAACAAAACAAAGATTAATTTAAAAAAGATTGACAACTGCATACCTTGTCATTTGAATAATGTATGACATAGGAGGAATAGTTTAAAAACATGTCAATCCTTTGAACAATTATTAAACAGAAAGCATATTTGCAAAGAGGAAGAACTTGATGAAATTGTAACAATGAAGGTGTTTACATGTTCATAATAGACAGGTGTGAACAAGTGGTTTGATTCAAGACAGGCGCCAATTTATTAAGATGAGTTTATGTCTGGAATAAACCAGTTAATTTCAATTAGGATTTTAATAATCAAAAATTATTATTGAATAAATTAAGATGTATTGTATCCAGTCTATATATTCTCTACAATCCCCCCCCCATATAACAGACAAACTTTATACATGGTTGGTAGTAGAGGGGATCAAATGAGATGAAAAACAATTTGAAATAATAATTGAAATAAATGAATTTATAAATATATTAATTAAATAATACTAGATATAATGATAATAATAAAGAAATAAAATAAAGAAATAAATGAATAAAATGATAGTGTTAACAAACTCCTCCAAAGTTGCAAAGAAGCAATTTTATAGCAAGGGGGTTCAACCTTTGATAAGCGGATCCATTTCACACCTAAAAGTAGCTTCATTTACAGAAACAAACCCCTTAATTCTTAGTCCTGACGCATGGTTCCTTTATCATGTATGGGAGTCAAAAGAATATACAGAAATTGGGAACAAAAGATGCACGTTCACTTGAGAGGTGTTCAGATATTTTAGTTTAGTGTATAATTAGCAAGTGTGAACTGAATAATAATCATTGTGCATTTAGACCATTCGGATTTCAATCTATAACAATAGTGCTAGTTAGCCTGTCCCGGCTGGGTCTATAGGGAGACAATTCAATTTAACCCATATTCCCTGAATTCTCAACCGATCAATTGTGAATTAACATCTCAATGTATTTTATGGTTTTGTTCGTTTTGATTATTATTTTGATATCTGAGATCAACTAGGCTCTCAAAAAGTGTTCAAAAACGATTCAATATTATCATTTATTCACTATGCCGCTAATGTTATTAAGTTAACAAAGGCATACTTTTGTATTTATATCAATATCAAGGAAATTTAAATAAATAAATTGAAAAAAAATTATTTATTCAGTTAGAATCTGAAAGTGTTCAATTAGAACCACACAAAATACAAACTCCTATAATTCATCAAAATCAATAATCTTAAAGTTAAAATGATCGTTTCTTGCTTATTCTTATTAAAAGACCATGTTTTATCTTTCATTGGTAAAGAACAGAAAAAGAAATGAAAAATGCATATTATACAGTACAACCTGTATATTGGAACACCTCTTTAATCTGAACATCTCTGAATGTGAACACTTTTCCTTGATCCAAATTTTGGTCTCCCATTAATTCACACACTGAGCAACCTAGAAATGTGAACACCTGCATATCTGAACACTTAAGTTGGCCCCAATGGCATTCAGATTAGACAGGTTTGACTGTATATTAAAATGACTTCAACCTCGACCAACTCTACCAAAATAGCAAGATAGAGCAGTTAGAGATGAGCTAGGAAATGACAGAGGACAATAACTCATATGGCAGTTAATAGTCCCTTCACGACCCAACTCCATGACTCAGTCTGCTTTATTACTGCACCCCTTGCTTTATTAGGAGCAATAACTTGGAGATGATTATACTGGCCATGCTCTATTTCAATACATTAACTCTACTTTAGGTAACATTTCTATGTCTGTTTTACAGTAAATTTAAGAGGAAAAGGAACCACTGGGTGTAGCAGTGGAGTGGGGCATTAAAAAATTATGAGCCCATTTTCTGATGCCTCTCTATACCACTCCTGCAATCTGTGCCTCCCCTCTCCTCGGATCTATTTCAGAAATTTGTAAAATATTGGCAATAACGGGGAATGGAGCTGTAACAAACGGTACAAGAATCTATCTAGCAAGTTAATATTTGTTGGGGGGGGGGGGGTTGATGGTCTTTTACAGGTGATGACACCCCAGTTTTGACATCAAAGTTTTGACACGGGTTAAGATTCACATGTTGAGCAAATTCCATCAAAGTGTCTATGGAAAACATCTGTTTGTTTAGCTGACTCTGATATCCTGAATCACTGTATGATAAAGTGCAAACAGATAAAAACAGAAGCGTGTCAGAAAAATGGAGAGACTATCCTCTTGAATTGATCGTTTCACACGTTTAGATAGAATTATTGCTTGTCATCTTAGGACTATAATCTTTTCAGCAAATATTAGAAATAATTATCCGATGGGTTCTGTTGATAGATTCTATTGGAATTTCTTTCAAGTTGGCATGCCTGTCTGGACCATTAGCGTGTAATTGAATTTTTACTGTTATATATTCCTCCGTGAATTGAGAACTGAGCAAGGAATATCTGGAAAATATATTGAAAATCATGAATCACACAGAGACCCATATTTGACCTATAGAAACTTATTTGGTATCATGCTCACATTTGAAAATCACTTGAAGTAAGGTTTGAGCGTGGGTTACAGCATAGAAAATGAGTTTGCCTGATTGATTTTAATAGAAAAATGAATGGTAGAGAAAAGCTGTGACATTCTTGTATAATAAGGCTTTCGTCTCTTGAGGAATCAACAAATCAAAAGCAAATATTTTTTCTATTTAAATTGCAAATATTAATTTAAAAGTTAATAGAGGTTTCAAAATGTCAATGCCAGCGTAAATTAGATATTGAATCTTTTGTTTGCATTGTTAAATTATAACTATGGTGTACTGGTCTAGCAATAGGTGGCAGCATATACTTGGCATGTGACTTATTTTTAGCTGGCAACCAAGATATTCCACAAAAAGAACAGAACATCACTTCATTGTTCTAGAACATCACTTCATTGTTCTAGAACATCACTTCATTGTTCTAGAACATCACTTCATTGTTCTAGAACATCATACCATTGTTCTAGAACATCATTTCATTGTTTTAGAACATCACTTCATTGTTCTAGAACATCACTACATTGTTCTAGAACATCATTTCATTGTTTTAGAACATCACTTCATTGTTCTAGAACATCACTACATTGTTCTAGAACATTATACCAATGTTCTACAACATCACTTCATTGTTTTAGAACATCACTTCATTCTTTTTTCATTTTGTATTATGCCACAACTACAAAGTGATAACATATTATATAACAGCCTTCGTTTCTATGACTGGCATTCTGTGTTGTCCAGCTCTGGTTACTGCATGGCATCTGTAACAGATTGTCACACTTTTGTAACCTTTAGCGGGTGATGACATTTTGTCATGTTAATGCCCTGTCTACATATTGCACCAAAAAGTATGAATATTTTTTCTCTCCACCCATTTATTTATGTGTTTGATAGCAGACCTGTCACTACTCCCACGTGGGAGTAGGTATTAGGTGCTCAGGGCTTACATATTTTTAATAAATTTATTTTTCATTTTCTACTTCCAGTGTAGCAGACCATGTTCTACTTTGGTTCATAATATTGCTGCATGTACAGCTGCTTGTCAAGTAAGTTGTTTGCTTTTCTGTATAATTGATTGATTGTTTCTTTGATTTTTTGTTTGTTTATTTGTTTATTATCTGCCATTTTCTCTTGAAGCTGAACACTGAATTAGACTTCTTGGAAGAAATATACATTTGATTTTCTTACAATTGTCATTTGAATTCCTGTTTTTATTACCACAAACCAGAGTAAATGGTTTGATCATAACTAGATTGGGAAAACACAAAGGGCAACATTTGGAAATTGAGAAAAAGCCCTGTTAATTATATGAATACTAATTTTATATTTGAAAAACAACATAAAACTCACTTAAATAGTTTTATATCTATTTTCATATTTTTACAGAATGAAACTGCTTGTCTGTTAAGTTGCCATTTTATACGTCATATCCATACAACTAAACATGGTCAGTGCCCATCAAGGACAACGCTGGATGAGAGTCAGGCCCAGTGTACCGTGACGTGTGATAAAGACACAGATTGTGGTGGGGTAGAGAAGTGTTGCGATAATGGATGTGGGTACACGTGTCAGAGTGCCACCAATGCAGATGTGGGTAAGTGGCGAGACTGGGCTGATACTGAATATGATCTCTGGGTGGTTCAAAATCAACTAGGGGATGGGTAAAATGTATCTTTTGTAACATGGATTTTGCTAGTGGAGGGGTATGTACTGTACTGCTAAAGTAACAAAGCAAGGTATTGATGCATGGATTGAAAAGGATTCACATTGTTAATTATCAGCTTTCATAGTGTTATTGAACCCCCATTTGATCAATCTAATATTAAGATATTAAGCCTATGGCGTATATTGGAAAAAAAAGTTGAATTCAAACCCATTCTAACAATTGAATTAATAATCAAATTTTATCTTTAGGCTTACCAGAGACAACCACTGCCCCTGAAGTGAGAGAGCGTCCCAAGGGAAAGTCAGTTGAGCTAACCTGGGAGATCCCATCATACAAGACCCCCATTGTGTACATCATCCAAGGCAGAACCAGTGTGGGGATGAGTGGCAACTATGGACCCTGGCAAATGGTCATGGAGGTACAGTGTATTTTAGACTTATTAATTATACAAGACCCCCATTGTGTACATCATCCAAGGCAGAACCAGTGTGGGGATCAGTGGCAACTATGGACCCTGGCAAATGGTCGTAGAGGTACAGTATATTTTAGACTAATTAATTATGTCACTACCAAAAGTGATGTATTGATATAGTCTTCAAACAGTCTTCAAATGTGGATTGTGTTCGGCAGTTGATCTTTAACAGTGATCTGTAACAGTGTTTGTAACAAACGGAGGCTGGGTGCCTGTAACAAATGGCACATGTTGACATTTTGTTTGTTAATGGCTTGTCTCAGTGATACTATATATTCCAAAAGTCCAAATCTGCAAAATGAGGGTTCTTATCCACAAAAAGTATATTTCTTCACAAATTGGAATTAAGAACCTTTTAATCGCATAGTGTTATATTTCTATTAAAATAATTGTACAGGGTAAGTGATACTGAGTGATTAGATTGAAACATTTACTAAAATGATTTTTGATCAGTATATAATCTATAAGTGAGCGATATAGCATCTCAGTGTTTTTCATCAAACCAATTGAGCCTCTTTGTGTTAACATTGCACACAGGCATATACATACATGTTTATAATAGTTGTTCTCCTCTTTGTTCCAGTCTACCAGACCTGGGGCTATATGGAAGGGGGTGAAGGCCGGACACTGGTACCAGTTCAGGATCGTTTCCGTCAACATAAACGGATCCAGTGAGCATTCTGAACACAGTGTGGACTTCAAGTTAACTAAAGGTATGTCAGAACCATTCTGATACTCATCGCATCTCTGTTTCATCCCAGGCACAGGTGATATCATATTTACAAGTTTTATGATCCCAATTAGATGAAATATTTAGAGGTTATGTCACTATGACGTGAAATATGCCTGAGTTCTCCCAATATAGGCCGACCTTGGGAGGCTCTATATTTGGGCAAGAACGAAGGCATATTTCACGTCATAGTGACATAACTGATGTATTACATGCCTTTGTTCCCATGGTTACTTTGTATCAATGACGTGACGTCATGATATTATCATGGTTATTAAAGAAATCTAATATCAAAACGAGGTAAGCGGGCTATATCGGGGTAATCGGGCAATATCGGTGGATATAGCTCGCTAACTTTCCCATTGACTTCCATACAAATGCTTCGCTAGGTATGTAATACAAGCTGAGATGAAAGATATCAAAAATCCTCAAATCTGGGCTCTAAATTCAACCTATTATATCATGGCATCTCACAGCTGAGAAGAAATGAAATATCATGGTTTATCATGATGTGTCAGAAAACATACAAAAAAGGTATATCTTCTTCAAGGTATTCACTCTGAGTAGTAATTGTTTTATTTCATTGTAAAGGACAAGGTGCAATTATTGGCAAATATCCCTATGGTCAAAATGAATCATTCGTAGGTGTAACATGAAGAATAAAATGTCATATAATACTTTGGAAAATATTAAAGTGCTCAGACACACATAAGCTGAGATAGGGATCATTTCGTTCAGTAAGGTTGTATTGACTTACATGGGGCTGTGCACCATTGACTTAGTATGAGGATATCAGCAGATCCCAATAGAGGCCATTGGTTTCAATTGATTATCACAGAAATACCAAAAATACACTATGACCTGAATCGATTGCAAACTTAATAATTTCACAATACGACACAAATGGTTTATCTCATCAAATGTGCAAATATGAAGTTTGCAATCGATTCAGGTCATACTTAAAATTAAAAGATTGTACATTTTTTCATCATTTTTTTCCCTACAAAATGGCTATAGAAAAATGCTCCAAAAACAACTTTTACACTTATCAAATATCATACAAGTTTGTAAAACCAAAGATTATACTATTATATTTCATTATGTAGTAACATATTTGGATAAGATGCAGGGATGCGTAGGATGTAAATGGATTTTGACAGACACAAAAATACTTCCTGGTTTGGAATCTATGCCTCTACACTTCATGATTGAATTATGACCCTAATAAGTGGCCTATACATCAATACAGTGATGAATATAGGTCAACAAGATACTAGTGTGCATATAAATGTAATAATTGAAGCAGAATACTCATTTTGAAAAATCAGATGAATTATTTTTTTCCCATGGGGAGATCCCAATGGCGGGTGTATAAGGTCCTTTTCTCTGGTGATTGATATTTTGTGGCTTGCTCTTTTAACTTCAATACACATTGATGGGCTGTGTTGCTTATTAGATTGGCTTTATGGGTTACGATTACCTGTTGGATGTTTTTTCAGTGCTCAGAATGTTTCTCTTTGTGTTTGAAATGTGATAGGAAAAAGATTGACACAACAATACATCATGATGAGATATTGTTAATATGGTGTCTGATCTGAATAGATACAGTAGAACTAAATGTGATCTCTTTAATGTTTCTGAATGAGCTACAACCCTAAGCTCTAAATCGGCTTTAATTTCTCAATTTATAAGTTGGTAAAATTGCAAATACAGGAAATGAAGATAGAGACATAAATAGTGTCTATCTGCCCAATAAGGAGTGAATTTTATAGCCTTTTGATTTAAATGCCATTGATTGTCAGGGTATAATTGAACAATGATATGCAGAGGCACACTGCGAAGATCTTATATGGACCAGTGAGTCACTAATGCGGGCATAAATTCCCTTGAAACATATCCAAATATTTTCGTGCATTTTCTCACTTTTGAACCCAAAAAGAGGAATCAGTGAGGAATATTATGAAAAGGCATTCAGTGCTTGGTTAGGACATCCAAGAATCTTAAAGTTCAGCTGAAATCTTTAAGGGGAGAGATAGAAATATATGAAGAACCTGGAATTATTGAAGGAAAAGATATTGAAACCCAGAAATTAATGGCCCCTTGATGACAATCCTATCTAGTTATTTAGGGGACACAATTGAATATTTAACATTGAATTATATGCCACAATAAAACTTATTAATCTTCCTCAAAATGATTCGGTTAATTTCAAAGGACATTCAGATGCACCTAAGCAAACATCGCACACGTTTTATGTCTTTTTCTGGCCATGTTTCTTTCACTTAATTATTCCTTTAAATGTCTATGAATTAGATTATTTTATGTTATTTCTTCACAATTTAGAATGTTTACTACAATGCTTGTTCACTTTATTCCTCTTTGATTCTACTCTTTTCCACTCTATTTTGGATTTCAAATCAAGATCAGGAAAATGATTTCCTCACGGGAATTTCTTTAAATGGAATTTAAGAATTATTTATTGTGTTTCAGAGCCGAGAAGTCCATCTGAACCAACTGACTTTAGGGAAGGGGGGTTCACTCTGCATGATGGTATGGTGAATGTTCGTCTTCTTTGGGAGGAACCTCGCAAATCTGACCTCCCTATCTCTAAATACAAGGTAAGTTATAGAAGCCATAATCTTCCATGGTTGGCTCCAGTGATCCTACATTTGTGATCGCCTCAGAAACAATATAATAAGGACCAGGGGATAGCCTGGAGTGGTCTGGGAGAGGGGGCAGAAACTAGGTAATAAGGGCCAGGGGATAGCCTGGAGTGGTCTGGGAGAGGGGGCAGAAACTAAATAATAAGGGCCAGGGGATAGCCTGGAGTGGGCTGGGAGAGGGGGCAGAAACTAAATAATAAGGGCCAGGGGATAGCCTGGAGTGGGCTGGGAGAGGGGGCAGAAACTAGATAATAAGGGCCAGGGGATAGCCTGGAGTGGGCTGGGAGAGGGGGCAGAAACTAGATAATAAGGGCCAGGGGATAGCCTGGAGTGGGCTGGGAGAGGGGGCAGAAACTAAATAATAAGGGCCAGGGGATAGCCTGGAGTGGGCTGGGAGAGGGGGCAGAAACTAGATAATAAGGGCCAGGGGATAGCCTGGAGTGGGCTGGGAGAGGGGGCAGAAACTAGATAATAAGGGCCAGGGGATAGCCTGGAGTGGGCTGGGAGAGGGGGCAGAAACTAGATAATAAGGGCCAGGGGATAGCCTGGAGTGGGCTGGGAGAGGGGGCAGAAACTAGATAATAAGGGCCATGGGATAGCCTGGATTGGTCTGGGAGAGGGGGCAGAAACTAAATAATAAGGGCCAGGGGATAGCCTGGAGTGGGCTGGGAGAGGGGGCAGAAACTAGATAATAAGGGCCAGGGGATAGCCTGGAGTGGGCTGGGAGAGGGGGCAGAAACTAGATAATAAGGGCCATGGGATAGCCTGGATTGGTCTGGGAGAGGGGGCAGAAACTAAATAATAAGGGCCAGGGGATAGCCTGGAGTGGGCTGGGAGAGGGGGCAGAAACTAGATAATAAGGGCCAGGGGATAGCCTGGAGTGGGCTGGGAGAGGGGGCAGAAACTAGATAATAAGGGCCATGGGATAGCCTGGATTGGTCTGGGAGAGGGGGCAGAAACTAGATAATAAGGGCCAGGGGATAGCCTGGAGTGGGTTGGGAGAGGGGGCAAAAACTAGATAATAAGGGCCAGGGGATAGCCTGGAGTGGGCTGGGAGAGGGGGCAGAAACTAGATAATAAGGGCCAGGGGATAGCCTGGAGTGGTCTGGGAGAGGGGGCAGAAACTAGATAATAAGGGCCAGGGGATAGCCTGGATTGGGCTGGGAGAGGGGGCAGAAACTAGATAATAAGGGCCATGGGATAGCCTGGAGTGGTCTGGGAGAGGGGGCAGAAACTAGATAATAAGGGCCAGGGGATAGCCTGGATTGGGCTGGGAGAGGGGGCAGAAACTAGATAATAAGGGCCAGGGGATAGCCTGGAGTGGGCTGGGAGAGGGGGCAGAAACTAGATAATAAGGGCCAGGGGATAGCCTGGAGTGGGCTGGGAGAGGGGGCAGAAACTAGATAATAAGGGCCAGGGGATAGCCTGGATTGGGCTGGGAGAGGGGGCAGAAACTAGATAATAAGGGCCAGGGGATAGCCTGGAGTGGGCTGGGAGAGGGAGCAGAAACTAGATAATAAGGGCCAGGGGATAGCCTGGAGTGGTCTGGGAGAGGGGAGGCAGAAACTGTGTGACAGATATTGATACTGAAAAAAGTAAAAGGTGTTTCATATAAGTTTTTGAGTTTGATGTCAATTAGTTGCAGTAGTCCTTGATGACAAACACTTTTTATGGGATCCTTAAAATATATTAATGCTTATATAATAAAATCTATCAAGTTGAAAACCTCTATGAGTCTATCACTTTTGTACAATGAACACGTTTCACAGTCCTGTGACCATTGACTTAATGTAATTTAAACCTCTATATGTGGAACATCTAAGTGGAACACAGAGCAAGAGTGATCAATGTAATTCTGGACCTCGTCCTGTACTGAAAGAGCTACCCAGAATAAATACAGTTTTCAAATCAAATCAACTTACCAGATCTACTGTATCTGCACATGAAAACTAACTTTAATTGTTGTATATAATAGTATATAGTATTTATATCATTGTTGTATATAATATTTGTAGATATTCTGGACCAAGCAGACCAACAAAGTACCTCTTGTAGGAGAACCAACTGGTGAACACAAGAGACTCATAGCAGCAGTAAGATATCATTTATTATTCCATTTAAGCGAGGAATTTCTTTCTGTTCATTTGATGATGCTTTTAGCATGACCCTTTAATTATGAGTTGATATAATCAGGCCCATAGCTCCCTCCCCCTCTCTTGTAAAAAATCAAGCAGTCTTTTCCATTCTGAGCACTTTTCAAGTGATTTTGGCCATATTTGGGACTAAGTTGTCAAAGTACCCCTCTTTGAATCTTTTTAAAAAGCCGGCTACAGGCCTGGTAATTTTGAATATCATATTATATTAATTTGCATCAATTCTCTAGTACAGCATTCTGAGCATTCAATTAGCTTTCTATCAGTACCTTAGTATAATTAATGCTATGTAGAGTCATACAGTATGAATTCTTTGCAATGCAGAGATAGCCTCAGTATCATAATGGTATTGACAGCCAACCCATTATATATTGGCTTACCCAGGCTGTGGGTATTGTATATTTATTAAGTAAATCCTGCCTGATGTTAAACTTTTGTGACCCCTGTTTACAAGGAACATTTTCAGCCAGTGTAGAGGGTGTTTTCTGTACACAGGTTTTACTGTACATTATCTAATGAGACGGGGTCTGATACAAGACTGGAATGTAACTTTTAATAAAATAAAAATAAATGTGTTTTTTTATTTTATTTCATCAGGATAAAAGGGAGTTTGAGTTGAAGAACTTGGAACCAGACACTAGGTATATGATACAGGTATGTCATATATATAAGCTGTAGTATTATAGATGTCACTTATGTCTTATACTCATGTTAACCTAACAAAAATTCTCTGATTGTGAAAAAAGACAAGGAGGATTGGCTCCCAGAATCGAAGTCGATATTTTCCAACAATGAAAACGCCGAAATGTCGTTATTTTCTGAAATTATAACCGATTATAAATTCAAAATAAACAGTTCAAAATATTCGAACCAATATCTCGATCATTTCTTGTGAGTTTTGGAATTTTTCGTTGGGAAATAAGACCAAAATTCACGATTCAAATGTTGAAGTGAACAAAATGGCGGTCGTTGGAATTCAAATTTTGTAGCACGACATGCCCATATATGGGGCAGAATATCGATGTTGCACTCTGGGAGCCAATCCTCCTTGGAAAAAAGATAAACTAAAAGATAAAAAAATTCATAAAAAAACAAAATAAAAAATTTGTATAAAAAAAATCATAAAAAAAATAAAATAAAACATTTGTTCATATAAGTTTCATGTGCAAGCCAAAGTAGTTCATTTGATGAAAACAGTTCTATATGCAAGACATTAATATGATAAAAGTTACAAATTGTTACAGATGCCAATAACTGATGTTGATTGCTGACCACCAATTGCAAATGCTGCTCACAAAAAATTGTGTCTGTTATAATGTTTTACTTCTTGGTGGTAGCATAAAAATTGAGCTTCAGTCTTATAAACATTTCCATGTGCATTTATCCCTGTAGATCCAAGCTCTGGCGCCATACGGAAATAGAAAGTTGAAGAGTGAGAAAGTTTCCTTAGAAATAGAGACTTATCCTTTGTCCCAGTCTACAGAGAGAGATAGAAGTGAGTACAAGAACCCATTCATACTAATATTTTAAATAAAGGGAATTATGAGGGATAGAGAGTGTATAATATTGGAAGCTATCTTTCCTAACATCCTAATTCTTTTTTTCTGGATAATATTGTGAATTGAATCTGATCAGATGTTGACATTATTGAAAATTGAATCTGAATGACAACACTATGTTAACTGGAATAAGCATAATTTAGACACCATTTTATGCCTTGAATAATATTTTATCAATGTTGTCACCAGTTCCTTCAATTCACATACTGTATTGTTCATTATTTTTCCAGCAACACCCTCACCTTCTATAATAACTGAAGTGGACACTGCTCCACCGGTGACTTTCCCGATTCCTGGTACCGTCCAAAACATAACATTTGAGAAACCATTTTACCAAAATGGTCTGCTCAAGGCGAGGATATCATGGCTCGCCCCAGATAGTTTTGATGATGGAATACTGCGATATGACCTTCAGTGGTCGCCCAATGCCTGTATAGCACTGGAGGATAGAGTGAGAACAATGTCAGATCACACTGAGGTATGTCAGTTTTTTGGAAATAAGAAATACGTATTACATGTAGATGTTCTCCCATGATTTTGAATTTTGGTTACTTTTTTGCAAAAGCGTGCAGACTAATACTGTATTTAATGATAGCTCATTATTAACTATAAAAAATTATTAAAAATGTGGAACTTGCAAATCTTCAGTAAATCATTTATAATTTTATTTATTATAATTTTAGAATGAATATTTTGAGCTGTATGACCTAAAATTTGACTGCCAGTACCAGGTCAAGGTCATTCCTGTGTCGACCAATCATATTGTTGGTATGGTTGGGCATGCCATCTTTTATACACCTGAATGCCCAGATGTTCATGTGATGGGAGAGATTGTACCTGACTGCCCCACTGATAGTAAGTGTAAAGTCTCATCCTAAACCAGTGTAAAATTACATGTTGCAATAGCTTAACTTCGATATTTTTAAACAAGACAGCCCATGATAAATATCATGCTTCAAAGAACAAAATGGCAGCCTTGTGATTTACCCAGTGTGCCCAAAACATAATCTCTGTAAAAGTTTTTCTTGAATTTTAATATTTTCCCCTAAGAGATATAAATTCAATACTGTTATTTCAGCTCCCAGTGTGCCTCGGGAACCTCAAAACATCAACTATAGATTGATAATCATAAACCAAAACATCAGCGCAGAAATAACATGGTCAAAGCCTCAATCTGATCGACCAATCATAAGCTTCCGTGTCACGTGGGGCGCTGTCTTGCCTATGGATGAGATGAAAGAGTTTCCGCATATGGACATGAACACAGCTCTAACTAAAGTTTTATCAAATGTAAGTAATGGTTATACATGTATAGTAATGGTTATTTTTTGATTGAGACTTATTAATAAAGATTCTGTCTCAACGAACACTTTAAGCTAGGAGTAGGCTACCAAAGGTACTTGTTTCACTTTTTTAAATAAAAAATTTGAAAATAAAATGTTCTTCATGTATATTCCTGCTAAGTGCTAGAGCCTCACAGCACTTGCTGCCCTGTTGCCAAAATTAATTGAACACCATTGCCTATTATTGGGCATTTTTTGTTTGTCCCTCATTTTTGGTTGTACTTTTATAAACTACTGTACTGTTTGTAATAAATTCTGTTCTTAAAAATTGTATAAATGAAGTGTGTTTGTTTATTCCAGAAAGCCAAATTGTTCAGTATAGATTCCCTAAGAGAAGGTACATCATATATAGTACAAGTACAGGCCCTGTCTAAGGTTGGGAGTGGGATGATAGGACAAGTACAGTTTGAAGTTCCCTTCCTATATTCCAGTAGGATCAGGCCACCAGGTATGTACATGTATAGGGTGACCCAAAAATGTGGGGCCAGAGATATATCTCTCTGGTCCCACTTTTTGGGTCACCCTGTAGATTTGGTTTTTATAGCTCAGAAGGGTAGACCTGCAAATCCCTGGGATTTGAACTCAAATGAAGATTTTGTTTCTGTTTCAGTGTATGTCAGTCATATTTAAGTGCTTCTTTATTTGTTCAGAAAAATAGGCAAACAGCAAAATGTTTGTCCAGGCGATCATAAATATGGGTGAACAATCGAAAACATGTTCTGGTGTATTAACTTAGATTTCTCTTGATTGGTGTCTGTAACAAATGGCATGTAGTGTCATTTTGCATGTAAATGCCTTGTTTAATATTTGTTTATTTATATATTTCAGATCACGATATACAGCACCAAGAGCCTAGCAACACAAAACATCTCCATAGTAACAAAGCAGACACTGCTGTAGACGTAGACGCCCAAGTGGAGCAGGACAATAAAGACTCTAGAACACAAAGCACGGACACTTTAAAAGCCAGTGCCACTTGTCCCTCCATAACTACTGCAGTGTTAATAATATCAGTGACTCTGGTGCCTTGGATAGCTTGGCCATTACCCTGAGATCCCCCCAGATAGCCACATTAAACTCTTACTATGAGCCAATGAGATTTAATGATCTCAATTATCAGATTATAGCTTGGTCATTACCCTGAGATCCCCCCAGATATCCACACTAAACTCTTACTATGAGCTAATGAGATTCAATGATCTCAATTAGCCTACAGCTTGGTTATTACCCTGAGATCCCCCAGATTTCCACTCTCAACTCTGACTATGACAGATAAAGGTGATTGTTACAATATTCATGTTAATAAGAACTAAATAATGATCACCAGTGTAGCTTGGTTAATACCCAGGAGTTCATTTTTGGAACGATCTTAACTCATGATTCCAAGAAAACCATTATTTATTTTCTTCACAAACAATGACTTGCGACCAAACAGAAGTTACGTTGATTTCAAAAATGGACCCCTGAGACTCCAGCTGGCCACACTAAACTCTGATTAAAATGGAGGATCTTGCACTGTGTTGATGTCAAATGTGAACCCCCCTGGAAATTTTTGAAAATTGAACCCCCCCTTGGCAAATCCTGGCTACGGGCCTGATTCACCACAAAAATTCTATTGTAACCATAGTAACAGTGTCATAGAAAGAGTACAACAATCGACTTAAGAAATTCTTGTATATTTAAGAACTGTTCTAGTAATGTGCATGTACCCCTTGAGGTGATTTGGAAAGTAGTGTGGAGTCTACTCCTAATTGTCTCACAATGTAAATGTGTCAATGCCATTAAAGACATTTGAACTTCCTAAAATATAATTCACTGAACTTTTAGAAAAGTGATTAACCTAGACATTAACATGTTGCACGTAGGACATTAAAACAGATCCAAAAGTCGTCTTGCCTACCTTAATAGGAAGTAATAATAAAGTGGAGCCAGTGGATGATATGAGGCATAAAAGTTGGAATCTACACTTATAGATTTAAGAGAGAGAAGAAAATGAGATTAAACAGTGATATTGAAATGGTATTATATGTGTGTATACCACATAATCAAGGTCATGCACCACACCACTACATGTAAATAAGAACATGCACCACACCAAACCATTAAGGATGTGCACATGGAAACCACACCATTTTAGTGTTAAACCACACCGTATGGTGAAATAAACCACACCATATAGGCAACTTGAACCACTCTACTAAGATGATGAACCACACAATATTGATGTGTTCCAAATTAGTTATGAAAAAGTGAATCACCATTTTGCTGATACTATACAACTACTTAGATAACAATAGTAAAGTGATGTATCATGCAATATTGTAAATCATAAAATATTGTATTAATTTTTTAAATTATTTTGTCTTAATTTTTAGCTAATTTGTTTAGTTATTTATATATAAGGGGTATGCTCAGAATATCGGTGTCTGTCAAATGACATAAGATTGGTATATTTTCTGGGCTGTTAAAATAAAAGCAACTTTGGCTCACAGCATGCCTCTTCTTGTGGTTATGTGACTCACAAGTGACAGCTTGCAAATTGGCATAAAGGACCAGAATTTGCTAATAATACTACCATTATTGTCATCTTCCCACAATACTTGATCCCGAGATGAACATTATAGTAATATTATTACCAAATTGTACCCAGCAAGGCAAATGAAGATGGGAAGGAATCGTGGAGCCAATCCTCCTTGTTTTGATATTATAAAGAGGTCAAGTATTAAGGTACACAATATGATTTGATGTGCATTGATATTCTTACCCAAACCCTTTATGTAATCTGTGAACGTAATATGAAATACACTGATTTTGTAAATAATGTATATTGATGTACATAAATGTAAAAATAATGTAAAATATGTAAATATCAATCGTAACTGATAACGATGATTGGAGAGCACAAAAATCTCTTAAAATTTCTGGGAAAATCCTACTGTAAAACAAGAATTAACGTGCAATTAATTTTTCAGAAAAGATTATGAAAAGATTATTGAACTTATCAGAAAGAGAATTTTCAAACAGGCTTTTGTAAAGTCTTATTAAAGGGAATATGTTTTGAGGAGCTTGATAAGGGGTAGTTTGCTAAGATCTTTGGACAAAATTCAGAAAATAAAGACAGTATTACTATACTGGCTGTTTCTAGGATTTTGATATTGTATATCATAGTATTAATACTGTACACAAATAATGGCCAAATTGAATTGGACAAAAAATAGATTTTTTAGTTTTACAGCTATGGGGACAGGTAGTATCTAATACAACCCTCTCACATTACAAGGATATGGGTTATCCTGATATAATATATATGTAGCCTCCTATTACACTTCAAGGATATAGGGTTATCCTGTTGTTATGTAACCTATTACATTTCAAGGATATGGGGTTATCCCAAGTAACACTTTAACATCAAGGATATGTGTTTTTCCCAATATCTTATGTAACTCACCATAATATTTCATGGATATGGGGCTATCCAGATATCTTATGTAGCCTCCTATTGCATTTCAGGATAAGGGGTCACCGTGACATATTTATTATGTAACCAATATTTGCAGTAGTAAGTGGTGTTCAATAGAACAATTGTAATTAGATTATAATTGATTTTTGATGAACATAAATAAATCATTAATAATATAAATTATATTGTGAAGTAATTGAATTGTTCTGTTCTATATATTGTAGTTTTGGGTTGTAAATATTTAATGAAGATATGTTCAGGAATAAAGAAGATTCTATAATTTGCCGTTTAAATTATCAACCAGATTTTATTGTGTTCATTTGGTTGTAAAAAGACTGACATCTCATGCTTGAGGTCTTTAATAATCGCCAGAATAAAATCTTAGATCACATATTTCATCATAAACTTTAGAAAGTGTTCCACTTTGGGGGTGTTCCACAGAGGTTCATTTATTAATAATTTATTCTGGCCCAAATAAAAAGCTGATTAAAAGATGGCTGAACTAGTTTTCATTTAATTATTCAGCTATATAGAAACTATCTTGTTGCTCATGGGACTCTGAAGTGTTCCACTTGAAGGGGTGTTCCACTTTACTGGTTTTACTGTATGTGCAAGATTATTTTTGCATTAATCCTTGAGACCACCATCTACATCTCTATCATTAATGATTCATTAATTGTCACTCTAACACATGATATGAGTGATTTCACAATAGCTAGAAAAATAGATGAAATGCAGGGTGTCAAATAAATATGTTCTCTCCTCTTTAGCTTGAACATCCACACAATGTTGGATAACTTTTTTCTCTATATATCTGAATTGTTCTTTGCACATCAAAACTAAGCTTCACAGAGCAACTGCACAAGAAGTTTCAGATGACTAGCTCAACTGGATGTACTTTTTGTCATTCTCTTGAAATTAAGGGAGTAACATATTTATTTGACACCCAGCCGTGTTATCTGATCCGAATTAACCACCTGGTGGAGAAACCGATAATGACCTACTGGCATCTAGGTTATTGATTTAATGGTTTATATTGGGTAGTATGACTAGACTTTCATTGTAGACCAGTAATAATAACAATAACAACAACAACCTCAATTCTGGTACCATATGTGTTCCACTTACCCAGGTTTAACTGTAAGGTAAGCAACTGTAATACCAATTAATGCAAGACTAACTTTGCTCATAATACACCATATTTATTTACATGATTAGGTTCAATACAATATACATATTAAATACAAAACTAGAGTAAAAATTAAAATACATTTTTAGTTCACATAGGTGAACAACATACAGTATGTTATTACCCACTTGTCTAATCTGTAAACATTTTTATACATCCTGTTCCTATTTTTGATTGATATTCATTGATTTTCTTGTACCACTGTACGTTTGCATCTAAAGTATCTACAGGAAAGCACATAATGAATTACATGTCCGCATTCTTTTACAGTTCAAAGGTAAACCCATTTGGTTCTTCCTCTTCAGTAACAGTACCATTAATGGTACTGTCAATATTGACATTTTTAACCCAAAATTTTTTGAACTTTTGATAAAATTTTGCATTTTTCAGTCCAGTATGCACCTTGAACTTCCTTGCAACAAACGACAACATAATTTCCCTTTCTGTTGGAATACGTCGTACAGTGGTGAATGAATCGTCCAATATTGCAAGCATCAAGTTTAAGATCATTAAATAGACAGATACAAAGAAGACAACTATGAATATGATGCTCATTAAGAGGCTGTAGTCCATTATGTGAGCAGCATCAAACTCAGCAAGCAACATGTGGAGAAATGTTATAATGGTATTCATGCCTGAGCTGAATTCTTCAAATGAAGCCCCATAGTATAGGATCGCAAAATGAGAGTGTGCCATGATGATGATGGCCAACATGATGAAGAAGTTAATAAGGGGCTTCCCTGCGACCATGAGAGTATTTGATAACATGCTCATCCTTGTGTTAAAATTCAACATCTTGAATAGCTTCAACACGTTCAGGATCATCAAGAACGCGAAGATGTAATTGAGAATGTAGTTCCAGAAAACAGCTGGGTAGAAACTGACGAAACCCTCGCCTTTTGAGTCATGGAATTTTGCGATAATGTCATTTACGATGACCAAACGGTTGAAAAACACAGCAATAGCTGAATAGCTCATTAGAATCTCCAACAGTTCAAAATATTTCCAATTATCACTTTGGAAATAAGCCTTCAGTTCACCATGTGCTCTGACAGATTTAACTTCCCTCACAGTGGATATCAATAAGATTATCACAAATATTATTTCACAAGCTTCCATAACTTTCACGAAATCATTGGACTGACTGTACAGCTTTACAGTTAGGATGCTATAGAAGGCGCCTATCTGGCCTGTGGTGAGAAACTCAAACATTAGGGTGCACATAGAGAATAAGTTTGTGTTTGGGTTGAATGTTGTATACTCCACTATGATGACCCTCGTTCTCTCATCCACCCAGCCGTCAGTTTTAGCACCATCTAAGGCATTTTGAGATCCTCTCCTTGATTTTGTCAACTCCAGGATGTATCCTCCTCCAGAGTAAGTTCTGTGTTCTCCAGCCAATGGCAGAGTATTCAGCTTGGATGCCTTCTGATAGGACCATATGTCCTGGCTTGGGGGCACATCTTGAGGGCCCCAGTAACGCCCATAGTTTGAAGAGTCCTCGTTAGTCCAGGTGAATGGAGCAGTGCAGTAGGAGAATTGTTTCCTTAAAAATGAATTCACCTCACAAGTACCTGCAAGTTTAGAATATACAGTACATGTATAGAGTGGACCAAAAGCCATCCACCTTTTTTATTATTCTAATCAGGTTTAGATTTTCATACAAACTAAAGAATCACTTAAAAAATGAGTCCCTGCCTGTAGAGGGTCTAACTGGCTGGATATGAAGTCACAAAACTTGAAAAATGATTTGCTATGAAAAGATTTAAAACATTGAAACGAATCCATACACAGTATGTACAAATATTCAGTTACGTTGAGGAGATTACACTGATGTTACCTTACACTGAGGGAAGAGGGAAAGATTAATGAACATATCTGCAACATTTCTCTACAAAGATTCTGAATGCTAAATGCATTCAACAATGAAGTACTAGATATAGTAATGAATTATATCCTTTGACTGCCTTGGTGGCAAGTTTTGTTCTCAAATGACTGATAATAAAACATGTTAATAAGGCATGACGCTGTGGTGATTTTTATTTCAATTTTACCTTTCTCTATTCTCTGCTGTCTCAAGCGAACCACACCAACTACGACTGTGGCAAGGTCACTGGCAATCCCGAGATGGGTGATGTTCTCTCCATTGTACATGTTCTCAGCATAGAGACTGGGGACCATGGTGTTTCTCAAGTACTCCCATATATCATCAACAGTGGACACCTGGATATAAAAAGTATAATAATATGTATATGTAGCATATACAGTATAGGGCATAACATTACAAAATGTCACCACCACATATACAGTATAGGGCATAACATTACAAAATGTCACAGCCACATATACAATATAGGGCATAACATTACAAAATGTCACCACCACATATACAGTATAGGGCATAACATTACAAAATGTCACCACCACATATACAGTATAGGGCATAACATTACAAAATGTCACCACCACATATACAGTATAGGGCATAACATTACAAAATGTCACCACCACATATACAGTATAGGGCATAACATTACAAAATGTCACAGCCACATATACAATATAGGGCATAACATTACAAAATGTCACCACCACATATACAGTATAGGGCATAACATTACAAAATGTCACAGCCACATATACAATACAAGGCATTAACATGACAAAATGTCACCACCTAGTTGCTCACAATATTATGAGTTCAAACTTTTTGAGAACTTGTAAAGTCAAATTTGAACTTCTGAAAAGATGTAGATGATTTTGAAAAAAAAATTTGGTCAATTTGAAGCAAGTTGAAAACAGACCTTTTTGACCTTTTTTGACCTTGACAAGGTCATTGAAGGTCAAATGTCAAATCTAAAGTCATATTTGAATTTCTGAGAACATGTAGATGATTTTGAAAAAAAATTTAGTCAATTTGAAGCAAGATGAAAAAATACCTTTTTGACCTTTTTTGACATTGAGAAGGTCATTGAAGGTCAAATGTCAAATCTAAAGTCAGATTTGAATTTCTGAGAACATGTAGATGATTTTGAAAAAAAAAATTAGTCAATTTGAAGCAAGTTGAAAAAAGACCTTTTTGACCTTTTTTGACCTTGACAAGGTCATTGAAGGTCAAATGTCAAATCTAAAGTCATATTTGAATTTCTGAGAACATGTAGATGGTTTTGAAAAAAAATTTAGTCAATTTGAAGCAAGATGAAAAAATACCTTTTTGACCTTTTTTGACATTGAGAAGGTCATTGAAGGTCATATGTCAAATCTAAAGTCAGATTTGAATTTCTGAGAACATGTAGATGATTTTGAAAAAAAAATTTAGTCAATTTGAAGCAAGTTGAAAAAAGACCTTTTTGACCTTTTTTGACTTTGAGAAGGTCATTGAAGGTCAAATGTCAAATCTTAAGTCAAATGTAAAGTCAGATTTGAATTTCTGAGAACACGTAGATGATTTTGAAAAAAATTTTTAGTCAATTTGAAGCAAGTTGAAAACAGACCTTTTTGACCTTTTTTGACCTTGAGAAGGTCATTAAAGGTCAAATGTCAAATCTAAAGTCAGATTTGAATTTCTGAGAACATGTAGATGATTTTGAAAAAAAAAATTAGTCAATTTGAAGCAAGTTGAAAAAAGACCTTTTTGACCTTTTTTGACCTTGACAAGGTCATTGAAGGTCAAATGTCAAATCTAAAGTCATATTTGAATTTCTGAGAACATTTAGATGATTTGAAAAAAAATTTAGTCAATTTGAAGCAAGATGAAAAAATACCTTTTTGACCTTTTTTGACATTGAGAAGGTCATTGAAGGTCAAATGTCAAATCTAAAGTCAGATTTGAATTTCTGAGAACATGTAGATGATTTTGAAAAAAAAAATTAGTCAATTTGAAGCAAGTTGAAAAAAGACCTTTTTGACCTTTTTTGACTTTGAGAAGGTCATTGAAGGTCAAATGTCAAATCTTAAGTCAAATCTAAAGTCAGATTTGAATTTCTGAGAACACGTAGATGATTTTGAAATTTTTTTTTAGTCAATTTGAAGCAAGTTGAAAACAGACCTTTTTGACCTTTTTTGACCTTGAGAAGGTCATTGAAGGTCAAATGTCAAATCTTAAGTCAAATCTTAAGTCAGATTTGAATTTCTGAGAACACGTAGATGATTTTGAAAAATTTTTTTAGTCAATTTGAAGCAAGTTGAAAACACACCTTTTTGACCTTTTTTGACCTTGAGAAGGTCATTGAAGGTCAAATGTCAAATCTAAAGTCAGATTTGAATTTCTGAGAACATGTAGATGATTTTGAAAAAAAAATTTAGTCAATTTGAAGCAAGTTGAAAAAAGACCTTTTTGACCTTTTTTTACTTTGAGAAGGTCATTGAAGGTCAAATGTCAAATCTTAAGTCAAATCTAAAGTCAGATTTGAATTTCTGAGAACACGTAGATGATTTTGAAAATTTTTTTTAGTCAATTTGAAGCAAGTTGAAAACAGACCTTTTTGACCTTTTTTGACCTTGAGAAGGTCATTGAAGGTCAAATGTCAAATCTTAAGTCAAATCTTAAGTCAGATTTGAATTTCTGAGAACACGTAGATGATTTTGAAAAAAAAATTTGGTCAATTTAAAGCAAGTTGAAAACAGTCCTTTTTGACCTTTTTTGACCTTGAAAAGGTCATTGAAGGTCAAATGTCAAATCTAAAGTCAGATTTGAATTTCTGAGAACATGTAGATGATTTTGAAAAAAAAAATTAGTCAATTTGAAGCAAGTTGAAAAAAGACCTTTTTGACCTTTTTTGACTTTGAGAAGGTCATTGAAGGTCAAATGCCAAATCTTAAGTCAAATTTGAATTTCTGAGAACACGTAGATGATTTTGAAAATTTTTTTTAGTCAATTTGAAGCAAGTTGAAAACAGACCTTTTTGACCTTTTTTGACCTTGAGAAGGTCATTGAAGGTCAAATGTCAAATCTTAAGTCAAATCTTAAGTCAGATTTGAATTTCTGAGAACACGTAGATGATTTTGAAAAAAATAATTAGTCAATTTGAAGCAAGTTGAAAACAGACCTTTTTTGACCTTGAGAAGGTCATTGAAGGTCAAATGTCAAATCTAAAGTCAGATTTGAAGGTCAAATGTCAAATCTTAAGTCAGATTTGAATTTCTGAGAACATGTAGATGATTTTGAAAAAAAATTTAGTCAATGTGAAGCAAGTTGAAAAAAGACCTTTTTGACCTTGAGAAGGTCATTGAAGGTCAAATGTCAAATCTAAAGTCAGATTTGAACTTCTGAGAACATGTAGATGATTTAGAAAAAAATTGAAGTCAGTCTAAACAGTATTTGTTAAGTTATAGGAAGTTGTAAGAAATTGTTACAGACGCCGGACGCCAACCGCCGGACACCGGACGCCAACCACCAACCGCCGTCGCAAAAAAAAACGGAGACCATAACAATATGTCACCACTTTTGGTGGTGACATAATAGGGCATAACATTACAAAATGTCACCACCACATATACAGTATAGGGCATAACATTACAAAATGTCACCACCACATATACAGTAAAGGGCATAACATTACAAAATGTCACCACCACATATACAGTATAGGGCATAACATTACAAAATGTCACCACCACATTATACAGTAAAGGGCATAACATTACAAAATGTCATCACCACATATACAATATAGGGCATAACATTACAAAATGTCACCACCACATATACAGTATAGGGCATAACATTACAAAATGTCACCACCACATATACAGTAAAGGGCATAACATTACAAAATATAAGAATATATAAGAATTTGTTACAGATGCCAACTGCCAAACACCAACCACCAAACATCATCCAAAAAAAAGACTATAACAATAAACACTTAAATACTTCAATTGGCATTTTGTAATTTGGAGTGTTTGCAATTTTCAGCAAAATTTTTATTTGAGATTAAGTTATCTTCTAATTATAGATTTAAAACTTCCCTTTGGATGCTCAGATCCTGATTAACTTCACTTTAGTCTTGAGCCAGATATTTTTGATCCAGTTCAGAAGCGTTATTTTTGATAAAATTACAATAAATTCATGCAACCCCAAAATACATATACATTTTCTCTTGTATGCTGTTCATTTCAGCTCTAGAGCCTCAAGAAGATAACTCAGAATTCAAAGATGAACTCATCTTCATGTAAAAGTGAACCTTCAAAAGTTCAGTTAAATGGAGATAGTTTCATCTTCGGATTCTGGGTGATACCCTTTTTGGCAGCACTTACATCCCCAAAGGCTACATCTCCCTCATATGCAGCATTGATGACCATATCTTCCATAGACTTGGTCTGCCCATACGCTCTCAGATCATGATGACCATGAACCACCACAATTAGGGCGAGTATAAACACCACATATAAAACTATGTCTTTAAATGTCTCCCACATACTCTGTTCTTTAAGGCGTTGCTCTCTATGCTGTGCAAGCAGCTTGGGATCTGGGGGTCCGTAGTTCCTTTGTGTAATCTTGGTCTGCATGTATTGGTCCAATTTCTCTGACTCATTTAGCTTTTTGTCAACTGGAACTGTCCAACAAGTTGCCATTAATTAAACTAGACAACAGCAACGCCAAAGCGTGGCAAATCCCATCGAACAGCCATGGCTGGCATTTTTACAAACAAAGTATATAGCAAAAGGCAGCCATTTTTCAAAATGGCCGCCTTCTACCAAAAGTGTCATTAGACAGTGAGCCATGCTTATAGTATTCACATACCAAATATGAACAAAATTGCTCGACTAATTTTCGAGTTACAGCAAAAATCGTAAAATAACGAGTAAAGGCAGCCATTTTTCAAGATGGCTGCCATGTGCTTCTTTGATATCTACATTTCTAGCTTTGTTAATGTCCTTTATAATTTCTTTACATTTAAAACATACTGCTATTACTGTTTTACATATTGCACCTAAACTACTGTAAAATCGGCACTAGAATGATTGCCATTTTTAAATGAGTGGCCATTTTGAAAATCATTTTTCGAGCAGAACTTAGCCCCATAGGGTATGTGTACAAAATATGAACAAAATCGAGCCAACAGTATTTGAGTTATTGCCCGGGCAGATGTACATACGTACGGATGGACAGATGGACGGACGGAGGCGTTCCCTATATCCCTCCGAACTTCATTCGATGGGATAATAAAATGACTATAAAACTGAATGTTGTTTTGAAATGCTTTGTGAGGTCATGGATGTATACCAACTATATCCATGGTTAGGTGACCTATGGGATAAATAGAACATCCTATGATGTACTATACTATACTACTATGATTTTTTCATGATATCATTTTAATCCACTCATTGATATCAATATTCTGCACTCATTCGCTATGCTCACTCGTCCAGATATTGATATCAACTCGTGGATAAAAATGATATCTCTCAAAATCATAGGATATCCTATACTCATTCCATACTTACTGTGATAGTAACAGGATATCACGTAAAAACAAAAATGGTACTAGTGTAATCAGTCGAAAAATATAATATTTTTGGCAAAGTTTCACTGCACCATCTACTGCTTGTGTTATCTAATACAGCATCATTGTCTCATGACTACTTGAAATGTCTTATCCAACATCAATATCTCTCGACTACATAGAATGTCAAATGAATGCAACATCAATATCTATTGACTATTGTGATGTCTAATGCAACATCAATATCTCTCTAATTGTTTGTGATAATTCATGCAAAATCAACATCTCTTAATTGTCTGTGACTGTCGATGTAAAACAAATATTTCAAATTTCAATCATTTGTGATGTTTTATTGTGATGTCTAATGCAACATCAATGTCTCATGACTACTTGAAATGTCTAATGCAACATAAATATTTCTTGACTACATAAAATGTCTAATGAATGCAACATCAAAATCTATTGACTCTTGTGATGTCTAATGCAACATCAATATCTCTCGAC
This sequence comes from Owenia fusiformis, assembly GCA_903813345.2. Classification (NCBI taxonomy): domain Eukaryota; kingdom Metazoa; phylum Annelida; class Polychaeta; order Sabellida; family Oweniidae; genus Owenia; species Owenia fusiformis. Next base: position 17,439,865 of record CAIIXF020000004.1, read on the forward strand.
TTCATAAAAACATGTCTAATGAATGCAACATCAATATCACTCGACTACATAGAATGTCAAATGAACGCAACATCAATGTCTCTCGACTACTTGAAATGTCTAATGCAACATCAATGTCTCTCGACTACATAGAATGTCAAATGAACGCAACATCAATGTCTCTCGACTACTTGAAATGTCTAATGCAACATCAATGTCTCTCGACTACATAGAATGTCAAATGAACGCAACATCAATATCTATTGACTATTGTGATGTCTAATGCAACATCAATATCTCTCGACTTCATAAAAACATGTCTAATGAATGCAACATCAATATCACTCGACTACATAGAATGTCAAATGAACGCAACATCAATGTCTCTCGACTACTTGAAACGTCTAATGCAACATCAATGTCTCTCGACTACATAGAATGTCAAATGAACGCAACATCAATATCTATTGACTATTGTGATGTCTAATGCAACATCAATATCTCTCGACTTCATAAAAACATGTCTAATGAATGCAACATCAATATCACTCGACTACATAGAATGTCTAATGCAACATCAATGTCTCTCGACTACTTGAAATGTCTAATGCAACATCAATGTCTCTCGACTACATAGAATGTCAAATGAACGCAACATCAATATCTATTGACTATTGTGATGTCTAATGCAACATCAATATCTCTCGACTACATAGAATGTCTAATGAATGCAACATCAATGTCTCTCGACTACTTGAAATGTCTAATGCAACATCAATATCTCTCGACTACATAGAATGTCAAATGAATGCAACATCAATGTCTCTCGACTACTTGAAATGTCTAATGCAACATCAATATCTCTCGACTACATAGAATGTCTAATGAATGCAACATCAAAATCTATTGACTATTGTGATGTCTAATGCAACATCAATATCTCTCGACTACATAGAATGTCTAATGAATGCAACATCAAAATCTATTGACTATTGTGATGTCTAATGCAACATCAATATCTCTCTAATTGTTTGTGATAATTCATGCAAAATCAACATCTCTTAATTGTCTGTGACTGTCGATTAAACAAATATTTCAAAGGAGTTGGGTAAACTAGCAACAGAGAGTGCCCCAATTGAAGTGTGAAAAAACTTTTTTTAAGAATAAGAGAAAAAAAACATCAGAAATGCATAGATTGAAGTCTATATTTTTGGGTAGTATTTTTAAAAAAATTTAGAAAAAATTGTTACAGTGTCTGGAGACCTTTAAAGAGGGTGGGGGCCAGAAGGAAAAAAAATTCACATATTTTGCAACCCTCTTGATGAATTCCAATTTACTTAGCTATGAATGAATGTTTTTGATTTATCTGTCCAGGATTATGTAAATATATATTTATTTGATCCATACATACAATTGATTTAAACAATATGTACAGTTTAGAGGTAAGTAAAGCTTTGAAAGGACATTTCATGCTGAGTCTGGGTGACATTTTTATTCACTGGAGGTAGTAATCCTTTGAGTGTTTTCACATAGAGCATAACAAGTCTCCACTCTAATAAGTTCTTCTTTAGTTACATAAATGTTATATTGTTGCATACAAAGAATAATTTTGATGGAGACTTATTATGCTCGATATGAATTTTAGAACTTTATAGAAAATTTTGCCTGCCATTTTTGTTGATTATTCAAAATGGCCAAATGCTATTCATGCTGCATATGTAGGAAGCAGGTAAATTCTCCTAGAAAACGGAGAAAGGTTACAGAAGATTTAGCTTCACAAGTCAAGAATGCCAAAGTTGGACAGATAATATGCAATAACTGTCGTCTAGATTCAAAACGAACCAACCATAATGGCAACTTACCACTGAAGGATGACCATACTGTGTCTCCATTCAAAATAGCATTCAAAACTAAACGGTAAGAGTAATTCATAATTTTTAATTACCCCTAAATTATATCTTTGTAAATTATCTCATGATTACAACAATATAGGGTAAAAGAAAGAATACTGACTATTGCAACTAATAAAAGAAGTGATATTGAGGTAATATAAGCTTGATTTGGGAGGAGATTGTTGTGATATTAGGTAATATCAGAACTTATATTTTTTTATATTGCATATGTAATGGCAATATGTTGGTAATTGGGCAGATATAAAGTTCATATTGGATTGATATTTGTCAGAAATTGCTATCGAATTGGGCTTATATTTGGGTGATATTGCTATAATATTGGGCTAATATTTGGGTGATATTGGATTGATATTGGGGTGATATTGCTATCATATTGGGCCAATATTTGCTTGATATTTGGGTGATATTGCTATCACATTGGGCCATAAAGTATTTTCATTATTTTAGGTACTTTTGTTCTCTTTCAGTGTTGCGTGGGAAGGGCGGAATATATTAATATAAATATCTCATTATTGGCAAATTGCCAATTTACTATATATTGTAATTCCAACCTCTATGAGACTAAATTCCTACAGATATTTGTGACATATTAACCAAAAAGGTATATTTTGGTAGAAAATAATGAATTTTTTTAATTTGACCTTGACCTGGGGAGTATGACCTTGACCTAAATTTTCATACATTTTTGAAACACATATATCACATAGATTAATAAAATAAAGAGAAAACTTGAAAATCAGGTGGGGCTCAAAATGGCCTTGTTTACCCAACTCCTTTCAATCATTTGTGATGTTTTATCCAAGATCATTTTCTCAATGTTTCTCAATTCTAGCTTTCCCTGCAGTTACAGTACAAAATCATAGTTTAGTGCTTTCATCAATTTTGCACAAGTGGTTAATTTCTGAACCATACGCAATTCAGGCAACCTAAGTTGTTTTTTCCATCTTTGGTGTACAATCTTTGAATTCTTTTTTGTTCCATATATGTATTGCATGCCAAGTTTGTTATGTTTGTCTTCTGAGTTGGTGTTGTTCCTGATCCAAGTTTTGACTTCATTGGGGAGGATCAGGCCAAGATCTGCATAGAGTTTCTGACTTTGCATTAATGGATTTTCACTGAAATCTTCATATTTAATTAGCAATAATCTAGGTTTATTATTTGTCACCTGGTAGCTCTGGATGAATTTTAGATTTTGCAGCATTGATTTACAAGTTGTGTCCATGTCTTCTGATTTTGAGTTAAGGGAGGAGTGTTTATAAGCGGGACTTTCATTATTCCTGGAATTGAGCAGCCCTCGTGGATCCCGGACAAGAAACAACAGAGCCGTGTCATTGCCAAAATACCCACTTAGTCTTTGAAGTGCCGTGTTATCTCGTATTCTTATCGTTTTTGCAACGACTAATTTTTTATTAGAACATAATTCTGATAGCTCTGTCAAATTTTTCTTCGCCAAATCTACAAGGTTCCTGTTCATTAGTATTCTCCAAAACCAGGCCTTTGAAGTGGTGAATAAGGACGTGCTTTGGAATCGACAGTTCATCAACTCTTGTAAATAAATCGGCCCGGTGAGTTGTATATCTTCAATTGGTTTCCTGTTATCATGTATTTGGCCTATGAATGGTTCAAACATGAAAAATACACCAGAATTGCTGCGAAAAAGTTCAGCAATGAAGCTAGATCCTGTTCTCCTGTAGGTTACTATAACAACCTTGGTTACTGTAGTTACCCCAATGGATGTGTCATTCTCAACATTGACAGCCACAGTTTTGAGCCTTTCAAAAATGATTACATGTATTTGATTTCATAACATTTCTCATTTCATAATAAAATAGTATACATTCATTCTAGTGTACAGTTCTCAATATAAAAATTGAGAACAGATTTACTTTGTTATTTTCAATATTATGAGGATTGCTTAAAAATCAATGCTTGTCTGTTAAACCCCTCCCTCTCATTATAAACAAAACTACATGTACATGTATAGCTTGATACAAAATCCGAAAATACCTGTAAGTGAAACTGGCTAATTTTTGCTTATATCTGTCAAAATGAAATTTTCTGAATTCTTGAGGCATTTGAATAACCGTGTATTAAAACAAAACATGTTATGAAATCAAACATGAAAAAAATGATGACATCCATTACCGAGACATCTCATCCAAAAGTGACTCCTTCTCTCTGCCACTTTTAAATGTAAAAAAATTGCTGACTCCTAATGAAAGAATTACTAATATGTACATCAAGTGGTTCTTCCTTTTGTATAATCTTTTTATTCCTAGCATAAAGCACTGTATTCTGGTCTTTTTTAGTGTTGTCGGCATACTTCCCGATCAATCCAGTATGTCCACATAAAACTGGAATATTACTAGCTATATAATGATCCTTTCAATGTGAGGTACAGTACAGTCATGACAACAGAGAGGCTACTGTAGGCTATTTATTGTTCTGTCACCCTTGACATGGTATCTATCATCGCAAAAATTCTCAATTGCAAAGACAGGGAACTAGAGAAAAATTCCAATTGAAATTCCAATGTTTATTTTTGTCATGAAAAATTAATTTAAACTCTTCACCTTTTCAATTTTTACATTTAATTGACACAGAAAGAGAATATACTACCATGAAATAATAAAAAAGATTAAAAAAGTCATGGTGTGTGATTTTGTTAAAACATTCACGACATTGATATATAGCATGAACATGATGAATAAAATGTTTAAAACCCATTCAAAGGATATAATTAGGTTGGCCATGTCTCTTTGACAATCATCAATGTAGAATATACAAAGTGATAAATAAAAATAAATGTTTAAACCATTTCAAATAAATATTGACAAAACAAGATAAAGATTTAAACCATTTCATTGGGATGTACTTGTTGAATATTGGTGATACTTTTATAGACAACTTTAGTGTTCAGTTAAACTTGTGTGAAAGAAAAAAACAATAATGGAAGATATTAATATTGGATGACATTTGACTTATTTAAAAGGATTTATACAGAGTGACCCAAAAATGCAACTCTCTAATTTTGGCATTACTTATTCAGTTAAAATTATCAGTGTACAAACTGTTCAATCAAATTCAAGTACTATATGGATATAAAACATCAACCACTTTGTGTTGCAATTAAGAGAAAAATCATTTTACTATCTATATGACTGTGTACATGTACTTTCAAATCAAATCATCCTCAAATGTCTAAGAAGGCTCTTTTTGCCTTATCAAACATACTGTTAACAAAATGTAAATGGTTACAAAAAATGTAACAATTTGTTACAGATGATAACTAAATAATGCCTACAACTGGACACTGATCACAAAAGGTGGCTGTAAAACATGTAATCAAAATGCCTTATTACATGTACCTCTTTTGAAACCCTGTAGAACAATGTCTCGGCATGGAAACAGTGTGAGGTGAAGTTGAGTAAAAGTTGGGAGCTCCACTCTCTAGACCTGTCAGCCAACTTGACAACCCCAAAAAAGGTTGTTTCATCAGCCAATCTGACTAGGGGGGACATATGTTAACACTCAGACATACCAGAGGTAACATTCCTTCACAATACAACTTATTAGTGGTCCTTTCCATTGGCACTTGTTCGATATTAACATTCATATACACATTCACAAACACAATTACCTCAACTGTCTTAAAGAACCCAGAGATATTTGAGTGGCCAAGGATCATTTCTCATTTGACCATTTATTAAATAAGGAAGGTCCTAGTAGATTTTTTTTTATTTATGTATATATTGTCTTTTTATTACTTTTTTTATTCATAAAAGAACATATGGAATCACTTTACATTTACATATACAATATTGCTTTGTACATGTCGTAGTACTATAATAATCACACATTTCAGAATTTTCTTGGTATCTTGGATGGGCCCAGAAAATAGAATGGGCCCTAAAAGGCCTTAAGGCTCCAAAAAGTAGGCCTTTATGGCCATTACTGGGCCTTTAAAGGCTTTATTTTTTAATTTTAGGCCAGATTTTGAAGAAAATGGGCCTCAATTTTTCAAAATTAGAGCCCATCTTTTGGTTTTAGGGGTTCACACTACTTGAGTGTAGTTCCCATAATTGCCCACATTTCCTCTTTGTCTGTCTGTTTATCCATATTACATTAAGTTCTTAGATTTGCATTATATCCTTTAATGTTGGTCTTAACATTGAGTGTTACATCTGTAAACAATTTATGAATATACGCAACATATTTGTTAGGATAGTTGTTCTTAGTTATTTATACATACTGGTCCTATCAGTATATTCTGATTTGTACAAACTACTGTCAATTCCTCAGGTAACCAATTTTCCATTTCTTCTATCAATTCCATTACCGCTTAAAGCATCATAGATGACAAGACAAATTGTCCCTGGTTCTTCTTTACAAAAGGTACAAAGATCAGACCATTGCCTTTTATATTCTTCAATGATTTTGAACATTTTGGTTCTTTGTAAGCTTTCCTAAGTGTTATATCACTCAATTTTAAAATGTTCTTTGTCTCCTTCTCTTTTGGTTCAGTGTATGTTCTAAAAATGGAAACAAAATCCTTCCAAAATTTGTTTGAAATAATTTCTTCTATTTTCTATTAGGATTTTGAATCATAGGTAGAGTTCATTTTTCGTCCTACATGTAGGTATTTTAATGATGAGACAGATCATACAATATAAGATGGGCAAACTTACCTAATTCACTCATGTCAATCTTGTCTCGTCTATCATCAATTTCAGCTTTCCTCTTACAGATCAATGCACACAGAATTGCCATGGCAACCACTTTGATAGGTTGTAGGACCACTATACTTGTGAAAATGGACGTCAAGATAGAGGTGAGCCACTCAATGCTTGCCTGGTAGCCATATTTCAAGCCATATAACATGATAAAGTATGTACACGTAATGCTAGTGAGGCTGCAGAGTGTCCAATTGATGTACAAGAACCACCATGGCAGCCTAGGGGAATAAATAGAGGTTGTTTCATGGTTGATTTCCAATGTGAATTTTGTTCCAGGGTAATATGACATTGACTGAGGATGATATGATATTGACTGAGGGAGATATGATATTGACTGAGGAAGATATGATATTGACTGAGGGAGATATGATATTGACTGAGGGAGATGTGATATTGACTGAGGGAGATATGATATTGACTGAGGGAGATATGATATTGACTGAGGGAGATGTGATATTGACTGAGGAAGATCTGGTATTGACTGAGGGAGATGTGATATTGACTGAGGGAGATGTGATATTGACTGAGGGAGATGTGATATTGACTGAGGGAGATGCGATACTGACTGAGGGAGATATGATACTGACTGAGGGAGATGTGATATTGACTGAGGAAGATCCGATATTGACTGAGGGAGATGTGATATTGACTGAGGAAGATGTGATATTGACTGAGGGAGATATGATATTGGCTGAGGGAGATATGATATTGACTGAGGAAGATATGATATTGACTGAGGGAGATATGATATTGACTGAGGGAGATGTGATATTGACTGAGGGAGATATGATATTGACTGAGGGAGATATGATATTGACTGAGGGAGATATGATATTGACTGAGGGAGATGCAATATTGACTGAGGGAGATATGATATTGCCTGAGGGAGATATGATATTGCCTGAGGGAGATATGATATTGACTGAGGGAGATGTGATATTGACTGAGGAAGATCTGGTTTTGACTGAGGGAGATGTGATATTGACTGAGGGAGATGTGATATTGACTGAGGGAGATGCGATACTGACTGAGGGAGATATGATATTGACTGAGGGAGATGTAATACTGACTGAGGGAGATATGATATTGACTGAGGAAGATCTGATATTGATTGAGGGAGATATGATATTGACTGAGGGAGATGTGATACTGACTGAGGAAGATGTGATATTGACTGAGGGAGATATGATATTGACTGAGGGAGATATGATATTGACTGAGGGAGATGTGATATTGACTGAGGAAGATCTGGTATTGACTGAGGGAGATGTGATACTGACTGAGGAAGATGTGATATTGACTGAGGGAGATATGATATTGACTGAGGGAGATATGATATTGACTGAGGGAGATCTGATATTGACTGAGGGAGATGTGATATTGACTGAGGAAGATCTGGTATTGACTGAGGGAGATGTGATGCTGACTGAGGAAGATGTGATATTGACTGTGGGAGATATGATATTGACTGAGGGAGATACGATATTGACTGAGGGAGATCTGATATTGACTGAGGAAGATCTGATATTGACTGAGGGAGATGTGATACTGACTGAGGAAGATATGATATTGACTGAGGGAGATATGGTATTGACTGATGGAGATGGGATACTGACTGAGGAAGATATGATATTGACTGAGGGAGATATGGTATTGACCAAACGATTGCAGCTCCAACAAGAGGATTTCGAGAGGGCAAAATAAGATGGTTCAAATGAGAGCTGAGAAATCCATAAATGGTTCTAGTTCATATATGATATAATAAAAGAACTCATCTAAAATCATTATGTTAAAATGTACAAGGACCGACAAACAAGTGGGTGATTAGAATAACTCATTACATGTTTGGCCTCATATGACAAAGCATACACATACCCAACTGGCTCTTTCTTCTTCACATGAAGTTCAACATCACTTTGGCTCTCCCCAACACTCCAAACATCCTTTTCTGCATGTTGTTTCCACCTCACTAACACAGACTTTTTCCTTCTGCCATCCTCTAATATATATGTTTCAGTAGCCTCTGCATCGAGCGCAGTAGGCCTTGGAGTTGCAGCTGAAGGATCATGTGAATCAGGCAATATTTTCTTTGGTTTTAACTGTTCCCCATGAAGTTTAACATGCTCATTGGGGCGCTTTATTTCTGCATTTTCACCTTCTGCTTCATCAGCCATGAAGAAAATATCACCACTTCTAATTTCAGTTTCGGATGCTTTCTTGCCCATCGTCAATTGCTCTTTGAAATCTGATGAATCAAACCTACTCTCAGTTTCCAGACTAGCGTATGATTCAGTATTGAATTCATCATCAATTTCTTGCAACTTGCTTGGTTTTGCTTTGGTTAGTCTAAAGAGTTGCACAATGATCACGTTAATTGGGAACATGAGGAGACTACATTCTAATCCCATCACTATAGCTGATATTGATATATGGATACTACCAATCTGTTGTTGTAGCTTAGGCTCATCACTTGGTACATCAAAAAACATGATTTTGGTCAACATGTAGCTCAGGAGCAATGTAAATGCACACATTAACCGCTGTACCCGTGTGAAATGACTTTCAACAGGTTTTGAGAATATGCTCAACCAGAGATGATCCTCACGCATATTTTTACTAGCGAGACCCGGGAACGCTGTGCCAAACTGTTTCAAGTCTTTTTCATTTGTAGGAAGTAGTGTACATGAGGTAGTGAAGTCACCACGGTCAACAGCCAACCATCTGTTGCACATAAATTGCCAGACATGGTCTTTCTGTAGATCTCTCACAGTAACTTGGGTCAGATACCTGCAGAGGAAGAGGATATAGATTGTTTTGATAAACTACATGCCATCTTTTGATCCATCAGAGAAACTATAATGTAAAGGCTAGGCTGATTACGTTATTAGCAGTAAGTAGAAATCTGTCCATGCAAAAATAGTATTAATTAATTTGCTAATTTTGAATAAATAGTACCGTGGGTACTGGGCTCACATGGTGTTGCCCAAAAGTGAATGATGGCTAAAATGACAGAAATAAAAAAAACGGATATAACTTTTGTGCCGATTTTTTGTAACAAAATCATATCATACAACTACTCTTTACAAGGACATGGCTTTTTACAATGCAGGACACCTGAAATTATTTGTAAAGCTAGGAAATGGGCCAAAAGTGAATTTCACTAGAAAAAAATGGTGGCCATTTTGAAAATAGGCGAGCTTTTGAAGCAAGAGTCATAGGGGAGTTTTTTGTATTGATGTTGAACAACATGTGAGCTAAAAAGTACAACCTATGACATCATATATTATAGTTTCACAGATGGTTCAGTTTATAAAGCCTTGGGTATAAAAATATCTATACTGTGAGATGGATTATGTTTGAATTCATAACAATAAATAGAGTGATCATCCTACAAAGAAAAATATTGGAAATATAATTACATAGGTTGGAAGAGTGATATGAAATATACATGTAGTACTTTTAGTGGGGCATAAAAGGTATTTTAAAAGGTGTTGCTTAAAAAAAGTTCATTAAACTAGTCAACAGGACTTCATTCTTTTGACACCTATTTCCTGTAGATAAGTGTCCTTTAACGAGAGGTGTTCAATAGGGCATGTTAAGTGTCCTTTAAAGAGAGGTGTTCAATAGGGCATGTTAAGTGTCCTTTAATGAGAGGTGTTCAATAGGGCATGTTAAGTGTCCTTTAACGAGAGGTGTTCAATAGGGCATGTTAAGTGTCCTTTAACGAGAGGTGTTCAATAGGGCATGTTTTAGTATCTTACCAGTTTGGATTGTCTCCAGTGTTGTCGTGCCATATGGTTACAGACCTTGGATAGCTCATATTTTCATCTGTTGTCATTAAGAAATAGTCCTCACTTCCATTATGAAACATCTCTACCTGCTTTCCCCTGTGTTTCAAATGGTGGGGCTCGCTAGATCCCCCGATTCCATTTAGTTGAAGGAACACATTGGCACTTGTACCTGCATCATGACGCCAACCTGTTACTATGGTAATAAGGTAACCATAGTGATGTAAAGGATTGTTGTCTTCCAGTAAAGTAACACCAGTCTAAAACACATTCAATGACCATAATGGTTGCTATCATATAACATTACCTTGTTCGATATATCAATGGAAATCATAACTGAGACTCAACTGGAGCAAATTAAATAAATAAAAAAATTAAATATTTGATCCTTGATGCTGATTTTTGAAGAATATATTTGCAGAATCAATAAAAGATTTAGTGAAATAAATTAGAGGATAGCTTCAAAGGCCAATATTAAACTATGAAATGCTAACTTGGGCTCTTCATCACCAAAAAGTAAAGTTAAATTGCGAGGGAATTTATGAACAAACAATAGGTGCAACATGAACCTCTATATAAATTACTCAGACAAGTATTGTAATGATTCATTACAATCAGGCCCGTAGCCAGGGGGGTTTTATGGGTTCGAGCCACCACCCCCCCCCAGCCAAAAAATCTTTCAAAATCATGCAGTTTTCACCATTCTGAACACTATAAAGTGATTCTGGCCATTTTTGGACCAAAATTGCCACAAGTGAACCCCCCCTGGAATTTTTCAAACTCCTGCTTGCAAATCCTGGCTACCGGCCTGACAATACTTTTTTTTTTTTTTTTTTCATGTTATCGATTTATTTCAAATAAAAACATAGATGTACAAGGTTAGCTGATTGCCAAAGTTTTGCAACATTAGCGGCAATTAAGTAATATAACATAAATGAAATAATAGATATAATATAAAATACAAAAGGTTTACATATATTCTTAATTCCAAATCACTGAATCAAGGAAATCCCATGGGCGGTGATGATGAAAAAAAGGAAAGAGCAGAAAAATGAAGAAACGGAACCTGTTGTCACAGACGTGATATGATAGTGAAACTCGTGTATATATAATAACTAACAATATGAATTAATTCTTCATTTGTTGATGCATCTAAATCATCTTTTCCAAAAAGTAAAAATTGTAATTTATCATTCAAATTGTAGCTGTTAAACAGGTTTCCTAAATTGTAAGTATGAAGGCCTGCAATGAGGTTGATTCTTTCATCATGGAGCAGTGGGCAATTTAAAAGAAAATGCAAGGTAGTCAATGGAACACCACATTTACACAAAGGGTCACTAATGACAATACTTGTGGATCCGATTCTGGCTACTGATTGGTAAATCATGAGGGATTTATTTTCAGCATCAAAAGTATCAAGCCAGTCACATTGCATGAGCTTGACATGTGACCCTGGCATTTGAGAAAAACAAAGAGATTAAGAGAAATTAATAATACAAATAGGATTAAGTATTTTCGGTCAACTAATTTGAGTGAAAATTTCTTACTCGAGTAAGCTACTATCGACGGTTAACCAACTGCCAAGCATATTGTAACAAGCCAGATAGACTATGACACAGACATGAAAGAAAGTATGCTAAATTCAATACCCCACGTGGGAATCGAACCCAGGACCCTCAGTTTCAGTCTGATGATCTACCACTGAGCAAAAGGGCTTAAGCCACTACAGCTGGCCTGCAGTAGCAACTTGCTATCCAGGGTGATACAACAGGTTGACAACATACAGTAATTACTTACATGTAAAAGATCTTTCCTGTCCCTTTTCCTGGCATACACTGCAAGTATGACAAACAGCGCCCAAACAACAATCATCATAGACACAGTCACTGGGTTATCAAAGAAGGTCAAGAACAACTTGGCATCATTGAAGGGGTCTATCTTGTTGGGAAAGGCAATGAAACTGCCAGTAAATATTGTCATTTTTAGCCTACAATCACAGAATAAACTTTCTGGTGTAGAAAGCCTTGATACCTGAAATGTAATAGATTTCATGTAAAACTTGGCATAAAAGGGTAAATGTTTAAAAGCCAATTCAAAAGGTAAATGTTTATAAGCCCATTCAAAATGTGAGGAATTATCATTTTCATCACTTATGTACAGTCTGAGAGTACATGTACTATATTTCGACACAAAAAGTTGTTTTAGCCATTTTTGGAAAAATTTCAAATATCATATCCTGATCATAATACATGACAATACAAGTGGTTCAAACTTTACATAGGGCCTTTAAGGCAGTGTGTGTGCAAGATCTTTTTCAGAAACTCTAAGATGCTTTGCTACTAAAGCCATCTTTCAAAATTAAACAAATTACTGTGATGATACAGTTATGGAAAAATGTAGCTGTCATCATTTGTGAACATTTTGGAAGTTAAATGAATTGAATTAAGATTCAGCTACAAGTAAAATGGTAAAATTTTGTAGACATAATCCCCTAAAACTAAAACTTACAAGACAACCAGAATTGCTCCACGACTGTGAAGACTCACTCCAGAACAAGCAGTTTGATGTATAAGTGCCAACATTCAGCTCTATGGACAGAGCCTTAGTTTCATTCTCAGGCCTACCATTCATACTGTAACTTGCTATAAACTCTGCATTTGCTGTGTCATTATCAAGTAGTATACCTACAAATACACATTGCTATAAACTCTGCATTCACTGTGTCATTATCAAGTAGAATACCTACAAATACATACTGCTATAAACTCTGCATTTGCTGTGTCATTATCAAGTAGTATACCTACAAATACATATTGCTATAAACTCTGCATTTGCTGTGTCATTATCAAGTAGTATACCTACAAATACATATTGCTATAAACTCTGCATTCGCTGTGTCATTATCAAGTAGTATACCTACAAAAACATATTGCTATAAACTCTGCATTCCCTGTGTCATTATCAAGTAGTATACCTACAAATACATATTGCTATAAACTCTGCATTCGCTGTGTCATTATCAAGTAGTATACCTACAAATACATATTGCTATAAACTCTGCATTCGCTGTGTCATTATCAAGTAGTATACCTACAAATACATATTGCTATAAACTCTGCATTTGCTGTGCCATTATCAAGTAGTATACCTACAAATACATACTGCTATAAACTCTGCATTTGCTGTGTCATTATCAAGTAGTATACCTACAAATACATATTGCTATAAACTCTGCATTCGCTGTGTCATTATCAAGTAGTATACCTACAAATACATATTGCTATAAACTCTGCATTTGCTGTGCCATTATCAAGTAGTATACCTACAAATACATATTGCTATAAACTCTGCATTTGCTGTGCCATTATCAAGTAGTATACCTACAAATACATATTGCTATAAACTCTGCATTTGCTGTGCCATTATCAAGTAGTATACCTACAAATACATATTGCTATAAACTCTGCATTTGCTGTGCCATTATCAAGTAGTATACCTACAAATACATATTGCTATAAACTCTGCATTCGTTGTGTCATTGTCAAGTAGTATACCTACAAATACATATTGCTATAAACTCTGCATTCGCTGTGTCATTATCAAGTAGTATACCTACAAATACATATTGCTATAAACTCTGCATTCGCTGTGTCATTGTCAAGTAGTATACCTACAAATACATATTGCTATAAACTCTGCATTCGCTGTGTCATTATCAAGTAGTATACCTACAAATACATATTGCTATAAACTCTGCATTCGCTGTGTCATTATCAAGTAGTATACCTACAAATACATATTGCTATAAACTCTGCATTTGCTGTGCCATTATCAAGTAGTATACCTACAAATACATATTGCTATAAACTCTGCATTTGCTGTGCCATTATCAAGTAGTATACCTACAAATACATATTGCTATAAACTCTGCATTTGCAGTGTCATTATCAAATAGTATACCTACAAAAACATACTGCTTTAAACTCTGCATTTGCTGTGTCATTATCAAGTAGTATACCTACAAATACATATTGCTATAAACTCTGTGTTTGCTGTGTCATTATCAAGTAGTATACCTACAAATACATATTGCTATAAACTCTGCATTTGCTGTGTTATTGTCAAGTAGTATACCTACAAATACATATTGCTATAAACTCTGCATTCACTGTGTCATTATCAAGTAGTATACCTACAAATACATATTGCTATAAACTCTGCATTCGCTGTGTCATTATCAAGTAGTATACCTACAAATACATATTGCTATAAACTCTGCATTCGCTGTGTCATTATCAAGAAGTAAACCTACAAATACATATTGCTATGAACTCTTCATTTGCTGTATCATTATCAAGTAGTATACCTACAAATACATATTGCTATAAACTCTGCATTCACTGTGTCATTATCAAGTAGTATACCTACAAATACATATTGCTATAAACTCTGCATTCACTGTGTCATTATCAAGTAGTATACCTACAAATACATATTGCTATAAACTCTGCATTCGCTGTGTCATTATCAAGTAGTATACCTACAAATACATATTGCTATAAACTCTGCATTCGCTGTGTCATTATCAAGTAGTATACCTACAAATACATATTGCTATAAACTCTGCATTCGCTGTGTCATTATCAAGTAGTATACCTACAAATACATATTGCTATAAACTCTGCATTCGCTGTGTCATTATCAAGTAGTATACCTACAAATACATATTGCTATAAACTCTGCATTTGCTGTGCCATTATCAAGTAGTATACCTACAAATACATACTGCTATAAACTCTGCATTTGCTGTGTCATTATCAAGAAGTATACCTACAAATACATATTGCTATAAACTCTGCATTTGCTGTGTCATTATCAAGAAGTATACCTACAAATACATATTGCTATAAACTCTGCATTTGCTGTGTCATTATCAAGTAGTATACCTACAAATACATATTGCTATAAACTCTGCATTCGCTGTGCCATTATCAATAGTATACCTACAAATACATACTGCTATAAACTCTGCATTTGCTGTGCCATTATCAAGTAGTATACCTACAAATACATATTGCTATAAACTCTGCATTTGCTGTGTCATTATCAAGTAGTATACCTACAAATACATATTGCTATAAACTCTGCATTCGCTGTGTCATTATCAAGTAGTATACCTACAAATACATATTGCTATAAACTCTGCATTCGCTGTGTCATTATCAAGTAGTATACCTACAAATACATATTGCTATAAACTCTGCATTTGCTGTGTCATTATTAAGTAGTATACCTACAAATACATATTGCTATAAACTCTGCATTCGCTGTGTCATTATCAAGTAGTATACCTACAAATACATATTGCTATAAACTCTGCATTCGCTGTGTCATTATCAAGTAGTATACCTACAAATACATATTGCTATAAACTCTGCATTCGCTGTGTCATTATCAAGTAGTATACCTACAAATACATATTGCTATAAACTCTGCATTCGCTGTGTCATTATCAAGTAGTATACCTACAAATACATATTGCTATAAACTCTGCATTTGCTGTATAATTATCAAGTAGTATACCTACAAATACATTGCTATAAACTCTGCATTTGCTGTGTCATTGTCAGGTAGTATACCTACAAATACATATTGCTATAAACTCTGCATTCGCTGTGTCATTATCAAGTAGTCACTACAAAAACATATTGCTTATAAGTAAAATGATCTATTCTTGCTTATATAATATACTTCCATGAAAACCTTTTTGGGTTTTAAAGCTTTTTGTCAAGATCACCAAAATATATATATATAAAACTAAAATGATTGCATTTTAGTCTTAAAGGGTTCCGATTAGCATCCCGTATAAAAACAATATGGCGGCTCCAGGCGAATCAACTGGATCAGTCCATTTTTAAGAAATAAGGGGAGTTCTGTAAAATCCAGTTTATTGAAATTGTCTTTGAGATAAAGTAATCCGTTTATAATGATTTTGAAAACGTTATCCAAAGAGTGATTGCGTTCAAAGAATACATATACAACAGCCAATATAAATCCTTGTATTAGAAACCGGTTTGTCTTGCTTTGTTTCATTTGTAGGATATTTTATATGCAAAGCTGTGTGCTATTACGTTATGGGGAAATTTAGATACCAATTTTTCCTTATTATACACAAATAGAAGATCCTGAAGCTTCATCCATAAATGTGGAATTGATTTGTCAAAATAAAAATCACCCTTTTATAAATGTGTGACGATCTATAATATACTTATGCTAAATAACAGTAAGAGGTGTTGACACAACGACCTCGAACCTGTGAACCCTTGAGTATTATTCCGGGATCGGGCCTTTTATACTAAACGGTGAGCAACACCAGAAATGAGCGTTCGATTTGCTAAACGATATGCGTCACCCTTTAAATCAACCTTTATGACCCCCCCCCCCCTACAGCCCTACACTCTGGAGGTCACGTAGGTGGGGGACTAGTTCAATACTATGGAAATAAGAAGTGGATGAGCCAAAACAAAACAACACTTTTTTTGTCAACTTCTGGGTCAATTTTTCATAATCAAGTCGACTCGAATTTTCTCCATGACTTTCACCATTAGAAGTTACATGCTTTTTAGTTGAATGTCTTACCAATGAACAATGTTCTATGAATGTCAGATCTAGGCAGATATATCATATTAGGTTGAGCTGTCTTATTTGTTCGTGATCGATAGAGTGTCTCATTATTGCATGGTATCGTCATGGTTTCATTCCTCATATCATCCATATTTGGTCTTTCACCCTCTTTAACATGCACCTTAAGAGTGATGTTTTCCATGACAGGTTGAACCTTTATGACAGGAGTTTCACCCTTAGTTACATGGAACCTCAGGACAAGTATATCTTCATCTTTGAACTCTGGCAAGGTGAATGTGTTAAAGGTTGAGTTTTCCTGGATTGGTACTGTAAGGGTGACACTCCCCATCTCAGGTATATCTGAAACAATAACCTATGTGCAATATCTGTTGCACAAAGTAGTGATGCATGAATGTCATTGTTTGTTTTTCTGTATATTTATACTATAGCTTGCTTATCAGGTGAAACTACAAGTATGCACTTACATGTATATATACATACAGGCCAGTAGCCAGGGGGGGTTCGCAGGGTTCGGGCGAACCCCCCCCCCCCCCGGCCAAAAATTCTTTCAAAATCAAGCAGTTTTTCACCATTTTGAGCACTTCTCAAGTGATTTTAGCCATATTTGGGCCAAAATTGTAAAATGTGATCCCCCCTTGAAATTTTTGAAAAATGAACCCCCCCTTGGCAAATCCTGGCTACGGGCCTGACATATATAGTTTTGGATGAACAGAACTCAGATTAATATAGCATGGATCCAGTATAGAGGTTATTATTCATTAAATCAGTTGATACAGAATCATATCACAGGTCCATAGCCAGCTTTTGCCAAATGGGGGGTTCACTTTTTAAAAAAAATTCAGAGGGTTCGCATTTGACCATTTCTGCCACCAATCACTTAAAAGTGCTCAAGATGGTGGAAATCTACATGATTTTGAAAGATTTTTTAGCAGAGACCACCGCTTGAACCCGCGCCATCCCCCTGGCTATGGGCCTGTAACTTGGTCACAATGTCTTGATTGTTATATCACACAAACTACAATTTTCTGAAATAACAAAGAAGTCCTATCATATATTTGCCCAATTTCGAGTACCTCTTGTGGGGAGATGTATTGTGAGATCCTCTGCTATGCTGTCTACATTCAGTGCAAGGCCATGTGAATTCCTCATTGAAAGCCCTATCAGATCAGTGGTCACATTGTCACCAGTGTCATCCCAGATGAACGGATTCTCCTCCATCTGGTACAACTGCAAACACGAATCAATCAACCAATACAGTAGAACCTGTGTAATTCAAATATCCACTGGGACTGGCCAAATGTGTTTTGATTGGCAGTTGCATGGTTTTAACATGAAAGTGTATTATTTTATATGGCAGATAAAATAAAATTAGACCAAATAGTCTTCAGATTAAGAGATGTTCAGAAAGGAGAGGTGTTTTGATATGGTTCAATAATATGAATGTGCATGTATATCCCTAGGCATCAGCATATCAAATTTAATCCAAATCAGTCAACTGGTACTTGAGTTATCAAAGATTACATTTTAAATGAAAAATAGTGGAGATTTTGATAAATAGTGCTTGAAAATCTTGAAAATTTCTTCTCGAGTAGAGCTCCTTTATCTCTAGGCATCAATATATAAAATTTAAAACATTATCTTTTTTAATGAAAAATGGCGGCCATTTTGAAATTCAGCTGACGCCTTTGAAATTTCCTCTGAAAACAGATCTCCTTCTTCCCTGGACATCAGCATGTAATATTGGAACCAAATCCATCCGATGGTATTTGAGTTATCAATGATTATGTTTTTACGAAAAATGGTGGCCATTTTGAAATTCAGTGGCCATCTTGAAAATGTCTTCTTGAACAGACTTCCTTTGTCTCTAGGCATCAGCATATAGAATTTGAACCAAATCATTTATGAGTTATCAAAGATTACGGTTTTTACGAAAAATAGCCGCCATTTTAAAATTCAGCAGCCATCTTGAAATTGTCTTTTTTAACAAGACTCCTTTTATCCTTAGGCAACAGCATATAAAATTTGAACCAAATCGGTCAACTAGTATTTGAGTTATCAAAGATTTTTTACAAAAAATGGTCGCCATTTTGAATTGAGAAAATATATTATTATTATATGTTGGAAATTCCTTCTCGAGCATAGGTCCTACAACCATAACGCATAAGTCTATATAATTTGAATTAAATCCGTCAACTGGTATTTGAGTTATTACCTGGACAGACGGCAAACAGACCGACGGCTTTCCTATATCCCCCTCGAACTTCGTTCGGTGGGATAACAACAAAGTCCACCAGCCCATAGACAGTTGGAGTTGAATGGTTTGAGGCAAAAAATATTTCACAATTTTGAGCACTGTTCAAGAGATTTTGGGCCCAAATTGTCAAATTTGAACCCCCCTGAGAATTTTTCAGAAACTGATCTGTCAGACTCTGGCAAAAGCTGGCTATGGGCCTTTTGAGTGAATAAAGGGAGGTAGATGTAGTAGTGGAAAAGCAAGTAACGGAGGGGGGGGGTAGGGGGGGGGGGGTAGGTACGAAAAATTTCGAACGGAATGCGTGACATATTCGTAATTCGCGTGAAAAGTCCGAACGAAATGCGTACATTTTTTTCCGGCGTTCGTATTTTTGCTGTGTAGACGATCTTTTTTAGAAATTTTTCTACAGAAATATTTTTGCTTGACAATTACCAGGTAAAATGCGTATTTGCGTGACATTTTCTGTCACGCAAAAATAACTGGCGTGACTTCAAATTCTTCAGCAAATGCGTGACAAATACGCAAATTGCGGGACAGTTGACAGGCCTGATAACATAAATGTACAATAGTTTATTGTCAAAGACCACTTACGTATAATTTGTAGGCATCATCAAAGATGTCTTTACTGTCAGTTGCCCCAATCTGGGCTGCCTTAAGTGCATGTGCACTTGGAAGAAGAATAGTTGCAGGGGTGCTTCCCTCTGGTGGTGAGCCAACTGATAGTTCCTTATTACCTATAAAAAAATAATTGATTATGTTTGCAGCCACTATGAAATTCAGTTGCCATCTTGAAAGATTACATTTTTTTCAAAAAATGGTGGCCATTTCAAAATTCAGTGATCATTTTGAAATGATCTTCTTTACTGTTCCTTTTCTCCCTAGGCATCAGCATATAAAATTTGAACCCAAACGGTTGACTGGTATTATACCCAGTTTTAAGAACATATGTAAAATTTAAAACATATTTTGAAAGAGAACAATATTTAAGCCTCCAAAACAAAAATCACAGGCAACCATTTTCACAACTGAGATTAAGTTCACATAAGTTACAAATAGAACTGGGTAGACATGTGAAACCACAGCCAAAACCTGAATATGAAAGATTATTTAACTTTTGTGGGGGAATAGAAAATGAAGTTCATTTCATGATTAAATGCCAAATGCATAGAGAAAATAGAAAAATATTATTTGACAACATCACTAGCAAAATTAATATTGATGAACATCATCCTGAAAATGCATTCATTATGTTAATTTCTTCAAAAGATAAATATGTTCAAAAGCAAGTTGGGAGTTTTATAACAAAATCATTCAAAAACTTGAAACTGCTTGGAGATTAGCATTTTGGGTGCATCACACGTAAAGTATATTGTAACATTATGCAAATAGTGACTGCCATTGAGGGAAATGGTGCAAAATATTTTTCTCCTGTCCATTGACAATTCAGTGGGTGGACAGGATATTCCCGAAGGGAAAATTTTTACACTTCTTCGCGAAAATGTGGCAGTAGTGACACATGTAGGTAAAAACTATCCAATTCTGCACATAGAAGGCATGCATAATACCAAAAAATGCTGGGATTGAAATACATTTGTATTAAGCCAATTTACTGACTGAATTACTCAGTTGGAGTAACATTCCTTGGGAAACTTTCCCGGGGACAGATAATTGTTCCATCTATTGACTAAACAAGGTAATATACTTCACTCCACCTTTTGTAAATGAGGACTCATATATATATTTGATTAATCAAAGATTATATTTTACCAATATAATATTATATATTACACATGTTTCTGAAAATTCCTTCTCGAGCAGAGGTCGAGGCATTTGCACCAAATCCATTGACCAGTTTTTGACACAGTAACGAACAGACGTACGGATGAACAAACAGACAGACAGTTTCTTTATATGACTTCGAACTTCTTTCTGTGGGATAATTTAGTTATATAGAAGGGGTTTTACTCAGACTTCCCACTTTCAACAAATGTACATATATGAAATGGAATACACCTGTTATTTATGGTCAGTTTTGGATATAGGGTTTATCCCTCAAGAAATATGTGCATCTGTATCAAAAATCTCCCAGTACATGATCCTTACATGTACAAAATTGGTGAGGATAGACTTGCCTCAGGCAAACTCATTCAAACCCATATGAAAATAAAGCCATAGAATTTAGAATTTTTTACTTAGATACTAACCATACTCTTTAATCTCTATTCAAGAAGACTTTATGATTTAAAATGCAATACAGGATATATTCTGCTTGAGAAATTCTATATTGGAACGAGACAAAGTTGAGTGCCAATACAGAATATAGAGACAGAATATATCCTGTATTGCACTTCAAATCATTCAATAACGTTTTTATCGTATGATCTTAGGCCAGTACATTTTTATATACTTAGAAGAAAATCACTCAGAAATATTCTGTATTCTCTGTATTGCTACTGAGACTGTCCACTTCGTACCAATATTTTTTTTGTATTGCTATGGAGATGATTAATGGGGACAATCTGAGAGTAGCAATACAGATTGGTACAGCATAAGAACTGGCCAATCAGCGGGCTTCATTTTACAGATCATACAATAAATGCTATTATTATAACCTGGAATATTCTTTTACCAGTGAAATTGGTCATCTGTTGCATCCTTATACTTTCAATGCAGTGTGTTATTTTCATATTAAACTATTTAACATTTGAACATTTAAAGTACATCATTGGTAAGCTATATTAAAAGCACCCCATGCAGACAGATCATCTAAAATTACATTCGTATGATAGTCTAGAAGAAAGCCACGAGGGGGTCGTTTTGGAGTATATACAATGTTTTATTGCATAATATGTTGGTCTGATGTGTTCTGATGAAAATTTGACAAATATGCAGTAATGTTACCGTGAGCAATTTTTTCTGCAAGGTCAGCAGAATTTACAATATTCCATAAGTAGGGATTTTAAGAATCTAGTTTTAAGAACTTATATACTTGCTTTTACATGATTTTAGTGATTTCATGTCACATTCACATGATTAACTTTGAACTGAACCTTGAAACTGATAAAAATAAATGTCGTAATTAAGTGCTGAGTCAGCGGTAATAGTTATTTTGCTCATTTCAATTGATTTTACATATCTTATCAATTTACAACCATATATTTGGACTTTAATGGTCAAAACTTAATGTTTTAAAGAACAAGGTTACTCTTTTAACTAAGATGTCAACTTTATTCGAAATATAATATGCTGACGTCAGCAAAATACTTCATCAAAATAGCAAAGCAGTCTTAAGCTTTAAATATTGTTAATTGTAACAGTAGCAGGAAGCCTAATATAAACAATTGAAATCTTATACCATGCAAAATATGGATTTATTAGCTAATTAATTAGAAGCTCTAAGGGGAGGGGGTAACAAAAGGCCCTCACAGTTCAGTTTTTCTCTAAAACTTTTTAAAGGCAACAGGTAGAATCTTCAAATTCTCAGTAGCTGGATCTAAAGATATAACAAATGTAAATATGAAAAATCAGCAGAATTGTATGAAGGGTAATTAATTTATTATGATGTAATCATCAGCTCCAAGAGACAAAACCTTATTATATAAACTCAGAATCACTAATTCTACCACATTCACTTTTATAGCGTGTGTAGAGGAGGATGGAGGATGGGACCAACCGAATATGAAATGTTTAGTGTCGATTTTTAGTTCTAATGAGCACTGATTTCTTGTATGAGTTTTGCTACTTGTAAATATATACTATAAATGGGGGGAGAGAGTTTGTGGGATATGGCATCTGTCAGGTGCATTGTTCTACTTACATGTAGCAGAAATGAAGGCACTGCAGGCCCGTAGCCAGAATTTTCCAAGGGGGGGTTCGTTTTTCTAAAAAAATTCTAGGGGGGTTCACTTTGGCAAATATGGCCAAAAATCCCCCCTGGCTACAGCCCTGCACTAGAAACTGAATGCATGAATCCTACCAGTATGCGCTTAAATGGTCAAGGAGGATCGGCTCCCAGAGTGCAACATCGATATTCTCTCCCATATATGAGCATGTTGTGATACTAAATTATGGTGGCATTGTCATTCGAAGATCAAAGAATCAGTCAGTTGTGTTTCCATAGATTAAGCGCTAAAAAACTATAAATAAATATCACAAGCCATTTCATCAGAATATTAAAACATAGTATTTGCCCATTTAATTCAATTCTTTATAATAGTTTTTTCTGAAAAGTTACTAATTCACAACGAGGCAGAATTGTATCTTTTAGAATCAATATTTTATAATGAAGTGTATTTTTAGAATTTAAATCTTAATGAAATAGGATAAGTGTCAAAATGAAATGGATTACATCACAATTTAATAAATGAGAAAAGATAATCTTGAACCATTAACAAGACAAAATGCCACAAAGGTTATCGCAAACAAATGAATAGATAGGATTCAACCATTTACTGTGTTTATATATGTAGTGAATTAGTCCAGTTCGTATCTAGAACAAGAGCAGGGTGTCTAGGAGCAAAATTGTTTCTTCAGAATATTACAGTTATACTAATTGGCCATTTAATTCAAGACTGAATGATAGTTTTTTTCTGAAAAGATACGAATTCACAATGACGGAATGGGGTATCTTTTAGAATCAATATTCTATAATGAAGTATATTTTTAAAATTTAAATCTTAAATAAAATAAGATTAGTGTCAGAATGAACTGGATTACATATTACAATAAAAAAAGAAATGAAGGAACGAGACTCTTTTATGATCAATATTTAATCGTGCTGAGTCTTGGCTCATACCGCCAAACTAGTGACAAAAACAAATGCCAACTCAATTGACATTAAAAGATAAACTTGCAAGAATTAGCAAGACATATAGACAATTGCAAACAATTTCAGACATAAGTGAAGATGCGATGTTTGGATATTGTTCTAGATTATATAAGAATTGTATCCTTGACATTACATGTATGTCTTGTTTTTATAACATTTTTTTGATATAATTACTAATTTCCCTCATTGATCATGTAAATTACTGAATTAAATAATTTTAGTTGAATAAAGTAAAATATAAGATTTTATAAGCAAAGTTGTTTTAATACTGAATATTTAATTTCAAGTCTATCTGCTATTACATGTTAAAGATTTTTTTTTGATATATTTTGAAGTTATGAAATACTTATGTTATGTATATGTTCAGGTTCAATTATATCAGGTGACAATAGATTAATAATACCAGAAGTAAGAGTAAAATATAAGCTTGCATTCGTAAATGCAACTAACAGCTAGCGACTACCGGATTAACCAACTATTTTATGACCAATTCATTTAAATATGAATGGAATAGTGGCAGGTACTATTCATATCTAAATGAGTTGCCCATAAAATAGTAGGTTAATACAGTAGCCAACAGCGTTAGTTGCATTCGCGAATACAAGCTAAGACTGATATCATAGTGTATTATATTGCACTAATAATCAAATTGAGTTAATGTAAAAAAGGAATTAAAATTTATATGTTAATTAGTAAGCTTATTAATATGCATAAAAACACACTTGTTATACACTTCTTTTACCCCTATACTCATAATTGAAATACTAGATCGTATTTATTCTACTCTAATTTAGGGTTATTGTTATTCAAGTGCAATTAACTCCACTTGCAACACATATATATTTTATAATAGAATTGATTCCATATTCTGCACATTCTTAGCTTTACAATGATACCAAATCTCTGTTCTACCAAAGGTGAACCTGTTATAAAAATCAGACAATCGTTACTGAACTAAGTTTACATTGTTCCGGTAGTGTTGATTTAATGACTTAATTTGCATAATTACTGTATTTTTTCAGAGAGAGAATGTTCACAGGTAGATAACTACATTGTAAGTCATAAATTAAACAAAAATCACTGATAAGGGATGTTTAACTCCATTTAAATACATGAATACTACCAAATGTGCCACGCCCCCTTTCAGAAATATTACATAATTTTAAAAAGACAATAGAAAAAACGCTCAACCTACCACAACTGCATATTTGTGGCTTTTTGACCAGGACATGACTAACTATCAAAAAATGCAATAAAACATTGTATATACTCCAAAACAAGGTTCAGTGATAAATCCTTTGTTTTCATCTAGACTATGATGCAAGACTTGACATTAACCAGGAAACTAGAAACATTTTGCCACCCTTGAAGCAAATTAATTTTTTACTGCTTAATAAATGGTCAATGATAGTCACAATGAGTTCAATAAGTATGACAACAGCATAACCTATTGATATATCAAGGTAACTCGTTTGAATAGTATGACAACAGCATAACCTATTGATATATGAAGGTAACTCGTTTGAATAGTATGACAACAGCATAACCTATTGATATATCAAGGTAACTCGTTTGAATAGTGATGGCAGTGATTGAAATTATGATGTAAAGATAAAATCACAATGAAATACTTGTAGATTTCTTTGAAAAACTAAGAAATATGTCCATCACATATTGAATCTTTCAAAACAGAAAAAACATGTATAAATAGTAAAGCCTGCAGGTCCGATTCCCCCTGGTAGCATCAACATTGGTCTTGTGTATGTCTTACAGTTAATATTTGAAACAAAACTATTATTCGAACTTATAATTGGACATAAGTATGATGTGTACTTCAAGGTAATAAAGAAATATCATACTAATGTCCGAAATGATTTTCATAGTTTTTCATGGTGTTTGCTGTGTTAATAATTTACAAATGCAGAAAATGTTAAAATATTGTTTTGAACTATACATTGTATCATATATTTGAACTGTATATCACATCAAATTTCTGTTGGAACTTGGTATATACCAACAGTTTTTGAAATATCAAGGAAATGACAATGGCAAAAGATCCATTTGTAAGATTTCAGAAGTGTTTATTGTATGTAATACTCTGCCATTATAGATCAATCTCTCTTCAGTGTAATCACTATGCTTTATTCTGTGTACAGTTGGGTAGCATTGTACAACCTCTGAACAATTTGCATTTCTCATAAAGTTCTTCAAAGTGACTTTTCCTGTAAAATGGTCTAAATGATGATAAAGGCATTTGAATTTCTTGTTTTTGCATTTGGCTTTGATCTCAGCTTGCGGGTGTCTCATGCATGGAAACCAGCCATTGTGAAATGGTCGATCTTTGATGGGGTAGAAATCTGCAAAAGCAAGGCTCTCACCTGGCACAGTGTTAAGTGTTCGTGTAAAGACATGAGTTTTGTTCTGTTCAAAAGGGAAAATGTCTAAAAAAGGAAGCTGGAATTGCAATGGTGGAACAGCCTTCGGACCCGAACATTTAAACATCTTTACAAAGAGATTTAATTGATTGTCGCCATTATTCCAAACCTTTCTCCAAGAATTCAAATCTCGTTGTTTAATTCCACACTGCAGTTCCCTGAAAATACCATAAGAAGAACTGGTGAACCCATATTTCCCTGTAAGAGCTAGTTCTTGAAACGCTGTCACCTGCTGTTCAAAGTCTCTAATGTCAACATGTAAGTCAATATCATCATCCCAGGGTATGATGTCATGGAAAAGGTACGAGCCAATCAAAGATCCACCTGAAAGGACGTACCTCACATTTTGTTTCTTAAAAGCGCCATCTAGTGCATGTAACAACTCATACAGGTCAAAATACATTGAATCTGGCATCCGACGTGGTAATACTGAACAATTTGTAATGAACAATGGGTTCAATGATTTCTGTTGTACAAGGTCTTTCCTTAGCGTGAAGTTGTTCTTTCTCACTAAGTCTTTCTCTTTCACTTGGATGCTTTCCCTGCTTTCATCAAACTTGTTTTTGTTGATGTAAAACTTGGCAATGTTCATATGATTGTCCTTTAGTTTGTTTCTAGATAGATAGAGTCCAATCATTATAACAACAATTACACCAATCAATAGTCTTAATTTGGTCTTCATCTTGAATAATTTCTGAAGCTGACAGGCCTGTTACTTTTTGTAAATTTGTTATAGTATTTTTTACTTTCTGTTATTATTGAATGTAACAAAACAACATGTGAAAAGAGGGGAAGGTCATGTGATCAGTGTGATCAGTGTGGAACTTAAATCAATATTTTAATAACTAGCAAGTAAAATGTTGTATACGAGGGTTAATCAAGAAGTTCTCATAATATCACTCTAATTTCTTTAACAGCATGTGCAGCATAGAATGCCTTATTAATTCAGCTAAAAATATCTAGAAATGGTAGCCATATGCACACAATTTTAATATTTTGTGGTATTTGATGAAGTCTGAGATAAGAGTCATTAGTGGCACAATCGTTTTCATAGGTAATAAATCATTAATTCAATTCTCCATTATGCCGTTCGTTCTTTTATTGAGAAGGAACGAAAATATGTACCTAAAAAGCCCCGAAAAAGGACAAAACTTGATTGGTCCATATTTCCCTACGATGCATTTCGCGTAGCTATTTGCGTGACTCGAAAGTACTAAATCAAACTAATTACGCAATTTTGTTTTTATACCCGAAGGCTAAATAAAACAATGACACCATTGGAAATATTTTCTTTGTCAATACTTTAAGGGTCAGTATACCAAGTTTAATCAATAAAACCTTCTATAATGATCAACAATATTCAGAAACAAGTACTCTAGGTTTACTTTCGGACATTGAACCAATTGACCTAGGTAATAGCGAGGCATCTTCTCTGGTCAAATGTTCATTCGATTGTGGGTTTTCAAAGTACAGTAACTCTATAATGTAAATTGAAGATGAGTACTTTTATTCAGTTGTCGCATTGATGTTGCAGTTTGTAGTGCGGTAAGGATGGAAAGTCGAATGAAATTATTTTTTCCAATATGGCGATTATAGTCAACTGATCACATGACCTTCCCCTCTTTTCACATGTTGTTTTGTTACATTCAATAATAACAGAAAGTAAAAACAGCAATTGAAATATAACAATGTACAGCACTATATTTTTCAAACAAGATTAAATGAGATAACAAAGATACATAAGATATGGATTAATACATATGTCCAATCAATGTTCGCCTGTCTCTCATTGTTGATTTAATATCCTTGATGATCCTTGATGATCGTATGAGAATGTTCCAGAAGAGACCAAGTGTTTATGATACTTTTTTCTCCAGTCGGACATAGTGAGTGGTCGAACATATCGATTGAAAATAGTTATGAACATCCACATGCTAAACCAATGAGGGAAAAACAGGAAGGAAGTAAGAATTTGTTCCCCCCGAATTGCATCGTGAGTTATATTGTGTCCATATAAGGAAATACTTCCACATCTCCTTGTTTAAAGAGTGAACCGCGAATAGGGGATTCTTTATTATTATTATTATTATATCTTGGTTACCGCCATATTTGGCGAGCAATACCTCATTGGTATATTCCATATTTTACGCATTTTTACACTCGAAGACAGAGCCAGAAACCCCTCCTTGGAGGAGCCCTGTGTTCTTTTTTGTGCACAGGTACACAGACATACAGGTACACACCACAGCCTTTTATACGAGTCGTGAACCACTCAGTCAAACACCCAGAATTACATAACGCACAAACAAACTTGTCTGAACCGGGAATCGAACCCGGGGCCAAGCGATATTGGTAACCTTGCTCTGCCACTGAGCCATAGCGGGTGGTACACTCTTTTATTATCAACATGTTATAATTTTATCAATTTTTTGAGTTTTTGGCTAGTATGAACAAATGACAGAAATCATACTTCACCCTCAGTTATAATAAAAGAAGGCACAAGGTGAACAATATTGTACCTAAAACCATGGGCTTTCAATTATCTAGTTAAAAGCCCATGCTAAAACATAGCAGTGTGGACTTGATGACCCAGAAAAAGTGCCAAAAAGTTTATCAGTTCTAGAACTTCTCACCATGTAACATGAGTGACAATTTGAAGTAAATCCGTTACGTGGTTTTCCTGGAAATGCAATGAAAAGATTTCTCCAAAATCTTCCACGATGGATGCCAGAATCCAAGATGACAGCCGAAAAGTTAATCAGCAGTAGAACTTCTTACTATGTAACATGTGTGAAAATTTAAAGTAAATCCATCAAGTGGTTTTCCTGGAATCGCGATGACAAGATTTATCTAAAAACTTCCAAGATGGCCACCAGAATGCAAGATCGCTGCCGAAAAGTTAATCAGCTTTAGAACTTCTTACCATTGATCCATGTGTGAAATTTGAAGTAAATCCATCAAGTGGTTTTCCTGGAATCGCGATGACAAGATTGATCTAAAAACGTCCACGATGGCCACCAGAATGTAAGATGACTGCCGAAAAGTTAATCAGCTCTAGAACTTCTTACCATGATCCATGTGTGAAAATTTGAAGTAAATCTTTTAAGTCGTTTCCCTGGAATTTTGATGACAAGATTTCTCTTAAAACTTCCAAGATGGCCTCCAGAATGCAAAATGACCGCCCAAAAGTTTATAATCAGCTCTACAACTTCTTACTATGTAACATGTGTGAAAATTTGAAGTAAATCCGTCAAGTGTTTTTCCTGGAATTGTGATGACAAGAAAGTGAGACGCCGTGTGCCTGGCAAGCTGATGACAATATCGTACCTTTTTTTAGGTACGATAAAAACATAAATGATGTGTGTAAAATGTCAGCCATCAGGCCTGTAGCCAGGGTTTCTCTAGTGGGGTCTATATTTGGGGCATTTGCACACACGTAGCACAGCCTAAAAGATATTTCTGTCTTCATGGTCAGAAAATAGTTTTAATCTATAACTGTCTGAAATTATTTGCGATAACCTAAGTGGCCTTTTGTCTTAACAATGTTTCGAGATTACTTTAACGTCAAGTAATTTAAATTGTGATATTAGTAT
This sequence comes from Owenia fusiformis, assembly GCA_903813345.2. Lineage (NCBI taxonomy): Eukaryota > Metazoa > Annelida > Polychaeta > Sabellida > Oweniidae > Owenia > Owenia fusiformis. The sequence continues at coordinate 17,470,036 of CAIIXF020000004.1, forward strand.
TCCATTTCATTCTGACACTTATCTTATTTTATTTAAGATTTCAATTTTTTAAAAACACAATTCAATGATATTGATCATTTCATCACTTTCAGTCTATGACACAAATCTTATTTATTTTGAGATTTAATTTTTTGTAACAAAATTATTTCATACAACTACTTTTTACAGTGACATGGCTTATTACAATGCAGGACACCTGAATTTATTTGTAAAGCTAGGAAATGGGCCAAAAGTGAATTTCGCGAGACAAAAATGGTGACCATTTTGAAAATAGGCGAGCTGTTGAACCAGGAGTCAAAGGGGAGTTTTCTGTCTTGATGTTGAACAAAAATAACTTAAAACAGGAATCTTATCGACAGAGGTTTTAAGGCAAATGGTCCAAAAGTGGATTTCGCAAGACAGATTGACAAATCAATTTTAACTAAAATAGCTGAAAATAAAAAAACAGATATAATTTTTTGCCGATTTATTGTAACAAAATTTCATACAACTACTCTTTACATTGACATTGATTTTAACAATGCAGGACACCTGAAGTTACTTGTAAAGCCAGAAAATGGGTCAAAAATGAATTTCGCGAGATGATAAAACATAACGCATTGGCTGAAATGAGAATCTTTGAAATCTCATTCACATTTTTGCTAATGATAGCATACTGTTTTATTTTTTGGATGCTTAAAGGTGACCATATTCAGTGGTAAACAATATTTCAGATTACAATAATAGCTTTTTAATCATTAAGGGTACTGTAAAAGTATGTAGTCTTTGAATCCTGAAAATGGACACATATAACATCATCTGATTCCATCATGTAGAATACAGAAAAATATATCAAAGAGTATGGTTAGTAGATTTAGACCTCTGTCTGTATAACAGTTAATCCTCTCCAACTACATTGTACTTGTGTTGTACTCACCTAATGACTCAGGCTGACTCTGCATTACAGTAATAGAGAGTGCCTCTGTCTGTATAACAGTTAATCCTCTCTAACTACATTGTACTTGTGTTGTACTCACCTAATGACTCAGGCTGACTCTGCATTACAGTAATAGAGAGTGCCTCTGTCTGTATAACAGTTAATCCTCTCTAACTACATTGTACTTGTGTTGTACTCACCTAAAGACTCTGGCTGACTCTGCATTACAGTCATGGAGAGTGCCTCTGTCTGTATAACAGTTAATCCTCTCTAACTACATTGTACTTGTGTTGTACTCACCTAAAGACTCTGGCTGACTCTGCATTACAGTCATAGAGAGTGCCTCTGTCTGTATAACAGTTAATCCCCTCCAACTACATTGCACTTGTGTTGTACTCACCTAAAGACTCTGGCTGACTCTGCATTACAGTCATGGAGAGTGCCTCTGTCTGTATAACAGTTAATCCTCTCTAACTACATTGTACTTGTGTTGTACTCACCCAAAGACTCTGGCTGACTCTGCATTACAGTAATAGAGAGTGCCTCTGTCTGTATAACAGTTAATCCTCTCTAACTACATTGTACTTGTGTTGTACTCACCTAAAGACTCTGGCTGACTCTGCATTACAGTCATGGAGAGTGCCTCTGTCTGTATAACAGTTAATCCTCTCTAACTACATTGTACTTGTGTTGTACTCACCTAAAGACTCTGGCTGACTCTGCATTACAGTCATAGAGAGTGCCTCTGTCTGTATAACAGTCGCTTCTTCTCCAACTACTTTGTTCTTCAGCACAACATCAGCAACATCCTTTACTACTTTCATTGTTGTATCTGTGATATCCTTAATCTGAAGGGAGTAAAAAAATGTCAGAAAACAAAAGCATAAAAATGTATATTATATATGTCCATCCATACATGTATTTGTACATTATAAAGTCATTCACATATTTGAAGATTTTCTTATGCATTGCATTTTCCTTATTATTGCTCCCTGCCATACTTAGGCAAGTGTCATGAGGATATGCCTTAGTCACATTTGATCTATGGCAACTGTACATCAGCTGCAGTTTAACGAAATCAAGAGAAATATGCAGCATAAATTACAGAGATAAGCAGTAGGATGGAGATTTTTTACATCAATTTTGTGAAGCTACGGATACCGTAAAGCAAATATGACTGTGGCTTTCTAGTTTAAACAAGGCACATGATGTGAATGAGATCACACCATCAAAAAACTTTCAAAATGGCTGCCAGAAAAAATGGCTGCCAAGAAGTTAATCAGCTCTAGAACTTTATATCCTCCATCAAGTGTGCAAATTTGGAGACAATCCGACCATTGACTTTTTCACTTGAAAGCCGACAAGCGGTTTTCCTCAAATGGCGATGACAATATTAAGCAAAAACAATTTGATATCTTCTATTACGTGTGCGAATTTGAAGACAAATCCGATGAGCGATTTTCCTGACATGGCGATGACAAGATTTTCTGAAAAACCTTCAAAATGGCTGCCAGGAAACAAGATGGCCACCCAAAAGTTAATCAGCTCTAAAACTTGATATCCTCTATCATGTGTGCGAATTTGGGTAAAATCCGATAAGCAGTTTTCCTGAAATGGTGATGACAAGATTTTCCGAAAAAACTTCAAAATGGCCACCAGAAAACAAGATGGCAGCCCTAAAGTTAATCAGCTCTAGAACTTGATATTCTCTATCATGTGTGCGAATTTGGAGAAAATCTGATGAGTGGTTTTCCAGAAATGGCGATGACAAAAAAGCGGGATGACCATGATCACAATCATGATAACGATCACGACCACTATCATGATGACTATGAAGACTATGTCCCACCGATGGTGTGATAAAAATTGAAACTAGAAAAACAGCAACTCCACGGAGTAGTGAATCCCACCGAACAAACACATTTTGACAATTAGTAGCCATCTTGAAAATTCCATCTTGAACAGAGCATATCAGCATCTAAAATTTAAACCAAATCCGTTCACTGGTATTTGAGTTACCAAATAGCACATTTTTTACGAAAAATGGTGGACATTTTGCAAAACAGCCACCATCTTGTTTAAGAAAAATGGTGGCCATTTTAAAATATAGCTGCCATCTTGAAAATTTCATAAGTAGATCTCCTTTGTCCCTAGGTAGTAGCATATAAAATTTGAACCAAATCTGTTCACTGGTATAAGTTTTTTTACAAAAAATGGCAGCCATTTTGAAATTCAGCTGCCATCTTGAAAATTCTTTCTCGAACAGGGCTACTATGTCCCTAGGCATCAGCATATATCAATTTACTGGTATTTGAGTTATGAAAGATTACGTTTCCTGAAAATTGATTCTTGAACAGAGCAACAGTGTCCCTTGGCTTCAGCATACAACATTTGAACTAAATACATTCACTGAATCTTGACATTCACTCACCATCTTGAAAATGTTTTCACGAACAGAGCAACTGTGTCCCTAGGCATCAGCATATAAAATTTGGATGAAATCAGTTAACTGGTATTTGAGTTATCAAAGATTAGGTTTTCTTGCAGAGAATGGTGGCCAGTTTGAAAAGCAGCAGCCATCTGGAAAATCTCTTCTTGAATAAAAGCTCCTTTGTTCCTAGGCATCAGCATATAAAATTGGAACCAAATCGGTCTACTAGGAATTGAGTTATCATAGATTACATTTTTTATGAAAAATGGTGGCCATTTTGAATTGAGCGGCCATATTAAAAATCTCTTCTCAAGCAGAGGTCCTACACCCATAAGACATATACTTTAGTGGGAAGCGAGGGCCCTTATATAAATTTTTAATGAGATTTTTTTATATCTACAGGATGTCTACTTAAAGAATTGTGATGTTTATCCCCCCCCAGGATGCACCCCTATTAGAGGGAATATTTTTTATTTTTCTCAGTCACTAGTGCAGCAAAGAATTCAATTTTTTCCACGATCACTAGGTCCCCTCCCCAGCTCTTTACATAAATTTTAATACCACTATTCATTGCCCATTAAACAAGTTATATTTAAAACTGTATGAAAACAGTTCATATTTTGCCCCCTGAGGTACCCACATTTGCTAATAGTCGAGCTTCATAACAGTTATTTGCATGGATATTTGTTAAAATGATTAATTAATAATATTTTCATATTTCTCATGTACAAAACTAAAAATATCAATGATACTGAAGAAATGTTAAATATTCCCCCTAATAGGTGCATCCTGGGGGAAACACTCAAAAAGAATTTCGCTCAGGAGATGGCAATGTTAACATCACAATTCTTAAAGTAGAGATCCTGTAGATATAAAAAAAATCTCATTAAAAATCTTTCGGGTGCATGGGGACTCTCGCTTCCTACTAAAATAATAAGTCTATAAAATTTGAATCAGATCCATCAAACGATATTTGAGTTATTGCCCGAACAGACGGACAGATGGATGAATGGACCGACGGATGGACAAACGAACGAATAAACAAATGGACGGACAGACAAATTTCCTTTATCCTCCTCGAACTTCGTTCAGTGGGATAATTACATGTATAAGGACTAATGTTGAGCGTTTTAGACCATCATTTCCCTAAGCATGGGAAAACTACCTTATTTCATGCGCTCATTTCATGTCACGATCATTTTCTTTCAATAGCATAAGCATACATGTAGACACTTGCCTGTTTACTTGCTTGCTCAATGGTCCTTGTGTCTTTCAGTTGTGGCTTAGAGCTCTTAATCATTTTCTTGCCAGTAAGTCGATGTGTTGCTTTTATAGTAGCTTCCATAACATTGCTAGCTCCAGACAAGATAAGACTACAAGATAAAGTACGCAAAAGCATTCACCAGAGGGGTTCACATAGAAGAGATGTTCACTTACACAAGTTTTATTGAACATGTCTATTAAAAGAATTGTTTTTAGTTATCAATTTTAGATATTGATTTGGCAATTTTTCTCTAAAAATGTAAAGAAAGGTGTTAATGTCAACACAGTTTTGGTAAAATCAAGTTAATTTGGTTTTCGGAGGGGTAATTATGATTTTTTACAAGTCGAAAATTATGGTTCAGAGATGTTGTCCAAATCTTGTTTGTGAAGGGGTTAACGATGAATTCATAAAAACAAGACAATTTTTCTATTGATGAGTGAGGGGAACATATTAAAAGAATCTGCTGACATGATAAATTATCTAATGATTGGTAGAGACATGATATCAAAGTAACATTTTAAATATCATTTGAAGAATGTAATCCTATTTTCTTAACTTTATTGCTATTTTTACTGTTATTGGAAATTGTATATCAGATGTACGTTTGGCCCTAAAAGGGCATCAGTACAAAGAAAATCCTAGTACAAAGTAAGTGAAGATTAAATGTTGGTTTTCTGAAAAATAAGAGGCAAGAAAAATCATCATTTAAACATTTTAATTGTATGTGGATCGGTATGACGAAGGGGGGGGGGTAACTATAATGACATAAGTTCATTTTTCAATAAAGACATACTGACACTATCTCTCAACAATTTTCGATCTTAAAATTTAAACACATGTTTGGCAATTTTTAAGTAATTAACTAAATGCAGCAATGTACATGTAGTCACTGCAATTTGAATTGTAAGCATATAATAATGTATTTCATTTGATCCATGCCATTTACATGTACTGTACGCCCGGTATTTTTCGCGTGCGATTTAGTTTCGCGCTTTTCGCGACTGTGTTAAAATCGCGAAAATTAATCGTCGCGAATTTCGCCAATTAAAGGCTGAGGTGCAACATGCCGTTGACTAAGACCTAGAAATTGTAAATCTTATCAAAATATGACATTGGGTAGGTCTTATTACTGTAGATAAGGTAAATTAGTTTACAGATCTTGAAGATCCAGAGAATAATGGAATTTAAAACTTTGAAATCCGCGAAATTTAATGGCCGCGAAATTGGTATTTCTCAAAATTCGCGAAACTAAAACTCGCGGAAAATACCAGGCGTACAGTATGTCTTAGACAACTTGTTAATGAAATAAACTGGAATAGGAACAAAAAAGGGTGATAACAATAACATATCTAAAATAACAACTCTAAAATTGTTAGTTGTCACTTCTTTTAGCAGGAGGTGAACACGACATGGAAATTATGACTTGATCAGGTACAAAGTTTTCAAGTTAGAAATTTCTGATTTCATGATATTGGGTTCTTCTGATCATGCAAGAATGTCGGTTAAGTACTGTACATGACTGTAACTAAAGTAGGTTCTTATACCCTCCTTTTATTCCCGGGAATCATTCCTCATTATGAAGATTTGAAATGTTAGTCCCTTTGTGTTGAAATAATGTATAGTATGGATTGGTCACCTGTAGTAACTAGATGTCCATGCAGTTTAAACTCACAACTGCCTGCCAATGGCAACCACTTTTTTATTGTTGTAAATGGACTAGACTGATCAGGTAATGGACTGAATGCCAATATGTTTAATTGTGAAAATGATGATTTCAACCTTTTAATAAATGTGGTCACTAACCTTGCAGCATTAAAGAACATTTGAACAAAACATGTGTTTATCTATATTATGTCTGCATTTCTGCATTCTACCTTGCAATGTTCTCAATAACTTCTGGACTAATATCTTCTTTACTCTCCACTTTAAACACCAGTATTTTACTCAAGTCTTCAAACACATGTGTTGCTTTGGACTGCACATATACAAGCATAATTAGTTAGACATACAGTATGAGCAAATAACATGTGTTGCTTTGGACTGCACATATACAAGCATAATTAGTTAGACATACAGTATGAGCAAATAACATGTGTTGCTTTGGACTGCACATATACAAGCATAATTAGTTAGACATACAGTATGAGCAAATAACATGTGTTGCTTTGGACTGCACATATACAAGCATTATTAGTTAGACATACAGTTTGAGCAAATAACATGTGTTGCTTTGGACTGCACATATACAAGCATAATTAGTTTGACATACAGTATGAGCAAATAACATGTGTTGCTTTGGACTGCACATTCACAAGCATAATTAGTTAGACATACAGTATGAGCAAATAACATGTGTTGCTTTGGACTGCACATATACAAGCATAATTAGTTAGACATAATAACATGTGTTGCTTTGGACTGCACATATACAAGCATAATTAGTTAGACATACAGTATGAGCAAATAACATGTGTTGCTTTGGACTGCACATATACAAGCATAATTAGTTAGACATACAGTTTGAGCAAGTAACATGTGTTGCTTTGGACTGCACATATACAAGCATAATTAGTTCGACATACAGTATGAGCAAATAACATGTGTTGCTTTGGACTGCACATTCACAAGCATAATTAGTTAGACATACAGTATGAGCAAATAACATGTGTTGCTTTGGACTGCACATATACAAGCATAATAAGTTAGACATACAGTATGAGCAAATAACATGTGTTGCTTTGGACTGCACATATACAAGCATAATTAGTTAGACATACAGTATGAGCAAATAACATGTGTTGCTTTGGACTGCACATATATAAGCATAATTAGTTAGACATACAGTATGAGCAAATAACATGTGTTGCTTTGGACTGCACATATACAAGCATAATTAGTTAGACATACAGTATGAGCAAATAACATGTGTTGCTTTGGACTGCACATATACAAGCATTATTAGTTAGACATACAGTATGAGCAAATAACATGTGTTGCTTTGGACTGCACATATACAAGCATAATTAGTTAGACATACAGTATGAGCAAATAACATGTGTTGCTTTGGACTGCACATATACAAGCATAATTAGTTAGACATACAGTATGAGCAAATAACATGTGTTGCTTTGGACTGCACATATACAAGCATAATTAGTTAGACATACAGTATGAACAAATAACATGTGTTGCTTTGGACTGCACATACACAAGCATAATTAGTTAGACATACAGTATGAGCAAATAACATGTGTTGCTTTGGACTGCACATATACAAGCATAATTAGTTAGACATACAGTATGAGCAAATAACATGTGTTGCTTTGGACTGCACATATACAAGCATAATTAGTTAGACATACAGTATGAGCAAATAACATGTGTTGCTTTGGACTGCACATATACAAGCATAATTAGTTAGACATACAGTATGAGCAAATAACATGTGTTGCTTTGGACTGCACATATACAAGCATAATTAGTTAGACATACAGTATGAGCAAATAACATGTTGCTTTGGACTGCACATACACAAGCATAATTAGTTAGACATACGGTATGAGCAAATAACATGTTGCTTTGGACTGCACATATACAAGCAAAATTAGTTAGACATACAGTATGAGCAAATAACATGTGTTGCTTTGGACTGCACATATTCAAGCATAATTAGTTAGACATACAGTATGAGCAAATAACATGTGTTGCTTTGGACTGCACATATACAAGCATAATTAGTTAGACATACAGTATGAGCAAATAACATGTGTTGCTTTGAACTGCACATATACAAGCATAATTAGTTAGACATACAGTATGAGCAAATAACATGTGTTGCTTTGGACTGCACATATACAAGCATAATTAGCTAGACATACAGTATGAGAAATAGCAAATAAGACCAAAGTTGAAAATGAGATGTTTAACATGTTCATCCATGATCCAAAACTCCCATGGCAGATCTAAATTCAACATCACATTTATAAAATTGAAATGTAATATTGCATTATGATTGCTAATACTAAGTTATCAATTGTGCTGAGGTGGAATTGAAGGATAATCCAATGTAAGTACATGTAACAAAAACAAGGGGGATAACTCTACTATTATATTTCTATTTTTAAAGCATTTATCAACAAAGCATTAACATGCAAAATGTTACCACATACCATTTGTTAAAGAAACCATCCACCAAATGCCAAACATTGTCAACAAAACAAATGGAGACTATAACAAAATGTCACCACTTCTTGTGGTGATATAAAATGGTGGAAAGACAGGCCACTAACAGAACAAGTAGAGTAAGGACTGTTTTGCAAGAAGGATGTCCCGTATTGCATTACTTACCTTAGCAGAAGAGGCAAGTTCCCCACTTTCTAGTGTAACACTATGCAAGGCTCCTGCCTTCTGTTTAAGCACTTTCAGGTCATCTATGCTTGAGTTTGATACTGATGTCACCATAGAATCACGGATCTAAAGATAAAATTAATACAAGGCATTAACATGCAAAATGTCACCACCTGCCAAATGTTAAAGATGCTGAATGTCCACAGCCAAACACAGACCACCAACTACAAATAAGCCACACGGTGAACAGAATCGCACCCTTGAACAGAATACACTTTTCGGGATGGAAAATTCAAAATGGCCACCTTAACATTTACCCAGACTGCCTAAAAACTAATCAGTTCTAAACTTTCCATAGAAACATCTCTAAAATTTTAGGATGAATCAATGAAACCTGTAAACAACCCTCAAGAGACACGTTTTAAGGTATTACTTCACAGTGTATCAGCTTTTTTTCTACAATTCAGATTTTCCTGAAAAAATCCTGGTAAAAGATATACTGATGTATTACAAAATATGGGAAAATTGACCGTTTAGTTATTTCTAAAAAAGTTTTAATTTAACATTGCTCTCAATGGGAAATTCTTATTTATTTTTTAAAACAAGCCTTCACAGACAAGATTTTAGGACAAAAAATCCAAAATGGCCACCTTAACATTTACCAAGAATGCCGAAAAACTAATCAGTTCTAAACTTTTATAGGTAGAAACATCCCTGAGAATTTCAAATGAATCTCTCAAACGGTTTGGCTGGAAACCTGTAGACAAGATTATTCGGGACGCCCGCCCGCCCAACCGCCCGCCCGGCAAACTGATTATAATATAGCACCTGAGGGTGCGATAAAAAAAGTTGAAGATAGCAATTGTCACCACCACATAAATTTTTCACTAATGTTTAGTTTTCACCATTTTGAGCACTAATTTTTGGCCAAAATTGTCAAATTTAGGCAAAAACTGGCTAGAGTCCTGTGCATTGTACATGTACAAAGATGTCATTGGGTATAGCTACATGTACATGTTTTTATAGAATTTGTATGTGGAATTGTTGAATTATGGTCATCTATGGATTAGTTCTTCCCTTTGCAGGGTTTACTTGCCTGATTGAGTATAAAGGTATATTAAACTGTAATTAAGTTCCTCGAAAACCATTTCGTGAGAGGGGTTCAGTATTCCCTGGGGGTCATAACATTATAAGCTCTCTTAGAACATGTAGTTCAACCTCCCTATTATATCGTAATACTTCATTCACGTTAATGTGGAAATGTCTTATCATAGAATTCTTACCAGGCTTCTTTGCTCCAATGAAGTAGATTTTGTGAGCGTGTTGTTCTCATTGGATTCCGTATTTAATATGGCAGACACTGTCAATACAAGCTGACTGGCAGCTGGAATCAAAGTTCATAGTCATTTTCTCAAAGGTTTAGTGAAAAAATTCAACATTAACAGTATTGGATGACCAGATTATATTCTTGACAATTATATACTAGTATCAGATCATCATATCACTTTTGCAATATATGAATTGTGTAATAAGAAGATTTCTATCTTCCCATTCCTTACTTTTTATTTTCAGTCTTGAATTTGTTCCCACATTGTAAGGATATCTTGGGTTTTCTTGAGTAACAAGCTGACAAAATACAGTCATAATCATATTATGGACAGGCGACCCCAACATTTTTACCCTCTATTTTTGGAATAACTGTCCATATTGATGGAATCCTCTAGATTTTTCTTGTAAAAAGAAAATGGATTCAACATAGTAAGGTTAAGGAAGGGCGTTATAAAATTTTTTGTCTATTCAGTAGGTATGTTATGACATGCACAAAGTTCTATTTAGTCATATTTTCATTTCAAATATGGCGGCCAATCCGATGTCTAACAACCCTTACAAAAATCTAGGCAGTGTGCATTTTAACCTCCTGTGAAATAACCACTGGCATTTAGTAGTCATTTTGTGTTTTATATCATTCTGCATCATAATTCTATGTCTTTTGGTGTTAAAACATTAGCAGAAATAATCGAGTGAATTAGACAACAGAATTTTCGAAAACCGTTTATAAAAACTTGTATTATCATGCTAAAAGTGCGACTGTGCACCTCAATGTCAAGCTAAATTAATGTTGTGTCTAAAACACATACCTGACCTAATCGCTTGTCATTCAAGTATATATGCTTAGTAAACATAGCAAAATGATCTGAATTTTAGAATTTTGTTCAAAACTAGTAATGCTCGCTACATGTCTTCATCATAAGTATTCATCAGACTTTGGGCATGCTCAGGAGAAAATCATCAACCAATCACACCAGTTGGAGATTACCCGATATCAGTCGGAGAAATCTGACGATCAACAGAAACTCACTTCAAAAAATCAAAAGCGGACTGACGGCGTCTTCTACTATCCTGGGATCTAAGATTTTCAGTATAGATAAGGTCTTTTGGGATCTTTTGAATGAGGGAAGTCTCTAGTTAAAAAAAGGACAATCGTATCAACTTGAAAAAAGTTGAATTTTTACGAAAAATTTTAACATGCGCAGAAGTCCCATTTGCCATTTTGACTGTATTGAATACTGGTAAAGCATGGTTGTTGAGATCTTGTTTACATTTTGAAAAAGCTGTAAATTAGTTTGATTTGAACTTGTATGTATTAAACCTTTCTGTTTTGGTACAACTTGAAGTTTATTTGCATCAAATTACATGTAGATACCACAATGCAGATTTAAGTTACCACCATTTTATTCAGTGGGTTGCATTTTTATTGGCTCACTCTGTACTTTCAAATTACCTTGAATTTTGCCTGATCCTATGAGGTTGTCTAACTTGCTCTCCTGGCCATTGGTTGTTACAGTGAGATTTGTCAACATCTCTACTAAATCATCTCCATCTTCTGTTATATTTGGGTACACTGTGGACTTCATATGGTAAGGGTAGACCTGGAAATCATCATTTCAGCTATAAATTTTATTAGATTCATAATGGGTTTATAAATACACACAGATGATAGACCCAATTTGTCTGTTCTGTTGAAATTAATTCTAATTTTAAATGATCAGATCTCTGAATTCCTTTTATTTCAGAAACTAAAATTAGGATTTTAATGAAAATTTGAAAAAATTGCCTCCGACGTTTGACACTCTATCTCCTCCAATTCCTGAATTGAAACAATTGAATTCTCTCCTTATTTATATGTATTATTCATAGTACAATGTACCAGACCCTGCAAGGTTTTTCTCAGCTCTATTATTACCTGCAGAGTGACAACCTCCATAGTGGTTGTTTGAAGATAATCTGTTGCGTTAATATGTATCTCTACTGTGTAGTTATTAGCACTGTCCCCAGGAGCTAACTGAACACCCTGTAACTCTGATGCATCACTGGAACCCAGCATAGATCCTGAAATGAGTCAATTACCACAACATACAGTAAAGGCCAGTAAACTTGTATAAGTAGGTGGAACTAGGCACTGACAGTTTGATATAATGGTCAATAAAGAATGCACATGTATGTACAAAATGTATATACAGTAAAACAAAGAGACACATGTAGCATGAAATATGGTGATGATTAAAAGCAGTATGATGTAGATTTCTATATCAATTTGAGAAGCTTGGACGCCATAGGGTCGGCGTAGAGCAAATGTGAATGAGGCTTGAGTGACTCTTTACCTGTTTGATAAAATAAAATGATGGTGCCACTTTAAACATGCATAGAGAATCCACTTCCCAAAACACAAATCTTTTTTTCCCCGCTGAGAAATGTTATCAGAACCCAGAACAGCAGTACTCTTCAATTTCCATTATATAACATTATTTTATATCATATAACTAACCTGCATTGTCAGAATCCTTCTTATAGTAGAATTCATAAGTAACTGGGATGTCTTCATCTTGGAACTTCTCACAGTGAATGTCAAACTCATCAAACAGAGTAACCCCAATAGATGGCAACACAGTACAAGAGCTATATGGAGCTATAGGCGGCGTATTAGTAGTAAACCCGAAAGAGGCAAATCCAGAATCCAGACCTGCTCCACTTTTCTTGACACCTACGTTAATAATCAAAGAATTACAAATAAAAGATACATCCTCATTTTATCATCAGACATATAAAATTTTCAAGGAAAATAATAAAATGACATTTAGTGACTCTATACATACTTTACATTTCTCTTTTAAGCCACTACAAGTACAATTTCCAATAAATTAATATTATAGTATCCAACTTTCATGACAATAAAGACAATGCGCCACACGGGAGCCTTAGATTCTATTGATCCATCTTTTTGCAATGTCCAATAAAAGAAGGTTTAGATGTTCATATGTTCATATGTTCATAAAAATTGTTGATAGTCATGTAATTAAAATACTTGTTTAAAAATAACAATGAGTATAAAGCAACATTAATCCTTTGACAGCAAGTGTAAAGCTATATCAATCATACCTGTGACATTTAATGTAAAGTTACATCTACTTGTGACAGTGAGTATAATGCTACATCATACCAGTGACAGTGATTACAAAGCTAGATCATACTTGTGTCAGTGAGCATAAATCTAAATCATACCTGTGACAATGAGTATAAAGCAAATTCATACCTGTAACAGTGAGTATAAGGCTACATCATACCAGTGACAGTGAGTATAAAGCTACATCATGACAGGGAGTATAAAGCTACATTATACCTGTGGCAGTTAATGTAAAGCTACATCATACCTGTGACAGTTAATGTAAAGCTACATCATACCTGTAACAGTTAATGTAAAGCTACATCATGCATGTGACAATGAGTATAATGCTACATCATAGTGACAGTGAGTACAAAACTACATCATGACAGTGAGTATTAAGCTACATTTCACCTGTGGCAGTGAGTATAAAGCTACATCATACTTGTGACAGTGAGTATAAAGCTAAATCATACTTGTGACAGTGAGTAAAACGTTACATCATACCTGTGACAGTGAGTATAAAGCTACATCATGACAGTGAGTATAAATAAGCTACATTATACTTGTGACAGTTAATGTAAAGCTACATCCTACCTGTGTCAATGAATATAATGCTACATCATACCAGCGAGAGTGAGTACAAAGATACATCATACTTGTGACAGTAAGTATAAAGCTACATGATGAGAGTGACTATAAAGCTACATTTTACCTTTGACAGTGAGTACAAAGCTACATTATACCTGTGACAGTGAGTACAAAGCTACATGACAGTGAGTATAAAGCTACATTATACCTGTGACAGTGAGTATAAAGCTACATCCTTTTGGGAATATTCCTGGCTTGAAGCTTACAGCTTGACTGGACTGCTCTGTGAAGCTCATTGTAGCCCAGTCTGAAGGAAAATTTTCATTGGTGATAGGCTTTCAATTGTTGAAGCAATTCTATACATGCCATGGAATTTCTAATTAACATTCTAAGGTATATTCATCCATGATAATACTAGGGTATGAACTTTTTAAAAAGAAGAAATTGACAAGGATACAAGTATTTGACATTTTCTCATCGCTTTTCTGAACAAAAATCCTTTAACATTTGCACATTCAATGTTACTGCGCTTCATTTACTTACCCATTGTGAAGTTGCAGCCAAGAGAACCAATTGACCAATCAAAGCTGAGATCACTCTGTTGTTGACAGTTAGTACAATGGGCTGCCATGGAGATTTTGCTATCAGAGGTCACCTTGTACTTGCAATTCTGGAGGCATCTACAACATATGGGATAGAAATCATGGGTTTTCAACTAGGACCATACTACACTGGATATTGTGTGTTACCCTGCATTTTAGGGATAATAACCATGACAATGGCAAACTTCAAGCACTACGGTAACTTCTAATTCTGGAAGACACATTGACTTTTTATGAAAGTCTTAAACTACTCTTTAGGTTGATTTTTTCCTATTCTGAAATATTTATTGATAAATTGTCTTTTTTGGCACAACCATAAAATATGGCATTATTCTGAGGGACTACGAAAAGGGACTAAGATCATTTTAATACTACAGTACAGTGAAACCTGTATATCCAAACATTTTTCTAATCCAAACACCTCTTAATGTGAACACCTTTTCTTGGTTCAAATGTTATCTCCCATAGAGTCACATATAAAGAAAACTGTGAAATGTGAACAAATGCTAATCCAATAACTCCTGGCCAGTCAAGTGTTCAGATTAACAGGTTTTACTGCATTACATATATAGGGGTTATGCACTGGGAGGTTTTGGATACAGGGAATATCCCGAGGGATATACAATATATCTTCCCGAGGGACCAAAGGGACCGAGGGAAGATGTATTGTATATCCCAAGGGATATTCAATGTATCCAAACCGACCGTGCATAACTGGTGTATCTCATACTTGAGTGGGTTTAGGGTAGATATAACCTTTTCCACCTTTTTCAAATGACAAGATATTTATATTCAACATTTTCGTAATATTCTTTTTGTTCCATACAATGAAATTGTAACATTTAAACTTAAAAAAATTAAATTTTAAAATTAAAACTTTTGATATTTAAACTTTTTTAAACTTTTGAAAAATTCCCGGGAGCGGGATGGATATATTATATCTGCCCGCATTTGGCCTGGAGCGGGACATATAGAATATATCCTGCCCGCTCCTCAGATACGATATATATTCCCGGGTGATATCTACCCGAAACCCACTCAAGTATGAGATACACAGGTGTATTACATACCTAGCGAAGCATTTGTATGGAAGTCAATGGAAAAGTAGCAGGCTACATGTATATCTACCGATATTCCACGGTTACCCCGTTTTGATATTAGATTTTTTAATAACCATGACAATATCGCAACATCATGTTTCATTTCGATTAAAATTCTACTCGCACACAGATGTGTGACGTCATTGATGTAGCTATGGGAATAAAGGTATGTAATACATCAGTTATGTCAAAATGGCGTGAAATATGCCTTCGTTCTTGCCCAAATATAGAGCTTCCCAAGGTCAGCAAATATTGGGAAAACTCAGGCATATTTCACGTCATAGTGACATAAACTCTAAATATATTTTTTATTGTACATGTGACTCGGAGTACAAATTAGGTTTTTTCACATTGATACAGTTATTATCTCTTATTCAAGTGTCAAATGTTTAAAAAATGTATATGGGTACTTACAAGACCTGGACATTTGGCTTCTCTGCAGGGACGACTATGATAACTTGAGAGAATGACACTGGGTCTCTCCTGCCTTTACTGATAGTCACGGTAAACACATAAGTGTCACTCTCGTTTAAAGCACTATTAGGTACAGTAAAGTTATTATCTGAAATATGTCATTGATTTTTGTATAGTTTCATCTTCATATAGTTCTCCAACTGTTGCTAAACCTAATTTCAATCCAATACTATCATTTGAGATAAACTCACAGTACAAAACAGATTTTCAAAAATTAATAGTATATATGATTTATTCCATTCTATTATATCCTTAACTTATTCTTATCTTACTCCTAATTAAACATAAATTTGCCTCGCTAATTAATCTTTGCCTCACCAAATGTCAGATTCTGGAAATATCATTAAACACATGATTCTTAATATTCACATTTAAAAATGAAAATACCTGTTAACACAAGGGAGGTATCACTGGACCAAGTTATGCAGGTGCCATTAAAGGCCTCCTCTGTACAGTTACTCAAACCAGGTAGCTCACAGTTCCCATGAAATTTGCTACAAGACCATTCAAAACTGAAAGAAACAATAAATTACTTATAACTAAGGTTAACACCCCAAGGTTTTAATCAAGAGGGGGAAAAACCCCAGGGTTCAAAGATGACAAATGCTTATAATGTAAATCTGTATTGAGATGGCATCGTCGCTGATTGGTTTAGCGAGTCGATCGTTGATTGGTTTAAAACTAGGTCAATTTGAAAACTTTGAAAACAAAGATGGAGGGTAAGTCTTCGACAAAAGGAGGTGCGCGAAGGAAGAAATCGTATGTCATCAATTGAATCATGGGGTTTTCCCTCCTTTTGTTTTAATCCATATAATTTGTTATCCTTGACCTCCAAAGTGAAAGGTCAACTCAATGTCATAGGCTTAGTAATAATTCAAAATAGGTGGCAAGTGGGT
Source organism: Owenia fusiformis (assembly GCA_903813345.2). Taxonomy (NCBI): domain Eukaryota; kingdom Metazoa; phylum Annelida; class Polychaeta; order Sabellida; family Oweniidae; genus Owenia; species Owenia fusiformis. The sequence continues at coordinate 17,487,098 of CAIIXF020000004.1, forward strand.
GTCACATCTAAAATGTCAGTTTTAGTTCACTCTATAGGTAATAGCTAACAATAACCATATAATCACTTATAACTAAGGTTTTTATCTATATAACTTGTTATCCTCGACCTCCAAAGTGAAAGGTCAACTTAATGTCATAAGCTTAGTAATTATTCAAAATAGGTGGCAAGTGGGTGTAACATGTAAAATGTCAGTTTATAGTTCACTCTATAGGTAATAGCTAACAATAACCATATAACATCTTTAAAGGTCTATGGGATTCATAGAGGTCAATCTATAACTAATTTAAGGCAAAATCTCTAACAGGTCAAAGGTCAGTAACTCTATATATAGCTTTTCCACATTTTTGTGATCCTTGCTATTTTTCATGATTCTACCCCCCCCCCCCTCCCACCTCCCCTTACAGGTCTGATAATGTGATGTACAAATTTACTAAATAGTCTCTGATTATGTAAGCTATAAAAGAATGTAGGAATAAACTGTAAACTCACCGTAAAACATCGTCTTGTTGAACATCAACATCGGGATCATAAGAAAGACTAGCATCAATGTGAACTGTGTCGTTTGTATTAACAGATCTGGATGAGCCTCCTTTGATAAGAGAAACCAGTGGGAGGGGTTTCACTTTAATGAAGCCCTGTAACAACATTATCTTCAGTTTTTTTCTCATTTTGGTGCACAATTATTGTGATTCCTGTATATCTGAACATCTCTTTAATGAGAACAAAGCTCTCCTAAGACTAATGTGTCTTACCTGTTTGTAAAGCACACCAACAGTCAGCCCTAAGTAAGTTGCAGTGGCTTCCAGTGTTATCGCATAAGCCCCATAGTCCAGCCCCAGCACAGCAACACTCAACTGATTCTCATGTCTCTGCACATCAGTATCATTTGGATATATCAAATTGGCAGAATTTGGATAAGGATGCGTGTCATTCAGCATAAACAGTTGCCATGAATACCCCACAGAAGAATGTCCACAACCAAACTGTACAATGCCAGTGACATGTATTGGTAATCTTGCAAGAAAACTTGTCGGGTTAACTAACGTACTATCGTCAATCAATGTGAATGTTATGTTTCCTGCTGTACAGTTGCCCTTTACTTCAATCGTTACAACGGCTGATACATTCTTATGCTGATTGGTCCCATGTATTATGACATCATTGCTACCAGCCTCATGGAACGTGTAATAGACAGTGTCGTTGTAACTCGAGTTTTTGCCCAATAGACTGAGGGTAGGATCATATATTTCAAACTGGAAGCCACCACCAAAGTCCCACGTAAATGTAGGAGTCTCGCCAATGTTTATCACAGACATTACAAATGACATTTCCGTTCCAATTAGTGACACATTACCATTCAAACTCTGCAGTGTTAAACCCTTGACCTGGTTATCTGTAAGAAATTGATGCATGGTCTATATGTTTCAGTTTTATATAAAAGAGTACTAAAGTACAGTATAGCTTACCAACAATAGATAATAGTTGAGGGTTAATATAACATATAATTCATTCAGGCCCTGTATATCGCGAGCATGTTTCCGCTGACATCGCGAGCAATGAGCTCATGCTAGAAGCGGGCCTTGAGAGATATGATAAAACTGAAATATAAAATTTTCTATAAAACTCAAGTAAGTGAAACTCAGTACAACTTTATTTCATAGTACAATGGCTATTTGATTTGCTGGGCAAGTATATCTCTATATCATATCTCTCAAGGCCCCACTTCTAACATGAGCTCATTGCTCCCGATGTCAGCGGGGCCTGGATAGTCCCCGTGAAATTATAACAAGAACACAAACATGCAAAACATGCCAAGATGAAAATCTAAAATGGGCACCAAAGAATTTACTCTGTGAAAAAAATAAGCAACGTTATAATGAAAACGCTTTATTATTTTCTAAAATTTCATACACCACCCCATCCAGACAGATTGCCTAAAATTACATTCGTATGATGTGAGACTCGACATTCACTAAGAAAGTAGAAACGTTTTGTCACTCATGATGCAAATCAATTTTTTACGGCTTAATAAATGATAAATGGCAGTATGAGAATACCATGCCATCTTGATATTTCAAGGTTTGTTCGAAAAATGATGATGGTGACTGAAATCACGATGTAAAGATAAAACCGCAACAAAATATTTGTAGATTTCTTTGAATTCTCTGGAAAGCCCGGTCACCCGGTTTTTAAGACAAACAAGAATATCATTTTAATCTACTCGGTGATATTGATATATGCACTCGTTCGCTTTGCTCTCTCGTGCAGATATCAATATCACCTCGAAGATAAAAATGATATTCCTCAAAATCATAGGATATCCTATAAATATCTATATAGCATATTAATATTGTATATTTACACAGCATAATAACATTGTACATTTATATAGCATAATATTGTACATTAATATAGCATAATAACATTGTACATTTATATAGCATAATATTGTACATTAATATAGCATAATAACATTGTACATTTATATAGCATAATAATATTGTACATTTGTATAGCATATGTAGCATAATAATATTGTATATTTACATGTTATACTCCTCTTCTCATACAAGTCCTGGTTATATCCAAAACTAAATGTTTCACCATTCACCAGGCTGGTATTACCAAAGTAACAAAATGACGGGTACGATACGTTTTTATAGTCGACGGTCTTACATGTAATATTATCTGCACACCTAAAATTAGAATAATTGTTTAAAACATATTTTATATATGCATGCAGTTGCCACAAATTCAGAATTTATTATCTAATGATTTACAGTGGTATAGCTACACGGTATATGTATACAAAGTATAAATATACTTTCAAATTTTCTAACAGAAAGATAATTTTACGAGATTTGTGATGAAAAACCTTTTTGCTATTCTGATACAGTCAGATTGTTAATTCCATAAACAACTTTGAATTTACAAAATACCAGTAATCAAAGGACCACATTGCAACAGCATTTGGAAAAATAAAAAATGTAGGTTTTGTATATTTCAAACAATTGTGCAGCAAAGCTGTGGCCTTTTGTAACTTTGTGAGTTTCAGTCATTTCGATGTTTTCAAAAATAATATAGCAGAGAAGCATCAAAATATACGACACCACACAAATGATACTCAAACAACAAAAGAAACCAAAATGTACAAAAGTTAGCCCATGTACATAATTTCTCCATACTGTTGCAATGTGGTCCTATAATTATCCCAATGAACAAAGTTCGGTAGTGCTATACTGAAGCCCTTCGTCCATGTCTCAGTCAGTCTTGCAGTTCGTCATTCTGTCCAGATGATAACTCAAATACTAATGGACGGAATGTGTATATAATCGGTCATTAGTTGCAAAAAAATCTTTTTAAAATGGCCGCCACTTTGAAAATGGAATGGAATTTTTGGCGATAGTTTCAAGTTTTCCATTTTCATTTTAAACCAAAGTAATTAATATTATTGTTTGAAATTTTGGTATTTTATTCAAAACATTTATCTTTTTTACATATCACCCTATGCAGACAGAGCCTGTGGGAAATATTGGGTGCGGCACAAATGAGCGGAGGGTTTGGAGCTAACGGTCATTTTTGAATTTAAAATTGGGATATTTCTGAAACTAAGCCGTTTTGGGACTTCAAATATACCAAGATATGTGTATTTGACACCAAATATCAATAAAATTGTGAAAATAGTAGTGCAATTCATTTTATAGCGACGCAGTATGCCTTAAACATTTCCCAGACCTATATATTTTGAGACTATCCTTTTAATACTGCGTCCCCAGCATTCATAAAAATGGTGTTCAAGATACACTACCCATGCAAATTATTTTTGCATCTTGGAAGCCAGGCAGTATCTGTGTCATTTTATAAAAATTCGGAAATGTTCTTCAGATCTGAGCCCCCTCTAAATATTGGGTGCGGAGGTACGTTTACGGAGCTCCTCCGCACCCAATATTTAGAGGGGGCTCATACTGAAAAACATTTCCGAATTTTTATAAAATCACACAGATACTGCCTGGCTTCCAAGATGCAAAAATAATTTGTATAGATAGTGTACCTTGAACACCATTTTTTATGAATGCTGGGGACTCAGTATTAAAAGGATAATTTCAAAATATATAGGTCTGGAAAAGGTTTAAGGCACACTGCGTCGCTATAGAATGAATTGCGCTACTATTTTCATTGTATTGATATTTGGTGTCAAATACACAACAGCGGATTATATAAAAATGGACTGTAACAAATACCCGGATTTGTTGGTTTTTAAAAAAAATATTTTTTGATATCACTTTTTATGCCCAGCATAAAACGTGATGTCCCATTTTATGCTGGCATAAAAAGTGATGTCCCATTTTATGCTGGCATAAAAAGTGATGTCCCATTTTATGCTGGCATAAAAAGTGATGTCCCATTTTATGCTGGCATAAAAAGTGATGTCCCATTTTATGCTGAGCATAAAAAGAGATACCCCATTTTCTGCTGGTATTATTTAGTAAGTGATGTTTAAAGGTGGTTCAAGATTTCAGACCCATCTTTCTCACATAGATTGCTGAACTTATTTTAGTTAAGAATTCTAATAGAATTAAGAATTAATAGCTGAAACTGTTCTGTTTGTCCTAGCAAACAATATCCCAATATGCATTTGAAATTCATTTTTGTCTATATGTGTTGACAGTCTGTGATGTCATCATCAATCATCACAATGGGAATTCGGTGAATTCTATCTGTGACAGTGAGATTATCTATGATGTCACATAGTAGTTTGATTTCTAAGAAATGTGGCAGAGTTCTATCTATGACAGAGATGCTTTGTGATGTCATCATGAATTATCTCGTTTCCATTGTGATGATTGATGATGTCATCAGAGTACTTTGTGATGTCATCGTGAATTACCTCATTTCTATTGTGATGATTGATGATGACATCACAGACTGTCAACAAATAGACAGAAGAAGTTGAACTACAAGTTGGAAAATTGTTTGCCAGGGCAAAACAACTCAGTTTCAGCTAATAATTCTTAATTCTATTAGGAATTCTTAACTAACAATGGTTCAGCAATCTGTGCCAGAATGATGGGTCTTAAATCTTGAACTACCATTAAACATCACTTCCAAAACAATACCAGCAAAAAATGGAGTATCTCTTTTTATGCTCAGCACAAAATGGGACATCACTTTTTATGCCAGCATAAAATGGGATATCACTTTTTATGCCAGCATAAAATGGGACATCACTTTTTATGCCGGGCATAAAAAGTGATATCAAAAAATTACTTTTTTTAAAAATCAACAAATCCGGGTATTTGTTACAGTCCATTTTTATATAATCCGCTGTTACACATATCTTGGTATATTTGAAGTCCCAAAATGGCTTAGTTTCAGAAATATCCCAAATTTAAATTCAAAAATGACCGTTAGCTCCGCACCCTCCGCTCATTTGCTCCGCACCCAATATTTCCCACAGGCTCTGTCTGCATAGGGTGTATATATTCTGTGTTTTTCTACCCTCAGTGCAGAGTCTAGATATAAACCACCCTCTGCCTAGCAAAGACTATATTACAGTTCAACAGTCCCGCCCCAAAGATTGGTGCCTGGGACAGCCCGGGTAATAAACAATTTCAAAACTACCACCCTGACCCTTTCTCAACCAATGAGCAAAGTGGAAGGAACGAGTGCTTACAAGTCGTCTGTATTTCAAACAACAAACTCTGATTGGCTTAGTGAGATCAGAGATTTATTGCAAACTGAAAGAGTGAAGACAAGTGAAATCGAACAAATGCAAAGGGTAGTATTTTTCAGTCTGACCCCCAGGGGCTGGTCAGGACAACAGGATTTTTTGTTGATTCATGATTTTCTGTAAATTAATTTCTGGTAACAGGTCTTTTACGTCGGTATTACAAGGATTAAATATTCAAAATGTGTTCAATTCTAAATCTTACTGTTCAAACAAGAGGTAAAAATCATATCCATTGTGTTTAACAACATTTGTACTCAGGATACATGATTAATGTTGCATTGCATCTTTTCGATTCCTTAGTTGAACCTATTTTAACTTATGCCTTGGAGGTGTGGATCAATGAAAAACATCTGAAGACAATAGAGACAATGCACCTATCTTTTCTTAAATGTCTGTTAGGTGTTAAAAAATCAACTGCAACACCAGCAATTTGTGGAGAATTGGGACGCTACCTGTTAAAAATACGTTTTGAAATCAAATTAATTAAATATTGGCTCCGTTTACTTCATCTATCACCAGGAAACATTCTTCTTAAAACATATATATATGACCGTGAAATGAGTCAATTTGGTTTTAAAGGCACTTGGTCAAACAAAGTCATTGATATTTTAAAAAAGTGTGATTTATTATCTTATTGGGATACTCAAAAGATTGATGATGACAATATTTTTATCAAGACAATAACAAAAACACTGTATCAGAATTATAAAACTCAATGGAACAAAGATATATTAAATCACCCTGTCTTGAGAACTTATGTTAAATTCAAAAATGTCTTTGAAAGAGAGAGTTATTTAAATATCCAAAATAAAAATTACAGGCAAGCAATTTGTAGATTTAGGCTTAGTTCCCACAAGTTACATATAGAACTTGGTCGTCATTTTAAGCCAAAGCCAAAACCTGTAGATGAACGTTTATGTAATATTTGTGGTATTTTAGAAGATGAACAACACTTCATCATGATTTGTAAGAAAAACACTACAGAAAGAAAAATTTTGTTTGACACCCTTATACAATTTAATTTTGTAGGCAGTCCTGACATTATTTTTAAAAAACTAATGTCTCACAAAAATTCTTATGTAATTTTACATTTAGCAAAGTTCATCTATCATTCACTCAAAAAATTGGATTAATGTGTCAACGATGCATCACACTGATATTTAAATTTCTGTCAAGTTATATTTGTATTTTACAATTATCTTGTATTCTGTATTTTACATTTGATGATGTATTTTAGATTTGACAATTGTATTTGACAACAACTTTATTTTTGTATTCAATAGTTAGTTTAGTCTTAGGTCAGTTTTGTAGATTGTAGTTTTTAGTGACCAATATGTCATTGTAATGACATCAGAGAGTCAATAAAAGATATATATATATTGGAACCTAACATTTGAATTTTTCACACAAAAAATTTGAAGTAAATACTGAGTAGTTTATATAACATCATCAATTCTAATGAATCATTAATGTTCAGTTGATGCGTCAATGTACAGATCTGATTTTTCTAAAATATACACAATGAATGAGTATTTGCTTAACCTTCATCTGTTCTAAAATGTGTGTTACAGCCATTCTCCGTTAAGCATGAAAAATGGTGTAACTGCTTTTCCTAATGATGTTAATCAAATATATGCACTTTTATGGAATAAATTACATTTTTTATCAAAAATTATGATATGGCAGTAAAATCAAATACATATTACATGTGCAGCGTGTTACTGACTTGGAGGTGCCTGGCCTGTAGTATGTGGGGGTATCCAAAATGGCCTGTCATCGAAGTGATAAGTGGACGTGGATTTTCTGTTCATTATACACAATTGGCATACAGTCGCTATGTAACATATTAGAACGAATCTTTGATATATCTTCTTTCATAAAAATACCTAACCTCACGATCCATCTTTTAGTCTTTCAAAAATTAAACTTTGAATTCTGTCACTCAGTTGTATCTAATTTACGGGTCAGACTATGACACTTCAACCTGGTCTTGTATGTAAGCTTCTCAACAAGTTATTGATCGCAAACTAATCACATATTGATACCTGATCCAACAAACAAGCCTTTTTCTAATTTATGGGACTGGCATGTAAAAAGAATGTGCAAACATATTATATCAAATCTAATACAACAGATATTTAGCGGGATATTTATAGCCTCGTTGGGTCTCTTTTTAAAACCAGCTTTATTCCCGATCATGGTTTCATATTTCTTGTATTATTATTAATTGCAATCCTAAATTAATTTACGAGATCAATTTACGGGACACACACTTTTTGAAAATACGAAAATTAACTCAGAATTTTATTTCAATTTATTTGTTAGGACCATAGATCGTTATGCAACCAAAGAAATAAGTATGTGATGTACAATATTTGTAATTTTAGCATTTAGGTGTCCTGTAAATTATATTAGGTTTGTAAATTAAATGTGTGTTAAAGTGTTCTGTTTATACAAAGCATCGTAACTTCTCAAATTGGGTTTGTGTAAAAAACCGGGTGACCGGGTAACCGGGTAACTGGGTGACCGGGTACCTAACGTTCCTAGCAGGGTTACAAATTCTTACATAACTTACAGGATTGGTCAAATAACGTCCATATTTCGATATTAGCCATTATCATGACCGTAAATCGAACAAAATAAGAGGAGGAGGAGATCTCTACTAGAAATTAAACAAATGTGAAAGAGTATGCACACACGTATATTGAAACATTAATTGCCGTTTATCTGTCATTTAACGTAAGATGACGTTAGTTGCTATGCTTTATTACCTACGAGTGAGTGATTGACAGGATGTTGATGATTGTTTCCTATGATGGTGATTTCTACTAGATATTAAACATCTGGAGGATATACGCACGTATCTTGAAATGTTAATAGTTGAATGTTTTTTATCTGTCAATTATCATACGATGTACAACTTATGACGTTGGTTGCTTGTTTTATTGCCTGAGTGATTGACAGGGTGATGATTATTTGTTTTGCTAGTTGGTTGGATGGCTTGTCCGTTGAGTTGGAGGCCCTGGTTGGAGGCCATTTGGGTGGTTGGTTGCTTGGATTTTTAAGTGGCACGTTTTAGGCCATTCTATGAAAAAAATCAAATTCCCAACCCTGCTAGGATCGATAGGTACCCGGTCACGAAGTTACCCGGTCACCCAGTTTTTTACACAAACCCTCTCAAATTTTGATACAAGGCATTTTTCATCCACAAACCATAGCCGCATCCATAAACTTAGTAGAACTAGAATTTTGGTTGAGGTTGAAAAGTTAATATTCACTTTTAACAGAGAATGAGCGATTAACTAATACATATTCCCATAAAAATAATCCATACTCTTAGACGGAAGAGAAAATAATAATCAAACGTAATGTGAAAAAAAAACATTTAATTTTTTCCCTTGGTTCATTATTGCAAAGAAAAAATCTGAGCAGTGCTCGAAAATCTGATATCAAACTTAGGTAGTCAAAACTATTTCTAAGAGATAACTGTTTTTATTCCACATGGATGAAATCATATTTATTTTCATCAAATTAATTTTTTAAAACCCTCATCATAGTTTTTGCTTCAAATCAGTTAATTTCATCATCGTACAGAAAATTGTACTACAGTTTTTTTTGACGCTGTACTTTGATGTGATGATTAGGCATGTTTATGAAGTTTATGTTTAGTCCCTCCCCTCTCTACAGAATAATGAAATTATACATACCAATCCAGGCATGTCTCAACATCTTCAGTGGCAAAGACAAGAAATATGTCTTCAATCCGATATGAATCAGGATAATGTCTCCATACATAGTTGCTGCTGTTGAGCTCTATATATTGTCCCTGCACTTTGGAAATTACTACCAGACTGGTAATCCATAGAAAGCACAGGCCATGTACCAACAGTTGCATCTCAGAACTGTAAAATAATTCACTAAGTTATTACAATTTACAATTTGTCTAATTAAAAGGTTCGATGATGGTTCATAATTATAAACAAAAAATCAAACGTTAGTTAAAACAATATATATAAAAGGAGCTTAAAAACTCAAAATTTTGAGTGTCAAAGGTCAAGGTCAAAATTGTGGTCATTTTCGTAAGTTTGACAATTACCACACTACTGTTCAAAATTTGATTTTAAACTTGTGAAGAACAGAACATTTTCTCATCAAAATCAGATGTCAAAAATCATTTTAAATAAAAAGTCTGAATCTAAAGTCTTATTTTAATTTCTCAAATCTAGTTATTCTTCTGAACATGTTTTCTCAATAAAAAGAAGACTTTCGATAAGTCTGATTATATCGTCACTTGGGGTTTGTGACTGGCCTACCCGGAAATTAGGTCAAATATCTGTTATGATAAAAAAAAAATTCTTGATTCTCTTTTCAATGTGTATCTCAGAAAGAGCATTTGAGAGTGTGCTATCTGTTTTTTGATTACTCTTACTGATTTTGAGATAGAGCATCCCAAAAATAGGTCAACAATAAAGTTCTACTAATCCTTTGATATAAGTATTAGTTTGAGAGGAAATTTGCTCAGAATTCTGAATCTGAAATAGAAATTAAGATCCAACTTCTGGTTGACCTTCTATGACCTTTTACTGGGGTCAAACTTTTTAACTCTTTTAGTCTAGCTCTTTTAGTCTTGTAGCCAGACCAAAAATCTTTTATTTTTATTTCAAAATCAAAACGATATTAGAGTAGACTAGTCTACCCACGGGCCTCTGCCAGATTACCTCTTCTTAGTAGTGTTTAGGCTCAATAAATATACTCAAGGGCAAGACACAAAGTCTTCGAAATATTTATATTTCCTTGATTTTGGAGTCAGTTCATCAATAAATATCACATGTCATACCTCAAATGATGCGTACTGTTGTGAGCTTGTGAGCTGGATATTACCGAAGCACTCCATTATCTATACGCTCTGAAAATTTGAAATAAAAGTCCCGGGAAAATTCGATTTACAGCTACAATAATTGATGTCATGCAAACATTCAAACTAATATACATGTATAAAGAAGAGATTACAGGGTAAATGTTGATCACTCAATCATTAGATGGAAAAGATAAAGGTTAGTATGAGCGTCATATTTTTGGGTGGTCATTTTTTGGATGTGCCATTTTTGGTTGGTGTCTTATCTCCTCATTTATTCTTTGAGCCAGAGACATAAAAATATGTTTTATATGTCTCTGTTTGAATCAATACCAAAAGGGGCTGGACCTGGCTCCAGATCTGTGAGTCTACCCTAAAAAGAAACCCAAAATTTTGAGTGTCAAAGGTCAAAATCTTGGTCATTTTTCTAATTTTCACAATTATCACACGAAAGTTTTTGCAAGGAATTGATTTTTATATTCTTCGTATTTCCAACAACTCTCTCACTCGAAGTCAAGATGAAAACTTTTCAAATTCCTCGACTGCACTGATTGAGACTTCCAAAAAAGGGTGATTCTTCGGCCCACGGTTATTATAAAATCTAATCCTAATTATTTACTCACTTCGAGAGCCATGTTAGATTTTGAAACTTACTATTTTTTTCATGGCCTGAGTTCATCGCTAACATACTAAATATAAGAGTTAGCTGACGTTTGGGAGTCTGACTTACCTTCTAAGGGTTAGTACCCGAACCTAATGAAACCATATCACCTTTGTTGCGTCGATGATGATGCATAAACACAGCATTTGATAGAAATTAGTGTAAATGCTTTTCAGACTTTTTCATTTTTCATCAATATTGACTTCCGGAAAGGCGTTGTAGTTATCACGAAATAACGCATTGACCCTTGAACTTTACTTTGTTGATGTGTCAACCAAGCATGTCTGGTGTGAAAATTAAAATAATATTAAGCAATGTTCTACATCCGCAAAGCTAAGTGAAGTAGCCAATATTTAAAATTACCAATTTCAAGTGAAGTACGCAACGAACGAAACTGCGTGATCTGCACTCCCAACGAAATGCTACGTAGAAATATGAGCCGTCTGCTGTATTAGTCGACTAATAGAGTAAGACCTGTTGGTGATGCTTTATAATTTAGACCAAAACATTGGAGAACAAACGAACCTGTAAATCGTGAAAACAACGAACAAATATTCGGTTTTCACATATGTTCGGTAATTTTTCGTATTGAAACTTCCGGAACTTAGGAAGGAAATCATTCATTTTCACGGTCAATGATTTACCTCTTGGATATTGTGGCAAATGCTCCATGGTTGACGGAACAAAGGTGATATGGTTTCATTAAGATTCGGGTTCTAACCTTTAGAAGGTAAGTCAGACTCCCAAACGTCAGCTAACTCTTATATTTAGCATGTTAGCGACGAACTCAGGCCATGAAAAAAATAGTACACTTAGATCTAGATCTAGTCTAGAGTCCATTTCACTGCATCATTTCGTCAGTAGAACGGCAAAAATAAGAAATTGGGAGACCATTGTGCAATAATATATGGAAAAGTATATTCATAATGTACATGAATGACATTTGTATATCTTGGATTGCTTCTAGTCTGGCTTATAAAGTGTGTGGCCTCTTATATTTGGATGTTTCTCTGCCATGTTATTTTCAATAAGATTAACATGGCTGAAATTCTTCAAATTACAAGACGGCACAGGCTTATTGCACAAAAAACTAAAAAATCTGAAATATACAAATGTCATTCATGTACATTATGAATATACTTTTCCATATATTATTGCACAATGGTCTCCCAATTTCTTATTTTTGCCGTTCTACTGACGAAATGAAGCAGTGAAATGGACTCTAGACTAAAACATTATTCAGATGCTGTCCGACAGTCGAAAAATCCATTTATTTTCTCATTTGGCCGTATTCTTAAGTTTTCCCCCCATATATAATAAATTTGGCCCATGACTTATCTACACCTCCTACCTTTCGTCAGAGAGTTGGGTAGAATTATGTCCAATTACATTTTCATCTTCTTAATCCTCTAAATTCAAAAATGGTGGATGATTCAAAAAAATTACATGACATGACAAGTCATTATATTTTGTAAACTTGACCATCATACCCGAGATTGTTAATTACATTTATTACATCGTGTGAAATTAAATATGTTTAGAATAGTTTGTAAACTGGATCATCACATTTGAATCTGTTTATTTATTATTTTGGAGATTTATCACTCCTTCAAAAATTTAACCATAGTTCAGTCATGGAATTCTAGCAAATTCATGGAATCTGACGTCACTTGAACAGAGAGTGAGGAGAAACTTTTCTCAAGAAAATGACTGAGTTTCTTACTGCCTATGGATGCAATTTCGAGAATCTGCCGACTGCCTAGGCGAATAGGCACACATTTGACCTAAAAAAATAAGTCATATAAATATGAGTAAGTAGACCAAATTTATCCCGTACCAGGACTATAGTCCTGTATGGAGCGCACTCTTTTGCCTGTACGATTACAACTTGGGAGAATTATCTACGCCCCTTACACTTAAGATACCTACCCCAATGTATTATAGAACTCAAAATGTAACTTCTAATATATTGGAACCGCCGATTGTCTGGGTATATCGGCAGAACGGGAACATTTTTCTTTTTCATCGAGAGAGATTCCATCACTTTTCAACATGGCGGTTGGATTTAAAAGGGGAATCCCCCATATGACTGTCCCGCATGTGGACCGGAAGTACCAATATGGAGGAATTTGACGGTTGAAATAAGTTAAATGTTACACGCAAATATTGCGATCAAAAACGAAAATGTCTTCGTTCTGCCGATAAACCCAGACAATTGTGGATTCAACTACACGAAAAGAATGCTAAAATACCAAGGAATCTATTGAAGTAGGTATCTGAAGTTTAAGAAGCGTAAAAAATTCTCCCATGTTGTAATCGCACAGGCAAAAGAGTGAGATGTTCACAGGACCATAGTCTGGGAACAGGATAAGACCAAATGATTTGATTGAGGCATTTGAACTTTTTCTAAAAATTGATTTTTTGACTGTCGGACAGCATCTGAATAATGTTTTATATCAAAATCCAAATAGCTTTCGCAGGAAGTAAATCCTTATGCATTATCCTCAACACAACTTGCCTTTTGTAAAACCTTACGTTGAGTTCCTCGTTACAGCATTATTGTTAGATTCCAGGATAGCTGGTAACACTTACACTGGTTCACCGTACAAATTCGAGAAATCGAGAATCAGCGAAAAAACAGAGAATCATGACAAGGATTCAGTTGACAAAATAATTCATATGGATGAATTTAACAAGACATTAAATATTACGTACACGTTCTTTAAAATAAGTATTACAATAATCAATTTTAAATAACATAGAATTGGATATTTTAGGCATGAATATAAGCAAATTTGTGTATTAAAAGATGAGAATAGCTCTTGTCTTCATATGACGATGCGATAAAAATGCGAACGATCTCTATATTCTAGCAAGTGTTTATCGGGCATCGATCACGTTTAGGTCAGTTACTGACTGTGTAGGCCTACTTTGATGAAATTTCATGACCATATGCTATTTTCAGATGATTAGCATTTCTCATCCACACCAGAGACATAAAAAACAATTAAAAATAAGCTGGAGCTTCTAAAAACAAACAAGTCACCCGGGCCAGACAAGATAAAACCCCGCATATTAAACGGAACTCAGGTGTACCATATGCAGACCTCTATACCTCATATTCAAGATGTCAACAAATTCTGGAACGCTGCCTCAAGATTGGAAACAAGCTAATATTTCACCGATATTTAAAAAGAGGAAGAAAAACCTATCTACCAATTACAGGCCAGTAAGTTTAACGTCCATAGTATGTAAGATACTTGAATCCATTATTAGAGAAAGGATCCTGTCACACTTATCAGAAAACAACCTTTTGACGCAATGCCAGCATGGCTTCCTACCGTGTCGATCATGTGTAACCAATCTCTTGACGACTCTTGAAAAATGGACTGAAGTTCTCGATAGTGGTAGCAATATAGACGCAATTTACCTAGACTTTAAGAAAGCATTTGACAAAGTCCCGCACGAGTGTCTTATAAAGAAAATTGAAAATCTTGGAATTATGGGTAATGCCCTCCAGTGGTTGAAATCCTTCCTCGGAACAAATACAGGAAATGATCAACTCGACCCCGCGAATCGAGCCTCAACAGACAATGCTGAGAGTGGAAATTCACAATTAAGGAAACAACGAGTAATAATCAATGGAGAAGCATCGTCATGGAAAGATGTCACTTCCGAAATCCCGCAGGGAACCGTTTTAGGACCGGTAATGTTTCTTGTTTTTGTAAATGACATACCCCAGACTGTTAACAGCCCTCTGATAATGTTTGCAGACGATACAAAACTGTACCGGGAAGTGAACACCACAGATGACTGCGACGAGCTGCAGGAAGACATCCAATCCCTAATGAATTGGACAAATGATTGGCAACTTCAATTTTACAGTGAGAAATGCAAGGTCCTAAGAATTGGTAAATCTTCTCCAGACTACAGTTACACTATGGGTAATACAGTTCTCCGGGAATCAGAATGTGAAAAAGACTTGGGAATGATGGTGGCGAATGACCTAAAGAACAAAACACACATACTGATGGTGGTAAAAAAGGCCAACCAAATTCTTGGTCTTATCCGAAGAACTTTCCAGTTTTTGGATCCTTCAAATATGATGATGTTATATAAGGCTATGGTCAGACCACACTTAGAATATGCAAACACTGTATGGTCACCATACTTAATACAGGATATTGAAGCTATTGAAGCAGTCCAGAGGAGAGCTACGAGATGCATACCAGGATTCCAAGATAAAGAGTACTCCCAATCACTTGTGTTCAGGCGCTTAAGAGGGGATATGCTTGAAACTTGGAAAATCCTCAATGAAAAGTATGACATTCCAATTAGCAATATATTACCTCTATCTAGAGGCTGACGGTAATTCCGGTTATACGGTTTCGGTACGGAATTGAGCATTTACCGGTATTGAAATTATTAACCGGTTAACCGACGATAATCTCCGGGGAAATAAAAGACACGTCGTTTTTTAATTATTTCGTTTAATTTCCACTTTCACGATGTGTACATTTGCATAGACATTTAGATGTCTATGTTTGGCAGTTCAGGTGTGATTTCCATGTTTGGCAGTTCAGGTGTGATGTCCATGTTTGGCAGTTCGGGTGTCGTAGCTTCATGCTCAGGCTCAGATTTAATTATTGTAGTTATGTTTGGCAGTTCCGGTGTAGTTGTAGTGTCAACGTCAGATCCAAGGAGGATTGGAAGCCAGGGTTCCAACTCGATATTCTTTAATCTCCACGCATGCGTCATTTGCTATTCGTGTCTGTATAATTTGTACGACTGCATGGAGAATGACCCGATACTCTCCAACAAAGCTATCGCTAGGTGATTGTTTTGCAGAATATCGGTGTTGCATTCTGGGAGCCAATCCTCCTTGCGTCAGATCCATAAACTGAATTATGTTTGTAATAGTCATTTACGAACAACAAGGCATTGACAACCTCAGGTTGAAGTCGTGCCCGTTTGGAAGTGATGGTGCCAGCTGCACTGAATTGGCGTCTACTTGACACGGATGACACAGGAATATAGCATTTCGTATAATATTTGTAACTTTAATATTTTTTGATAGTATCTGAGCTTTTAATTGTGAACAAAATAAAGTACAGCCTCTCTGCTAAAGTGTTTTAGCAAACAAATAAATAAAAGAATCTGAACTCCGGTGCCTATAAACTAAATATATATTAACATACGTTAGCCATTAGAGTCCTTATCATCGTTTTGTAAGTCGGATGTAGGAAGGTTGCTATAACGTATGCATATAGACTTGAGAAGCTACGGAGAGAGTTAGGAACAAAGTGAGGGGGTGGCAGCGCATTGGCATTTTATCTTACATATTTTTACCGGTATTTCGGTAACGGTACGGTTATTAGCATGACGGTTACCGGTACTGGTTTCTAGTACCGTTGCGACCTCTACCTCTATCACACAACATAGGAAGGACCAGAGGCAACAATATGAGAATCTCGAAAAAACAAAGCAGATTGATTTTAAGACAAGGATTCTTTACCCAAAGGGTAGTGAACACTTGGAATTCCCTCCCCCAAGAAGTAGTGGAAGCTGATGACCTGAATCACTTTAAGAGTAAGCTTGACAGACTATGGAGCGACCACCCAGCCAAATACAACTATAGAGCCTTGAAGTAGACACAAGTCAATTAATTGGGGTCAATGCTAAACAATTATGCTCATTTTTATCTTAAGAACGGCCAAAGGTCAAGACGACCTAAGCAGTGAAAACTATAACTATAACTAATAAGGTAAATAGCGAAGAGTCAAAAGGCCCACTTATTGAGGCCTTAGACTTTTTGGGCCGAATACTTTATTTTTCGACAATTTAGCCTAAAATTAAAAATTAGGCCCAAAAGGCCAAATTATTGTCAAACAAAAAAAATGTACCTTATATTTTTTAAAACGTCTTGAAATGTGCCCCTTGTTATCTTTCAGATCCGCCACTGTTCCAATATAGAAGAATTCGTGGCATGTTTGGAGACTCCTGGAAGTTAAACTGCCTCCTAAAGGGGGCCGTCATCCCCCTTTTTCAAGTTACTGGCAACATTCTCCAAGTTAACATACACAGTATTACAGCAGAGTCTCATATCTCCGATTACAGTTGGCGATCATCTCCCTGTGCCGTCCGTTTCTGGTAACACTTTCAAACAAGACATTAACATGACAAAATGTCACCACCTAAAACAATTTGGTCAATTTAAAGCAAGTTGTAAAATACCTCTTTGACTTTTTTTGACATTGAGAAGGTCATTGAAGGTCAAATGTAAAGTCAGATTTGAACTTCTGAGAACATGTAGATGATTTTGAAAAAAAAAATTAAGTAAATTTGAAGCAAGTTGAAGAAAGACCTTTTTGACCTTGAAAAGGTCATTGAAGGTCAAATGTCAAATCTAAAGTCAGATTTGAACTTCTGAGAACATGTAGATGATTTTGAAAAAAAAATTAAGTAAATTTGAAGCAAGTTGAAAAAAGACCTTTTTGACCTTGAAAAGGTCATTGAAGGTCAAAGGTCAAATCTAAAGTCAGATTTGAACTTCTGAGAACTTGTAAAGTCAAATTTGAACTTCTGAAAAGATGTAGATGATTTTGAAAAAAAAATTTGGTCAATTTGAAGCAAGTTGAAAACAGATCTTTTTGACCTTTTTTGACTTTGAGAAGGTCATTGAAGGTCAAATGTCAAATCTTAAGTCAAATCTAAAGTCAGATTTGAATTTCTGAGAACACGTAGATGATTTTGAAAACATTTTTTAGTCAATTTGAAGCAAGTTGAAAACATACCTTTTTGACCTTTTTTGACCTTGAGAAGGTCATTGAAGGTCAAAAGTCAAATCTTAAGTCAGATTTGAATTTCTGAGAACACGTAGATGATTTTGAAAAAAAATTTAGTCAATTTGAAGCAAGTTGAAAACAGACCTTTTTGACCTTTTTTTGACCTTGAGAAGGTCATTGAAGGTCAAATGTCAAATCTAAAGTCAGATTTGAAGGTCAAATGTCAAATCTAAAGTCAAATCTAAAGTCAGATTTGAATTTCTGAGAACATGTAGATGATTTTGAAAAAAATTTAGTCAATGTGAAGCAAGTTGAAAAAAGACCTTTTTGACCTTGAGAAGGTCATTGAAGGTCAAATGTCAAATCTAAAGTCAGATTTGAACTTCTGAGAACATGAAGATGATTTAGAAAAAAATTGAAGTCAATCTAAACAGTATTTGTTAAGTTATTGTTAGGTTGTTGACCTTTTTTGACCTTGAGAAGGTCATTGAAGGTCAAAAGTCAAATCTTAAGTCAGATTTGAATTTCTGAGAACACGTAGATGATTTTGAAAACATTTTTTAGTCAATTTGAAGCAAGTTGAAAACATACCTTTTTGACCTTTTTTGACCTTGAGAAGGTCATTGAAGGTCAAATGTCAAATCTAAAGTCAGATTTGAATTTCTGAGAACATGTAGATGATTTTGAAAAAAATTTAGTCAATGTGAAGCAAGTTGAAAAAAGACCTTTTTGACCTTGAGAAGGTCATTGAAGGTCAAATGTCAAATCTAAAGTCAGATTTGAACTTCTGAGAACATGAAGATGATTTAGAAAAAAATTGAAGTCAATCTAAACAGTATTTGTTAAGTTATAGGAAGTTGTAAGAAATTGTTACAGACGCCGGACGCCAACCTCCAACCACCAACCGCCGGACGCCAACCGCCGTCGCAAAAAAACGGAGACCATAACAATATGTCACCACTTTTGGTCTTGATTTCTATTAAAGTCAATACAACAAAACACAACACAACCAAAATATGTGAATATAAATACAATAGCTTAACCAAATGTTGGCGGCACATATACAGCAAGGCTAAAGAGGAGGGAAAACCCAAGAATTTAGATATGACAGTTTGTTACGTATTGGAACGTACTGGGATACAGTGGCAGATGCATTGCCTTGGATGAAAATAGGATCACGCGAAGGATATATTAACTGGAACGTCAGCATCGGTACGACTCGGAGAACAAGGCTAACTGGTTCTTTAATTTAAAACGGATTATTACCAATGATCTGAATTTACAGTTTGATGACCCTTTGGATACGATTATGAATAAATTGATTGGTGTTCAGTTCACCTCGTGGAGTAATAAAATATGGAATGATACCCGACGGGATCCTAGACAACGTAACAAATTGAGAACATTTAGATTGTTAACCCTACTATCACACCAAACTAGTTCTCACTACGTTCTCGAAAACTGGCTTCAACTGTGTACGAACGGACTGGACGTACTAAGAACCGTTTGGGATCTATTTACAAACTTGATCGAACGTACTCGAACGGGTAGGTCCTCTAGAACTTAGACAATGCTCAAAATGTTCTCGTGGTCGTCACGTTCTACAATTAGAACGAGTGACAACGTACTAACGACGAGCTGGACGTACTACGAACGGAACCGTAGTACTTCAATCCTACTAGGGACGTTTTAACAACGAGTTGACTGTCTGAGGACGTGTTGAGAACGAGGTAGAACTCATTGCAAACGGGTTTAAACTGATTAAGAACGTATTTAACACTGCTTATGAACGAGTTAGCAAAAATATAGCTATCACACCAAACAAGTTGCCACTGCGTTCTTCAAAACTGGTTTTAAACTGTGTGCGAACGGAATGAACGTACGTGCAACTTTCTAAGGTCTATTTACGAACTTTATGAACGTTCTCAGACGGGAATGTGATTTTAGAATTTTGAATCGATTCAAAATTCGATTGCGACCATACCGTTCCGTTATCAGGTCATGATGACCTTCTAGACTAAGGGACGCGTTCTACGGCGTTGCACACCGACGTGGTGCGACCTGAACGAACTGCGAACGAGATGGACGTATTGAAGACTGTTTAAGAACGAAGAAGCTAATTATTTCAGACATATTTCCCGACCACAGCCAGATTGAGCCCGTTTTACGACGTTTTCGTAGGACTGGCAAGAACGGGTAAGAACGAGTTTGGTGTGATAGGGGGGTTAAGAACGACTGTAGGCTAATTGTGAACCATATCTGAAGTTGAGCCTGTCTATCATGGACCGGAGACCGTTTGCTTCACTCAGATTACGATATGGCGTAGCCCCGATTAGGATCGAGACAGGAAGATATGAACGTTTGCCCCTTGAGGAGAGACAATGTGTTATGTGCAATGATGGAATAGAGGATGAATACCATATATTGATGACTAGCCTTGCCCAAGTCGGTCTATTTTACTTATCTTGATTTCTATTATGATAATTGATAATTCAAGATCAGATAAGTAAAAAATTACCGACTTGGGCAAGGCTAATTGATGACGTGTAATATAGTACCCCCTAAAATATTTTCCTAGGGGGGTAAAAACGCTAAAAATCAGTGTCATCGCCATCCCACAACCTAAACGTGAACGGGAAATTGTATCGGCGATTGGTCATACGTATAGGTTGGCGTTTCAATTATATATGCTGACTAATTAATATATATGCTGACTAATTAACTCGTGCGGTAATAGAATTTCACTGTATTGATATCAATACTTGGTACTGAAGTTATTTAGGCCTATCGTTTCTGATTCATATGGTTTCTATTTATTCTATATAGTTTCTATATAGTTTTCATATAGTTTCTTATTTTCTATAGTTTCTAATTCATTCCGTCACATGTTTGGATTGTCGGTGTTTTTGAACGTGGGGCTTCTTGCACGACGCACATTGACACGCAACGCTAACAGTTCAATGATACAAATCACGCCCCAGACACCAACAAGAACCCACGATGCTGCAACCAGGGAATTCATCGGTTTTGTGTAGTTCACGTCATGGGCATCTGCAAAACTCATCGTCAGCTCACTTTTCATTTTAAGATGGATATCATTACATGTCATGGAGTTCAGAGCAGAAGTGATGTCATCTTCGGATAAGTATGTCCCGCTTTTTTCGGCAACTGAATTCAAAACATAGCATCATGCAAAAGTATACTAATCTCTTTTTGCCTCTTTTGAACTATTCCTGTTTAGAACTACGAAACCGTTTTGGTTATATAATAAGTTCTCATAAAATGTTCCCTTCACATTCTTTTGACTTAACTTGTTTAAAATATATCTTTGTCTTCGTTACTGTTAAGCTAACTAGCCTCTGCGCTTAGGATACATTAACATGTTTGTAAAATCTTAATTTTACTCACCCAAATATGACAGAAAGGATACTTTATTTATTACACAATTACTCGTGCGGCAATAGAATTTCATGTACAAATAAAAACTTTTAGAGACATTTTAATAGAACTTATGATTATGGATACCCTCTTATGTCATTTATGTTTTATGGCAGGTGAGAATTAATAAAAAGATAATAATGAAATTATAAAAATAGAACACATTTGTGTATGACCCGAATGCATTACCATAAACTATATACAATTTGTACATGTACCTTCTTCAATTGTCTGTCGCATGGTTGGTTTTGAAGACTCCACGAGGGAGGAACACCAAGCATTATATCCCGACGTTGCGATCACTCCAGATATGAATGCGAAGAGAAGAACAATGCATGAAAATATCAGCATTCCCAAACTCACCATCTTGGTCTGCATCATGTCGACAATCATTTTTCGTCTGATTATGATTATCAAGAGAATGATTCCCAGTATGAGTGGCAGTGCAATGGTTGCAATTGAGTTAATTGCAATGATGAAGTTGCATGTTGCATTACTGCTTTCATCGAATTGAAAAAGTGGCACGTTTTCCCATTTGCCAATCACCGTTGTTTGTCCATATAGAATACATACGCCGTTTGGATAAAGTGTCTTCTGATAGAATGCTCCACTGGCGATTGCCATGGCAACAGCGGCTGTGAGACCAAGGATCGCTGATAAAACATAGAGGACGATGCGGACAACAAGCCATAGCGGGGCTGATATACATTCACACATGCAATCCATGCTCATTTTTACTGCTGAAAAAAGATCACAATGAATTTCAATATCTTATTTGACCTTGAGATTAGCTATAGCCTTTAATATCGATTCTCATATTGTGATAGTTGACACAGAAATTGGGATTTGAATTTATTAGATTTGAGTCTTGTTGTTTTCACATATTTATGTGCATTTTATCATGATTTGTTTTGATTGACATTTTCAGTGACGATGTAAAAGTTCGAAAATCCAAAATTAATAGAAGGACCTACCTTGGTATTTAAATTGTTCACTTTTTCGTAGAATAAACTCGGAGATTACAATTGGCCCGGCGATGATTCAATATATTGCCAGATTCCAAGTCTTTTTGCATTATATGATCGTGATATTCTATGAATATACTCACTGTGAAACTGTTGGTCTTTACATATCATTTTGTGCTGAGCAAATTGCACAATATTAAACCGACGTATTGATCAGTGCCGAGTCACGTTAGTTTCCCTTTGCATTTGTTCGACTTCACTTAAAAGAGAGCTTCTAGACTCTGCGCGCATGGGTAGGTGTTAGCTGTTAGTGCAAGTCAGTGAAAATTAAAGTCAATCAAACCTAAAAAACAAGCAGGTAAATGACCACAATGTAATTTTATATCGAACAATACATTTATATTTTAAGTGCAAGCCATTTGGTTAATTATAAGCGTCAGTCATATTTACTCTACGGCGGTCGCACGGCGGCCGTAGATTCACAAAATCAATATAGAAAGTCTACATCGTACTGCCTCTTGTCCCTCTTTTTATGCTCAGCTGTATCATATTACTCTCGATTTTGGGAAGTTTTGGGCGCTGTACGGTTGCCGTAGATCAAATGTGACTGAGGCATTATTTAGATCGCTCCTGTTTCACAAGTTCAAAGTTGAAATGCATATGATATTGCATTGATACACTTGCATTTTCATTGTCTTGCTTCCCCAGTTGTCACTTTGACGTATGGTCAAAGTAACAATAGAGAGTTTAAGCTAGCAATATTTTTCACAACGTAACCGTGAACGCAAAGCCAATGGATCAATACAGTAATGTACATGTATATAGCGCGCATACAAAACAAGCGCTACTTACACTTCAAATATCCGATCAGCTCCAGAGCTGTGTTTAGAACGGGAGATTTGCAATTTCGCGTCGGTGTCAACGCGAGTCATTATTATACTCATGTCTCTTGAATACTATGCCAGCAATTTTGATTTTGATGCACAGTATGAAGCTTGACCGAATGATTATTTATGTGAGAAAACTACACGCATTTGTATTGGTCAACTTTTGGGTACAGGTTGACGTTTCGATTTTATATGCATTGCTCATATATGTTTTAGCTCCAAATATCTTACGAAACCAAATGTACCATAAAAAACTAGCTGTATAATCATCAATGGCACATTACATGATGATGTATAGTCTATGCAACGGACTAAATAAACACTGTAACCGAATGATTATTTATGTGAGAAAACTACATGCATTTGTATTGGTCAACTTTTGGGTACAGGTTGACGTTTCGATCTTATATGCATTGCTCAAAGTCTCAATTATGGAGAAACTGCACAATCAGCTCGAGCTGCAATTTACTTTTGTTACGTTGGTTCTTCATCTTGATCAAATTTTAGAATATTTTGGGCTCATATCATTCCTTGGAATGTCATATCTATTTTCCAAAAATACACCAAGTAGGCTTATATACTTTATTTGGGGAAAACCGTAAAGATTTTTACAATAATGCAATCATTTGTCTAAAAATGTTTACCATTCTTATTATTTGGGAGAATTTAAATATTTTTACATAACATATCACGGATCTTATTTTTAGCCTTGTAAGGCACATTCGTAGATCGGGCTTGTAATTTTCTCACTCCCCTGGATCCGATTTTGCCTTGGAGAGTTTGAGTTTGTTTTCGATTTGATTTGGTCAGTAATTGATTGTACATAAGTTTGTTGAGTTGCAGATTCACTCCTGACGACTTACGTAATGCCCCCCCCCCCCATCCCCCCTACCAGCTTTAATCCTATTTTTATTTAGATTTTATTTAATCATGGATATCTAATAAGAAAAACATGTTTTCTTGTGTCCATTAGAACCCTGCAGACACACATAAACAATAAAATATGTGACATATCATAAAATTAGAAATTTGTAAAAACAGTACATTAACACGTGTAAAAATGGAACATGTATATGGCTAGACTAGGCTATAAAATAAGCATTTAAAGCTTACCATATTCTATGGCCACTGAGTGTTGAATTGGCTAGAGACTCGAGTAAAGCCTTGCCTTCTTTCTTCTTGAGTAGGCTTATAGGCCCATTATGCAGCCTAAAATTACAACTGACGATGACAAGGTGCTGCTGCACTCATTTAATTAAAATCTGGGAGTGCAAGAAATACCTGGATGAATCTTTCTCCCCTTTTTGGATCTCATGTTGATGTAGGCCTAGTATAAACGCGAAGCAGCGCGTGATTGCCTGTGTCGGAGTTTGACTCAATAGACGAAATTAAATAGCGTTCGGTAATTTACCGTATTTTACATCCTTCGAAGATGAAACAAAATACACCAACTAAGAGAGTGGATGTTGTAATAATAGGGGCAGGATTCGCAGGTATAACACATAATATAATTAAATGAAACGAAAAGCTTCAATTTGGTAACGTTCGATCACCGTCTAGTGAAGTTTATTTCGAATAAATATGATTTATTTTCTGCTGTGCAAAGTTCAAATCCCCCTCCCAATTAGCCTAGATCTAGAGTCCATTTCACTGCTTCATTTCGTCAGTAGAACGGCAAAAATAAGAAATTGGGAGACCATTGTGCAATTATATATGGAAAAGTATATTCATAATGTACATGAATGACATTTGTATATCTTGGATTGCTTCTAGTTTGGCTTATAAAGTGTGTGGCCTCTTATATTTGGATGTTTCTCTGCCTTACTCACTTCGAGAGCCATGTTAGATTTTGAAACTTATGGCTCTCAAACGGAGAAGTGAACAGCTGATCAATAGCAGTGGCGTAGCTACGTGTACGCCAAGTACGCCCAGGCGTACTCTTAAGGAAAAATAAAATTTACCTGATTAATTGTGATGAAAAATAAATGTTCCAGCTGATAACGTCATAGATTAATATAGACGTGCCCTCTACTACCCGTTCCTTGATCATATGAACGCTGAAATCCGTGATGTACTCGTCCATCCTAAAGAGAGATTTGAAGCACAAAATCTAATTCCAGGCAATCTGCCAAATTTGAACGTTGGGAACTTGTTCGACGGATTCGAAACACACTTTGAGGCTGGAGATGTACAAGAGCTTCAAAATGAAGTAACACGGTGGAGCCATAAATGGCAACAAGTTGCTCAAGGGAACATCCCAGCAACTCGTACTGACACTATTCAACAGACCCCCCAGCCTCTTTACCCCGATGTCTACACGTGTTTGGTCCAGCTGCTAACATTGCCAGTATCCACTTTCGTGGCTGAACGAAGCTTTAGCAGTTTGAAACGCATTAAGTCATACTTGCGTTCCACAATGAACGAGGAAACACTTTCTTCCTTGGCCATGATACATATCCATAGGGAACAGGATATAAACATTGATACTGTTATTGACATGTTCGCAAATGCTAAAAAACAGAAAGATAAAATTTACTCTATAGAATCACGTACAGATTGTTAAGATCCGAAATGGAGTTGAGACGGTCGTGTAACTGTTCTTTTATTGTTAATCATCTTGTGAGCTAGATAAAAACAAACACAGAAAAAATAATAATATTTCATGGAGAATGACCACAAAAGCTTAAAACAATGAGCCTCATACATACAGTTTTAGGTAGCCTAAAAAATAAAATCGCCTTGATAGACGGCTTCGATCGCCGATGGCATGATTATATAGAATCTGTCTATTTTGTTTCCCGAATATTATATGTTAATACAGTTAATTCATTCCCTTTAAAAAGCTATGTCAAAATGATCAAACAATACATATTTCCTTCATTGAATTAAGCCGTGTTTAGTGTGTCCCCTATCTTCTGAACACCCGGGATCTTCCTATTTTATGGAACCATCGTTTTGTTAATTTTGATAAAACCGGGAAATCATACGGGCGTACACTCGCAAAATGGGCTAGCTACGCCTCTGAATAGTGACCTTTGAAATTGAATTAAGTCGATCCGCGGCTTACTTTTGGTCTCTAACTGTGTCTTACATCAGTATCATCAATCCGTGTAAGTATTGGAGCGCTGGAGTACTTCTTTTTCGATCAAGACTTGTAAATTGTTCATCGAGTTAAAGTTTTACAGACCTATTTCCAATATGGCGGTTTGCTAGGTGCGAGATACGCAACGAACGAAATGAATTTTGAGAATTAGTTAGGTTCGGACAACCTCCGGAGATTTACGAAAATGTCCGAGCAGAAACCGCCATATTGGAATTTGGCAGTTAAACGATTCACTCGACTAACAATTACAAGTCTTGATCGAAAAAGAAGTACTCCAGCGCTCCAATACTTACACGGATTGATGATACTGATGTAAGACACAGTTAGAAACCAAAAGTAAGCCGCGGATCGACTTAATTCGATTTCAAAGGTCACGATCATTGAGCTGTCCAAATGCTCCGTGGGAAAGCTATTATATCAAAATCCAAATAGCTTTCGCAGGAAGTAATCTCTGCCATGTTATTTTCAATAAGATTAACATGGCTGAAATTCTTCAAATTACAAGACGGCACAGGCTTATTGCACAAAAAACTAAAAAATCTGAAATATACAAATGTCATTCATGTACATTATGAATATACTTTTCCATATATTATTGCACAATGGTCTCCCAATTTCTTATTTTTGCCGTTCTACTGACGAAATGAAGCAGTGAAATGGACTCTAGTCTCACTCTAGACCATCTAGGCCTAGCTACTTATTCCAGACTGTCTTTGATCATCATCATCGTCAACATCAGGTTACATATGATACAAACATTTACTGATCACTACATCGCATTTCATCTCAATATCAAGACTGACTGTGTACCCCCCCCCCTCATCCATCCCCCTGTGTACTTCATCTTGTTGTGGGAAGGTGAAATATTTTATACACAGGCTTGAGGCTAGATTTCAAATTCCAATACAAATCCTTCCTTGAGGAGAGGATATACGTTCAACCTATGAACTCCTGTAGCGCTATCTAATTCAGGAACACTACATATACATTGTACCAAAGATTGCTGTTACTTTGTTAAAGAAATCAATCAGGAATCATATATCAAGGCGCTTCCTAGTGAGGACTAAGCTGATTCGGTACAATTACAGTACTGTCAACCCCCAAAGATTTTCTCGCGGGACAGATTTTTTAGACCCAGTGCCCAAAATTCGCGGGATTTTGCGGGACATCTACTAAATTGGCGGGATTTCGTGGGACATTTAAGGGATTTGCGTGATTGCGCTTATAGGCCAATTTTTTTTTATCAAATTCGCGGGATTTCGCGGGACCATTCGAGGGACAAACACCCTAATTGCGGGACAGTTAACAGGTTTACCAGCAAAAACTTCATAGAGGGACAGATTTTCTAGAAAAAGTGCCCTAAATTTGCGGGATTTCGCGGGACATCCACCTAAATTTGCAGGATGTCCCGGGACATTCAAGGGATTTGCGTGATTTGGACTAATGTAAAAGCGTGTAAAAGTACTTGAATCAAACTTTCAGATACTGATTAATCAAATAATGCATCGTTACATTGTAACTTAAATAAACGTCAACATAATTTCACAAAATACGCATAGAAATATTATTAAACTTTATTGTAATTTATCAAAAACAAAAACCATGCTTGAGGTGTGAGTATCGTAATCTAACACGAAATTCAAAAATTTGGAACAATACTTTGCACTTCTCTGCTTCTGGCGTCGTGACCAACTACTACCATACTGTAGGCATGGGCTTTCAATTGAAAGCCCATGATATAGGGGTTCGATTAATCTACATCAAATTATAGGGAATGAGGTTACTTTTCTAGATAGGGTTTGTAGAAAAAACCGGGTACCGGGTAGTAAATCCTCCATGCTGGGTTCAAACTTTTTTCTTTTTTTTTATTCCTTCATTCTTATTTATGTACATGTAAATGTAAATATAAATATGTACATGTAAATGTAATGCAATAATAATATAAATAATATTTACGTAGACAAACTTGGTACCCGGTCGAAAAACCGGGTACCCAAAAAACGAAATATACGAATATACAACATAATTAGATCATTAGAATTAGATTTGTTTTGAATTTACAAAAATGTAACTTCCTTCAAAATTGAGCTAGAAGCTTCAAATAAAAAGCATTTTAAGCCTCTTTTCTTCCTCTATCATCATGGTCATATTTCCATTGGTAATGAAGGGGGAGGGGGTGCGATCGCACCATCACACCCTCTCCTGGCTACGCCAATGACATTGTAAGACGATTTGAATAACAAGTCAAATCAATTTTACTCTATTTTCAATGAGTTCGTATGTTGGTACGTGAACATAACCAATGAAAATATGGTCATGACGATAGAGGAAGAAAAGAGCCTTAAAATATGCTTTTTATTTGAAGCTTCTAGCTCAATTTTGAAGGATGTTACATACATTTTTGTAAATTCAAAACAAATCTTACACGTTTTCTGATAATCTAATTATGTTATACTCGTATATTCGTATTTTTCATTTTTTGGGTACCCGTTTTTTGACCGGGTACCGGGTACCAAGTTTGAACCCAGCATGGAGGATTTACTACCCGGTACCCAGTTTCTTCTACAAACCCTTTCTAGATATCAGCGTCCATTTATTGTAACTCGCGTTTGCTAACATTTGCTCAGTTCTGAGATGAAGGCCACACGGATAGTAAAAAGGCCAACATTGGAACTATTTGTGACCTACATCCCTATTGTCGTAATTAAAATGAAAGTTGAACCCTTCCTCTTTATTTTGATACCAAACAACAGCATGCTAGGTACTTGAAATTAGGTAAACTTTACTCCTCAAAAGTGCAAAAACTTAGCTTCTTATATAAGATAAGATAATCACCATATAGGGGATTGCAACAATTTCGGAAATTCGCGGAGGTCGAAAGCCACATTTGCGGGACTTCGCGGGACATTGCGGGACACGCGAATTAGCCTAATTTTGATCGAATTCGCGGGATAATCCCGCCATTCGCGGGACACTTGACAGCTCTGCAATTATTATGTTCCGGGTATTATGTATTCTATCCAGACTGTACTGTACAAAGGATTGAATATACTCAATTCAGACTGTCATACTGTATTCATGAGCTTGAGTATACTCATTCAGACTCTCCTAGCTGTTTATGAGCTTGAGTACAGTCCACACTCTTATTTATGACTTTGAGTATCCTCAATCCAGACTGTCTTCTTTATGGTCTTGAGTATACTCATTCAAACTGTCTTGTTTATGAGCTTGAGTACAGTCCACACTCTTATTTATGACCTTGAGTATACTCAATCCAGACTGTCTTCTTCATGGTCTTGAGTATACTTAATCAAGACTGTCCTGTTAGTAAGCTTGAATATACTCAATTCAGATTTTCCTGTTTATAAATAGGCTTGTTTATATTCTTCAGTATTCTCAATCAAGACTGTTCTGTTTATGAGCTTGAGTACAGTCCACACTCTTATTTATGACTTTGAGTATACTTAATTCAGACTGTCCTGTTAGTAAGCTTGAATATACTCAATTCAGATTTTCCAGTTTATAAATAGGCTTGTTTATATTCTTGAGTATTCTCAATCAAACTGTCCTGTTTATAGGTTTGAGTATTCTCAATCCAGACTGTCTTGTTTATATTCTTGAGTATTCTCAATCAAGACTGTCCTGATTATATTCTTGAGTATTCTCAATCAAGACTGTCCTGTTAATATTCTTGAGTATTCTCAATAAAGACTGTCCTGTTTATATTCTTGAGTATTCTCAATAAAGACTGTCCTGTTTATAGGTTTGAGTGCTGCTAGGCTCCTCAATGAAGAAGGTCTGGATGTTGTTCTCATAGAAGCAAGGGATAGAGTAGGGGGGAGAATACACACAATCAGGGTGAGTAGATGCAATGCCATAGCAACGATATCTTAAGGGGAGGGGGTTGCAATGAGGTTATCAATGAGGCAAAAAACTAGGATTTCACATTGGGATACAGCGAGGCCTGAATGGATGGCTTCTGTATAGCCCTACAAGCTTCAAAGTGAATCCTCTTTCAAAGTTTCAAATGTTGGGCCGACTCCGGATTCTATCCCATTTACTAAAATTTATTTCTATTTAGGACCCTGTTATAAACTACACAGAGGTAGGAGGAGCCTATGTTGGGCCTACTCCAGATTCTATCTCATTTACTACAATTTAATTCTCTTTTAGGACCCTGTTATAGGCTACACAGAGGTAGGAGGAGCTTATGTTGGACCCACTCCAGATTCTATCCTATTCACTACAATTAAATTCTCTTTTAGGACCCTGTTATAGACTACGCAGAGGAAGGAGGAGCCTATGTTGGGCCCATTTCAGATTCTATCCTATTTACGACAATTTAATTCTATTTCAGGTCCCTGTTATAGGCTACACAGAAGTAGGAGGAGCCTATGTTGGGCCCACTCCAGATTCTATCAGTATCCCATTTACTACAATTTAATTCTATTTCAGGACCATGTTATAAACTACACAGAGGTAGGAGGAGCCTATGTTGAGCCCATTCCAGATTCTTTCTTATTTACTGTAATTTAATTCTATTTCAGGACCCTGTTATAGGCTACACAGAAGTAGGAGGAGCCTATGTTGGGCCCACTCAGAGACGCATGCAAAGACTCGCTAAGGAATTTGGAATGGAATGGAAAATTGTTCGAGAAGTAGAGAAGACAGTCCTCAGTTCAAAGGTTAGCATTTCAAATTGTAGCGGGCTATAGACATTGGCAGACCACGTCCACACTACATTGTGCCAAAATACAATCCTATTTGAAAAATGGGCCTCAGACATGTTTTGGTCATATTTTTCACATGTGGGAGATGATTGTCCTTTTGTCAACTTCAAGATCTGCCCTAAATGAAAATAAGGTATAATATGAGGTTATATAATGGTTCTTTCTGTATCACGCGGTAGGATCTCTTCGGGACGTATCGAAACCACTCCGTCCCGAAAAACCGTTAATTTGAATTTAAAACCTACCCCAGTGTTTGAAAATCAAGGATTGCGAGTCTCACACTTCACCGTTTTTCTTCAAACTTGTTCCGTACAAAGCTTCACAGAAATACCTTTCAGTCGATACATTGTTTTCGTGTACAAAGTACCTCGTTTTAGCGGCGTTTTGGTCCCCAGCTGTGAGATAAAGCAAATTTTCATAACTTTCAACTGTAAGTCAAGTTATCTCGCCAGTCTTTTACCCATTCTCGCCCATAATTTCAGAATGGACTCCCATTACAACCTTCCATCGCTACGTCTTGATTTTTGGGCATCAAACGCAGCAGTTTCTAAATCATCCACACATCTCTTCAAATTTGACCAATACGCCCCGTCATCTTCCACTACGCCCCGCCGAGTCTATCACTTTACACGTAGAGTTGCATTCTAAAACAATTTGTCCATCGATGTGTCCGTTTGTAGGTTGCCATTGTCGATTCTAAATACCAATCGGATTGTGTTTTAAGATTTACCCATTCTTGTCCATTTTCAATATACCTATAATAGGGTGGTCCAAAATCTCCCTAAAATTTAGATTTCCCGATATTGCAATATAAAGATTTAAATTACTGAACAACTGAAAATATTTTTAAGAAACGTTTAAAGTGCCCTATCCTTGAAAAAATGTGAAAATGCGAAAGGATGGGTGATGTCAATTATATTATTTTCAGCATAACGTTAGAAACATGTATCATTTTATATGGTACACGTTTCATAATGTAATCCAATGGAATCATACAGAAGAAAGGTTGACACACAACAGTTAAAATCTTTATATTACATTATCAGACCAAGTCAGTAGATGTTGTTTATATACCAATTAGTGTTGTATGATGATGCATTCTTTATATGAATCTAGAAACGTTTTTGTGCCAATATTGCTCAATTTTTATAACATCTCCGTTATTTTGAAATTAAGCGTGGCAAAGTTTCCCGATGGATTTAGCTAAAAAAAGTGGTGCCTGTAGGGTTATTGAAAATCATACATGATGAAGAAAAAATACATATTCCTGAAATACAACAGTTTAATTTTGAGTTATAAACCATTTATGAAAACGGCATATTTGTCAAAATTACCAAAAGTTCAAGTGAGACGCGTGGCAAAATTTCCCAGGGGTCTAGAGTGGAAATATTTGTACCAAGAGTCAATTTGTAACTAGAATCTATCAGATGACAGATTTTTGGAAAATTTTGCAGATTTGGACAACCCTAACCTATAACTTTGTTGAACCTGAAGAAACGTATCAACTTTTTGTTAAATAAAGATAGCAAATTCAGCTGTCTACTGTACCTAACTTGTACTTTTTGCTAGTACTCAGATTGATGGATATCCTGTCGTATGACATGCGACAAACACCGGTGTAAAAGCGTAGGTGGTCCTATCAAATTATGGTCCTAGTCTCTATTGATTTATATGGTGACCTGATTACAATTATTTTCCTTATTATTTATACACAATCAGGGCTAGAAAGGGCCGTTAGGAAAGGGGACCATAATCCCCAGGGGACCATAATTTCTTTCACACCGGCTTTGTTAGTACTTTGCCTTGGATGTCATACAGTACATTTACACTGTGGCATGATTTTTAACTCATATCTTTCGTTATACCATACAAAATTACTTACTCCATGCAATGGATATATCATTTGCGGGTAACTTTCACTTCTGTTTGAAGTCCAATTACGCTCGGAAGAAAAGCTATTGAAAATGGCGCCGGCGTATCATACTTCAAAATGTACCACTTCTTGTTTAACTTTCTAATGGCACGATATAGTGACACGATGATATTTACAAATGGTTTCAGCATAACTATGAAGGTATAAATGAGATGTTGATGTATTTGGTCTTTTTAATTCTTTTATAAAAAATAATGTTTAATTTTTTTGTCCGCTGTGACGGAGCAGTTGCAAATGTAAACTGTGAAAATGCTCCGTCACAGCGGACAAAAAATATTAATATTATTTTTTATAAAAAAATTAAAAAGACCCAATGCATTAATATATCATTAATACATTCAGAGTTATGCTGAAAACATATGTTAATATTATCATGTCACTGTATCATGCCATTAAAAAGTTAAAAAAGAAATGGTACATTTTAGAGTTTGATACTCTGGCGCCGTTTTCAATAGATTTTACTCCTAGCGTTATTTGACTTCAAACAGAAGTGAAGGTTACACGCAAATGATATATCCATTGCATGGAGTAAGTAATTATCTTTGATATAACGAAACATATGAGTTAAATAATAAATCGTGAAGCATGTTTTTATGAAAAATAGCATGCTCCGTCACAGCGGACAAATCTTTCGATCCCTGCCTGTGTTGATAAAGGTAGATAGAAGTTTTATTTCAAAGGATGAATTTTAGTAAGCGTCCCATATTGTGACGTCATAGAGTTTGAAAAATAGAATCTGTTGACAACGACCTTTTTTGCTCATTTTTTGTTACCTTCAACTTTTCAGGTGTACATTAAACAAAAAATACGAGATCAATTTTTAATAAATCATACATGATTATTTTGCTCTTAAACTCTAGTTTATTAATAAATAGTTGATTTTGTTCGCAAAAGTATGTGTTTTTTGTTGTATGTGGAAAAGTGGAGGACGAAAGGTTTTCAAAATTCATTAAAATAGGGCAAATTTACGCCATTCGCCTATTTTCAAGCACAGCAACACGTATATTTGTTTCACCTAAAATATCTTTTTGCGACACGTCATAGAATTAAGCAAATAGTGTTATTATCATTTAAGTAGTAACTGCATATGTTTAAAACCACTCTGTTTAAATACAGGTAAATAAATAAATATGATGCAATGAAAATTGAAGCTTTCTGTCGAGAGCAATAGTCATCACAATAGTATAGCGTTTTTTCTTTTACATGTTACTTTTTGTACATCATTGATTGATCCGCTCTAATCTGCCCTCGGCCGATAATTTATAAATTATTTATGTTGAACATTAGCAAAACAGGATTCCAGATTTTATTGTGTTTCAAACCAGACACTTGGTTTCCTCACAAAATCAAATACAGGACAATTACATATAATTAAAGTTAAAAAGCAACATCTTCACAAACATTTAAATCATCAATTTCATGCAATCAGTTATAGTTATACTCCGTATGTATGCTAAACTTAAGACTGGTGTTAAGAATCGACCAAGGCAAACCTATGTAAAATTACACATCGATGAACAAAATGTTTTAGAATACAACTCCGCGTTTGTAGTCATAGACTCGGCGGGGCGTAGTGGAAGGTGACGGGACGTATTAGTCAAATTTTAAGAGATGTGTGGATGATTTAGAAACTGCTGCGTTTGATGCCCAAAAATCAAAACGTAGCGATGGAAGGTTGTAATGGGAGTCCATTCTGAAATTATGAGCGAGAATGGGTAAAAGACTGGCGAGATAACTTGACTTACAGTTGAAAGTTATGAAAATTTGCTTTATCTCGCAGCTGGGGACCAAAACGCCGCTAAAACGAGGTACTTTGTACACGAAAACAATGTATCGACTGAAAGGTATTTCCGTGAAGCTTTGTACGGAACAAGTTTGAAGAAAAATGGTGAAGTGTGAGACTCACAATCCTTGATTTTCAAACACTGGGGTAGGTTTTAAATTCAAATTAACGGTTTTTCGGGACGGAGTGGTTTCGATACGTCCCGAAGAGATCCTACCGCGTGTGTATATCGTGTTTATACTCGAGTGAGTATATAATATATTCACAAGTGAGCGTAGCGAACGAGTGAATATATTATATTCTCACGAGAGTATAAAATGCACGATATACAGAATGAACCATTATATAATCTTATTATGCCACTCTATAAGTACAATTACAGTTGATTCGAACACAATCATAACAATTAAAAACCATAAAAATATCCCATAGCCAACTCAATAATGCTGATGTTGATCTCGAACCATTTATGACGTGGCTTGATTCTAGGAAATCATGAAAATTTTCATGATTTTTCTTATTCATTAGTTCCCAGAATGCACTTCTACAGTGGTATACGCTGGAGTGTATACGGAGGAGTTGTATACGATGAATGACGATATACCACTCTCCACTGTATATCGTTGTTATAGACCCATGTTATACAACAGTAATTGGACTTAGAGTGGTATAAAACCCCTTATATAAAAGTTATATAATAATACAAAGTTTTTTGATCATTAAACTGGTAAATCTGAATAAACTTTGTAAAGAACTTGATATTACTTGCTTATACATTAAAACTAGTCAAGTGGAACAGGAACACCTTTGTATGTGGAACACCTTTACAGGTGGAACAGGAACACCTTTGTATGTGGAACACCTTTACAGGTGGAACAGGAACACCTTTACAGGTGGAACAGGAACACCTTTGTATGTGGAACACCTTTACAAGTGGAACAGGAACACCTTTGTATGTTGAACACCTTTACAAGTGGAACAGGAACACCTTTGTATGTGGAACACCTTTACAAGTGGAACAGGAACACCTTTGTATGTGGAACACCTTTACAAGTGGAACAGGAACACCTTTGTATGTGGAACACCTTTACAATTGAAACAGGAACACCTTTGTATGTGGAACACCTTTACAAGTGGAACAGGAACACCTTTGTATGTGGAACACCTTTACAAGTGGAACACTACATAGTCTCTAGTTTCATTGACATATAATGTTTATCAAACCTTCTGAGGTGGAACACTTTATAAGAGGAACACTTTTTAGGGGAACCAAGGTGTTCCACTTACAGAGGTTCTACTTATTGCACATGTTTTTCTGTTTTCCAGACTGGATGGCAAACTTACAAAGGAACAATACCTATTATCTATGATCCTATCAAAATATTGGACATGAACAACATATTTCAGATGTTGGAAAAGATGAGTGAAGAGGTAAGCTAATGTATCAATATTAAAAGACCCTGTGGAAATGAAAGTATTGACCCGTGGGAATTATGGGTCTCCCTTTTATATGACCCATATACAGTAGGCTAATATACTAGAAGACTGACTTGGAGCTGGATGGCTGAGTATAATTAAATAGAGTCAATATTAAGGGACCCTGTGTAAATGAAAGTATTGACCCGCTGGAATTATGGGTCTCCCTTTTATATGACCCATATAGGCTAATATACTAGAAGACTGACTTTGAGCTGGATGACTAAGTATAATTTAAATAGAGTCATATTGTAATTGTAACTAAAACTAAGATCCTTTGCCCCTCCTTCCTTTGTCTGGACTGTTCGATTCTTCAGAAAATAGTCATAAGATGGAATGAGAGAATTTTGACAATTTTTCAAGCCATTAAAACTTTCTTTCAACTTGTCTCTGGTCAATCTTGTCAATTTAAGTTTTATTCTCCTCACTGTCAAGTTTTCAGGTACATCTAATAGTATAAGCACTTGTCACCCGATTTCAGATCCCTGTAGAGGCCCCTTGGAAGGCTCCACATGCTGAGGAATGGGACAGTATGACAATGAAGGAATTCATGGACAAGCATTGCTGGACAGAGTAAGCATATACTTACTTGAATATGTCACACTGTACCTTTATGTCACACTTTATTTGAATATAAACCACATTTAGATAGCAACACAATAGAATGAACTGTCATTTATTTTTAAGAATAATCAGCTATAACAAAGTGGGGTGAATTATTTGTCTATTGTTTTTCAAAAATGAACACTTGTCAAGCTATCCAAAACCAGTGTGGCACAAAAGAAGATTGACTTTCACATGCTGTGCACTAAAGCTGAACTAACTATACCCTATTTACCCTTTCAATAGTTGAATTGTAAACACAAAAGAAATCAAACTTTAAACTCTACATACCCTTTTAAATGCAGTGCACTGAAGCTGAACTAATTACACCCACTCACTTCTCAATACACTTACCTCATAGTCAATACAAAAGAAATCAATTTTTCCTAAAATTGGATTATGGACCACTTACCTTTGAGTCAGAGTCAGTGCCCAGTGTGTGGTTTAAGTTAGATAAACAATTCAT
Organism: Owenia fusiformis; assembly: GCA_903813345.2. Lineage (NCBI taxonomy): Eukaryota > Metazoa > Annelida > Polychaeta > Sabellida > Oweniidae > Owenia > Owenia fusiformis. The sequence goes on from CAIIXF020000004.1 coordinate 17,524,516, forward strand.
CTTGGGTCTTAGGAAAAAATAATGGCCTCGGGTCTTCGCCCTTGGCCATTATTTTTTCTAATCACCAAGACACATTGTTTATCCATTACATATATGTTAGACTTCATATATTAGACTTCATGTATTAAATATGTCACATTGTGCTTTATTTAATGTCACATTATATCTATATGTCACACTATACTTGAATTTATACTATACTTGAACTTTTATGTCACACTGCACTTGAATTTTTATGTCACAATACATCTGTCAGACTGTATTAAATATGTCACATTCTGCTTAACAATAAATTATAGTGAAATCAGCAAGGAAAATAAGTAAACTGAATACATGTACACATTTATTTATTATAGTCAACAATAAGGATAAATATTGTTTAAGGAAGCTCAAGTGGGGTCTTCAATTTACTAAAGGACAAAAAACAGCCCTTCAATACCTACCTTAACAAATGTAGCTGAAGTTTGTAACTTTGCAAAGCTTTTAGTTATTTGACCAGTCATGGGCCAATAGTGATGATTTCTCTATTGTTTTGTTTCTAATCTTCAATAACTGTCAGTGTCTTACTCCTCTCCCAATCAACTTGCGTTTTAGCAATCAAATGGTCATAAAACCTTAGGAATAGAATAATGTTGTGAGAGTTAAGACCCTATGCATGATTGAACTTGATGGATACAATATGACAGTACAGTGCAGCCAGCTAAATGAAGACACTCAACCTGTTTTGTAGTGAGACTTACAAACTACATACCATGAGATACATTCATCCTATTGTTAAGGGAAAAGGTGTTGGACTTCGGGGAAAAATCTGTTTGATGTGGGGTTCATCCTCCATTCAGTGTTCAGATGTGGAAATGTATATAACACTGGATGGGCCCGTATCCAGAATGTGTATAGAAAGTACTTTCAAAGCACTCTCACGCTTTACCTTTCCTAAATGCTGCATGAAGGATCAGCCTCACACCCAACATCTTGCCCCGCACCCAACTTTCACATATATGTGTTTGTTAGGTTCAGTAAGATTAACACAGCATTATTGTGTAAGGCCATTCTATGTTGTGAGGCTCATGAAGTGTCTGCACTCTACTTTATGTGGTATATCAAGTGTTATGTGGTTTTAGGTTCAATAAGATTAACACATCATATTGTGTAAGACCATTCTATGTTGTGAGGCACATGAAGTGTCTACACTCTACCTTATGTGGTATATCGAGTGTTATGTGGTTTTAGGTTCAATAAGATTAACACAGCATTATTGTGTAAGGCCATTCTATGTTGTGAGGCACACGAAGTGTCTACACTCTACCTTATGTGGTATATCAAGTGTTATGTGGTTTTAGGTTTAATAAGATTAACACAGCATTATTGTGTAAGGCCATTCTATGTTGCGAGGCACATGAAGTTTCTACACTCTACCTTATGTGGTATATCAAGTGTTATGTGGTTTTAGGTTCAATAAGATTAACACAGCATTATTGTGTAAGGCCATTCTATGTTGTAAGGCACATGAAGTGTTTACACTGTACCTTATGTGGTATATCAAGTGTTATGTGGTTTTAGGTTCAATAAGAATAACACAGCATTATTGTGTAAGGCCATTCTATGTTGTGAGGCACATGAAGTGTTTACACTCTACCTTATGTGGTATATCAAGTGTTATGTGGTTTTAGGTTTAATAATATTAACACAGCATTATTGTGTAAGGCCATTCTATGTTGTGAGGCACATGAAGTGTTTACACTCTACCTTATGTGGTATATCAAGTGTTATGTGGTTTTAGGTTTAATAAGATTAACACAGCATTATTGTGTAAGACCATTCTATGTTGTGAGGCACATGAAGTGTTTACACTCTACCTTATGTGGTATATCAAGTGTTATGTGGTTTTAGGTTCAATAAGATTAACACAGCATTATTGTGTAAGACCATTCTATGTTGTGAGGCACATGAAGTGTTTACACTCTACCTTATGTGGTATATCAAGTGTTATGTGGTTTTAGGTTCAATAAGATTAACACAGCATTATTGTGTAAGACCATTCTATGTTGTGAGGCACATGAAGTGTTTTCACTCTACCTTATGTGGTATATCAAGTGTTATGTGTTTGTTAGGTTCAATAAGATTAACACAGCATTATTGTGTAAGGCCATTCTATGTTGTGAGGCACATGAAGTGTTTTCACTCTACCTTATGTGGTATATCAAGTGTTATGTGCTTGTTAGGTTCAATAAGATTAACACAGCATTATTGTGTAAGGCCATTCTATGTTGTGAGGCACATGAAGTGTCTACACTCTACCTTATATGGTATATCAAGTGTTATGTGGTTTTAGGTTCAATAAGAATAACACAGCATTATTGTGTAAGGCCATTCTATGTTGTGAGGCACATGAAGTGTTTACACTCTACCTTATGTGGTATATCGAGTGTTATGTGGTTTTAGGTTCAATAAGATTAACACAGCATTATTGTGTAAGGCCATTCTATGTTGTGAGGCACATGAAGTGTCTACACTCTACCTTATGTGGTATATCGAGTGTTATGTGGTTTTAGGTTCAATAGGAATAACACAGCATTATTGTGTAAGGCCATTCTATGTTGTGAGGCACATGAAGTGTTTACACTCTACTTTATGTGGTATATCAAGTGTTATGTGGTTTTAGGTTCAATAAGATTAACACAGCATTATTGTGTAAGGCCATTCTATGTTGTGAGGCACATGAAGTGTCTACACTCTACCTTATGTAGTATATCAAGTGTTATGTGGTTTTAGGTTCAATAAGATTAACACAGCATTATTGTGTAAGGCCATTCTATGTTGTGAGGCACATGAAGTGTCTACACTCTACCTTATGTGGTATATCGAGTGTTATGTGGTTTTAGGTTCAATAAGATTTACACAGCATTATTGTGTAAGGCCATTCTATGTTGTGAGGCACATGAAGTGTCTACACTCTACCTTATGTGGTATATCAAGTGTTATGTGGTTTTAGGTTCAATAAGATTAACACAGCATTATTGTGTAAGGCCATTCTATGTTGCGAGGCACATGAAGTTTCTACACTCTACCTTATGTGGTATATCAAGTGTGGACAGGGCTTCCATAGACTCATCAGCATCACAAACGGCTCACAGGTAAGTACTAGTAGGTATACTATGTAAACATACATGCTGGTTCTGTAGTTAAACATTTTGTATAAGATTGTAAGTAATTTTGTACCAGTTGGACTAAAACCCTATGTACCAGTGTGCTGATGATACTCTAAATGTTAAAATAGCTAAATTAGCACAAGTTATTTAAAGATTGTGAATTGGATCTTAAAGTGTAAAATTTTGGCTTTGTTCACCAAACTGTGACTTAACTGTCCTTCCTGACCCATCAGTGACCTTTGTCCAATTAACCCTGAATCTCCTTAGCTTCTGTGGTGCCTGCAGTAGTAATTTATATGCTTTCTTCCACCTAGTCTTGTTAAAAGTGGAAGAATGCCTTTGGTATGTCCTAAAAGTGTTCCATGTAAAAATGTTTATAAGTGTACTTACAAATGTTCAAACAATGGGTCATGGGATTTTGCAGTTGTGCACTTACAGCTAGATGTTCATAACTTCTTACAATGGGTCATGGGATTTTGAAGTTTTCCACTTACATATCTTCATACAATGGCTCATGGGATGTTGAAGTGTTCTTATTCCAGAGGAGCTCTTCTTCTACTCTAAATATAATGCACTTACATTCCTCTGCTCATTTACCCATAATGCCCATGCTTTGTATGCGATGGGTTTTCATCTTACAGTTGTGACTTTCCTTGGCAAGAATGTATATATTAAATATATAAAAGTAAATAAAAATTACAAAAATGCATGCCATTAAAGATTATATATTTATTCATTTTTATATGAACACTAATATTATCTATCTTAATCCATTGAGTGTATACAGTTTACTTTATAACCTTCCTGATTTTACTCTCATACTTACATCATGAGGTAAATTTTTTTCCATCAACAGAAACAATAAAATATGTCCATATTATATAATGCATAACTCTAACAGTATCACTTGTGAATATTCCAGTTTTAAGCCCTGGACTCAGTGCAATGTTTAATGACCATTCCTTGAAGGTGTTGTTTCCAAAATTTGGACGAAATGCGCATCAAGTGTTAATTTTAGAAAACAATGTCTGAAAGGAATGGTTCGTGATTGGTAATATAATGCATTGCACTTATATGAAATACTGTGTTCAGATTGGCTGGAATTGGACACACCTTGCGAGTGAATTATTTACCATTTGTTGAGGAAAATCTCAAAATCATCAGGCCCTTACCTTTGGCCAGTTGACAATGTTTCATTGACACATTGATACACATTCAATTTATATTTCAAAAGCAAGAATATTCTTGTTTAACAGTTGCCATTTATAAAAATGTATAAAAGTTTAATATTGTGAATGATACATCTCCCATCTTACTTGCCCTAGCACTCCACATTGTTCTACCACATTGAATGACTTGGAACCAATTATTTCTGACTAAGGGAAAGTTAGACCCTTGGTATGGGCTTGAAGAATAATATCTTATCAAAACATTTTTTTATTCTGGGCATTTATTCCAAATTTTAGATTTGCAAAGGAAGTATTGACTGCAGCTACAAAATCAATTAATTGCAATGAGCTACATGAGGTATCTCTTCTTTATAACCTTTTGGGGTTGAAATCTGGAGGAGGCATAATAAGAATAACATCCATAGAAAATGGAGCTCAGGTAAAAATAATGACAGGTTGTATTCCTATAGCCCATGTTAAAGACATGTGTATGTACTATAAGAGGCCATTGCTTGAACACCAGTTGTCCTCATTCATCATTTATGAACATTAATTGTTGTCTTTGAACATTCATCATTCAACATTTATAATCTCTGAACAGTAATTGTTTCTGAACATTAATCATATATGAACATTAATTTTTTTCTGAACATTCATCATATATGAACATTTATTTTTTCTGAACATTCATCATATATGAACATTAATTGTTTCTGAACATTAATCAAATATGAACATTAATAATAGTCCTTGAATTTTTTATTGTCTATTAACATTCATTAAGTAATGACCTTTGATAGCAAGTCGCTACTACTGCCTTTATGGCTCGGGGGTAGAGCATCTGTCTTGTGAGCAGGGGGTTGAATTTAGCACATTCCCTTTCAAGTCTTGTATCTGGCTTGATGAACAACAGATCACCGGACGGACGTGCCCAATGGTCGTGACAAATATTTGTGAGATTCATTGTCTGTCTTCATTCAATGGTTATGAACATTTGTTGTCTACTGTACAAATATTAATCGTTCATGAAATTCACTGTTCATGGCATTCATTGTCTACTAACATTCATTTGATAACATTCATTGAAAGATTCTATATCAATGACATCCAGTGTAGGAACATGTCGTTACTTTATCCTTGCACGTTACATAGTTACTATTTTATATACATGTAATGTACATGCACTTATAATGATCATTTTTCCTCTTCCTGCTTCCTCTCTCCAGATTTGTTCATATCCATTATGTTCAAGACTGCTATTGTTTGATTGCTTGTTTGCTTATTTGTTAGTTTGTTTGTTTATTCAAGTTGTATGCTTATTTATTTATTTATTTATTTATTCAATGTTTCCTTAATTGGTGAAGGTTTGTTGCTTTTTTAGCAGTGTTTATTATTGTTTTTATTTATAGGTATATAGGCTATAATAAGATATTGGGATATTGTGAAGGAAAATATTGATATTAACTGAGGCAGCAGGAAGGGGCTGAAGAAAGATATCAGTATTTTCCCCATGGATATATCTATCGATTATCTATTCATATTGTATTTATTCTATATTCTGATTTCTAGACCCCTGCAACACTTCAGATGATGTGATTTAATCACAAAAATACTAATCTTAATATTCTTTTGCATACATGTATATATATTTATTTTATTTATACATTGGATTTAATGTAAATATTTTAACTTTATAATTTGATCATATTAAAAACTTTGTTTACACTACATGAGGTACCTCACAACCCATTTAAAATCATGACAAATTAAGATATATTTATGGTCGTATTAAAAACGGCAAACATGTACTCAAAAAGTATAAAATCCTGGAGAGAATGCTGATTATCGATACTCTATTTAAGGAGAGGAAACTGATCGGGGGACTTTCAACACTGCTGGAGAGAATGGCAGAGACTCTAGGGGACAAAGTCCTGCTGTCACATCCTGTCAATCGTATTGAACAGAGAGAAAGTATTGCCAGGGTCTATTGCGAGAATGGAGAAATGTATGAGGTACATACAATAAGCTTTTAAGAGGTCTTTTAATGTAGTATCAGATCTGTAGTTATGTCCTGTCAATCGTATTGAACAGACAAACAATATTGTCAGGGTCTATTGTGAGAATGGAGAAATTTATGAGGTACATACAATAAGCTTTTAAGAGGTCTTTTAATGTAGTATCAGATCTGTAGTTATGTCCTGTCAATCGTATTGAGCAGACAGAAAATATTGCCAGGGGCTATTGCAAGAATTGAGAAACATATGAGGTACATACAATAAGCTTTTAAGAGGTCTTTTAATGTAGTATCAGATCTGTAGTTATGTCCTGTCAATCGTATTGAACAGACAAACAATATTGCCAGGGTCTATTGTGAGAATGGAGAAATTTATGAGGTACATACAATAAGCTTTTAAGAGGTCTTTTAATGTAGTATCAGATCTGTAGTTATGTCCTGTCAATCGTATTGAGCAGACAGAAAATATTGCCAGGGGCTATTGCAAGAATTGAGAAACATATGAGGTACATACAATAAGCTTTTAAGAGGTCTTTTAATGTAGTATCAGATCTGTAGTTATGTCCTGTCAATCGTATTGAACCAGACAGAAAATATTGCCAGGGGCTATTGCAAGAATTGAGAAACGTATGAGGTACACATCTGTTATTGCCATCCATAATTTGTGTTTTCGTGATTGCAAGTAAATTGCTGGCATTTTCTAAAATGCTCTCTGGTAGACACTTAAACAAATGATTCTTTTAATGTCAATTCAGTTGTATTGTTTTATCAATTAGAAAAGTAAGTTCATACTCTGATTAATGAAACATTAATGTAAGGTGTGTTTAATCTGAGAAAATGTGGACGCAATCTTGAAACAATAAAGTTAAAAATTACATGTTTGGTTGAGATTTGGACAAAACATTTTAACATTGTGTTAAGCATTGATGTCTGAAACTTCATATTGGACTCATGAACTCACTTTTTTCTTTGTATTTCTCATACATTGTAGGGTAAACATGTGATCAGCAGTATACCTCAAGCGCTACTAAATAGAGTGAGATTTGTTCCACCGCTGCCACCAATGAAACTACAATTAATACAAAGGATCCCAATGGGTTCAATAATAAAAACCATGATGTTCTACAAAACAGCATTCTGGAGAGACATGAGTAAGTAGAACACTGATTTATATAGAAACTTAGACTGCAGTGCAATGCCTTAGGGCATTAAGATAAGCCATCCATTAATTTGTATATCTGTCCATCCCTCTCTTCCTTCTTTGTCAAGGTGATAACTCAAATCCCACTCGTCAGAATGGATGCTTAAATTAAAGCTGTTTTTAAACACAATTTCTTAAACAAGGGCTGAAGAGAATTCTCTACTCTTAATAAGAAGATAGCTTAACCCTTCGCAGTGATGATAAACTTTCAAATTTAAGTGGCCAGGCTAAAAAAGATGTGGCTTCATCTATACTACTAAACTACCCTAACTAAATCCAGGGTTACAAATGTGTTACCATGTGGTAACAAAAAATAAGGGGACATGCAAAGGTTAATTGTCTGCCTTAATGATTATTTCTTCTAGATCTAAGTGGCCAGGCTGTAAGTCATGATGGGCCAGTTGGGTACACAATGCCGGATGACTTTGCGGAGGAGAAGAATAGCACACCTGCCATCATGGGCTTTATTCTGGCCAATGAGAGCAGGGATATGTGTGACATGTCTAAAGAGGAAAGGTGTGTGAATGCAATAGCACTTTGTTTTATCCAGTAATACATCATCCATATTTCCATGAAATAAATACGCTTCTAATGTGACCAAGTCAGCTTCTTTAACCCTTTCCCAACGTGAATATATGAGGAAATGTTGGCCTGGTGACTGATAAGTAAGAGCGGTTTTTAGCTAAAAACTGGAAATGATGTATACCCGGGACCTATTCTTTAAATTTTATCACTAAAATACAATTTTAACAAGCAATATCACATGTCAACAACTAGTCAAAATCTGGTGTAAAAATACTGAATAGAACTGGAGACATTGTCATTTCATTGATGTATGGAAATAAAAATAGTGGTCCCAAAAGGAGCCTATCGTCCTGAAAGGTATTACGTAATAGGGCTCCATATGGAGCCTATCGTTGTGAAAGGGTTAGATTAAGCACTACCACATCAAACATAGAACATTTGATCAAATACAATTTTACATATTATATGTTACATGTACTTCCATATTCCAGGAAGAATGCCTTATGTAAACATTATGCCAAGCTGTTCAGGTGTGACAAGTTCCTGGAACCAATCTACTATGTAGAGAAGAATTGGATGGAGGAAGAATTCTCTGGGGGCTGCTACGTTAGCTCAATGCCTCCTGGGGTCCTCACAAAATATGGCAAGTAAGTCACATATTCTCTGTTAGATGCTACGTCAGCCCAATGCCTTCTAGGCTCCTCACAAATTCACATACAGTATTCTCTCTGGGCTGCTAAATTTTTAGCTCATTGTCCATTTTACCTGAATCTGGTCTTACAATTTATATCAATGTGTCTCTGATATTGTCACATTCTTTGGATAACACTATCATGTATCTATTTCAGATATTTGAGGGAACCTGTAGGAAAAGTGTATTTCGCAGGCACAGAAACGGCAACATATCACAGTGGTTACATGGAGGGTGCTGTCCAATCAGGAGAGAGAGCTGCGAGAGAGGTTTGTTGTTACCATAGTAATAACTAGTTGTAACATCTTCTTTGGATGAATTGATGATTTTTGAAAGTAGATTTTCTGAAATTGATAAATTATACCCAATGATCCAATTTCCAATTAAATCACTGATAAAAATCTCAGTTATTTTTTAAATAAACAGTCTACCTTTTCTGTTTTGTGTAGGGTTAACCCAACTAATTGTTATAACATGCGTATTCCCATACAAACAATCTGTCTTCAAGAGAAAACTAAGATTTGTGGACATGTTTTGCTATCATTGCATCATACCCCAGTATGTCCTCTGTCAGTCAAAAAAGTTTGAATCAAAACTCCCCACGAAAATCAAAAGATCTCACCTGTTGAAGACGCCATCTATAGAAAATGTCAAAAAATGTCATTCTGATTTTGACAGATGGAGGCAGGTCAAAAAGGTCAAATTTTTAAAAGAAAATGCACCTTAATCACATCAAATCATGTCTCAGAGTTGGTCCACACATACACTTTTCCATTCATGTACTTACCAAAATCCAACCACTGGTGATGCTAATGTAATTACAATAATTGGACTATATTTTTGTTTTTATAATGCCATCTATTCGTCTTCCCACTCGGCGGAAGGATCTAATGGTTGTGTGTCTCCTAATAGGGTTAACCCAACTAATTGTTATAACATGCGTATTCCCATACAAACAATCTGTCTTCAAGAGAAAACTAAGATTTGTGGACATGTTTTGCTATCATTGCATCATACCCCAGTATGTCCTCTGTCAGTCAAAAAAGTTTGAATCAAAACTCCCCACGAAAATCAAAAGATCTCACCTGTTGAAGACGCCATCTATAGAAAATGTCAAAAAATGTCATTCTGATTTTGACAGATGGAGGCAGGTCAAAAAGGTCAAATTTTTAAAAGAAAATGCACCTTAATCACATCAAATCATGTCTCAGAGTTGGTCCACACATACACTTTTTCATTCATGTACTTACCAAAATCCAACCACTGGTGATGCTAATGTAATTACAATAATTGGACTATATTTTTGTTTTTATAATGCCATCTATTCGTCTTCCCACTCGGCGGAAGGATCTAATGGTTGTGTGTCTCCGTAATAGAATATGGTTTAAGAACAAGGGGTCCTCTTAGAGACCCCTTCTCTGAAATGAGTATCTATGGTTATGCAGATCCTCCATACTTTAGGGCAAGATCTCTAGATATGAATATGTTATAAGGGGACCCCTATAAGAGACCCCTCGTCTAAAATGATTATTACTTTTATGTAGATCCTCCATGTATTGGGCAAGATCTCTAGTGATGAGATATGGCAAGATGAGCCTTATCCTGGTGTCATACCTGAGAATCCAGTTGAGAAATTCGCTATAGAGGGCTACCTGCCTTCAGTGGGAGGATTGCTGAAGTTCCTAGGGGCAACAGCTGTCGTGGGAGTAGGAGTAGGTGTCTGGATAGTGAAAAATGCTTTTTCAAAATTTTAAAGGGGAAGCACTGCCAATGCACAATCAAATAGCTGTAATCATACCAATGGTTATTTCATTTTACTAGTCTGGCAGGATTTGCATCTTGGCTTATAATTCTCTAATTGATTGTCTTGGATGAAGAATTCACTGGCGATTCTTTTCTTTATACAAATATGGTGATTTTTTGAGTTTGAATTATGAGCCAAGTTCAAAATAGCATGGAAGAAGAAGTACATCATACTTATTGCCTCACTTCCTAAAATGCAGTTAAATCCTAGCCAATGACAAAGTGAAAAGAATGCTTCAATAATAAAATAACGACCCATGACATGGTGGTTTGTGTGGGACTTTAATGATTGTTTCCCAAATGGATATTGTAATAAATCAATTTATATATGAGAAACCCACTTTATTTGCTCACTACTGAGCAAAATATTTTATAGTGTACTAAAAGGGCTGAATATAATAGACTTGATATGCACATCAAATAACCTTAAATTAGACCTGAATTAGCCAACTGGTGGTGAAACCAGTAACTACCTGCTGGCATCTTGATTATTTATGATGTTTTCATCTAGAATTCAGATACATGCTCTACTAGACCAAAAATACAATGTATATATAGTTAAAACAGGGTTAAATACTTATATATATATACATGAATATTATGTGGTTTGGTGGAGTACTGTAAAAACATCTTAAGACAATAGAGACAATGCATTTATCTTTTCTTAAAAGTTTATTGGGTGTTAAAAAATCAACAGCAACACCAGCAGTCTATGGAGAATTAGGACGTTACCCATTAAAAATACGTTTTGAAATTAAGTTAATTAAATATTGGCTCCGTTTAATTCATCTATCACCTGGAAACATTCTTCATAAAACATATACGCATGACCGTGAAATGAGCCAACTGGGTTTTAAAGGCACTTGGTCAAACAAAATCACTGATATTTTGAAAAAATGTGATTTATTCTCATATTGGGAAACTCAAAAGATCGATGATGATAATATTTTTATCAAGATGATAACAAAAAAACTGTATCAGAATTATAAGTCTCAGTGGCAGAAAGATATTTTGAAATATCCTGTTTTAAGAACTTACATAACATTCAAAAATGTCTTTGAAAGAGAGGGTTATTTAAATATACAAAATAGAAATTACAGACAAGCAATAAGTAGATTTAGGCTTAGTTCACACAAATTACATATAGAAACTGGTCGTCATTTGAAGCCTAAGCCAAGACCTGTGGATGAACGTTTATGTAATATGTGTGGTATTTTAGAAGATGAACAACACTTTATCATGGTGTGTAAGAAAAATACAACAGAAAGAAAACTTTTGTTTGACACCCTTACGCAATTTAATTTTGTAGGAAGTCCTAACTTTATTTTCAAAAAGCTTTTGTCTCATAAAAATTCTTATGTAATTTTACATCTAGCAAAGTTCATTTATCATTCATTCAAAAAACTTGATTAATATTGTAACAATGATACATCACACTGATGTTTTAAATTCTGTCATGTTGTATCTGTATTTTACAATTATCTCATTTTTGTACTTTACATTTTGTGATGCTGTAATTGTATTTTACAACTTTGTATATTTCCTATGAAGTAGTTAGTTTAGTCTTAGTTTAATTTTGTATATTGTAGTGACTAATATGTCATTGCAATGACATCAGAGAGTCAATAAAAGATATATATATATATGTAAACCAAAAATGTTTTTTTTTAATTTTGGTAAATTGATTACATGTCTTTCTTATATTTAAGGAATAAAGACAGAGATTTTTTGATTTATGGCGTAATATCTGACTAAAAAATTTATTCTGTTCATTGTTAAAAGACCGCAATCGCATAGACATAAATCATAAAATCGAGGTTTTTGTTACGATTCTAATATGATAAACAGACAAGAAACACAACTATTTGCATTTATAAACTTAAGTAGTCATACATACTCCAATATAGACCAGTAAATCAATTGTTCTAGCTATTGTGACGTCATGTATCATATTAGAATCTGTATTATAAATGCAAATATATACATTGGTGAACTAAAACTTACCAATTTTAGTCTTAAGTTTTATATTGCTTATACTACTATTTTATATAGCTTATACAGTACTCCTATTTTATATTGCTTATACCAATTGAGTATTGTTTAATATAGAATAATTATGTGCAATGAAATATATTTATGTTTATTATGTATAATAAAGAACATGATTTATGTATATTGAAGTATAATTATGTACAATTAAGTATAACTATGTACTATGATAAAGTATAATTATGTACAATAAGATACAACATGTACAGTAAAGTATGATTATGTACAATGCGTACATTTATGTCCAATGAAGTATGATTATTATAGACAATGGAGTTTAATTATGTGCAATTAAGTACAATGTATAATTATTTTCAGTGAAGCATGATTATGTACAATAAAATATAATATTATGTACACTGAAGTATAATTATGTACAATGAAGAATAATTACATACAGTAAAATACATTAATGAAGTATAATTATTTTCAATGAAGCATAATTATGTATAAAAAATATGATAATGAACACTAAAGTATAATTATGTGCCATGAAGAACATTTAATCCAATGATGTATTATTATGATATACAAAGAAGTGTAATTTTCAATGAAATTATAATTATGTGCAGTACGTATATCATTTATGTACATTGAAGTATAATTATGTACAATGAAGTATATTTAATCCAATGAAGTATGATTATTATATTCAATGAAGTATAACTATGTACAATGAAGTACATTTAATCCAATGAAGTATGATTATTATATACAATGAAGTATGATTATGTACAATGAAGTATCATTATCAGCATTAGACTCTAGACATGCAGTACTATTATTGGTTGATAAGTTAATTACAAAGCAATCATAATTCTGTCAAATAGTCCTTTACATCAATCAAACAACATATAGGTCAGGGGCGTAGCCAGCAATTGTCAAGGGGTTGCAACTTTCTGGGTTTGCATCACTGTGAGCAAAGAAAGCCCCCAAAAAGGGGTGTATGGGGGTTCACCCCTGAAATATTTTGAATTGACATTGTATATGGTGCATTCTAAGCATTTCAAACTACAATTTGTTGGATTCTTTATTCCTGTTAAATACATTCAAATACTAGTATACAACATATAGGCTGCCAAAGTTAAAACCATTGGTGGCAGTTTGTTAATGACTTTTACAATCACACCCCTGTCTCAATCATGCAGGTATATGATAGTGGGTCAAAAAGAATGTAGACCATAAGACATGTGCCTGTGGAAAGCATTGAACATGTAAAAGATAAAGAAAGTGCATTAGTATTTTGAAATAAGAGGGAATATTTACAAAATATTTGTTTATTCTTTTATTCTTTTTTATTTTATAAGAGATTGTTTTCTGTAAACATACTAAACAACTATTTTAAAACATACCTGATTTTTTGTTTGTATGTATAATTTTAGTTTGAATTTGAAAACAAATATGTTATGTAGAACATCAAGTCAAAATGTACAATATGTGATGTTTTTAATACACTAAATAAAAAAATATGTCCATAAAAATAATTTGTCAAAGCTTTCCTTTAAAGTGACCCCACTAAGTAAAAGTAACATTTATCATGAACTATGAAACTTACCTTCTTTCTGAAAATATCATACTTTGAAAAACATTTACCTGAAACCAATCTTTTTATCACCCTGTCAAAATACGATTCAGTAAAACCTGTCAGATCCGATGGAACAAATGCCGGACAATATTGTTAAGATTATAGTATGTGTTCACAATTTGAGGTTTTTAGCAATGCTGATCTATCAATATATTGCAGATTAAAGCAGTGAGACTGTTGAAGTGTTCACAGAGGTGTTTGAAAATAAAGGTTTTGCTGTACTTTATTCTTGCAATGATAAATTAATCAATAAGATAATGTTGTTGTTTTTTTTTATTTCAAACATGAGTTTCAAAATATTTAGAGGCAGAATCAGATCCATATATTGTAGTATCCACTTTCGGGTATTTCATACAAATAGCTAATATGACCAGGAATGATATGAACCAAAAAATGTTCTAAAATTGAAACAATTTTTTTGTAAGCTTACTCGCTAGATCTGATACTCCCTTTAACTAGACTGAACGACAATATATTCTGACACGTGCCATAAGCATCATTCATGTTTCCATGGCAACTGCATCCCTAAGGTAGATTTTATTGAACAGATGCCAGACTTTGACTTTCCATAATGATGAGCGTTGCTAAGTGAAACAAAATTTAGCATAACATAATTTGAAACTAAAATCTATACCCTTTCACACTGCTTGTGTATTTGAAGTGTTTTATAAGATCTAATTATATGTCATATTAAATCCACACTTTTGTATTGTTACTAGTTTTCAACACCACTTGTTGAACATTAAAACAAATGCACCCCACAATTGGTAGAAGACATTTATCAAAAACTAAATATGAATTTTACAGTACAGACGCATTTTGGAATTGTTTTGGTCAGCGATGAGCAGTTTGGATTGTCATTGTGCTGAAATTAGCTGGTTGCATTCTGCCATTTACGTTCTTATAAAACACAATACAACGCGGTGATTGTTCTGACGGCGCAGACGTTTGATTGTGCAATGGATGAGGCCTCACTACATATAATGAAGTATTACATACCCAGCGAAGCATTTGTATTGAAGTCAATGGAGCTGAAGGTCGGCTATATATTCCTGTATAGCCGCCAAACCATTTACCATGCCAATCTTATGACGTCATCGGGACGTCATGTTTCATTTCTACTTAATTTCACTCGCACACAGACACGTGGCGTCATTGATATAACGTAGCCATGATATAAAAGTATGTAATACAACAGTTATGTCCGTATCATTGAATATATCCCTTCGGTCTGTCGTAATATAACCCTCGCAAGCTCGGGCTATATTGGTGACAGACCTTAGGCATATATTCAATGATAGGGACATAACTGCTAAATAGGAATTAATGAATTATCAAATATACTCGAATAGATCCAGCAGAAAACGAAATATCAAGTGCTCTTTCTCATACTCACTAAAATACCGATAATTTACAATCGACAATTGGATGTCCAAAGGTCGGATTATTCAAGCTTGTTCGTAATTATTGTGCTAATCTGATAATCTCAACACCAAGGAATACATCTAAAAGAACATCAAGGTGTCTGAGTATAGAAACCGGGAATATGATAAGCATCTAAGAAAAGGAATAAACTATGTAACTTTTACACTAATCTTCGGTTTTAGAGGTAAGTTATTTATTTAAAGTGGCACTGGCGGACTTCTTTTGATTATTTCTCAAGCAAAATAAATATCGTAGATTTTGTAGCAGACTAGCTCTTAGTCTCTGTCAGTGGGCCTATTTGAACTATGGTAATGAAAATGTTAAAAACATTGATTAAAGAAGACAAGTTGTCCTAAATTAAATAATATGTGACTTTAATAGATACGTTTAACTATAATTTTATTCTAATTAATAAAGAATTGGAGTGGGTGACATTTTCAAATTATATTAGCTCGTACATGATTCCACTTACCTGGCAGAAAGTATCAAGTGACATCTTCATTATATATTCACACTTGTAAATGTTATTTTAGATGATGACCTCTCACCTCTCAGTATTTAAGCTAAATATTATGCCACTTGTAAAAAAGAAAATGAAGTGCTACATATACATTTTCATAAGATCGAGCTCTATATTATAACACATTGTAATGATTAACAAATTAAACAACAACAACAAATTGACTTCTCTCGTCGTTTTCTGCTCTTATATACAGTAAAACCTGTCCTAAATATTGGTGAACACCTCTCTCTATTGTCACTGTGAACATATGTCCCTCTGCACATACCCTACTGACTTATGTAAAAATAAATTAATAAAACTACCCTCTCTGTAGTGAACACCTACCAACACTGAACATTTTTTCTTGGCAGTTTTTAAATTCTTATCAATCATAGCTTCAGACGAGAGCCATTCTATTTTGACATTTGGTTGATTATAGCTCCCCGCCACCGGCGGGCGGTATTTGATCAATAGGGGCAATGGCATCTACCGGAGACCTTTACAAACTTAGAAACCTAATAATTTACCAGTAATTATACGATAATCATTCTAATCACTATGGTAATTGAGTTACCATCGTGATTTTATTATTGGATATTTGGCTTCTGTGACAAAATTGAGTTTAGTTCGCGAGTACTGACGTGTGGGTAGTAGGGGTCATTCATCAATTACCCAAATGCGAGTAGGTAGTTACCAGTTTCACCACCAGGTATGTATGTATGTATATATTTATTGCCCTTTATATAAAGGAGATACATGTATACAAATTATGTTAAATTGCAATTGAAAATAATCACTATTTACAAACAAACAATGTCGTTGCTTTTTAACTGACGACGACGCCTAGCTACCGCGTAGACGCACGCCGCCGACCAAGATTGGCCTAACACCTAATTGTAACGCAATTAAAAAAGTAACTATATTTTACAAACGCTCATTGCTTTGTTGTTTGTTTTGGTTTTTTTTTGAACCGACGACGACGCCTAGCTACCGCGTAGACGAACGCCGTAGGCCTAAATCGACCTGTTACCTAACACTCTTGAGATTAATCAAAAAATGACATTATGGAGCTGCATTTTCTATAAAATTAAAAAGAAGACATAGCATATATCATCGTACCTTCCCCAAGGTCGGTACTGCAGTACTGTATGAAAGTATAAGATGCTTTCAATATGTTGTAGGCTAGTAAAATAAATATACAATTTATGTTAATTAGAGGTTGGTGGTGTTGCTATATGGTGCAATTCTAAATTAGTATGTAAAGTAAATGTACATAAATATAAATACAAATATGCGAGTAAAACCAA
Organism: Owenia fusiformis; assembly: GCA_903813345.2. Classification (NCBI taxonomy): domain Eukaryota; kingdom Metazoa; phylum Annelida; class Polychaeta; order Sabellida; family Oweniidae; genus Owenia; species Owenia fusiformis. The sequence continues at coordinate 17,541,936 of CAIIXF020000004.1, forward strand.
AAATGTACAGGCTGCTTAAGAGACACAATCGTTTGTTGCAAAAACGTCAGGCTGCCGCGTTGACGTTGCAACTACCAATCAACAAAAAGAACAAGAAAGCATTGCTTATTATTGTACCTACCCCAAGCTTGGGACTGTTCATCCATAATAGTTAGATATTAACTAAATTTCAGGGAGAGAGGATAGTCCCCTGGTCGGCTCATGTACCTCCCTTGAGGGCCACCCTCCTCCACTGAGTGAAGTTACATTAAGTGTATACGTTTGTTAGATATCGCTGACGGCACGTATATTGTTGCATGACTATACGTGCAATATCTTTTAGACACTCAAGTGTTTGTTCGTTTGTAAAATGCCATTCTTCCGTACCAATGCCAAGGAGGTTTTTAACATTCATTTGGATATCCCATTCATAACAATGAGTATTAAGTTGTTCTCTGAATATGACATATTCATTTGAAGGGCATTTAAGTAAAAAATCTTCTTTTTCGTAGGTGTCGCACAATAAACATGACAGTGTTTTATTCTCGCTACCCCTATATTTGGAGTTAAGCGAATGTTCATCCATAAGTAGTTTCACCATTATTTTGCACCCATTAAAAGCAACAGGAAAACGTCTTGCAACATTCCACCATATAACTGGCCTCAGTACCTCGAAATTACCCATTCTAAAATAGCCTAGTCCCTTGTACATGATCGATTTAAAGAATGTCGCTTGCATTTGAACCTTTGTTATTTGAGTGAACACAATGTTCTTCCACCTACTTTTGGGAATAATAGTGTTACAGTATAGCATATTTAAAATATGGTTATTCAAGTTGTATTTTCGTGATGTTTGTAGCATGCGCTCGATTGGCGAAAAAGTACAACTTACCTCCCCTATTAATATGCAACATTTTTACAAATCTTGTGATGAACAGACATTTATATATGTTTGCGCTAGGGAGTTGCAATAAACTCCAAAGAAACATCATCCTTAGGAAGGCAATATAATATTCAACATCCATGAGGCCGATGGGTAAAGTCGAAACGGGGATACTAGCTGAGTGAGGTAGAGACTGGATTCTACGCCCTATTTCTCTCTGTGTTTTCTCTAAAACATCTACGTCTTTCTGTTGGTAGTTAATAATTTGAGCACCGTACGTCATTGTAGGAATGGAGTACGTTTTGTATATTTGACATGCGGATGTTGGGACTATGCCTCCACAACCACTTCCAATACCGAGAAGCGCATTGTATTGTAATTTGCCCTTCTTGCATTTATCTTGTACATAATCAGAGATATTGTTATTTGTTGAAATTGGAATTCCAACATGTTTTACATAGTCAGATTTTACGATTGATTTGCCTCCGATCTTAAGTTTCTGAGTGGCACCCAATTCAATTTTGCTATTAAAGACAAGAAATAAACATTTATCTGGATGGACTTCATATCGCCACTGATTACTGTGCGCATAGAGTTGATCTAGTAGTGATTGCATATTTTCGAAGGAGTTGGATAAGATGCACATATCATCAGCAAATGATGGACTTACACAGCTCAAGGAGCCTACATTGGCTCCCTTGTTACCTTTAATCATGGAATCGATTATATCAGCCATGTAGAGTTGGTAGAAGAGCATGGACAAGACACCGCCTTGATGTACACCTTGTAAAACTGGAAACAAGTCAGAACATTTCCCACCCACCAAAACTGAACAACAATAGCGTTTGTACAACATGTATAAAATTTTCCATATTATACCTTGAATTCCACAGTGGCTGATTCAGGTCAATTAACATGGCAGGTATATAAGAAAGTTCCCTTAAACTTAAATATTATCAATTTAAGTGGCTCAATTTTCATATAACCCTTATGCGTCTGATACTGATACTAATGAAAATATGTCCAATAAAGCAAAATATTATCTGTCCACTAAAAGAAAAGATATTTCATTTTTTGTGATTTTATAGCATGGGGTCTATGGGGAATCTCCCCGAGGTAGAAGTCACATTTTCAAAGAAAATTAATTTTTCAAAGTTGATAAACACTTTTTAAAACCTCATTTCTAGATATAATTTTACATGTAGATTTCAAATATGATATTACTTTGACTGAATTTTGAATTTTTAATGACGTAAATCAAGATTATTTCTACTCGCATCTGGGTTATTAACTCATTACCTTAAAATCTACGCTCAAATATTGAAAATTTGTATCGCATGGATATGAGGTGGAATCAAATCGAATAACCTGATTTAATTCTCAAATATTGTTGGCTCAGATCATATCATGTCATTATTTGTTACATCTTTATTCTAAAAGCCTCCAAAGTTCAAACGTATGCCATGAAAACACTTTTTTGTGTCAATTGGTCAATTGAATATGTTGCTAATTGTCATCTCCCCCTCACACATACAAATACATTCTCTCCCAAACATTGCTGAAGCACAGCTACAAACATCACCGTTCCTAATTTACTTGACAGTAATTTCTCACTGACTTTGGTAAGCTGTAGTGCTTATGAAAAAGTAATTATGCTAAAGTTTAATTATGATAGTGAAAAGTGTTATTATTTACGACCCACTTGGTTCTCAAGTTTGTATTGATGACAAATTATGGTTTGGTGACACTGGGTACAATTTTACACTGATTTCTAATGTACTCTATTTAGTAGTGTCAGAGATATAGAGGCACATGGTACTAGTGTCCAACGTGGTGAACGTGTTTGTTTCGGGTTTGTAGAAAAAACCGGGTACCGGGTACCGGGTAGTAAATCCTCCATGCTGGGTTCATACTTGGTACCCGGTACCCGGTCAAAAAACCGAAAAATACGATTTGTTTTGAATATACAAAAATGTATGTAACTTCCCTCAAAATTGAGCCAGAAGCTTCAAATAAAAAGCATTTTAAGGCTCTTTTCTTCCTCTATCATCATGGTCAGACATATTTCATCGGTTATTAGGGCTGTCAACTGTCCCGCAATTTGCGTATTTGTCACGCATTTGCTGAAGAATTTGAAGTCACGCCAGAAAATGTCACGCAAATACGCATTTTACCTGGTAATTGTCAAGCAAAAATATTTATGTAAAAAAAATTCCAAAACAGTTCGCCGATACAGCAAAAATACGAACACCAAAAAAACGTACGCAATCCGTTCGGACTTTTCACGCGAATCACGTATATGTCACGCATTCCGTTCGAAATTTTTCGTCACCTCTAATTTCAATAGTTCGTATGTTGGTACGTGAACAGTTTTGATTATGATTTAAATCTGTAAATAGCTATCGTTACTTTAGCAGAGAGGTGACGTGTGTTAATTTACATGATGCAACGTGTAAGATTTTGATTATTAATCGTAATTTAAGTTATCCCAATTTTCGACGAAACGTCCACTGAAGTGTAAATTGTTATGTCTTACAATGTCATAGGCGATCGCACCCCACCCCATAACCTATGAAAATATGACCATGATGATAGAGGAAGAATAGAACCTTAAAATGCTTTTTATTTGAAGCTTCTAGGTCAATTTTGACGGAAGTTACATACATTTTTGTATATTCAAAACAAATCTTACACGTTTTCTAATGATCTAAATATGTTATATAATCGTATTTTTCGTTTTTTGGGTACCCAGTTTTTTCGACCGGGTACCGGGTACCAAGTTTGAACCCAGCATGGAGGATTTACTACCCGGTACCCGGTTTTTTCTACAAACCCGTTTGTTTCAATATGCAAGCTAGATCAAGAGCAATCCCCTTCCCCGATCATGAAGTATTCGTTTGGGGTCCTTGTTCTTTAGTGTGATCTACTTCTGTCCACGAATTTTTGCAATGCTCTCAATATCCCCTCGGTCAAATCATTTATCCAAAAATTAAGTTAGTCGCACACCAACGTGATGGGACATCAGGGGACATTGTCCCACGTTGTCCCTTTTTGTCCCAAGTTGTCCCCGGTACATTGTCCGATGTTGTCCTATTTTGTCCCAAGTTGTCTCTTAATGTCGAGGGACATTACCGGAAAAACGGAGGGCATTTTATCACGTAATGATCATAGGCCTATATTCCAGACACCATCGGACAAAATGGGACAACGTATGACATTATCCCATGATGCCCCATGATGTCCGGGGGACAATTAAGAGCGGACAAGTTGGGACAAATCGGACAAAGTCGGACATTAGGGAGTTTAAGATTAGCGTAAATAACCCATTTACATACGTAGTTTGTTATTACACTAAGCGGTATTTTACCTAAGTTACAGTGGTTGGGATACGTAATTACCTATAAATGGCCGAAGATAGGTAATACGAAAAAGTATGTTTTTATCCAACAAATTATGCCATTCGTAGATCAGATATCATTCATTAAAACTTAAAAAATAGTAACAACAAACATTTCTCATTCGATCTGCTATAGAAATTAAGTGGTCGAACATATACTCATTGATGCGATAAACGATGCCATGTGATGATGCATGAAATTGTACAATTTACACATTCTTTGAATTCATAGTTTTGCTCATTGTAAATGTATGAAATCAGCCATTTCTCGTGGTTTTAATTGTTCAATTTCACTATTTGGTCACTCTCATTGCTGGATCATGCTAGAAATTTAACATTTCGCCTTAAGTCACGGGCCCACAAGCAACACACCTTCCCAACTACAGTAGCTACACAACACTCTCTCTGAAGTATATAACAGTTCTTGGAGGTGACATGTACTGGTATATGCCATGCCATCGCATGGTTTTCATTCTATAATTAGGATGTCATTTTTATCATAAATTGTAAATTACGGTTTCGTAGCCTTTTACGTTGATTTTTAACTCATTTTGCAATACGCATTACCTATACGCATCCAAAACAAACATACGGATAGGGATAGGTACAGTATATTTTTACGCTAATCTTAAACTCCCCAATGTCCCATAATTGGTGTATGGCTAGCTTTGTTAAACATCACGTGAGCACGTTGTTTTAATTTTCATGTTAATTCGATTTCGATTGGCTTTAATTGATTTTAACAGTGGGAGGATTTCAAATCATTGCAAAAATGCACGCTTTTGCCTACGTTTCACATTCGTATTATATTTTAAAAAAGCCAATACTTATAGTGTAGAAAAATGCAAACAGGTGCGATATATCGATAAATGCTTGACATTGTTCAGTAAAATCAATCTTTGTGTTTAAATAAGATTTTGTTAGAATCCTTTTGTTGAAGGTCGGATAGAGCATCACTTTTAGAAAAATTATTGTGTAAATAATAGTTAATCGGTTGAATATAAAGTCAGGAAATCCGTCCTGTTAGATTAAAGTCAATAACCGCGAGACAAAGAAGTGTGTCTAGGATTAATTGTAAGCATTCCGAAAATTACAAATAAATCTACTATTTGTGCGTAAGATCGAGCCACAAAATATACAGATACAAAAAAATAAATAAAACAATTTGTTAAATGTCCGATTAAAGATGATCAATAAATTCTATAATCAAATTCACCAAAAATTGGATTCCGATCATTTTAATCATTATTAATTGTTCTCTTGGTAGGAAGTTGAAATCCGATTTGTCGCAGGACTTGTCGCAAGGGATTTATCGGACTTGGCAAGGATCTAACGTCTTATTTGGCAGGGATTTGATGCTGGACTTGGCAAGGATTTAACGTGTTATTTGGCAGGGATTTGACGCCGGACTTGGCAGGGATTTAACGTCTTATTTGGTTGGGATTTGACGCCGGACTTGGCAAGGATCTAACGTCTTATTTGGTAGGGATTTGACGCCGGACTTGGCAAGGATCGTTCTATTTGGTAGGGATTTGAAGCCGGACTGGCAAGGATTTATCATCCGTTTTGACCTCAGATTTGATAGGGATTTACCATCCGAGTGACAGGGAGTTTACGTCGGATTTGGGAGCAGTTGACAGCACAAGCACATTTTGAACTTAGAACTGTTACGATTTATGAGTAACCTTATGATCCTGTTTGACATTTGAATTAAGTATAAGAATGAACTATCGAATGCCACATGAATTATAATATATGTCTAAATAATCGACAGTGTATGAAGTCAGCATCATTGTAATGGTAATAAATAAGGACAGTATTCAATGGGGACGTAGGCCTATTTAAGGTCCACATGGAACATCGATCAATTGTAATAAAAATTATATTATCAAATAGTATGTTATGCATGCTATCATAAACTTCAGACACCACCTATGCTGACATCACCTATGCTGACGCCACCTATGCTGACATCACCTATGCCTACACACTCAATGGCTGCGATGCCCGAACACTTGCACTCTGATAACTATGTTGAGGGGTGCTCAGAGTGTAGAAAAACCAAGATCGAAAGTGATTTTGTCCACAAGGGGGCTCTGGTGTTTGTTTCCGGGGCAACAGGGGTCCCATCTAAGAAGCCTGGCGGCCGAATGGTTATGAAGCAAATGAGGTGAGTTGTCATGTATGTAAGGTGGACCTGTTTGTTGTCCAAAAACGATCAAATCTATGTTTTTCTCCCACTCCAAAAACTGTAATTGGGCTTCTCTTGATTAGTGATGATAATAAAAATGGGCTTTCATGTCACGTGGTAAGATGCCATGCTCAAAAAGTTTCTCCCATTTTCTCCCGAAGGAGGATCTATACTTTACTGTTCATATACTAAAGGTGTGTATGTTAGCATATAAAAAGCGTGGAGGTTATTCAGGGGCAGATCCAGAAACCAACAAGGGGGTCCATATTTGAAGTCTGAAAAATTCCGCGCTTGCGCGTAAAAAAAAATTGGGCCCAAATTTTGATAATTTAAGGCCCAATTTCCTGAAAAGGTCCATGTGCAGTATGAAAGTGATTTTAGACGGTCATATCCTTCACCATGAGTACTTTCTGGGCATAAATACAGTGTTTTTTTTAATTAAAACAATATGTTTTCTTTCACGTGAAGTCCCCATGATGATAAAAATATCAATCGAACAATTCGAAAAATTATGAATAGGGACCATGCCCTATGTCAACAATTTTTTCAAAATGTTGAACTTATTTGCTCAAAAGAGGATCTTCTTTTTCTGATTTTTATTGCATGAAAACATTATTCCACAGGGGGTCTAAAACATCTTCAAAAGTAGAATGGTATTGAAAGTCTTGTTTTGAAGATATCAATTTCCGATGACCAAAATGATGCTGAAAACAATGGATAGCATGAGTTTTCCCTATGGGAAAATAACATGGGAAGTGTGGTTTTTAACTTTATCGCATTTCAATACCCATCCTCTTTTCAGAAGTTATTAGACATTTAAATTGAGAAAAACAAGATCCTCTTTTTAGAAAATAAGTCTTACATTTTTTTAAAAATGACACGGTGGGGTCCTAGGTTACTTCCTGCGAAAGCTATTTGGATTTTGATATAATAGCTATTAGTTTCAAAATCTAACATGGCTCTCGAAGTGAGTAAGTCCTAGGCTAATATAATTTTTCAGAGAGTGGGATTAATGTTTTACTATCATGGGGAATTCACTTTGGAAAACATATTGTTTTAATAAAAACCAATGTATTTATATCCTGAAAATACTCATGGTGAAAGATATGACTGTCTAAAATCACTTGCCATACTGCACATGGACCTTTGGCCTAAAATTAAAAAGAGGTGCATTTAAGGGCCATATTTGCCCAAAAAGGCCCATAAATGTGGACTCGGTTTGCTTTTTTCCTATCACTAAATGTCAAAAATAAGAAAAAAGGCAAAACACCCCCACATTCATCGGGGTACATATAAGCATGGACTTCAAATAAAAAAGTTTTGCTATGGGCCCATTTTTTCTGGGGCCATCCATGCATGGGCCATGGCCAATCCAAGATCTCCGTCCATATTTGGGATTGAAAGATCGCGTGCAATTCGATAACAGAGTAACATTCTTGTCGGGCCTCAGATTATAATAGAGCTAATAGGGATTATTATCGATACTGCCGCTGTGGTATTAGATGATACTGCCATCTAAATGTCATTCCATACATGAACCAAGTCAAAATGAAAGTAAACCGGAAATATAGGAAATTTCTGACGTCATTATTTTAATGTGGAATCTGGTCACGTGACCAGCATAATCACAACAAGAAATGAAAAAGTGACAATTTCGTATTAATTAGCATATTGAGGAGTATTAATACAATATCTAAGAGCACAGTGTGTCGATTAATATATCAAGGCAGCCATTAAATATAAAATAGCGTCGAATATCGGAAGCACTCCAGCCTGAAACCGAAGGAATCTCTAAATTTTTGCAGAAATTCTGAGCAATCAAATGTGAACTGAAATGAAATCTGCTGTTCTGGTGCTTATACGTTCAATCAGCATTGCTCTTGCTTCATTGCACTAATACTGACTCTAGATTTATTGAGGTACTTATACAACCGTTCACTTACTGACTGTAGTATCATAGTGTTACCTCGACTCAATACTCCAGCGAGAGTCACACGAGTGCTGTAGACGCACATAAACTAGCGGATTATTCAAGGTAGTGTAAGGTCTTATGCATGTAATAGCATAGCAGATTGACATACATTTTAGCTGACAGTGTCGTCAAAGCTGTTGAGTTTGGATAGGTGAAGTTAGCTAATAAGATAACATTATTCTGGAGTCCCAACTAAATCAAGAGTTTACTACGTGAAATATAGATGGCGAGCTCCGGACAGAATGGTCCAGAGGGCGGGGACGATGCGTCAAAAAAACAAGGGACAAGGTATGTATAAGGTTGTTTGTGCTAAAAGTTTTCAGTCGGCAATTGCACGCATGTAGGCCCTAATTACATGTAGGATTAAACCTCAGGTTCAGAACCTTTAAGAGTAATGATAATTGATCAAAGGATCAAGTGAGAGTTGACTGTGACAGTTGAATATATCTTCGTCTGAGTTTTGTTGTCTCTAGAGTGCATCAGCTATTTTAACAAGGAGTTGCATGCCATTTAGACTTATACTATTCCTGTTGTATTTTAAGGCATTTCAATACGCTTGAAAATGGCTTGAAAATCAACCCTCTCTGCCCTTTCATCATTTTTAGTATTGCCTCAATTAGGGTTAAAGACTGATCATGATATAGCAACTCTGGCAGTTTTCACACAAAGAAATGGTGCATTAGAAAGAATTGCACATTATAGGATGTTCCATGCATGGGGATATGACAGTCAGAAGTGCATGTTAGTAACTGCATAGCTGCTAAGATAATAAACACTTTGTAGAATTCATCTTTTCAGTTAGGGATCAGCTGTATATATATATCCTACTGTATTGTAAGATGAGGCATAAGTCCCCTAGGGATGAGGTTCATACAATCTCATGTGTTAATTGCCACATCCACATCATGTATTTGAACTCTCACGTGTATACACACTTGGTGTTTATTAGAAACAATGAATGCCATAAGAGTGTTTTTCTAGTCTTTTGTTATGCCCAGTGTCTGTGAAGTCCTCCAATGAAAGTGCACCTGGGTTTCCTCGGATGATCAGGCCCAATTGTTAATTTTCTGTTCACTGAGTAAAATAAAACTGAACGAATCATTGGTATAAATATTTTGAAGTGTGGGATGGTTCTCATGTCACATTCTATTATGCAAGTTATAAAATAACATGATGTAATGTTGTAATGATGACGAATATGAAATTTATGACGCCATTACTGCAAACATAAAGAAATGAAAAATGTAAAGTTCAACGATAACCAAAACACTAAATCTAAAGTGTTTTTACTTTTAGGCCATTGGCCATAAAATATGAAATGATGTTTCAAAGTCCAATTTTCCTTCTGTACACTAGTTTCATTTTCTAGAAAAATTGGATCAGTAGTGTTAGGGTTTCCTGGGATGATCAGGCGTAGTTGTTAGTTTTCTGAACGGATCATTCATGGTATGAAATATGTATAAGTGTAGGATAGGTCTCATGTCACATGTTATTATGTAAGTTATAAAAATAACATGATGTAATGTTGTAATGATGACGAATATGAAATTTATGACGCCATTACTGCAAACATAAAGAAATGAAAAATGTAAAGTTCAATGATAACCGAAACACTAAATCTAAAGTGTTTTCACTTTTTAGGCCATCAGCCATAAAATATGAAATGATGTTCTAAAGTCCAATTTTCAAATCCTGCACACAAATTTCATTTTCCAGAAAAATTGGATAGAGTAAGTGAACAAGCTTTCTCTCGGATTGCATTATTAGGAGTGTAGAATTGGCCTCATCATGATTTTATCATTCAATCATAGGCTTGTTTAAATCATGTAATATCCCTATTACTTATTATTACCTACATGCTTTCCTGCATTACGTGCTGAAATTATTAATTTGGTTATATGTCCAAATTATAAGAAGGAAGACTGTCATTTGGCCATTCTGCGTGAACTGTAACAAAATGGAACTAATGTTTTTAGATGCTATAGTTTGCTATTACATCCATCCATGGTGACGTATTGGATATATTATAAAAGCCACTGTTTTTGGGACCTTCATTGGCTGTCAGAGGTTGGCAGTGAACATCTGTAATTAGTTGTTACACTTTTGTTATCTCTGTAACATTTTGTCATAATAATGCCCTGTTTTGTTTATATTTTGGAATGATTACCAGTTGTATGTTAAAATGTAACTGCTGATGGAATATAAAAATGCAAATAAACTTTAAAGGGAGTGAACCTAACAGTGCAAGAAGATCAGGCAATCCAATCAAATTCTATCCCGAAATGACCTAGACTTATATGACAGAGAGTAATTGCACCAATTTCTATGGATGTAGAACAAATAACTGCACATCTATCATAATTGTAACAATCATACAGTATAAGATGTATAAACTCCAGTCTTTTAATCATTTTATGATTTGTTCTAATAGACTACGACCCACTCTGATAATTGTAACTCCTTCCTTACATGAAAGGTTACATATTCCAACCTATTTCAAACCATCTGTATGATGAAACTGGACACTTTCTGGGTAGTTGGACTTTCTATAGGGGTGGCAGACGGCCCTCAGACCAATTTATACCCCCACCCCCAAAAAACCATGGGGGTACTTTAATACCACCCAATAAAAAGAATACTAATGCATGTCAGATATTCATTGTTTTATATTGGGTAGGGCATGTTATGGTTAGTAAGTGCCAGAAATTTCCAATCTCTAACTGATATGGTTACCATAGAAACAGTATTTATATCTTGAAATATTCTCAATTTGACCCCTCCCAAATGTGTCCTTTTGATCTCAAAGTGAAATATTTGCAAATCTGTTTAGATTTTATGGCTCCTACTTTGTCAAAAATTGTATCAATATGTATATTTTAACATTTAAACACTGAAAAGTGTTCATAATGATCCTATAAATCAATAACATTTATCAAATATAGTCACACATAGCTGCTTTTAGGGAAAAGTGGGCGTGGCACTTTTTGGTATGTGTGTACTTGTTGCAGCATTAAATGAAAAATACATATTATACTAACAACAATTGACATTTAATTAGCATCTACTTATGTTATGTAACATTGTAATATGTTCATTATCATTATTAGACACTTTAAATATTTTATATAAGTGTTATCCCGACCCTTCCCTTTATCCCTACACCTTTCAAGATGGGCATTACCAATCGTGTCAAGTTAACATTTCTGTTTGATTTATTTTTACCATAGACAAGGTACAAAAGCTTTACCATGAGTACTGACCTTATTAGGTGCTAAACTGATGAATGGATAGGTAGATGGCAGCACTTGTGCTGGTTGGACTACACGCTAGCATCTACCATAGACACATATTGATTTACCATATTTGTTATTTTGGATTAAAGTAAAACTGCTTTCGCATCAAATTCAATGAGATTCAGATTGTGTTTGAAACTAGATGATCTTCAGATTTTGTGTGAACCTTTAATTCATGACAATCAAAAGAATTCAACATTTAGGAAGTCAACATTAAGATTTTTAACATCGTCTCAATGAGAATTTAGCCCGACCCTTTTCAGAAAGTTAAAGATCATAGAAAATTGAACATAATCAAAGTTCCTCAATAGAACATTTAATCTCCTTAAATCACATTAAAGCTATATCAGCAATATTTCCAAGCTAAATAGTATAAAAACTTCTATCACATCATTTGCAACATTTTCATTATTCGATAGTTCAACCCTATATGAATTATTGATGATTTTAAAAGTGCAAGGAATCTAAATGAATCAGGGAAGCCAGTGATATGTATTTGCCTTATTAATTGTTGACTTATACAATGAAATAGACCTAGATGCAAGTAGAAATAATCTTGCTTTACATCATTAAAAATTCAAAATTCAGTCAAATAAGTGATATCATATTTGAAATCTTCATGTAGAATTACATTTCTTCATGCAATAAGTTAACCTTTTAGTGAGTAGTTGTGACTAATGTAATCATGTACTTATACAATTTGTCAGTAAAAGTTATTTATCCTATACTTAGTGTTATAGGTAAATAAATTGAATAATTGAAACCTTAGGTGAGTGGGGATATACATGTACTGCATATCCCGCTTTATCCCATACTTGGTCGTGTTTCAGGTACATATAGCAGGTTTGTAAAAACTTATATTTTCATCAGCGGGCAGATATAGCTTTACGTCCCGTTGCGAGCGGGCAGATATAGTATATCTGCCCACTCCGTCATAATCGCCCTTGGGCAGATATATTATATTTGCCTCGGGATAGTCTCAATATCCTGAACCTCATATAGGATAATCTCTATGTATCGCCAGGTTTATCACCCGCTCAGTAATCCCCTGCAGGAATTTCATTCTGTGCAATTTCTCATATTTTCGTATTTTAGTATATGATAAATAATTTTGGGTACAAGGTATAACCCTTGGGAAATACAATATTCTACCCTCAACCCCTCGGGGAAGTATATTGTATTTCCCTCAGATATATTGTATTTCCCTGTATTAAAAACTTCCCATTAATTAAACCTCATATATAAAGCACACGATTTTAAATATGAATCAAAACTATGAATTAGTGATATCCATGTTTCTAACGAAAGCATGAATTTGAAAGAAACAAACATTCTACTCATATGGTATAAAGATATTACCAGTTGTGTCCATTTTAGATTTGATTGAAGAACTTGAATTAGAGGCAATTTTGAAATTACAATATATTTAAAGAGGCTCTGTTGCTTAGATGGTGGGAATAAATTAGCTGCATTGTTCAGTTTATGACAAAACTGATGTTTAGTGTTACTTTCATGAACACCCATCCTGTAAAATAACATTTCGAATCTAGTAGTTTGTATATAGATGAATTAGATGAGGCATTGTCGAGGGAAAATATCTAACAAGATCCAACTGCTTATATATTTACTAGTTTGCTCAGGAAATTAGGCATACTTTAACTTGAAACATTTTGTAACAATCAATTTTTGGGGTTTGGAGATCGAATTAATAATGATGAAAAACAAGCAATTTTAAAATATTTATGTTTTACCCAAATTTTTAAAGATTTTTGTTAGCCTTTGTTTTGTCTGTTTTATTCTCAAATAAATCATGGTCATCAATTCTATTGTGACATAATCATCATTTACCAATTTTAAAATTAAATATTACTAGTTAGAGAATGTGATTTCTTACTTTTATTTATATCCCGATTTATATGTATAATAATAATTGATGAAGACGAATAGAGATTATCCTCTATGAGGTTCAGGGTATTGGAATTATCCCGAGGCCAATATTATATGTCTGGCCTAGGGTCGTTGGTCCCGAGGGAAGATATTTTCTATTGGCCAAAGGCCTTAGGTCCTGAGGGAAGATATATTATATTCGCCAATGGATAATCCTAATAGCATGAACTGACTATAGGATGATCTGTTTATCCCATATCAATTTTTCTTATCTGGTTCACATTGTTCAATTGGCCAGCGTTAGAAAGAATTCAACCATATGAATGTATTCATGTCTAATTTTGTTTTCTTGGCCTTAGGAGGATTCTCCTGTTTTTTAAGTATTCATCCACATATTCTGGAATCATTGATTATTAACATATGTATTAGTATGCTACTTCCCTCATTGCTAATCATACACAAATGATGATTATGACTTAGTGGCCAGGTGTAATATATCTGCCCTCTCAGGCCCGGACATTAGCTATATCTGCCCGCTGATAAAAATACAAGTATTTATAAACCTGCTATATGTATCTGAAACATGTCCAAGTATGGGACAAATGTATCTACTTTTTTTGATTTCATACACTAAACAGATTTGTTTAGGAATTACTTGAAGTATTTCAAAAACATATACCGAACCACTATTGAAGGAATCATTGAAAATACAGCATATCAGAAACATGTGTAAATTGTTTATCTTGCAATTATTTTGCTAAATACTAATAGAAATTATACTGTACCTTCCAGAGAATAGTTTTTTTGTTAACTATGAGCCAATGAATGAATGGATGCATTTTATTATAACTGCAAAATGATGCTCATACAAAAAATTAATTTTGCCATATTAGAATCAAGTATAATCTTTAATCCATTGGATAGATCATGCATTGCCTGATGTTGAGGTATTGATAAAAGAATCAGCAAGTGTCTGACAAAATAGATTTTGGTGTTATGTATTAGGCAAAATATTAGGAAGGGTATAAATGGTCTCCAATCTTTCTAGTTTTGAGTATTACGTCTTCTTGCTTTGATTCAAACTATCCTCGGTCACTATTTGTAACCCCTCCCTCCTTCCCCATTTAGGCCATGGATATGAAGATGATTTAGAGGTTATGTGAAGGATACTAGGGAAGGGTTAATAGCCATAGTTATATTAGTTCATTTAAGTTTAATCATAAATGTTATGCAATTCACACTAGCATCAAATATCATACCAAAAGGATTGAACTGTTCATTACTTTTCAATTGCAGTAAACATTCTAAATATTGAAGCCTGTTGAACAAGCATATTAATTAATTGTAACTCATAGCTCTAGATGACTTGAACTTATCCATTCATATTCTAGGAACAAGTCAATGAATAAGTAAGACTTGACTCTTGACAGACTTAAAAGACCGAGGACCCTATAAGACTTAAACTAAAAGTTAATTTGACCATTGATGACCTATGATAGGGAAGGGTCAGGATAACACTTATATAAAATATTTAAAGTGTCTAATAATGATAATGAACATATTACAATGTTACACAACATTAGTAGATGCTAATTAAATGTCAATTATTGTTAGTGTAATCTGAATTTTTCATTTAATGCTGCAACAAGCGCACAAGTACCAAAAAGTGCCACGCCCACTTTTCCCTGAAAGCAGCTATGTGTGACTATATTTGGTAAATATTATTGATTTATAGGATCATTATATCAACTTTTAAGTGTTTTAGTGTTAATATAGACATAATATTACAAATTTTGACAAAGTAGCAGCCATAAAATCCAAACAGATTTTGAAATATTTCACTTTAAGAACAAAGGGACACATTTGGGAGGGGGTCAAATTGAGAATATTTCGAGATATAAATACTGTTTCTATGGTAACCATATAAGTAAGAGATTGGAAATTTCTGGCACTTATTAACCATAACATGCTCTACCCAATATAAAACAATGAATATCTGACATGCATTAGTATTCTTTTTATTGGGTGGTATTAAAGTACCCCCATGGTTTTTTGGGGGTAGGGGTATAAATTGGTCTGAGGGCCGTCTGCCACCCCTATGGAAAGTCCAACTACCCAGAAAGTGTCCAGTATAATCATACAGATGGTTTGAAATAGGTTGGAATATGTAACCTTTCATGTAAGGAAGGTTGCATTTCTAGAGCACTTCTACAGAATGGGTTACAGTCTATAAGAAATTAGATGAACTGTGGTTATGTTTCTGGAAAATTTCATTAGGGTCCTTTGACAAATTGTCATGGCAACCAATATTTCAATCTCACTAATCCCTCATTTTTTCTTACATATCACAGACTTGTTTATCTTCCATCCAAAAGAGAACACTGCATATTATGAAACAAAATTCACAGTCCTCTACTGGATGTCCATGACTGCAGTTTACAGTCTCAATAATGGTTGATCTTTTTCTTACATCTGGCTTTATTTGGTCACTACATTTGCTGAACGATAGTAAACATAGTTTATCTTATCAATATTAGTTCTCCACTGAAAATTGAGAAAGGACATAGCCTACCTTTCTAGAAAGCTAAGAGAATTCTCATCAACCCTTGTTTTCAGGAATTGTGTTAGGATTACGAACCCATCTAACTGTTGCTGAGCAGATAAACCAGTAATTAGGGTTGTCATATAATTGTAATTCTCAAATATATCATACGATTGAGTATGATTGATTCAGCCATCATATTGGCTGCAACTGATCACTGATAATTATGATAATTGTTCGAATATCAATGCTATTATTTTCGCTTGCTTTTATTTTCACTTGCCTCAGATATCATGGAAATATTCAGGACTACAACGTGCAAGTACAGTAAAGCGATTTTTAATCTGAACACCTCTTGGACCAGTCAGGTATCATAGAAATATTCAGTATAAAAATGTTCAGCCAAAAGTGTTCAGATTGGCAAGTATGCATATTTTAAGGACTTTTAAATCTGTAAATCAATGGGAGACAACAAAATTGGGATCAGGAAATGTTCACATTCAGAGGTGTTCTGATTAGAGGGGTGTTCATGTTTCTATCTTATCAAGATGACGTCAGTCCTCTTCAACTGACATTCTCTTTACTGACATCTACAGCAGTAAATGTTTGAATCATTTGAAGTCTTGAAAATAAACAAATTATATTTATTCATTAATATTTATTTAGTGTATATGTTCATAAATAACATAAATTATTACTTGTTATATGATGAATGCATGTCTACAGTATACACCTCATAGAACTTTATATTATATATATATCTTTTATTGACTCTTTAGATGTCATGACCTGACATATTAGTCATTACAAAATGAAATTTCACAAAACTACACTACACTACACTAATATATACAATTTATACAAAAAACTTGTTATTTACATATATGTTATAATATACTTTAGGTGTGATGCATCCAAAATGTTAATCTCCAGGCAAGTTTAAGTTTTTGAATGATTTTGTAATAAAACTTCCAACTTGCTTTTGCACATATTTATCTTTTGAAGATATAAACATAATGAATGTATTTTCAGGATCATGTTGATCAACATTAATTTTGCTAGTGATGTTGTCAAACAATATTTTTCTATTTTCTCTATGTAAATGGCATTTAATCATGAAATGAACCTCATTTTCTATTTCCCCACAAAAGTTACATAATCTTTCATATTCAGGTTTTGGCCGTGGTTTTACATGTCTACCCAGTTCTATTTGTAATTTATGTGAACTTAATCTCAGTTGTGAAATTGATTGCCTGTGATTTTTGTTTTGAAGGCTTAAATATTGTTCTCTTTCAAAAGTTGTTTTGAATTTAATGTATGTTCTTAAAACTGGGTATAATTGTAAATCACACTTCCATTTCTCCTTATAATTTTGGTACAATATTTTAGTTAGGTTCTTTTTAAATACATAGTCATCCTCAACAACTTGTTCATTCCAAGTGCTTTGGAGATTACAATCTTTTAAAATATTATGAACCTTACTTGACCAAGTATTTTTAAATCCTAAACTGTACATTTCATAATCATATAGATATGCTTTATAAAGGAGGTTATCTGGACAAAGTTGTATAAGCCGTATCCAATATTTAATAAGATGAATATCAAAGCACAAACTAAGTGGAAAACGACCCAGCTCTCCATAGACTGCTAGGGTTGCAGTTGATGTTTTCACACCAAGGATGCTTTTTAAAAAGGACAGGTGAATAGTTTCAAGTGACTTGATATGTTTTTTACTTGACCATATTTCTGAACCATACATCAAAATTGGTTGGACAAGTGAATCAAATAAATGTAAGGCAACGGATATGGGAATGTCATTAAACTTGTGATATTGTTGCTTTATTTTGAATAAAGCTTTTCTAGATTGTTCTTTAAGATAGCATATTTGTTTATCAAAATTATTTTTACTGTTGAAGATACACCCTAGGTATTTGTAGTCTTCTACACATGCAATCACTTCATCATTGAATTTAAAAGTTTCATCTGATTTAGAGTTAAAAATAATAGCCTTTGTTTTAACTGTGTTGACAACAAGATGATAGTTTCTGCAAAAATCAAAGAGAGAGTCTAGCATAGACTGCGCCCCAGATTTAGAGCTAGCCATTAATACTAAGTCATCAGCCCAAAGTAGATGGTTTAAAGAAACACCTTCAAACTCGATACCATGTTCTGAGGGAAGAAAATCTTTCAAGTCATCTAAAAAATGGTTGAAAAGATATGTACTGAGAACAGAGCCCTGCATAACTCCAATTCCAGTATTGTACATTGGAGTAATGCCATCTTTAAGTTTGAGACATGATTTCGATTTTTTATACATGCTATCAATAATTTTAAACATTTTTGAACTTGGATGTATCCCTGATTTACATAATTTATAAAGAAGTGCTGTCCTGTTGACATAATCAAACGCTTTCCTAAAATCTACCATTATACAATATAGAGGCTTTTTCTGCCTCTTAAAATGTGAAATAATAGTATTTAAAATGAACAAATTATCTGTTGTACGGTGACCAGATTTGTAAGCACCTTGTAACGGGTCTTGAATATTGAGCATTTCTGCGTTGAACACTAATCTTGTTTGAATGATTGTATCAAAAACATTTCCTAAACAAGCAAGTACATTAATTCCTCTGTAATTATCTGGATTGAAACGTGATCCTTGTTTGTAAAGAGTGGAGAGCATACCGATACTCCATTCTTCAGGGTAATCTCCTTTATCAAAAATAAAATTAAAAAGTGCAGTAAAATCCAATGATAGAGCTTTACAATTTTTGATAATATTAGATGGTAAACCATCAATACCTGGCGATTTATTAGCATTTATTCTATTTAAGGCATTTAGAACCTCTTTTTCATGTATGACATTGTTAAGTAAATGATCACTAATTTGTAATGAATCTGTATATGAATTATGCATGTTATATTCCAATATAAAGATTTGCATTTTCTCTAAAGCTTCATAATCAAAAAAGTCATATTTAGGTGCTTTACCAAGGTTTTTAAAAGTATCAAAAAGTACAGAGGTTGAAATTGGTATATCTCTGCTTTCATTTTTACCAGGGATAGAATGTACCATTTTCCAAAATTCTGTGGGATTATGAGATTTAAAGTTTAATAATGATTTCAATAAGTCAGTTTGATATGCTCGTTTTTCTCTTTGCTTTGTTTGATTATATTTTTTCTGAATAATTGAAATTTCTAAGTCTGAATAATTTTCCTTAATTGCATTCCGTAATTGTTGTTTTAATCTTTTGCACTCATCATTGAACCAGGGATTAACTGGGAATTTCTTTTTAGACTTTTTAAGTTGCTTTAACTGCAGAGTGCTTTCAGACGCATGATAAATAACACGTTTAAGAACATTCAACAAGCTATTTGAATCAATGTTTTGTCCCATTTTACAATAAAAATCATCTAAAATATCAGTGCTAATATTGTCATGAAGAATTTCAATAAAATTATATTTTGCTTTAAAATCCCATTTAAAATATGAATATGGCAAAATGTTAGTTTTAACATTTTTATCTGATTGGGAAGTGCTTTTTGAATGCTTAATATTAAGACTAAAGTGAATTGGTGCATGGTCTGAGTCAGGATGCCTGTCATGAATCTTAAAATCGGAGAAAAAATTAAAGAGTTCAGGTTGTGAAAGTACATAATCTAATACTGATTTCCCTTTGCTATTGTCTAAGTCATTTTGTTCCTGATATCTATAATAAGTGAATTTTCCAATACCTTTGTCTTGAAAAAATCTACCATTCAAAATCCTTAAGTTGGATGATTTACATAAACTGATAAGTTCACGACCGTGAGTTTGATATACAGCTTTAAGGTTTTTATCCATTGAAACCCTATTAGAAATAACCCCATGTGATGCATCTTGGTCAATATGATTATATGGTGTCAAATTTTCATCAGATCCACATACCAGGGTATTGCAGTCAGATAATTCTGCTGTTCGAGCATTCAGGTCTCCAACAATAATTGTATTGCCTAACAACTGATATAATGCAATTGATTTTTCTAAAATTTCCATATTATCTACATGTTCAAATTTTGAACCTTTATGTGGCATATATACAAAACAAATATAAATATCTTTGGCTAAATTGTAAAATGATGACTTGAGCTTTAGCCAAACAAAAAAGTCATGTGTTTGTTTAATCAATTCTACACTTGTATTGAATAATTCATCTTTTACAAGAACAGCTAAACCTCCTGAAAATCCATTAGAATTTGCATTTTTAGACTGTCGAGCAAGATTATGTACAGTAAAACCATCTAAAGTAAATGTTTCAAGTGGGTTTAACCAGGTTTCACATAGTAATACAATTGAGTACTTGCTAAAAAGCTCTTTAATGTCATACCCATTATGTAATTTATCTGATAAACGATTAATGTTCCACATTAGACATTTTAAGTCAGTTGAATTTTGATTTTTGTGGAATAATGAAACGTCATCAGACGCTAAGAGCTTACTACATTCATGTATTGAATCACTCACACGCTTACCAAACTCATTGTTATTTGAAAATGTAATATCATTCTCACTAATTATAGAGCAACTATCCATCTTATTACTATATGTACAATCTTTTGAGTATTACTACAACCTAGAAGTAAATAATTGAATAATTTTATGGTAAAATATGGACATGGATGGATATGACACCTGACAATACTAATCTATTTGATGCATATAATGACTTAAACAAAGCCTTTGACTTTGATGTATTTGGTTAGAAATCAATGATATATTGAGGTATAGAGACAGCTTATCCCGTGCCAGGACTATAGTCCTGCATTGAGAGCATTCTTTTGCCTGTACGATTACAACTTGGGAGAATTATCTACGCCCCTTACACTTAAGATACCTACTTCAATTGATTCCTGGGTATTTTAGCATTATCTTTGTGTAGTTGAATCTACAATTGTCTGGGTATATCGGCAGAACGGGAACATTGTTCTTTTTCATCGAGAGATATTCCATCACTTTCCAAGATGGCGGTTGGATTTAAAAGGGGATTCCCCGTTTGACTGACCCGGAAGTTGCCCGGAAGCACCAAAAATGGAGGAATTTGACGGTTGAAATAAGTTAAATATTACACGCAAATATTGTGATTAAAAACGAAAATTTCTTTGTTCCGCCGATAAACCCAGACAATTGTGGATTCAACTACATAGGTAGTAAGCTAGCACCCAAAAATGTATTAGTTTGTGAACAAATTGAAATTACTTGTTTCTTATGTATTTTTATGTGATACTTCAGAAAATGTTTGTCTGACGCGCCATATCCGGGGCGAAAGTTGTCAAATTGGCGTTTTCGACCCTAAAATGGAAAATTACAAGGGGTACTTCATCATCATTGAATAAATCCTTCAGTTGGTCTTCAATCATCATAATAATTTTATGGGGAGTTGATTGGATCATGCTGAGGTAGTATGTTAAGGTTCAATCACCTGTCACTCATGGTTGCCATGGAAACCACAATTTTCATTGAAAAATCCTTAATTTTGGCCACACCTGTACAGGTACATAATATAGAATGAGGATTATTTTTCAAATCAACAGATATAAGAATATTTTAGCACACCCAAAATGGCCAGGGAAGTTCAAGCATTTGTTTAAGCATAAAGGATATTGCAGTTTATACAACTGGTAAGTGTCAAAGACCATACTACTACATAAGTGATCAAAAGTGGGCGTCGCCCCCATAATAGTAAATGATTACCATTCTCTGAAAAGACAGAGTTTAACTTGACTTTTGAGATACATTTATATTGAAGTTCTTTGAATATACTTAATATCATGCATTTCTGGTAAATAATGTACATATAAGTGTAAAAGTTGGAGGGGGGGGGGGGTTGGTAGTAACAGAAATTGGAGGGGGCAGAGCTAATCAGCCTTAGTATAATTCTCATTTATATAGTTCTGGATATTCAAAGGTTACATCTTCTGGGTCTTCTTCATTTTCATTTCAATATATAATAGGTACTACATTTTACATGATTGGTGTCAAAGACCATACCATTACATAAGTGATCATAAGTAGGCATCATCACCTTCATAATAGTAGATGATTTCCATTCTCTATTAATACAGGGTTTAAGTAGAATTTTCAAGATATATATATATTTATCATTTATACTTCTTTGATTATACTTAATATCAACCATTTCAGGTAAATAATGTACATCTCACTGGTGTCAGTTGAGAAGATATTTATAGTTTTCATTGACTTAAGCTACTTTATAGTCGATGTAATACTTTGATATTTGAACTAAACCAGGCTTATATGGCATATACCATCGCTCGATACTGACCAGTGACATCTGAGTTTTATAGTTATTGCATGAGAGGCAGGTTGAGAGAGGGGGTGGGGGCTAGTAATAGAAACTGGAAGGGGGCTCATAATACTTCGTTCTGGATTTACTAAGGGACATGTACATATTCTAGGTCTTCTTCATATTCATCTCAATATATAGAATATTACAATAAACATGATAGGTAAGTGTCAAAGACCAAACAATTACATAAGTGATCAAAAGTGGGAATCTCCCCAACAACAGTATATGGTTCATTCTCTACAAACAGAGGTCATCTTGAGTTTTAAGATCATCCAGTGATCTCCCCAGGATTTCTTTTTAGGTGGGTATAAAATTTTCATTTTCACAATTTAGACCAAAATTGGTCAAAATATGCCAATTTTTCATGATTTTTCTAACTTTCAAGTGGGTGCATATGGATTTTCAGGTGGGTGCAAACCTATTTTCAAAATCTCAGGTGGGTACTGCGCCCACTTGCTTTAATGCTTGGAAGATCACTGTCATCTATACGTCATCTATACTTCTATTATTTAAGAAATATAGACTGAAGAGCAGGTGTTATATTGACAAATACACTCCACGTGGCTATGCAAGGGAGTGAGGGGTTTGAAAGCTTCTGTACCTAGCCCTAAGGGGTCATTGTCAATATCACACCTGCTCTGAGGTATATATTACAATTCAAACATGAAAACTCCCCAACATTTTTAAAATATTCATCTTATGGTCTGCCATTGCTACAGCCCTCTTGATGTCACACATTACTCGTATTACCAAGGGTAGTGTTGACATATATACCCCGGGTAAAATGTTGACTTTGTTCACAGTTTATAGTAGGCGTGAATACAGTCATGTTCAAATATAATTTATATAAACCATTTCTCATAAATATGTTTAGTAGTATAGTTTTTACATGAGGTGAGGGTGGGGAAGTACCCTGCGTGCAGAGTCTAGTTAAACTACACTCTGCCTAGTAGAGACCATATAACAGTTTAGTAGCCCCGCCCCTACGACGTTTACCGGTGACAGTTTGGGTAATAAATCACTTTTGACCTACGCGCTGCCCTTTCTTCCACCTATCAGCGAGCTTGAAGAAACATACGCCAAATGCGTTCTAATTAAATATGCGCATGTCATTGGTCAATTTCGGGCTCAACGATGATGTCAGAAGGAATGACCATATATAGAACGTCGGTCAAATTTGGCCGACGAACACTGATTGGCGCGGTGAGTTCACAGGTTTATTTTAGTTTGAAAGAGTGAAGACGAAGCTCTCTTTTAAGAAGTGAAGTCAAACGAATGCAAAGGGTAGTGGGGAAGTGGTTTCAGACCTAGGAGGGAGCTCTACTCCCTCCCAATTATTCTGTTACTACTCCCATCTAGGGCCTGGCATAATATATGCAGCCTTCATACCTTCACTAGATGAAGTAAGTGCCAGGCTTTGAAGGGGCAGGATACCACATTTTAAAAAGATGGAGCACCATATTGAGTCCCAGCTGAATGACTCTCAAATCTGCAAGTGTTTAGTATTTTCTCCTGAGAGATAGTTGATATATCAATATCATGCGATAAATCACAAGAATGAAAATGATCAGACTATGAAAAGGCTCATCTATAGTTGTTATTGTATTGCCATGACTAGACATTCTGATACTCATAGCATCTTTCTGTCTCACCTGAAGGGCTGGGAAGAAATAAAATTTCATGGTTTATCATGATGATCACTAGAAAGGATATGGCATTTCCCATTTTTTCTTGGCATATTCTGGTCTTATTCAATTAAGTGTAACTGGTATAGTTGCTTCTTGTTTGCATCAATGTGTTAGGATAAGCACAGAATACAGCAAAGTGTAGTGCTTGACAAACAAAAGAAGACTGATTAATATAATAAAAAAACATTTATGTTAAGCCACAATGTCTTACACCAGCAAAACCACATAAACCAATTGAAATAGAAGTTTAGACCCCATAAAACAATCAAAGACTATGAAGGAACCGACATCAGTCTTCTTCCACCTTGTCAAGAGCTTACTACAAAGCACTTATCGTGCATATGGCCCATATTGTAAACCCTGACATTCCAGCAGAAGATGGACATGGATGGAAACTGAATGACTCCACCATTGCATTGGGTATTGACTGGTATTCTCAGACAAATGATTGTTGATATAGCACCAGGAGATGAATCAGAAAGACTCCAGAAGATGTATCTTATGAAATCCAGAACTCTGAAGATGAAATTGATACTTAATGCTGACTTGTTCCCCCCACCCCTCCGAATTCTGTTACTACCCCCCTCCCATACAATAACTATATACAGTATATTGAGATAACTAAGAAGACCCAGAAAATACTCTATGAAGAAGTCCAAAAGAAAGAATTTATTCCTAAAGCTGATTAACTCTGCCCCCTCCCAATTCTGTTACTAACCTCACCCCTCCTCATGCAATAACCATTGCACTGAGTTGTACATTATTTACCAGAAAATATAAAGTATAATCAAAGAAGTCCAATGTAAATGTAAGTCAAGCCAAGTTTAACTCTGTTTTTATAGAGAATAGCAATCATCTACTCTAGTATGGGGGCGACGCCCACTTTTGATTACTTGTGTAATTGTATGTTCTTTGACACTGACCAATCATGTAAGTTGTAATATCCCATATACTGAGATGAATATGAAGAAGACCCATGCAGAAGATGTACCCCATGAAATCCAGATATATGTAGATGAGATTTATACTTAAGGCTGATTAGCTCTGCCTCCTCCCAATTCTTTTACTAGCCCCCCTCTGTACCCCCCCCCCATGCAATAACTATGACACTTAGATGTACATTATTTACCAGAAATGATTGATATAAAATATAATCAAATAAGTCTAGTGTAAATGTATCTCAAAAGTCAAGTTAAACTCTGTTTTTATAGAGTATAGCAATCATCTACTATTGTGGGGGGCGACGCCCACTTTTGATCACTCATGTAATTGTTTGTTCTTTGACACTGACAAATCATGTAAATTGCAATATCCTTTATATTTAAACAAATGTTTGAACTGTACTGGTTATTTTGAGTGTGCTAAAATGTGCTGATATGTATTGATTCGAAAAATAATCCATATTCTACATGATGTACATGTTCAGGTTTTGCAAAATTAAGGATATTTTGAACGAAAATTGTGGTTTCCATGACAACCATGAGTGACAGAGCATTGGGATTTTACATGCTACCTCAGCATGATCCAATCAACTCCCCATAAAGTTATTATGATGATTGAAGACTAACAGAATGATTTATCGAGTGATGATAAAGTACCCCCTGTAATTTTCCATTTTGAACTGTACTGGTTATTTTGAGTGTGCTAAAATGTGCTGATATGTATTGATTCGAAAAATAATCCATATTCTACATGATGTACATGTTCAGGTTTTGCAAAATTAAGGATATTTTGAACGAAAATTGTGGTTTCCATGACAACCATGAGTGACAGAGCATTGGGATTTTACATGCTACCTCAGCATGATCCAATCAACTCCCCATAAAGTTATTATGATGATTGAAGACTAACAGAATGATTTATCGAGTGATGATAAAGTACCCCCTGTAATTTTCCATTTTAGGGTCGAAAACCCCATTTTGACAATTTTCGCCCCGGATATGGCGTGTCAGACAAAAAAATTCTGAAGCATCACATAAAAATACATAAGAAACAAGTAATTTCAATTTGTTCACGAACTAATACATTTTTGGGTGCTAGCTTACTACCTAACAAGAAAAGAATGATAAAATACCAAGGAATCTATTGAAATAGGTATCTTAAGTGTAAGAAGCGTAGAAAATTCGCCCATGTTGTAATCGTACAGGCAAAAGAATGCTCTCACTGCAGGACTATAGTCCTGGTACGGGATAAGAGGCAGCCATTTGGTGTACTATGTCTGTTTCCTTAACTGCAGTTACAGTAACAGTAATGGTGGCTTCCAATAATCTATTGAGGTATAGATACAGTCATTTGGTATACTATGTCTGTGTCCTTAACTGCAGTTACAGTAACAGTAATGGTGGCTTCTAATGATCTATTGAGGTATAGAGACAGTCATTTGGTGTTCTATGTCTGTGTCCTTAACTGCAGTTACAGTAACAGTAATGGTGGCTTCTAATGATCTATTGAGGTATAGAGACAGTCATTTGGTGTTCTATGTCTGTGTCCTTAACTGCATTTACAGTAACAGTAATTGTGGCTTCCAATGATCTATTGAGGTATACAGATAGTCATTTGGTATACTATATCTGTGTCCTTAACTGCAGTTACAGTAACAGTGATGGTGGTTTCCAATGATCTATTGAGGTATAGAGACAGCAATTTGGTGAACTATGTCTGTGTTCTTAACTGCAGTTACTGTAACAGTAATAGTGGCTTGCAATGATCTATTGAGGTATAGAGACAGCAATTTGGTGTTCTATGTCTGTGTCATGAACTGCGGTTACAGTAACAGTAATGGTGGTTTCCAATGATCTATTGAGGTATAGAGACAGCAATTTGGTGAATTAGTCTGTGTCCTTAACTGCAGTTAGAGTAACAGTAATGGTAGCTTCTAATATGATATATTGAGGTAAAGACAGTCATTTGGTGTACTATGCCTGTGTCCTTAAATGCAGTTACAGTAACAGTAATGGTGGCTTCCAATAAGTATAGACAGTCATTTGGTGTATTATGTCTGTGTCCTTAACTGCAGTTACAGTAACAGTAATGGTGGCTTCCAATGATCTATTGAGGTAAAGAGAGTCATTAGGTGTACTATATCTGTGTCCTTAACTGCAGTTAGAGTAACAGTAATGGTGGTTTCCAATGATAATTTTGTGATTAATTCACCCAGTTCAAAAATATTTTCAGTTTTTTTTACAAAATTAAAAATCTGTGATTATAAGTCTAATGTTCAAGTGTCTTGACTAAAGTTCTCCCACCACTAGGTTAAATAGGAAGTACAAAGTGGGTGGGTGCGTGGGTGAGGGGGGTAACAGGCAAGATCTAAGGTGACTAAGTTATACTGAACATTGTAATATAGAATGCGAAGAATAGTATGGAGTGCTTTATGCTGCAAGGATGTCTTGAACTAGCAGATGAAGTTCAAGTTAGGAACAATTTGTTAATTTTCTATATAAGTATCTCTCTATCTAAGTATCTCATATTAGTATCTCTTTATAAGTATCACCGAGCGTCTAGTAAACAAGACTTCCAGTTCAATATTTTGTGATTTTAGAAAATCAGTTTTACTACATTTATGTTTCTACATGGTTGACTTTTCATAGACTATTGTTCATTTTGGTTTTGAAGAATGTAGTTTTCGTTTGCAAGAGATCGTAGCTGTAGGAGGGTAAGTTATGTGGTATGTTAAAGATAATGCTGAGAATAATTACTTTTTGCATATACGCTATAGTTTTATGTTCAAGGTTAGACAGCTTAATAATTTACCCAGCAATTATAGATAAACATCAGACATGTTATAATAATTTTGTTTTTGACAAAATATGGGTTAATAAGATGAACTCAATGACTCTGAATATATATTATAACAGAATTTAATAGTAAAACATAAGTAGAGAACTGCTTAAAGAGGCTCTATACCATTGGATAGCACAATCAAGACCCCACTGGACCTTTTTGCATATTGAGTTTCACCACATATTCACCTATCTACTTACCAACTAAGAAGTCCCAAATCCCCCCATTCAGTGTTAATTTTTCGATTGTGCTGACCGATCTAGTTATTTTCGCAGAAATTGATTATTTCAATATTTCGGCAATAATATATCCATGGTATGTGAGATATTATATGAGCAATAACAATAGGACATCATTGATTGTCTGGGGAGAAATCTATGGTGCATCTTTAAAAGAAGTGAAGCCCAAATAAAAGCTATGATTATTATACACATCCCTCTGTTTTTTGTCTCTCTTTTTGTATAACTGCGTTTTCTAAAGTTTTTTAAGATGAAAGTGCCTCTACATGATGCTGAATTCCATTTATTTATTAAAGAAAAGTTGACTGGTCAAGTGAATTGTCTGAATCTAAGATCGCTTATATTTTCTTGTGTTAACATAACAGGAATGATAACCTTGTAAGGTCAAGGTCATAAGGTCAAGAAAACCATTTAACCCCTTGACTCTAGTCATAGTGACAGATGTATCAGTCATGGAATTCACTGTTCAAATTTCACAAAATATGTATTAAATGTTTTTTGTTTTTCTAAGTTTAGTATTAAAACCAAAATGAATGGTATTGTATTTGAATAAAGAAATATGGTGAAAGCATGCAAAAATGCTGTGGTATTCAAGACAGACAAGAGACTCATTCATTCATTATAATGCCAACAGTTCTGTCAGACTCATTAAACCTATATCTAAAAAACATTTATCTTTCTGAAAAAGACTATTGAGAGCAACTTTTATTGAACTGTTTTTATGTCCTCCTGTGCTTACAAATATGGATTTTGATGTGAGTTTTATCAATAATAGATTGCATAAGTCATTATTAATACAATAATAGTTCTAAACATTTCTGTTTGATTAGGAATTGAGTAAAAGCCCTGTATTGAATGGTATATGAAATAACAATTACAAAGGAAACAATGTATAGTCTTATTCAGAAGCGAGTGAGAATGTAGCTAGCAGATTAAGAGGCTCCGTTTGGAACTGTCGCAAAGTATGATTTGCTAGCAACTAATTGTTCATTGGAAACAATGGTTTTCTATATATTGTAAGTTATGATCTTACCAAAATAGACTTCCAGATGAATAATTGTGAAGCCATAACTCTGATAATTTGTATCTTATTTTGAACACAGTCATGTTGACGTTGACTTCCTCTGGCATCTTTCGCTATTTGTATCTCCTCTTGTAGAGGTGAATAGCTTGGTCAGTGGCTTGATGCAACCCTACATTAGTGTTATACGACGTATATACGTATATACTTTGTCATATACATGTTAGTTTATGTTTTCAATATAAAACATATGTTTATAGTACTGTTCATCTAACGCTTTTGAAGGATTGTATGTAGGCTGTGGATCCCACAATGTATTATAAGATATTTTAATTAGAAAGCCATGTTGCCAGTCAAATAACCTTGTATTATATCTAATGAGCAATCTGCCTACTGCTGGCTCCATGTTATTTTGCCTGATTTCACTTCATTTATATCCAATCTTTAGATCTTATTTTCTAGCATTCCTGTATCATTTAGAATGTTAACTACCACTTTTCTACTGTACCTTTGAAATCGCCATCTTTGTTACTCTTTTTCCATTTAAAGGCCTCCTCACATATGAATGAATCCACGCAGCCTTGAATTGGGTAAATTGTCTGTTCTGGCAATAAAACATAACCTTTGTATATATCATTTGATATTCCACCCATTTGTAGTCAGTGGTTCATGATCTTTATTTGTTTAATAATATCAAACTTACAGTCATGTCCAGTGGATGAGTTGTCTAGGGGATGAGTTGTCTTGGGGATGAGTTACCATCTAGACTGTGCATCTATTCATCATATTCAGAGACGAGAAGGCTGATACAGTAAAATCTGTCTTAGTGAACACCTTTCTCTTGTGAACACCTTACTCTAGTGGACACCCTGTCACTGCACATACTCTACTGACTCATGTATTAATTACCTTCTATGTAGTGAACACCTATCATCATTGAACCTTTTGTTTCAGCAAAAAATGTTCAAATCTACACAGCTTATGCCATGGGTGTTAAAACACGAATATACCATGAGCACATGCTTTGAGGATCCGCGTTGTTTGAACCTACCGCCGAGCACACTTAGACATTAAGACCCGTTACACAGTCATGATACCGCCGAGCAAGCTCATTGTATCATCGGGTCTGCTTTACCCCCGTGTTATACTGTAATTACTAATAGGTTTTCAGCCCCAGGGTTCGAATGAAGTGTAGTGATCATTATATCTTTAACAAGTAGATTGTCTCTCTACGACTAATATTCTACTTATCTGTCTAACTGAGGATGGGGAAAGTAATTTGATAATTGCTAATCATTAATTCCTATTTTCAAAGGAATAATAGATTATATCGTGCACTGGAGGTCACATGCTCAATGCTTATAAATCTAAATGATAGGCAAGACTTGTTTTGCATTACAAGTTTGCAGTTTGCATCAACACCCATCTAGCACCCTGAACTCTTCTAAAAGTACACAGGTCACTTTACACATTAAATTGAACCAATCGCAAAGCAGCTTGATGCCACACAGATATGTTTATTTATTCAGTGAACCATAATCAAGGGATGCGAGGCTCTGATTAGGACGGAGTTCAAAGATAGGAAAAATAAAGAGTAAAAGGTATAAGAGTGTGTCTCTCTTGCAAGGGGTTATTCCTCTTAGACGCCTTATTGTAGAAAGAATGTCAAAGTCACCATGTTTTAAGAAAATCAGGCAGGTCATTCACTGGCAAATTCATCAATCTGAAGCCTTATTATATCGTATAATTATTGAGCTCTTATATCCTGCATTTGTTTGACTTGGATTCATAAAAGATAGCTTCGTCTATACTCAAAGTTTCAGAGAAACCTCTGAACTTAAGCTTGTCATTGCCAGAAGGACAATTTTTTATATAGAGTAATGCCTGCTATATTGACCAATGTTACACCATTATTTAAAATTGTTTTTTTCTGCTTGCTGATTGGTTGAGAAGATATCATCGTGGTTGGTTTAAATTGATTTATGACCTAGGCGATTAGGGTATTGAGCTCTCATTGCAATACATTGACATTAAAGGTGAACGCAATATTACCATCATGACTGATGCATTTCAGTGATCAATCTAGTTCTGCATCAAGTCTCTTGTCATCCCCTATCTGCTTAAGGGTTATTTCTGAGGCAACATGTGTAATCTAAGGAGGCCGATTGGCTACCAGAATGCAATTACAATATTTTTTAACATTGAATCTGATATTTTAGGATGTCGTAAATTTCGCCTCAATTTTTGAATCGTGAAAGCACACAAAAAGATATCAGCTCAGATCTTTTAAATTGCTGATTATGAATTTATAACTAGTTTAATATCAGACAATAATGGTAATCTGACATTTTCATTGTTGGAAAATATCGAGCTGCATCCCTGAGAGCCAATTCTCTTTGATGTATACTAGAAAGGTGGGGGTAGGGGTTACAAGGGACTTGAAGCAAGACTACAAATCTATTGTTTTATTGCCTTAAGACACCCCTTATCTACTTCACCTCTGAGTTAAGGTTTTTACTGGGGATTCGGATGGGGGGAGGGGAGAGTTACAAGGGGTTTGAAGCAAGACAACATCCTGTTATATTTGGTTATACTATTATGAAAATAGTATTTTTTCTGTTTTATTTGTTACTGTTGTTATTCTTACCTTGACATTTTGCTCCCAATACACTTGAGTAGATATAAATGTTACACTGGAATGAAAAAGCTGATAATTCCATCATGTTATTCTGTTATTGCCCTACCCTTTTCAATAATTCTACTTCAGAACAGCAGTTATAGAATTTTATACCTTCATAAGTAGCCAGTATATTTTGTAACTTTGAATTATTTGAAATACTGTGTTCTGATTGGCTGGAATTTGATATGCTGCCTGGCTATGTGTGAATTCAAATTCTAACTCCATAAAATGCCATGATAGCTGCTTTTGGGTTATTTAAGATCTTAACATGCATCAAAGCCATATATTTGTTTCTCCTCTTCAGAGTGTATTGATATTACTAGATAGTCTAAGACTCAGGGTAGTTATTATTCTGATTGCATATAAACACAAAGCTATTTTGACAAAATATGGATGTTTGTCCCCAAGTTCTTACTACAAAATAACAATATTATAATTCATTGTTATGTAATTCAGAACATGAAAACCATTATTAAATGTGATTAAGGATCTCTGTTCATTGCAACGTTGAACAATTTTAGAAGGATATAGAAAACATCACAAACTTTTGCCTGTTGATGCAGATTTTTGCTTCGAAACACACACATTTGAATATTAAACTGTTTCTTAAAACTCCAAAACAATTTTATTAAAAATGAAAACTAGGAGTCAGCGTCCATCATTTTTATTAATTTTGTTCTGGGGATATCCTAAAATATGACATTGATTAAACCAAATGCCCCCTGCCCCTGTCACCCTACCCCCATCCCCCTGCCCCCATCTCCCTGTCCCCCTGCCCCATCCCCCTGTCCCCCTGCCCTCACCACCCTGTCCCCCTGCCCCCACCACCCTGTCCCCCTGCCCCCATTCCCCCTGTCCTCCTGCCCCCATCTCCCTGTCCCCCTGCCCCCATTCCCCCTGTCCCCCAGATGTAGCAGACATCATCCACTTACTCATGATGAATGAGGATCAAAGCACTTTGCTAAATTATTGTTAAGCTTATATTAGGTCATCCCGACCAGCTATATTCTATTCTATACCGTTCATCTCTCTGCTAAGTGCTTGAATTTATCAGAACTGGCATTATATATTATATTGGAACATATCAAAATTTGTGCATGAGAAATACATGCATTTTTATAATACATCTAATATTATAAATCACTTCATAATATTTGTAAATACCTTTATCTTCAATTTTCCCCAAAAAATTGATCCATCTTTCTCATATTCTTATTTGTAGTGATATTAAGAAGTGTCTATCATCTAGAAAAACTGGTTTATTTGGTGAATCTTGTACCCTATTTAATGTTATAGAGAATTTCCACTTATTTCTTGGCCTCATTGTTATTTATGTGAGGCATTGCCTTTATATTATAATTAACTGTTACATTTCCCACAGGGTGTTTTAACATTCTAGAAGCCTAATAAGGTCATTTATAGACTGCCCATCAATACATCAAGTTTAAGGAATATTTTAGTAATCAATTTGTCGGTTCAATGCTCTGCCCTTATACCCTGCATGCAGAGTCTAGTTATAAACTACCCTCTGCCTAGTATAGACTATATTACAGTTTAGTAGTCCCGCCCCCACATCCTATGCCTGTGACGGCTAGGGTTATAAATCATTTCACACCTACGGCACTGACCGATTCTCAACCTATCAGCAAGCTGGAAGGAATACGTGCTAAATGCGTGCACAATAATTATGTGATTATGTCAGAGAAAATTACCATATAGAAAGTCATCCTTATTTGGACGACGGACTCTGATTAAAGCTTTGAGTTCAGAGATTTATTGAAAACTGAAAGAGTGAAGACGAAGCTCTCTTTTGAGAAACAAAGTCGAACGAATGCAAAGGGTACTGCCCTTAATGGATTAAAGCTTACCCTCTTTACGAGGATACCTTTTATTGCCTTTGTCATCCATGTATACTTGGAGTCCCATGATACATTATGTAACATTACATATTTTGATAATACCCTAGTCACATTTGATCTACAGCAACCGTACGATGGTTATGGATTCCCAAAATCGAGAGAAATATGCAGCATAAATAAAAGGATAAGCAGCAATGATACAATACATTATAGGTAAAATAGTCTGGGGATAAAGGGGGAGGGGCAGGGAACATGATTATAACTAGGGTCAAGTAATCAGATTTGAAAGTCTACCTTAGTCGGACTAAAATTATATAGATTTATATACCATTTTGGTATTATTATTATTATTATTTTGGTACAATTTTGGTATTATTCAGCATTAAGGCTAGAGAATGTAACATTTGCATGATATTCTAAAATACATGCTTAAGTACCTTATCATGCTATTGTATCATTCAATTATTTATAAAAAAACTTGTAGATATCAGTTTATACAATAGTCTATTTGCAACTGATAGGTACTATCTGCGAAGCATCCAGTCTTAAAGTACTTCTTTTGCTATTCATATTCTAAATGCTTGATTTCTATATAATGTCAGTATCAGGTTTTTTGGGGGAATTTCCATGAAGGTGAATTGTTTTTTGTTGTCTTTTAGATTCCTTTGGAATTCTATTTTGTTTCCTTTATCTGTATTCTGACACAATACGACCATGGAATTGTTTCAAAGGGATGATTTATTAGTTATGTAAATACATCGCAAATGCTTCCATGATCTATTTTCATTGCTATTGTAAAGTGATGATGAACCAGGACAAAAGTTATCAATATTTATGATATTCTTTCCACAAATGGCATTATTAGATTAGCAAAATGAGCAATTTTGATATAGAACAAATTCTTTATTAATTGAATAAATTCCATGCAGAATGGTCTCTGTTTAAAAAATGGGCATATGAATTTTATATGTTTGTTTGCGTGTTCTGTATTTTCAAGGGTGTAATGTATCCCTGTATACTATTATATGTGATATATATTATCGTTATTGTTTCTATGCATTAGTGTACGTTTCTCGACAGGCTGTTATCACTTTATCGGAATATGAAAATGAGAACGTACAAATAAATTAGATTAGATTTTATTTAAATAGCAGACTATATCTATAAAAGCTTGGTTTGTGAAGAAGATGAATGTTTTCAGAAAAATGGGCTTTTCTTGATGAAGACTGACTGTAACTTTATCATGTTGGAAAAAGTATATATTGTCAACATTTTTTTGTGTTCAGTTTAAGTGATTCTATTTTACACCTGTAACAGTTGTTACACATTTAAAGTGTTAATGTCTTGTTAATGCCTCGTTCTTGATATAAACATTATCATTCATATTTATTCGTTTTGAGATAGATATTTATGAAGATCAGAGTTTTCAGATATATGGCAATATTATATTTTAGAAATATTGAACTGTTATTAAGCAAATGGCCATTGATGTCTGCTTCGTCTATAGGTTCCTAAAAATTCATGCCAAATTATGTCATAGTCATTTACATAGAATACCTGCTTAAATACCGACCCACCCACCCTCCCTTGATAGCAAAACAAACGTTTTGAAAATGTGATTTTTGAGATGAAAAAGATTTGCTTACAAAAGACTGCACTTTTTTTTACGTATCACATTTTGATAACATGTGATACGACTACAATATAATCCAAAATGCCATTTAACAAAACAGGTTACCAAAGACCTAACCAAACACCCACCAACCCACCCACCTACTCATTAAACTAAAGATATCATATTTAGACTCTAATGTCAATTTACTAATGGTGCCTGAAAGCATTTTGAGTGAAGATTTTTTTTATGATATAATCTCTGCATTGTTGAATTAGATTATCTTCATTGAAGTAGGCTTATTTAAATTCCAATGTGGTTGTTAGTAGAAATGATATCATGTCTTTTTTAACTATGGTTGCATACTCAAGTTTCTCATGATGGAAGAGTATATACTCGTCAGTAAACCACTTTCACGCCCTCATTGGGAAATCAATATTTCTAAAGTAATCAAAACATGGTGAATTATTGCTTTCATGATTTTTTATTACATATTATTCCATGTTTGCAATGAAATGTTTTACAGCTAACTTCTGAATTGGACAAATGAATATAGTTTTGAAGCTGATCCCAAAAGTAGCTATTGGTCTTTCAGGGTTGATTGAATATGAAATGAATGTTAGCTCCTTATGAAGGCATAATAATCTGTGACTGCAGTTCTGATTGGGTAGCTTGATTTGATTTGACCAATTCCTTGTGTTCTGATTGGTTAGCTTGATTTTAATTGACCAATTCCTTGTGTTCTGATTGGCTAGCTTGATTTTAATTGACCAATTCTTTATGTTCTGATTGGCTAGCTTGATTTTAATTGACTGATTCCTTGTGTTCTGATTGGATAGCTAGATCTGTTTGTATAGCTGGACTTTGATCGACCTATTTCTCATGTTCTGATTGGCTAGCTTGATTTTAATTGACCAATTCCTCATATTCTGATTATGTAGCTGATTTCATTAGACTTTTCCCCTTATTCTGATTGTGTTGCTGAACTTTGATTGACTCATTCTTTCAGTATTCTCATTGTGTAAGGCTTAGTGTAATGATTATCTCCACTCTGCTGTATCAGTACTGATGCATCCTCCCACACATAATGACACATTTACATTTCTTATTCTATTCTCAATGACGATTAAATTAATAACAATTGCTCAATTGTGATTAACTTTACTCAGGTTATTAAATACAGCCAAAGGGCTATCAAACTGTTGTTCAATGATGTGATCCTTGACATTATGTTTAAATATGTAATTGAGTAATTTGTTTCAGGTACACTTTTAGGTATCCTGGGTGTCAGGACCTAGAGCTGCGCCATAGCAAGGGGTATTTCGGGGTTTGAACGAAAAAAATCTTTCAAAATCATGCAGTTTTTTCATCATTTTGCACACTTTTCAAATAATTTTGGCCATTTTGAACCTCCCTGGAATTTTTTTAAAAAGTGAACCCCCCTTGGCAAAAGCTGGCTATGGGGTTTAGTATATATCTTGGAAACTCTCTTCAAGAAAGAAAATCAAAGCAGTTGTTGACCTCAAAGGCTTCATTTTCAAGATGGCGGTTAATCTAGTGTAGCATGAGCTGAATAAGGTGAACCATATCATAATGAGATCATGCTCAAAGGGGCTGTCAACCATCTAAAAAGGCTTTTAATTTCAAAATGGGGGATGGGATCTTCATGTCAATGTAACTTTATTATGGGATCACTAGGTTTCAACATAAAGAACAAAATTCTATGGAAAATTACACAAAAGCTATTATTTTTCAAGGAGAAA
This sequence comes from Owenia fusiformis, assembly GCA_903813345.2. NCBI lineage: Eukaryota > Metazoa > Annelida > Polychaeta > Sabellida > Oweniidae > Owenia > Owenia fusiformis. The sequence continues at coordinate 17,579,072 of CAIIXF020000004.1, forward strand.
ATCACTTTCAATCGAGGATTAGCTAAGTAGAATTTAAAAAGGAATAACTTTGTGTTAATTTTCCCGATGGAACTAGAAAAAGCTATTGAATAGGGGGATTGTGTATTAAATGCTATATATCGATCAACTGACATTTTTATTAATCCAATATTATTAATACTGACTTTTGATCAGCATTTTGTTACTTATTCAAAAATATGCTAATTTATCTATCTATTCAAGGTATATTTGAAATCTATTAGCCATTAAAAGGAACGTCTGTTACGGATGATGTCCAATTAAGAACAGTTGTGGAAAAATGAAGTTAATTTTGTTAGAGGGAAGGTGTAAATTATGGTTTCATTAGCAACAAAATAAACTGTAAACTGTTTTGAAAGTGAATTTATGTTATTCTTTTCATTAATTTTACAGATATAAAGACAACAAAAGACGCACATTTTGCACCACTACTATATCACCATTTTATGTGACAAGCATTTAGCATCTGTTTGGCATTTGGCATCTGTTTGGCATTAAGCATCTGTTTGGCATTTAGCATTTGTTTGGCAATCTGTTTAGCTATTAGCATCTGTTTGGCATTTGGCATCTCTTTGGCATTTAGCATCTCTTTGGCATTTAGCATATGTTTGGCATTTAGCATCTGTTTGGCATTTAGCATCCCTTTGGCATTTAGCATCTCTTTGGCATATAGCATATGTTTGGCATTTAGCATTTGTTTGGCCATCTGTTTAGCTATTAGCATCTGTTTGGCATTTGGCATCTGTTTGGCATTTAGCATCTGTTTGGCATTTAGCATCTCTTTGGCATTTAGCATCTGTCTGGCATTTAGCATTTGTTTGGCCATCTGTTTAGCTATTAGCATCTGTCTGGCATTTGGCATCTCTTTGGCATTTAGCATCTGTTTGGCATTTAGCATCTGTTTGGCATTTAGCATATGTTTGGCATTTAGCATCTGTTTGGCATTTAGCATCTGTTTGGCATTTAGCATCTGTTTGGCATTTGGCATCTGTTTGGCATTTAGCATCTGTTTGGCATTTAGCATCTGTTTGGCATTTAGCATCTGTTTGGCATTTGGCATCTGTTTGGCATTTAGCATCTGTTTGGCATTTGGCATCTGTTTGGCATGTGTAACAATTGTTACACTTTTCCAGGTGGTAACATGTTAATGCCCTGTTAACACTTTTCTCAATGTTAAATGCCCTGTTAACACTTTTCACAATATTAAAAGCCCTGTTAACACTTTTCTCAATGCTAAATGCCCTGTTAACACTTTTCACAATGTTAAAAGCCCTGTTAACACTTTTCTCAATGTTAAATGCCCTGTTAACAGTTTCTCAATGATCATTTCTTTGGTTATGTACATCTTCCTGAAATCTATTAATTTTGCCACATTGCACATAAGATCTTTCTAAATGATTGTGAACATTAGTCTTGTATTTTATGTGCGTATATACTGATGTTTAAGAATCTAAAGATAGTGACACTAAAACCTGTCTACTCTATCCGCCATTAAAATGGATCAGGCAAATGTGTTCAGATTATCGAGTGTCACATTTTAAGGGTTTCTCAATATGTGAGTCTCTGGGAGATACCAAAATTGGGACAGACAAAAAGTGTTCACATTGAGAGGTGTTCAGATTAAACAGTTGTTTGGATATACAGATTTCATTGTATATTTAGACACTATTGTTTTATTTCATTCAAATCAAAGTGATTAAATGCAAGCATTTATGATTGTTCCATATTGCCTCATGTAGGTGTCTCATGTTGATATATTTATGCAGTTTCAATGTGGCACCTCTGAACACTATATTAATGCAAGCATTGATAATTGTGCCAGATTGCCTCATGTAGGTGTCTCATGTTGATATATTTATGCAGTTTCAATGTGGCACCTCTGAACACTATATTAATGCAAGCATTGATAATTGTTCCATATTGCCTCATGTAGGTGTCTCATGTTGATATATTTATGCAGTTTCAATGTGGCACCTCTGAACAATATATTAATGCAAGCATTGATAATTGTGCCAGATTGCCTCATGTAGGTGTCTCATGTTGATATATTTATGCAGTTTCAATGTGACACCTCTGAACACTATATTAATGCAAGCATTGATAATTGTGCCAGATTGCCTCATGTAGGTGTCTCATGTTGATATATTTATGCAGTTTCAATGTGGCACCTCTGAACACTATATTAATGCAAGCATTTATGATTGTTCCATATTGCCTCATGTAGGTGTCTCATGTTGATATATTTATGCAGTTTCAATGTGGCACCTCTGAACACTATATTAATGCAAGCATTGATAATTGTGCCAGATTGCCTCATGTAGGTGTCTCATGTTGATATATTTATGCAGTTTCAATGTGGCACCTCTGAACACTATATTAATGCAAGCATTGATAATTGTTCCATATTGCCTCATGTAGGTGTCTCATGTTGATATATTTATGCAGTTTCAATGTGGCACCTCTGAACACTATATTAATGCAAGCATTGATAATTGTGCCAGATTGCCTCATGTAGGTGTCTCATGTTGATATATTTATGCAGTTTCAATGTGACACCTCTGAACACTATACTAATGCAAGCATTGATAATTGTGCCAGATTGCCTCATGTAGGTGTCTCATGTTGATATATTTATGCAGTTTCAATGTGGCACCTCTGAACACTATATTAATGCAAGCATTGATAATTGTGCCAGATTGCCTCATGTAGGTGTCTGATGTTGATATATTTATGCAGTTTTAATGTGGCACCTCTGAACACTATATTAATGCAAGCATTGATAATTGTGCTAGATTGCCTCATGTAGGTGTCTCATGTTGATATATTTATGCAGTTTCAATGTGGCACCTCTGAACACTATATTAATGCAAGCATTGATAATTGTGCCAGATTGCCTCATGTAGGTGTCTCATGTTGATATACTTATGCAGTTTCAATGTGGCACCTCTGAACACTAACCCATAAAAATATCACATTGGTCAGGTTTTGGAATTCAAAAAGAGAGGTGAGGGGAGGAATCAGCAAGGAATAATGACAAACAGACATGAAGTAGTGGTCCAAATTATACAGAAATAAAAGAAAACTATATATTTCATAGAGAAATCTAAGGAAAAACGTGTGAAATCTGTATGTCCATATTGATTATTTTCTCATGGGTATATTATAAGTAAGAGAAGAATGCTGCATTGTTATTCTAGTTCATATTACAATTGATACAATTACAAGACATAGTAGAAGCCTTTAGCATTAAAACAATCAAACATTTTTCTGAAATATGAGTTGCAAACCTGAATCACAGTAAATATGCATCTGGGGAAATCACAGCCTTACTATATAGTTTCAAAACAGAAAGATCTAAATATTAGAATGGTATCTGTGTCTAAAATCTATAATTTTATTGTCACAGTTTTTCCATTCTGCATTCTGATTTATCAGAGCCTCTCTTTATCTAACACTTGAGAGGGAATCTAATGGATAGTACAGGCTGTAGATAATTTACCATAATTAACTTGTTTTACAATGTCAGATGGTGTCAGTATGCTTAACACGTACTAGTACCCCTGGTGATGTCAGTGTAAGTCCAGAGCTAGTACCCCTGGTGATGTCAATATAAGTCCAGAGCTAGTACCCCTGGTGATGTCAATATAAGTCCAGAGCTAGTACCCCTGGTGATGTCAGTGTAAGTCCAGAGCTAGTACCCCTGGTGATGTCAATATAAGTCCAGAGCTAGTACCCCTGATGATGTCAGTATGTGCCCTCAGCTAGTACCCCTGGTGACTTCAGTATGTGTCCTTAGCTAGTACCCCTGATGATGTCAGTATGTGTTCTCAGCTAGTACCCCTAGTAACCCATGGTTTCAGTATGTGTCTTTAGCTAGTGACCCATGATTTCATTATGTGTCATTAGCTAGTGACTCATGGTATCAGTATGTGTCTCTAGCTAGTGACCCATGGTGTTGGTATGTGTTCTCAGCTAGTACCCCTAGTAACCCATGGTTTCAGTATGTGTCTTTAGCTAGTGACTCAAGTGGTGTCAGTATGTTTCTTTAGCTAGTGACTCAAGTGGTGTCAGTATGTGTCTTTAGCTAGTGACTCAAGTGGTGTCAGTATGTGTCTAGCTAGTCCAATGAAGTACCCAGCGTGAAGTTGTGTCCACTGTTGTTATTAGTTATTATGGATTCTATAACAATGTTGAGGCATGCATTTATTGAGGTATAACAGCCTGAAGTAATATCATCAATATAATAGGTCAGAGTATGAAAGAGCATTTGCAAAACTGTTTTGTCAGATATGAATTTTTAGAATATAATAAGGATATAGATATTGCAAAGGGTGACCAGTATAGTATCCAGGTAGTTGGTCCATTAAATGACTCAGTATCAAATTGGGCGGTCACTAACTTATTGTAAAATATGTTAAGATGTGAGGATGTAAGGCGTTTAAAGGGTGGGGAAGTGTAGCAACCTGGAGTAACATTCCATATAGTCAGTGTATTAAACAACTCAGTGTGAAGTGGTACCTCCTAGTTAATTTTCAATTATTGATACCATAGCTCATGATCTTTTAAAGAAGGGAGTAGTGTAGCAATCAAGAGTAACTAATATGCTAAGTCTTTTTTATAGGCATGTAAATTGAGGTTCATACGTGGACCTATTAAAGGGGAGTAGGGTTGCAACCAATAACAGCATAACAAATACATGTCGTCAAGCATAAAATGACCTTGAGAATTCACCTTCAGTTCTGAAAAAGTCCCCTTATATTTGAGATTGATGCTAAGCCTTTTTCTATAGGCATATTCTGGTTCATTCTTGGACCTATAAAGGAGGGGCAATGTTGCAATGTACAATATATTAGCTTTACAAATAGTCACTGCATTAAATGACCTTGAGAATCAATCCCTCAGTTCTGAGCATATTCCCTGACATTAAGTTCGATGTTAAGTCTGTTTTTATAGGCATGTAACTTGTGGTTGATACCTGCTTTATTCCCTCTCTTTAAACAAGATCTCTGGCTTTATTGCATACTAATACTGCCTATTCAATATGCAGCTAGACATGACAGGCAAATAAAGCAAACTTCAATAAATACAGGGATTATGGGAATGTTACAAAGTCTGAATAAAAAGAGGTCATGACATATGCTGAAGATGGTCATCATGAAGTCACATGTACATGTATTGTTAAGCCATTTTATATAAGATTTGATCATGTACCATGCATATCTAATTACAAGGCTGGATGCTCTTTTGGACTTCAAACCTTATATCAGCCCTATCACCCACCTCTTCCCATGATTATGGAACATTTGTAGACATAAAAAACATTATGTGGTTGATATCAGTATCTCCGATTTAGGCCTAAATAGTCTTTGGGAGATGAGTTAACGTAACACATGACTGTAAGTTCCTAAAAAAGATGGGCCCAAATAGAGAAAAATAAAAATTAGGCTCATGTAAAAGTGGTAATGTTATATAATATGTCTTCATTCTAGAGTCCATTCAAGTTTAAAGGTTTTACCGCACTTTACTGCAATCATTCTTGTCATTCTTGTTGATGCATCAAAACGGTCATGATAGACATGAAGAAATAACCCAAGTACAGATTGCACATTGATCCTTAGTTTAATCAGTGTTCTCCCCAGGATTTTTTCAAGTAGGTGCAAAATTCTTATTTTCACAATTTAGACCAAATTTGGTCAAAATATACCTGTTTTTCTTGGTTTTTCTCAATTTACAAGTGGTGGCAATTAGATTCTCAGGTGGATGGAATGCAAGTCTATTATTAAAATCTCAAGTGGGTCCACTTGCTTTAATGCGTGGGAGATCACTGCCGATGGTAGTTCACTTCTTTGTGTAAGTTGCATAGTCTCATGTTGAAAGATCAGATTCCATGGTTTTTCCAACTTTTTTTCCGCATCTTACTTATTAACTTTGAAACTATCAATGCTTAATAAACCAGTATATTGCTCAACTTCTGCCAGTTAAGCAGGATGACCTTTGAGTCAATGAAGCACGAAATACATTCCCTTGATAAAAATTACTGATTTAGAACAGCTCCTTGATCAAGTCTAACTTATTTTATACATTTGTCTGATTTAAAATTCTGTTATTATGCAGTTTTCATATTATTTCTCAAAAACAAATTTATGAGTGTGTCGGTGTATATAAAGGTTTATGCTATCATAATGCTTATTTGATGACATCGTTTCAAGGAAGCCATTATGCAGATTACTTGGAATGACGTGGAATTGATTTCCCGTCAATGTTAAAAGAGAGATACTATGTTACTGTCTCACATTCACCACTGTCTAAAATCTGTCTCTGATTTTTCTTAAGTTAATTCAATACTGTCTAAAATATGAATAAAGTATATCATCTTTTGTTTTTCTTTATAATTTTGGATGTTAGCTGTATGATGGTTTAATTCATTTATTTCTGATATTCCTATTTTTTGTTGTTTTCTGTCTTTCAAAATATGATTCACTTGAGATTATTTTCATGAGGATGTCACATTTTATGAAATGTGTGCTAATATTTGAAAGTAGCCAACCCTCCATGGACTCAGTAATGTGTCTGTATTACATCATTAACAAAATGTCAGCTCAGTTATGCGAGTTTTGATGAAAAAGAGGAAATATTTTTAGCTTTATAATGTCCTTTCATGAAGGAAATGATGGAAGAAGTTTAGTAAAACCCTCCCTGAAGATGAAGCTCTCAAATCAAATGAAAGCGAAGAGTAAGCAAAACCTGTAATCCTGTATATTTGGACAGTTCTCAATGTGAACACTTTGTTATATGTGTATTTATTCTGTATTTTTTTGTATTGTATTTTGTTTACCACCAATGAAGGTGAGCAATACCTCTTTGGTATATCCCGTATATTACAGTCGTAATTAACGCATGTGATCATAGAAGGCAGACCCAGAAACCCCTCCTTGAAGGAACCCTGTGTTCTTTTATGTGCTATATTTTCGATCTTGAGAACATGGCACATACTTTTACTCATAAAATCATGCGGTAATAGGTTCTAAAATCTGTGGATATTGCTCACCTTAATAATATAACATGTTATTCATGTTTCATATTGTCAATATTTAGTTACTTGCTTATCAAAAAAATATTCATTTCTAATCGGATTTGCTTTTGCTGTCATCTCATTTCTGAATATTTACTTGGACCTGATTACCTCGAATCCTGGATCACGGATGACTATTCATTATGGGAATTTCCAATTTGTTTTAGCCTTAATCTGTTTTGGAAGAATACTGTGACATCTGATACACAGACATTGTCAATTTTTCAGATTTCAGACCTTAAATGGCAAGTAAATTACTCCTTGCTTTAGCCCAGCTCCCTTTGGAGCCATTTATGTAAAGACCTATTTCCCTGGAGTTGGTTTGCAATCATCACCCAGCATGAGGCTAGTGTAATTAAATTCTTTGTTTTACATTATTCTGATTTTGGAAAGGGGTTGAATCTCAAGGTTTCAGTTGATCCAACTTTGTGTTATAACCATTTTAGAAGAAATTGCTCTTGATGTCATCACGATCACATACACAATGACAGAACTTCTGTTTTTTTGTTGATTTGTTATGATGCTAGAACCATCTCTTCCTCATTGGCTTATGTAATACATTCAGTGTCCCTGAGATTCTTTGTTTCAAAGATAAGATGAGCACATAGGTCCTGCAAATCCTGAAAACAGCTAAAGACCAAAGTAATAAGAGATGACTAGCATTTGGTTCTGATGTTTGACATCAATGTCTGTAACAATTGTTGCTAGTGATTACTAGGGCTGGAATGGTTTTATAATTTCTCATATATCAGAATAACTTTGCACAACCTTCATATTCGCTTTTCCGTAATTGGAACATAATCCTAGGTTGGAAAACCAAAGCATCCCCAATATTGAGCTTTATATGACTTAAGAGCATCAATAATGCTGAGTCCTTCTCTTGCTTCGACGCTAATCATTTTTTACTTCACTTTTTAGAGAATTTGGCAATGTTTTCGTGAACAGCAATCGTTTTCTACATTAACGCACAGTTAAAAAACTGAATCGTACAGTTTTCGAACTCAACGTACAAACTGAGTGTTAAGAACCGTGCAACACAACAGTTTTGGTTTACGTTTGGAGCCCAGCTAATGGTTACATATTGCCTGATGTTAATCGCTTAAACTTACTCTGGCCTAGAAGTCATTAGAAGTTCTCTCCATAATTGTGCAATGAAGATTTCTTATTTCCTTTACTGGCATTTTGAAGTGTATAAAAATTTATAGCTACCTACCCACACAAAAAGCATCATAGTTATCATGTTTGGAATGTGAAATAAAGAGGAAAAACGAGAAGCAAAGAGAAATACTGGTACATGTGAATGGCTGAAATTAATTGGGTCAAAGTTATAATATAGAAATATTAAACTCTGAAAAACTTCAAATTAAGGGAAATTTTTTAGAACAGACTCAGTCTGAGGGACAAAGTAAAGCAAGATTTAAGACTTGCCAAACCAATTTCTGAGTTGCCTCCTTAACCTTTAGCAGACCACCGGCGACCGCGTCCGCCCATTCAAAACTACCCCCAGAATCCACCGGCGGATCCGGACGACACAAATCTAACTTTTGAAAACTTTACTTTTTCCCGCCGTTCTTATGATCCAATTAGATTGCCCGATTTATTCAGTCCTTAGTAGGTGACTTCCTGTTGACCTAGAAATGGCGATGTTTCGAAAAATATTTCTCAATTCAACAATTCAACAGTGTTTAAGTCGTTTTTAGTGAACAAATCGTACAAAATGACGGCCAAATACGATCACAACAAAAATGTGGAGGAAATGGATTGCGATTTCGAGCTCTTTAGGCTCTTGGAAGCCGATAATGGTCATCGAAAATAGAAACTAGAATATTTTCTGAACTGAAAAGAAGAACATTCGATCTCTGCAAATTCAGTTTTGGATTCTGACCAGACGTTGAATCTCCCGAGGGGCGAAACGGCGGATTCTGGAGGAGTATTCATGGTATATTCAAGCCCAGTCGTGTTTATGTACGAAAAAAATTCATGAGAACATTTTTCTCATGAGCCACGCTAGTGTATCTTCCCTTTGTGAAAATTTTATCCAGATTCATTCAGTAGTTATTGAGATATTAATTATTTAGTCCAGGCATATCATTTTTGAAAAATAAGTCAGATGCGTGGGATATATTTGCTGAAATAAGTCGGAGTGCAGAAGGTTAAAGGCTTCACCTTAGCTCCTATTTAACTACTGTTAACTGGTCGAATAAACATTATAATATAGATGAGGACTGTGGGATACTATGGGATACTATGGGACACTATGGGGCACTATGGTAACATATCTGTAATATGTATCTTTGTATCAATGCCTTCTAAGATATGTTTCTGATTTTGATTATATAGCAATGGACACTAGTATTCATCAGAACAAATGCTCATAATTATGTCACCACCAAAAGTGGTGACATATTGTTATGGTCTCCGTTTTTTTTGCGACAGCGGTTGGCGTTTTTCAAAATCATCTACATGTTCTCAGAAATTCAAATCTGACTTTAGATTTGACATTTCACCTTCAAATCTGACTTAAGATTTGACATTTGACCTTCAATGACCTTCTCAAGGTCAAAAAAGGTCAAAAAGGTCTGGTTTCAACTTGCTTCAAATTGACTAAATTTTTTTTTCAAAATCATCTACGTGTTCTCAGAAATTCAAATCTGACTTAAGATTTGACTTAAGATTTGACATTTGACCTTCAATGACCTTCTCAAGGTCAAAAAAGGTCAAAAAGGTCTGTTTTCAACTTGCTTCAAATTGACTAAAAAAATTTTTCAAAATCATCTACGTGTTCACAGAAATTCAAATCTGACTTTAGATTTGACTTAAGATTTGACATTTGACCTTCAATGACCTTCTCAAAGTCAAAAAAGGTCAAAAAGGTCTTTTTTCAACTTGCTTCAAATTGACTAAATTCTTTTTTCAAAATCATCTACATGTTCTCAGAAATTCAAATCTGACTTTAGATTTGACATTTGACCTTCAATGACCTTCTCAAGGTCAAAAAAGGTCAAAAAGGTCTGTTTTCAACTTGCTTCAATTTGACTAAATTTTTTTTTCAAAATCATCTACGTGTTCTCAGAAATTCAAATCTGACTTAAGATTTGACTTAAGATTTGACATTTGACCTTCAATGACCTTCTCAAGGTCAAAAAAGGTCAAAAAGGTCTGTTTTCAACTTGCTTCAAATTGACTAAATTTTTTTTTCAAAATCATCTACGTGTTCTCAGAAATTCAAATCTGACTTAAGATTTGACTTAAGATTTGACATTTGACCTTCAATGACCTTCTCAAGGTCAAAAAAGGTCAGAAAGGTCTTTTTTCAACTTGCTTCAAATTGACTAAATTTTTTTTCAAAATCATCTACATGTTCTCAGAAATTCAAATCTGACTTTAGATTTGACATTTGACCTTCAATGACCTTCTCAATGTCAAAAAAGGTCAAAAAGGTTTTTTTTCATCTTGCTTCAAATTGACTAAATTTTTTTTCAAAATCATCTACATGTTCTCAGAAGTTCAAATATGACTTTAGATTTGACTTAAGATTTGACATTTGACCTTCAATGTCCTTCTCAAGGTTAAAAAAAGTCAAAAAGGTCTTTTTTCAACTTGCTTCAAATTGACTAATTTTTTTTTTCAAAATCATCTACATGTTCTCAGAAATTCAAATCTGACTTTAGATTTGACATTTGACCTTTAATGACCTTCTCAAGGTCAAAAAAGGTCAAAAAGGTCTGTTTTCAACTTGCTTCAAATTGACCAAATTTTTTTTTCAAAATCATCTACATCTTTTCAGAAGTTCAAATTTGATTTATATATATCTTTTATTGACTCTTTAGATGTCATGACCTGACATATTAGTCATTTACAAGCTCTCAGAAATTCAAATCTGACTTAAGTTTGAACTCATAATATTGTGAGCAACTAGGTGGTGACATTTTGTCATGTTAATGCCTTGTATTCACTTTATGTGGGTTCAGGCTTATTTTTTACAACTTATTATTATTACCAACTCTTACTCTATTTTAGAGAAATCTGCTTCTTCACTATGTGGCAATGGTACCATTAAAGGTGTAATCGTTTGTTTTTCAATTGATCATATCATTTGCCAGAGTATTTTCTGATGTTTGATTAATTATAACGTTTTCTTATGGATTTGGATTTTTTATAATTGATGTTTAAACTATGAAGGGTCAACCTATTATTGTTGCATTAGGAATTCCGAAGCTTGTTTTTTATGCACAATGCTCTTACCCAGCTCACTTAGCTTGATCATGTGACTACTAGTCAGCCAATCATTGTTGATCATTCATAGCAAAAGCTTTATAAAAGGTCGGATGCCTAACTAATCCTTGCTATTAATGATCTGGGAGTTGATTAATTATAAATATGACTTTCCTGCATTTAACTTCATCAATTTTATTTTTACAAATCTGATAATTATCCTTTCTATAACATATCGTTATGAATCCATGTCTGTTCCCTAGTAATCCAAACCTAATCTACCCCTCGCCAAAACGAAACAAATTCTCTACTTTTGTTGGTCAAATCATTGAAGTAACATACATCATGTCCATTTTGACATAATTTGATGAAAAATGTCCTGGTAATTCTTGTTTTTATGATAGACCAGAATTTATTGAGATCTGTAAAACATTTTGATGGACTGTATTAAAGAACCATTATCAAGGTATCACAGAATTAAATCTCATTCAATGTAAAATTAAGACTAAAATCATAGTTCTCCTATCACCCATTGTCAAGTTGAGCTCCATAGCCAAGTTATGGCAAATGGTCTTTTGTAAGACAACACGTGTAGTTATTACATATTACATGAACACTATTAATGAACCAGCTGACCAAGTTACTGTACAAATGGTCAATTAACTCAAATATTAACAATAGATTTATACATAGTACTATACATGTGGAGTCATTGATTAGTATTTGTCAATACTAAAGTAAATCTTTCACATTTAAACTCATGCTCTAGATCTGCTTTATTTCATTCTTTTTCCTCACTTCAGGTTGAATAATTGTTTAATTTTGGATTTTTTATAGAATTGAGATTATTACCAAATTTTCTGTTCAGTGTATTCATAGATTTTGTTATTGATTTTCAGTCATTTTGCAATAATATGGATGGCCTATGTGTCATTTTGTTCAGAGGTCAATAGTGAAACTTGTTAACCTGCCATATAATTAGTAGTATATTATTGGTTGAACATTTATGACAGATTCATGCTTTTTCGTCGTTTATGCAGTGGAAGTAGAGGAAGACACAAGGATTTATGGGATTAATGTGAACTTGTAATGCACTAGTGCTGGGAAATAAGTACCTCCTTTGTTCATAGATTTATTATGGAAAAACTATGACATCAACATGACCTGTGTCTGCACAAAATAATCCTATTATTTTGAGATAATGGATCCTAGGAAGTAAGTTGAAGAGATTTTTTATCAAAAGGAGTTATTTTTGTACTATCTTGGCTCAGAAATATCCTTCATAATCTGTGTTAATGACTTTCTTATTTTTGGTCAAATATTTTATGTTGGCTTCAGCTGTGTACTGCTGAAATGGTAGAGAAGGGGGGGGGGTATTCATCTCTATCTCTATCAATTATGCTTACTTTGTAATGTGCATATTCCATCTTATATTTCAAGTACATCTAGATAATACTCGGTGTAGAATTTTACATGTAGATATTATTATTTAGAATTTGTGGGCAACTACCTAATGCCACCTATTTTGCAGTTAAACCTTGCCTGTTCTCGAAAAGGCAATAAGCTGACATATATTACTTTTTACATTTAAATACAACTGACAAGATAATAAATGTTTTAATATAAAGTTGACGTAGTTATAAATGTTTTTAAGCGTAGAATCAAAGCCAACAATATAATTAGAATAAAAAATTAGAAATATTCAAAAAACAAATGCCCGGCTGATCATCCGAGCAATAGAAGGACCAGTCATCATAATAACACCTTTATCATAAGTATTTTTGCACAGCATTTTCCCCATTTGTTTATTATTGTATATTCTCTCATTATAGCTCAAAATATCACTCGGGACCCGGGAACAACCCAAGATTGCGTTTTTTTCGAAAAAGGCAGCTTTAAATGGTTTTAGTATGATGACAGATCTTAGCCAATTATATGTGTGCTTGTAATAACATGAGCCTCAAGGGCCCATTCAACATTTCCTCATGGAGAGATTTGAGAGAGTTTCGGGAGAACGGGGCCCTAATGCAACATATGATGCTTCATAACAATGTAACAATATTATTTGTGGAACTAATTCTGTTATGGTAAAAGGGAGGAGGGTTTGAATTCAGGTTTCATTTGAGAATTACATGTAACCTTAACCAATGTGTAGATGATAATGTATATTCGGTGTTTGATGAACTAATGACAGAAGGAGATGAGTCTAAGGAGAGAGGGAGAAACTCAAAGATCAGAGGTAGATGGGTATAATGAAGAAGAGGGAGATTGGTCTAAGGAGAGAGGGAGATGGGTATAAGGAGAGAGGGAGAATTGTATAAGGAGTAGTGTTGTCGCGATGTGCCATGATCGTACATCGATGCATCAGCAATTTTCAGTAGTAAACATCGATGCACATCGCGATGTACATCGAGAAAAAGTCCGAGAAAAGTGCACTGAAATACTAAACGCTAATGCACTAAATTACTGAACAGAACAAATTAATAATAGTACGCTGGCACATCCGGGAACTTCTACTAACGGTGAAATGAAAATAAAGTAATTTTTTAGATTAATGGTTCATTTCGACTAGCTAAAACAGTTTTAAAGCAAAAATATCAGAAAAATTGGAAAATGAAATAAGATATGAGAAAGGTAAGCGATTTGCGTCAAAATAAGATAAGAAAGGGGGATATATTTAGCATATTAAATTTTTTTTAAAACATCGATGTTTTTTTTCAGACATCGATGCATCGCCAGAATCAGCTTTGGCGATGTATATCGCGATGTATCGATTAATCGCAACAACACTAATAAGGAGAGAGTGAGAAATGTATAAGGAGAGAGGAAGATTGGTCTTAAAGGATAGAAGGAGATGGGTATAAGGAGAGAGGGAGAAATGTATAAGGAGAGAGGGAGGTTGGTCTAAGGAGAGAGGGTCTAAGGAGAGAGGGAGATTGGTCTAAGGAGAGAGGGAGATGGGTATAAGGAGAGAGGGAGATTGGTCTAAGGAGAGAGGGAGATTGGTCTAAGGAGAGAGGGAGATGGGTATAAGGAGAGAGGGAGATTGGTCTAAGGAGAGAGGAAGATAAGGTTTCTTTAAAAACATTGATATTTTACCCAGTCTGAAGAAGCTGACAACGAGAAAAAGTGTTCCATTACTTCATACCTAAGAGGTTCAATTAATAAAGCCCAGTGTCACATTTGATTAACCAAAAAACTAATCTGCAGAAAATAATCAGTTGCCATGGTAACATACAGGTAATTCTGACTGATTGGACAAATGTCTTGAGATTGTATCATCTTCAGACAACATTAATATTTGGTACATGTTTTCACACTATGACCTGCAATAAGAAGGCAAGGTAAATATGAATAGGTGAGGCAAATATGAATATGTGAGACAAATTTGAATAGGTGAGGCAAATATGAATAGGTGAGGCAAATATGAATAGGTGAGTCAAATATGAATGGGTGAGGCAAATTTGAATAGGTGAGGCAAATATGAATAGGTGAATTTGAATAGGTGAGGCAAATATGGATTAAAAACAATATAAAATTATTATTTAGACTTGATTTTTAGAGTTTCAATTGTCTGGTAGTGCATTTATACTTTTCTTTCACACGTGGCTATTTTTTATTAATCATTTATATTACAAGTTCATATATTATAACATTTAATATGCGTGGCTATTCAATGCCCAATGTAGTTCCAAGTTTTTTGCCCCCTCAGAAACACCATATTTAAGAATGGTAGCTGATTAAATAGACTTTAATTGGCAGTATTGCACATGTTTTTTAATAAATCTATGTAATATACCTAGGTGAGGTGACGATGAACTTATACTGGCTATTGGCATAGTAACTGATTTCTCAATTTAATTAAAACACAGCACATATCACACATAAACATAGGAGATAATTAAGGCCAATCAATGGTTGATTCATCGTTTACTGTCAAGCTAAAGCTAACAGTGAAAATACTTTTTTAATAAAAAAACACAGAAAACGTTGGCAACATTTTGTTACCTCTGCATTATATGCTTTAGGAAGGCATGCATGTATTTTTGGTAGCTTATTGAAGAAGCAAAATGCCTTATATTATATATACGTAAATGGATGGTAAACATAAAGTGGTAGTTCATTGGTCTAATAATCTCTAAAGTTCATTTACCCTACTGTCTTCATATATGATAATTAAGTCTTTCCCTGATAAGTTTCTCTTTTCTTTCTATAATTTAACCATCTCCAAGTGCTCAAGATCTAATTAAAACTTCTAACATCTTTGTAGAAAAAGTTAACAACCGTATTCTCTCTAATGAGATCACAGTTCCAGTGAGCACACATGTGACTTTTATGTTAAGTTTAATGCATTACAACCCTGCGTGCAGAGTCTAGTTAAACTACACTCTGCCTAGTAGAGACCATATTACAGTTAGTAGCCCCGCCCCCACGACGGGTACCGGTGACAGTTTGGGTAATAAATCACTTTTGACCTACGCACTGACCTTTCTTCCACCAATCAGCGAGCTTGAAGAAACATATGCCAAATGCGTTCTAATTAAATATGCGCATGTCATTGGTCAATTCCGGGCTCAACGATGACGTCAGAAGGAATAAGCATATATAGAACATCGGTCAAATTTGGGCGACGAACACTGATTGGCGCGGTGAGTTCATAGGTTTATTTTAGTTTGAAAGAGTGAAGACGAAGCTCTCTTTTAAGAAGTGAAGTCAAACGAATGCAAAGGGTAATGCATTACTAGTTTTAGTAGTTTTGATTATTGATATAGCAAGATATCCATTGATGATCTATTAAATGCAGAGAAATAAATATAGGATCTGTAGAGTATTTAACAACTAAAAAGATCATCAGTGATATTTATTTTTCTAATTTTTTTGGCTGTGCACTACTATATGGATGCAGTTAACTGATCTATAGCATTCTGACAGGGATTCTAAGATCTATTCTTAAGGTAGATTGAAGGCCGGGGGTCCAATATTTCACTATGTTGCCCGCTGAAATGGAGGTTATTAGTATTATTGTTCAGTGTTGATAGGTGTTTACTACATACAGAGAGTGTAATTCACACTGAACTCAATAGAGTATGTGCAGGGGAAGGGTGTTCACTAGAGACAGGTGTTTACTACATACAGAGAGGGTAATTCACACAGAACTCAATAGAGTATATGCAGGGGAAGGGTGTTCACTAGAGACAGGTGTTTACTACATACAGAGAGGGTAATTCACACAGAACTCAATAGAGTATGTGCAGGGGAAGGGTGTTCACTAGAGACAGGTGTTTACTACATACAGAGAGGGTAATTCACACTGAACTGAATAGAGTATGTGCAGGGGAAGGGTGTTCACTAGAGACAGGTGTTTACTACATACAGAGAGGGTAATTCACACAGAACTCAATAGAGTATGTGCAGGGGAAGGGTGTTCACTAGAGACAGGTGTTTACTACATACAGAGAGGGTAATTCACACTGAACTCAATAGAGTATGTGCAGGGGAAGGGTGTTCACTAGAGACAGGTGTTTACTACATACAGAGAGGGTTATTCACACAGAACTCAATAGAGTATGTGCAGGGGAAGGGTGTTCACTAGAGACAGGTGTTTACTACATACAGAGAGGGTAATTCACACTGAACTCAATAGAGTATGTGCAGGGGAAGGGTGTTCACTAGAGACAGGTGTTTACTACATACAGAGAGGGTAATTCACACAGAACTCAATAGAGTATGTGCAGGGGAAGGGTGTTCACTAGAGACAGGTGTTTACTACATACAGAGAGGGTAATTCACACTGAACTCAATAGAGTATGTGCAGGGGAAGGGTGTTCACTAGAGACAGGTGTTTACTACATACAGAGAGGGTAATTCACACAGAACTCAATAGAGTATGTGCAGGGGAAGGGTGTTCACTAGAGACAGGTGTTTACTACATACAGAGAGGGTAATTCACACTGAACTCAATAGAGTATGTGCAGGGGAAGGGTGTTCACTAGAGACAGGTGTTTACTACATACAGAGAGGGTAATTCACACAGAACTCAATAGAGTATGTGCAGGGGAAGGGTGTTCACTAGAGACAGGTGTTTACTACATACAGAGAGGGTAGTTCACACTGAACTCAATAGAGTATGTGCAGGGGAAGGGTGTTCACTAGAGACAGGTGTTCACAAGAGAGAGGTATTCAATAATACAAATTTTAGTTTCAGATTGGTTAGTTTGTGAATTTGTTTATCTTTATGATGAAAATGAAATAATGTAACATTCAATGATAATGTATAATGTATTATCTTTCTTTCATGATAGATGGCATTGTAGTCATCACTATATATTATCATCTTCTCAATGTATGAAAATCCAAATTATTTCCATAATCCAAGTTATTTCCATTAAAATACAACAGTTATCCAACACATGCAATATCAGACTTTCTTTTTGAAATTTGAAGATTAGAAGAGGTTTTCTTGAGCTTCTTTGAGATTATAAAACGTTAGGGCCTGTACTATTTTATGCCTCACTTATTCCACTTATTCTTGTAATGATTTAAGAAAAGATGAGTCTAAGAATCAATTTATACACAATAGAAATAGCAGACATTAGGTTCAAGTGTATGTTCCTGTTATTACAGTTTGACGTCAGCGTGATCTTTTGTCTAGTCACAATCTGCAAGATTTTTTCTAAGGGAAAACTGGATATCATAGGATATAAGAGAAGGAGAATTAGCGATTGTTTTAATTAAAACACAGTGGTATTGATAATCTATCCGGTGTAGTCTGTATGTACATACGCTTCTGTACTAATATAGATTAATGTTTGACACATTTCCTCTTGCTAAAAACACTCTCGCAGTTGAACCATAACATCATTAGACATAAACTCACCATTTTTATCAGGTCCTTCCATGACCCCTACCCTACTATGAAAAACAGGTAATCCAAATCTACAAGGAAAGGTCAGATAAAGGTGTTATTCTATGAAAATTTAGAGTAGGTGTCCATAAGTAAATCCGCATATGGCATTTCAAGAATAGGCCATTCTATAAACTTACAGACATTTAGCTAATGAAGAATTCCAAACAACAGCAATAATTCAGACATGACAACGAATCAAGATCCAAATATATTTACACGGTAAGTGCATGAGATTATTCATTTTCCTCATTTCCTGGAATAGAGGCTGATATTTGTTAATCAAGAGGGCTCAGTGAATAAAAATTTAGTTTGTGGAATAACATTTTTGAGAGTTACAAAAAATCTAAAATTATAGTATTTAGTCAAGAATAGCGACAAAAATAGGAGAAATATAAAAGAGTTAGGTCTAACTGTCTAATAGCGTGAGCTAGGGAGAAGGTCAAATGTGCAATTACTGTTTATAGATCTATCCATCATATAGATCATTAATATTATATCTTGACGATATAAGTCGAGACCACGTGCCGAGTTTTATAGTGGAATTAAATATAAGGTAATCTAGGTGAGTAGGAACCATGTGGAAATAAGGAAATAATATCCCAAGGGTTTGAAAATGAATTTATACCAAATAAGAGATGAGGACCTTTTGACAGATGTGATGGGATATTCATTTTGTCCAAATTCACTGATGTTACTATCGAAATATTGTTTTAAACCAATCTTAACCTTATAGTATAAAAGCTTTGAATACTTATATTTGAATATATATTCCATCTTGTCTACAATCTATCTGGCTTATTATTATGCTTATATCATATAATGTGTAAGTGGTTGCACCACTGTATGTTAATGTATTTTCATAAATGGCTGTTAGAAACTGGATAGAAACTGTATGCAATTTTTATATCAAAACCAGCAAATCAGGCTTGATTATAATAAAGTAGTTTCCTTCTGTATTCAATTAATGTATACTGAATGATGAAATACTGTGTGACCTATATGAAACAATTGTAGGGCAGTAAATGAAATGACTAATTAATTCATACTCGTATATGTTTTATGTCAGCTTTAAAGTTTTTATACTGGTATACTGTATAAATGGTAATTTTGCCTAATCATTTAATTTGCCAATTGCCTAACTTTTGCCAGGTTCAGAAAATTAAATGTCAGAAATGTTATAAATGTTATCGAATGGGTTGTTTCTTGTCATTAAGAAAATTAAAATAAGGAAAATGATCAAATTTGACCATTCGGCAAATTGACCACTCAGATTAGATATCACTTATACAGTAGTTTTATGTCAGGTATAAAGTTTTGCTGATGCTCAGTAGAATTATAGATAATATAAGGTTTAAATTATATGATATTGTAATTCTATCACTGTTAAATTATATATCTGCTTGAAATGGGATTATTAGCCTTTTGCAGATTATTATTGATGATATAGACAATAAGAGAATCGATTATACAAGGATCTGTAATAGAAACAATTCTCAATCTCATACAGTTTTGTTCCTGATGTTTTGTCTCATGGTGTATTTATTGAAATAGGTTTTATTGCCACTAATTCAGATCTTAATTCATCCTACTGAAAATTCACTATTATGAATCAAAAGAGTGGTAATACTTCAATAAAATCTAAATGAATATCGAAGGCAGCCATTGCTCTTCACAGTGCGATTTTGTCACTTTCATGGCATTCTGATTTAGCAGAGCCCTCTTTATCTTACTTGAGAGAGTATAAGGCAGTAGATCCATTAGAAAGCTTTCATTACCTTTTATAGCAGTTTGACTGTGAAATGTATGTTAACGTACTGACGAGGTAGAAAGTTTTCCAATTACGGTGAAGCCTGTAAAATGGAACACCTCAAGAAGTGGAACACCTCAAAAAGTGGAACACCTCTGTTAGTTTAACACCATCAGTGTCCTAAGACCACCTGACTTAATGTGAAATGAACCTCTATAAGTAGCACCCCACCAAAGTAGAACACTTTTTAGAGATACCAAAGGTGTTTCACTGAGACAGGTTTAACTGTATGTGTTTTGAATATTGGTTAAATCAAAAAATTATTTTAAATGCAAAAAATAGATAAAGGTTGTCTCTTTCAAAAGGTAAACTAATTCATTAATGCTATCTATATTCTATGTATTATTTAGAGGCAATAGAAAAACAGTTTCCAAGTACCAACAATAAGATGAATACAAAGTTTCTCATTATTCATCTCAATACAATGCGTTATCAGCAATGGATATTCATTGAGATGAAAACATTATTTGTGTTCAGAAATTGTTATTAATTACTTGCTTTCTATCCGATGTATCTAGGCAGAGTCTGGGATGAATACCATGTAAAATAATTAATGTGTGTACAATATATAGAATTGGCTGGGTGGTCCTGTTGTCCCATTGTAAAAATGGATGATATAGTATGGAACTGAGGTGTGTAGCAGGAGAGGGGGGGGGGGGTGCATAAGGACTTGAATCAACACTGGATGGTTAAGAGAATAGCATTGAAGTTGAGCAATGCATGGGTTTGAAAGATTATATAAAAATGTAATTCTTTGGATTCATTATTTTTTATTCAAAGTGGGAGCCCCAGAGAATACAGAAAGGAAATAACTGTTAAATCCCAGGGCACATGGCTTTAGAAATATATAAAAGACAAAATGTTTGCCAATTACTCTTTTTAATTATTTTCTATTGCACAACAAGGGAAAATCCCTATCATCTACGTACATGATCGATATCGACTGTATAGCAGATTATGTATGACGTAAACAATGACATTTAAGTGACACATTTATATATCGTACAGTACATACATTAATAACGCTACAGAGAGATGGATGGTGAAATTAACCCATTTGAGAAAGTTTCTGAATTACATCTATGACATCATTACATCGATGAATTTAACTTAAAATTTCCACTCATGTTTTAAAAAATATAATTCATTATATTTCAGATATAAGCCCCTCCCCAAAAACTATATTGATTTTTCTCAAAAGTCTCTTTCTCTCAAGATTTATTTATTTATACCAGCAAAAAATAATAGACTTTGTCCCCTCCTCCAAATGTAATAATTACATTTGTAATAATTACATTTGTGCCTGTATATTAGTGTATTCACTTCGATAAACTTAAGTCTTAAAGACTCAAATTATTCCTTGTTTTTCTAGCTGGGTTTGATTGATGAAGATGGGCACCAGAAAGTGAAAGTTGGGTCCCTGAGAAAGATCTATCATCCTCTGCCTAAAACTCACTCTGTAAACTATTATTTCTTGTGATTTATCATGAAGAAGAACCTGAAGTCTTACATTTCTCTATATCAATTTTAAAGCATTTAGATTTGTCCCAGATATGTATTATTCTCAGCTATTCCCCTCTCTTTCTCAATTATTTCTCCTCTATAGCATGAACTTCAAGATGATACATTTTGTGTGGGTGTTTTTATGGGGGCAAAAGGCAAAAGAAAGTTCATTGACTTTAATGAAAAGTTCACACTTTATATGGTCCATTGGTTTTGAATATAACATGTAGTAAATGAGCCCTCGGGGATGGATTTCTACCATTCTGACCATGTTCAGAGATATTACAGAAAGATTTATTCATTTAAAAAGTGGTAGATAATTCTATGATGTAACTGGTGGTATATGACGGAAAACAGGCTATATGTGACGGAAAAGAAAATAGTCTGATTGTTGACACTCTGGAATTCAGATGAAAAGACAAAAATACAAGATTTAGATAAACAAATGATTGAATACCACCATGAAGTATAACTGGGTTAAGATGAAATTAAGGTAATGCAAAGTTTAAGATTAATGCAAGGTTAATATATTATTATGCAAGGTTTATCAGATAATGCAATGTTTTAGGTTAATGCAAGATTTATAAAAAAATGCAAGTGTTTATTTATAAAGCTGTTATGTTAAGAATTGGATGGTTAATTCAACATAATGCATTGTATTTAAGTAATACATGGTTTGGTACATAACATAATACACATTGCACAGTATGAGTGATGTGATGTAATATATATAATTAATTAAGTGCATTGTTTCTAATTAATGCATGGTCTGGTACATAATGCATGTAGCAATATAGGGTTCACAAAGTACTATAATTTAATGCTAATATCTTGTTTTTTCTGTGTATTTCAGAGTATTCAAGAAGAGCAGTCCAAATGGAAAGGTAAGCAAGAAAACATATATTAAGAAAACAATAGCATTAATAAAACAACATTATGTTGATTGGATTTTAAAGTGTAGGCTACTCTACTCTAAAAACAGAAAGGCTTGTATTAAACTATGAATGTAAAAGTTCTCAATTGTTTATACTGTAAAATGCATGATATTCACAAATGAGACTTTTTAAAAGGCTTGAAAAAGATGGATATAGGGAGTGTAATAAAAAGCATATGTATTTTGATAAAAAAGAAATGAAGATATTAAGCAAATAGAATGAATGCTACTCTTCTAAGATCACATATTACAAAAGGCAAACCTTCCATAAGAATGAGATTCTCTGTTTTATGTTATATTAATGGGTAAATTAGAAAAATAAACATCCAAATATCATGAATATGAAGTCAAATAAAAAATACATTATCCTTGTCAGTGCGAGTCGGCACATTATTTTAGTGTTCATATTTTGTCTCTATTATTTCCTGCTTTAAGAATGTCATGATAGCATTAAGTAATCTCAGATTAGAGGCAGAACTTGAAAAATGACAAGAAATTTGAAATGTGGGGCAAGACTGATGTGATATTTGAGACATCAAGCATCGAATATAATTCTTATCTTTTGACTGAAAAATATCCTTGCCTATATATTATTAGCTTTTTATACCAAACTTCTATTATTTATTTTTGCCATATCTTTTCTTATCTTACATATTGTATTAAGTTATTTAGTATCACTACCAGGTGACCGTGACATATTTATATCTTTTATATTTTTTATTCATATAAATGACATATCAGTCACTACAGTATACGAAAGCTCAACTATAACTACAAATCTACTTTACATCAGTTTCACAAGTTATTGTTAATTAATAGTGACTATTTTTGTATATGCATTCAGTGTTTGGTATTCACTGTTTAGTATTCTGTGTTTGGCATTCAGTGTTTGGTATTCAGTGTTTGGCATTCACTGTTTAGTATTGATGGTTGACATCTGTAACAGATTGTTACACGTTTGTAACCATTTTATCATTTTAATATCTGTGTATAGTAGTTGCTTTAAGAAATAACTAATATGATTTGGCATCGTGGTAAGCCACGCCCTCTCCATCTCTTCCTTCTGGTGATGCAACAGAGAGAGATGCTATGAGTATCAGAATGATGATCACTGCAAACACTAGAATTGTTATATTCATGAACTCAGTCTGATTCTGAATTAAATCTTGCTGAGACAATAGGCAGTTTATATTATTGAAGTACATAGCTATGTCTATGAGTCTCCTTTATGGATTATATATAAAATGTATATCAGTCAATAACATCATTTCATGGTAGTCAAGTTTTAAACATGAAATACTCATTGAAAGAGAGGAATATATGAAGAAGAAAATAAACTGGTTCAGAGACTGTATTCTCCATGATATGGGAATCTCAGAAAGTTAGCAACTTTATTCAAATTTTGAAGAGAAATGTTTGAAATAAGTACAAGCAGGTGGCATTTTAAAGATGGGTTGAAATAGGAATACTGTAGGATGAAAACACCTGTATGTAAGTTCATACATCACAGATATCACCGTGGCGATTACTCCCACTTGAAAACAAACAGGAAAATGAGAGATAACCAGAGAATGTAATAAAGTATACCAAACATGAATATTTCACTTTACATTCTTCAGAAATTAGATGAATTTTAGAATTTAATTCAGACCTTATGAGAGATTTTTGAACACTGTGAAATTAATGAATTTTTTTATAAGGGGTAGTCTTGTCCCAGACAATGAAAGAAGATCAATTGAATGTCCTTCCCAGAAAACAAATAGTATTGTTGAATTTTATCAATTTGGTGTAAGTAATACTAAAGTAATATACCCTGCTCACAGACAGAGTCTACTTTGAAACTACCCTCTACCTAATGTAGATATATCCATATATAGAAAGCTGTCCATATTTCTATGACGATCTCTGATTGGCTCGGTGAGTTCAGAGATTTATTGAAAACTGAAAGGATGAAGACAAAGCTCATTTTTGAGAAGCGAAGTCGAAGCAAATGCAAAGGGTAAAAGAAATGTAATCATGTTGGATTTTTATTAAGCTTGTGTCAAGGTACCCTCTTATGGTAAAATATGTATCATTTTGAGAAGATAAACAGAGAAATAGGTAGCTATGGTGATGCGATGAAAGATTGAGTGATTGATTGGTTATTTCAACAAACATTATCTGTACCTTACAAAATATCAAATAACGACTTTTAGGATGAATTGAATTGGAATAGTAAGAAATAAGTTTAAGAACTCAGTTTAAGAGTATGGTGTCTCAGGGGTGCATTGTAATATTACAATGGTCTTGTTCTGAATTTCAGAATGTACTTGTTATGAAAAAGTAGTGAATCATGAAAGAATTAAGTAAATAGTCATGTCGGTGTCACTGCAATTATATCAGGGAATATAAATAATTTATGTCTCTGATCATACACATGGGTAATAATAATAATAGAACACACTTACCAATCCCTTGTCTATATATTATACCATTCCATTACATACTGTTTTTATGTCACCATCAACTAATACTCATTCAATTTTCATACCAATATTTACACTCAACTAGTTTTCATACCAACATACACACTCAACTTAAGTTTTCATTCCAATATTTTCACTCTACTAGTTTTCATACAAATATTTTCACTCTACTAGTTTTCATACACATATTTTCACTTGACTAGTTTTTGTACCAATATTTACACTCAACTAGTTTTCACACTAATGTTTACACTCAACTAGTTTTCCTTCCAATATTTACACTCAACTAGTTGTCATACCAACATACATAGTCAACTATTATTCATATCAATATTCGCATTTTCACAAAGATGCCATGACATTCTCTTATATTTTATTGGTCAATTACTGAGATGTCATTTATGTCATATAATCATCACTGATTGATGACATTGCTAAGAAACAAAACGAATGATTCAAAATTTTGGAAACATGCCTTTGAACAGCAAAATGTTAGGTTCTGGTGTTATTAAGCAACATTTGGACTTTTGATAGTTTTGGGGTATTTTAAGAAATAAAGAATATGCTTATGTTGATTAAACATCACATAAAAGATGTCTAGAACTCATATGATATGTGGATGAATTGCAAAAAAGGAAAAGCTGCATTGAAGAGGTTACATTATAAGGTCAACTATGAACTATGGCTGATCGCTTCTTCATTCAGCATTTATTCTTCATAGGTGTTAGTTAAGGTATCTTCTTTTTTTGCTGCAAGCTGGTGAAGGATATAATAATGGATTTAACCCCAAGACTCAATGCATTGTTTGCTGAATCATACCATGAAGGTGTTGTTTCCAAACCTTTGCATGACCGCGCAGGGTGAATACAAAGTTAAGGAAACAACGCCTGAATGGAATGAAGCAGCTACAATGCATTGAGTCGTGGGCTTAAATTCTTTTCACACATTGCAAATTTTTTCTATAAAATCATCTAAAAGGAACGAAGTCACTAAAAGAACACATTTTCAATGACATTTTTTGCAAGGGTCAAGTTGGCAAGTCATCAAATCCAATGTGAAAAATCCATTCATCACCATGACAACTGTTTAACTATTGAGCTTGCATGTGTTATTGATATTTCACACACTGTTCATTATGTGAATACTCTGTTCGGATTGGCTGGAATCGGACACACCTTGCCTAGCTATGTGTGAATGTAATTTAATCCCCTCGTGCACATTCAATCCCCAATGACATCCACAATAGACACATATATCTACTATTATAACATAGCTTTGCTGATGTATAGTGCAAAGTGTACACAAGACAGCGGGCCAATATAAGTTTTGAAAAGCCCGCGCCTGATTACTTTCTGATTGGTCAAGGCGCTGACGTCATAACCAATCAATCGAAGATAAAACTGCGCGAGCAATTTTTCTAAACTCATTTCAATCATTTTCAAACCATTTGTTTGTCAATTCTATAAGAAAACTGTAATCTCTGACCAGTCTACATCATCATAGGTATGTTATAAATCGTTTATGTCACTATCGTGGCACATATGCCCTCGGTTCTCAGAGATCAATGTCCCTCCCAAGGTCGGGCCATATATCACTGAGACCTCGGGCATATATGCCACGATAGTGACATAACCTCTAATTACAATCACTTGTTCATGCTGTCTTCAATTTGTGTCCATCATCTTTGTCAACATTCACACAACTAAAGAATAATTGAGCATCCATATGTCATCTTGGGGCACTTAACATTCTGCATGATAATGTCAGGAGTGTAAAATTATATTTATAATATACGAGTATCGGATCACAAATATACTTTTAATAATTTGGTGAAACAAAATGTGTTGAAACACTTAAGGTGGTCATCGTGTGATGGCTTTTGTCCCTCTCTGTAATGAACACCTACCTACAATGAGCACATCTTTGTGGCTCTATAGGTGTTTACTGTATACAGGTTTTACTGTATATATTATATTTGCAGGCAGGGTAACTAATTTATGCCTTTTAATTGAATATTTCAGATTACAACATATTTAGGAAAGAGAGATTTCATAGACCATCTGTCTCACATAGATCCTGTTGGTAAGTTATATTGTTTATTTCATCATCTAGAATGCTCTAAATGGTATCATTTCAACTACAGTTATTTCAAGGAATTTACTGTTGAGAGTATGGAATTCCTTTATTGTTGAATTTGAGTTGTATTTTCCCCGTATGAATTGCAACTCTAATCTTCAATATACATCTGTTCCATCTCAACCTTTTAGGAAGTGGTGAGATCAAGCAAGGGTTAAGTTCTTGAGAATATTCTATGAGGAAAATGTTTTATATCTTGTTTACTACATTTTGAAAGTATTGACATGTATGTATGTATGTGTTAAGTCTCAGTCACATTTGCTCTATGGCGAGTGTACAGCTGCCGTAGCTTTACAAAATTGATATACTGTAGTATTTTACATCATACTCATGCGGTACTAACTCAGCGGGGCGTATCGAAACCAAAACGCCCCGCAAAACCGTTAATTTGAAATTCAAAACCTACCCTGTCTTTGGAAAATCAATGATTGTGAGTCTCACACTACGCCGTTTTTCTTCAAACTTGTTCCATTAAAAGAAACACCTTTCAGTCGAGACATTGCTTTTGTTTACAAAGTCCCTCGTTTTAGCTGCGTTTTGGTCCCCAGATGTCAGAAGTTGCAAATCCTCAGAGATTTCAACCACAATCCTTGATATTTCGCCAGTTCTTCTATCACTCTCCCCCATATTCTGCGCAAGGACTCTTATTACAACCATCCATCGCTGCATCAACATATTTATTACATGAAACGCATCAATTTTGAAAAGTCCTACGCAACTGTTCGAAATTGACCAAAACACCCCATTGTCTTCCAAAACGCCCCGCAGAGTCTATGACTACTGATAAGGTGTATAGATCCAACAGGGTGTTTTGGAATGGAACAAGTTTGAAGAAAAACGGCGTAGTGTGAGACTCATAATCATTGATTTTCCAAAGAAAGTGTAGGTTTGAAATTCAAATTAACGGTTTTGCGGGGTGTTTTGGTTTCGATACGCCCCGATGAGTTAGTACCGCGTGATACTACTTATCCCTATATTTTATGCTACATATTTCTCTAGATTTTGGAAAGCTACGGCCGTGGTATGGTTGCCGTAGATTAAATGTGACTGCGGCATTATATGCAACATTGTAAGGGTTAAGAGAGTCTGTAGCTGTAGGTACCAGACCCAAAAGGGTTAAACTGGAACCATATTACTATATGTACACCTCTCTAATACGAACATCTCTTAATATGAACACCTTCTCTTGATCCCAAATTTGTTATCTCCTAATGAGCCACATATTATTATTATCCCAGTAGTGTTCAAATTAGTGAGGTTTTACTGTATTAACAGAGATGTAACGTTTTCCTCAAATTCCTTTTCTTGTTTTTACACTTCCAACATTTGTATACATGTCTAATTGCAAATTTGGATAATATGGAACATTTGTTTTGACTAAAGGTATGCCCAAACCAATGAACCTGCTGGTTCATGTTTTAGTAAAGCAATCAGGGTGCAGAGTGAAAGCATCAGTGCATGAAGTGAACAAGCTTGTGATCAATTCTCTAAACTGTGTGCCAGAAAATAGTTACTTTGTTCAGAGCATTTGAGTGGAAATTCATGGACTGAGATAAATCGGTATAGGATTTAGTATCATAACATGTGCAGAGACAGTTGCTCTAATATGTAAAAATCATGAAATACATCATCACTTCCCCTTGTTGAAGGGCCTGTTTACCTTGTTGAAAGGCTTCCTTACCCTATTGAAGAGTCTCCTCTTTCACTCTGTTGAAGGGGCACTCAGGAAGGGGTCTCAATGGGTCTCTAGGTATGTCTTCCATTGGTAAGGGGGATGCATATTTCAAATCATATTAAAGAGATATACGAAATATGATATCATATAAAATTGAATTGTTCTTGTTCTGTAGCTTAGCATTTTTCTCCCCATGTAGCAATGAAGAACTGCTTCCCCAATCTCTTCATTTATCCATGAAAAATAATTTGAAAAGAAGTAAAACACCTGTATGCATGCTATGAGCAGGTTTTAGTATATAATTAATGAATTCGAAGTTATGGCGGAAGAATGTAATCTGAAAGGACATTTGTTTTATAGATGGCGTTATCCTGGTAGACCCTGATTACCTTAAGGAGCGCAAAGTGTTTGCACATATTCTAGCTGCCTTTAGATATGGCCGCGAAGACCTGGATGTCCTGGGCCTCACTTTCAGAAAGGACCTCTTTCTGGCATCAGTACAGGTGGGTCACTGCTTTTCATACTGGGATTGTTTTATGAATATCATAAGTTTAATTATTCCTAAAATAGGTTTCTAAATCAGCTTTCATGTTTTAATTTACATGCAATCGACTTCTTCAGCAGAATTAACAAAAATCTTCAAAAGATCTCAAAAGACCCTATATCCAAAACCGACCATACATAACTGTTGTATCTCATACTTGAGTGAATTTGGGGTAGATCCTCTTCCACCTTTTTCAAATGACATGGCACATCGTAAAAGCACAATTTATATTTAAACATTTTCTTAATATTCCTTCAGTTCAATACAATGAAATTGTAACATTTAAACTTTTTAAAGAATTTTAAACTTTTTGAAACTGAAAACTTTTGAAAACCTTTGACTTTTAAACTTATGAAAAATTCTCGGGAGCGGGATGGATATATAATATCTGCCCGCATTTGGCCTGGAGTGGGACATATACAATATATCCTGCCTGCTCCTCAGATATGACATATATTCTGTTGTGATATCTACCCCAAACCCACTCAAGTATGGGATACACATATTTATTCCCCTTGAATTACCTGTTGAATATATCTATGATTTAATATTGCAGGTGTATCCCCCTGTCCAAGAACAGAAGAAGGACCTGACAAGGTTGCAGGAAAGGTTGATCAAGAAACTGGGGCCAAATGCCTATCCATTCTTCTTTGAGGTATATAGTGTAGTTATAAATATTAGGAGCTCATCTTTAACCTTTTGAATACCACAGGATTTTAAGTATTTTGCTTGCTTTTTCTGTATCTCTATCTTAATATACAATGTTTGATGTTTATTTTGGAAATATACTTGAAGATGGAGAATTACATATTTTTATACTGTAGTAATGCATAATGTTTGAGCTGTTTTAGTGAGAAAGTTATCATTTGAATACCGTAAATCTGTCATATATTATACTGTAGTTCTGTCACATATTTCAGCTACCACCCAATGCTCCAGCTTCAGTCACTCTACAGCCTGCTCCTGGGGACACCGGCAAGGTTAGTACTTTTATACAATACTGTATCCTCTATAGGATACTATACCTGCTACACAATACCATACCCTCTGTATCATACTATACACTCCTTACAATAACACAAACAGACCCTCTCTACAATACCATACCCTCTATACAATACTATACACTTCATACAATAACAGACCTTCTATACAATACCATACACTCCATACAATAACAGACCTTCTATACAATACCATACACTCCATACAATAACAGACCTTCTATACAATACCATACACTCCATACAATAACAGACCTTCTATACAATACCATACACTCCATACAATAACAGACCTTCTATACAATACCATACACTCCATACAATAACAGACCTTCTATACAATACCATACACTCCATACAATAACAGACCTTCTATACAATACCATACACTCCATACAATAACAGATCTTCTATACAATACCATACACTCCATACAATAACAGACCCTCTATACAATACCATACAATAACAGACCCTCTTTACAGTACCATACCCTCTATACAATACGTTACCTTCTCCACAATACCATACCCCAATCTACTTTAACTCTAGCCTGTAGGGCATATGTCCTGGGGTCTTATTAGGCTTTGTCATGGAAGCGGTGTTTGGAAATGAACAAATTAACATTAGAGCAAAAAATACAAATGAATCAAATATGTAGTGGAAATAATGATTGATAAAGCAAACAGGCATGAGATAATAAGTCTTAATTTCCTATGAATAAGAAATGAGATTCGGAAATAGAATAATTAGTCTCACCTGAAATGCACAAATTGCCAGACAACCAGGCGCTTGCTTCAAATGAAAGTATGAAATGAAGCATCAGATTGTGTTTTGCCTTGATAGACCCATAACTCTTATTATACAATGAGGAGTACACAGTATGTCATTGCAATTAAGTCGTATATTATTATTAAATATTGGTTTTTCTATGTTTCAGCCATGTGGTGTTGATTACGAACTGAAAACATTTGTTGGAGACAGTATTGATGAAAAGCCACATAAAAGGTGAACCTTCTATCATGAGAAGCCACATAAAAGTTTTTTGATGTATTCAATCTGATCAGCTATTGAATGATGAGTTCAAAAACACTTCAATAATTTATCAATTGCATCTGTTGGAATATCATAAATAACCAAAATGGAGGACTACACAGGCTTAGCCTTATCTTTCTAAAAATGAGGATGATAATGAAAGGCTTTGCTCATTTTTGCATATTTTAATAAGAATTTTGTTTGAATATTTAACCTTCAGCCATTATTAAATCATCTTCATCTATTTCAGGAATTCCGTCCGGTTGGCTATTCGTAAGTTAACATATGCCCCTGAGCAACCAGCGCCACAGCCCACAGCGGAACTCACTAAGGACTTTATGATGAGTCCTGGGAATCTGCGCTTAGAAGCCAGTTTAGACAAGGAGGTGAGTACATATTGACATTACAGTGGTCTTAGCATAAATCAAGTGGGCACTGAGCACATTTATGTTACGTGTAAATAACTTGCAAGGAAGTTTTTATGCACCCCGAGATATCTTGGGGTCAGATATGATTATGACGTCATGGACGAGATATCTTGGGATTGGTCAGCAATGAGTTAAGACATTATGAATGAATATATTGATTGTTTCAATAATTATGATTTCAAAAAATTATCATAAGTTACCTTACACTTTATGATATTATTTAATCAATTGACAGATTGTTTTTGATAATTTCTATTTCAGAAATACTACCATGGGGAGAGTATAGCAGTCAATGTCCTGGTGGATAACAATACAAACAAAACAGTGAAAAAAATCAAAATCTCAGGTATGGCATTTTTTTGTTGTTTGCCATCTGCCAAATAATGATTTCTGAAATACCTTTTTGCAAAACAATTCTCTTTATGTCTTTTTGAATTGAAAAATGAATTTCATTATCAAGTAAACATTTTCAATTGTCTAAACGTAAACTATTTTTATGTAAAATTTTGGTTTTTATGTTATGTATATATATGTTTTGAAATTGAAATAATTAATTTTTGAAATTGAGAATTGTCATGAATGTAAATATAAAATCATAATATTTGCTTTGTGACAGTATTTACAATAATCAGCCATGTTTGAAACTTCTGAAACAAAGAAACTTACATAAACCTTTGAATTTAAATGAATTTCAATCTAAGTTTGAAGATTTTAATACCACATCCAGTTGTATTTGCTGATGTGATTGGGACTAGAAACATGACGTCATGAATGTTTTAATTCTAAATGAAGTATTTACGAAGTTTCCAATTGACCTAATTTATTATCTGCTTGCGTGAAGTGACCCAAGTGGCGGACATTATGCTCTTCTCTAAGGCCATGTATAAATGCAACGTCGCAGAGCTAGAGTCTGAGTAAGTCACAGCCCTTCTTGAAGATCTTGTGGTGGTGCCATCTGCTTAAATTGTCACGCTGGTCACATGCATTTTATCAAATTTCTTTCTAAAATTTGAATGAAGTGTCTGATTTTTTGGCAATTCTGTACAATTTAGAGTATCATATAACTTTTATTGACATCTTGTATCATAACATGATTACATTAGTCATAACTATGAAAAAACTAAATATCTAAACTACAAATACTAACTAAGGCAAAAGTACAAAAATATATACGAGATATACAAAAACCCAAAATAAAGGTAGTATACATCATGATGAAAGGACAAGGTTACATTTAAAGTGTGGTGCACATACTCTGCATTCTGACTACAAATTCTTAAATGAATGATAAATGAATTTTCCAATGTGTCTTTGTAATGTTAAGTTAATATATCAACTACATGCCTGTTTACTTTATTCCTTGCTTATTCCACTCTTTTCCACTCTATTTTGCATTTTAAAACATGACCACCATGAAACTTCACATGTCAGAATAATATCTTGGACTGGTCAAATTTATTTAAATCAGAGTGGAAAATTGGGTCGAAAACGCTGTTGGATACAAGGAAAAATGCTGTGGCATTGAAACTAATGAATTTATGGAAGAGTCAAAAATGAAATCACTGTTCAAATCTAAGAGAAAGATAAGTTATGTGTGCCCAGAGTGACTTCAAGCTAAGAATATTTTTGAAATGTATAAAAGAGAGGTAACCTCAAGGAATGTGATGAAATTGCATGGGGGCTTACATTTAAACTGTACCTTTTTGTAATCGGTTAAATTTTCAAATCAATTCTATTATATATTGTCTTTTTCTTTTAAAACAATCAACTTTAATGTTTTACATTTGGTGTAAATTATGCTTTTCTCACCATTCCTTGTTTTCCTCTCTTTTTCCATTCCATGTTCAAAAATCACCACAAGGTTTTGGTACAGGGTATCTCACTTTTACCTCAATGTATTTTGTTATCTATGCCATTTTAGTTATATAGCTCTATGTGCTGTTGATAGGTGTCACCCCAAGTTGCTGTCCCGCCATTTTGCTTCAGGAAAAGGCGGCAAAACAAAAATAGCCAATTGTATTTTAGGAATTTTATTTTTGAATGTTATATTAAATAAGTTGTATGTTAGTCTTATTGTTTATTGTGATTTGAGAAAATTATTGTCATTGTTCACATCAAAAGGGGATTCATTCATACTACATTCTAGAAACATTTTGGGCTAAATACCACCTGGTAGAAATAAACAAATATACAAACAAACAAAATAAAATATTGTTCTTAATTTGAACATTTTATAACTGCATGCATCATTCAAAAAAATAATTTTTCAAACAATTTTCATCATGAATTATATCATTATCATAAGACTATCATCCAACATCTATGTACAGGGTGGGCCAAAAAAAGTTCCACCCTTTTCACTTTACTCTCACTTTATCATTTTTGATGCAATCCCTTAAAATTGATATGTATATAGCTGAGACAATGAAAGGGTGGAACTATTTTTGGCCCACCCTGTATATATCCAGTAGCTAGTGACTGCCAATATGGCTCTCCCAGTCTGACACCTAAATGCATAGCTCTTAAGCTAATCACATTTCAGCCACAGCAGTTTGTTCAGTCACATTTCAGAAGCACAGCTGCACAGCTGTAGAGTCTCTCCCATAAGTATATAATAAGTTTTAATGGTGAAGCTGTATAATGAAATCATCTGTATTGGGAACAGTCTAAATTAACTTTCACATTTATGTCCCTACATCAAATTCAAAATTTCACAATTGTTAAACCAAGTATATCTGGATATATGACAAACTGTCTTATTTGCTACAATATAAAATTATTAAGACAAAAACCCAAATACAAGTGCCTCAGTTCATTCCTTATGGCTTCAATATTAACGTTCTTGGGTTCCAATTTCATTACTAGCCCCAGTTTCCATTTTCCAGTGATTATATTCAGAATCGAAGAAGCTTTATCCTATAGTTCTTTGTCCTCAATAAACCAGTCTGCCTTGTTACACAATACAATAAAACATTAAATTACATTCAAATCCTCATTCCAAAATCCTGCTTGTACCACTAATTCAAAACCCAGTGCTAGCACCATCAAAACTTGTTATAGAAACCTCTGCCGCAACAACATCAATTGTAAATGGCGTCAATATTGTGTATAGCATAGCATAGCGTAGCATTTCTGCTTGAAATATTGTTTTAGATTTTTGTTTTTTGTTTTCTATATAAACAGTACGGCAGTTTGCGGACATCTGTCTATTTAGTACCGCTCAGTACAAATGCACAGTAGCTGATATAGAGTCCGAGTAAGTTGAAAAAATAAAACAAAAATGTCATTTTGGTTATGTTTGGGCACTGAGCAGAGAGAGGAGTTACATCCTGATGAAGTGTGTTCTGGGGATGCTTTAGTTGGGGGTGTTATTGGGGAGAGGTGGTATTTTAAGAGAGGTGTTTGGAATAATGTTCACAGGGGAGAGGTGTTCACTAGAAATGGATGTTTTAAGGGGGATGCATGTTCACAAAGAGAAGAAGTCAGCAGGAAGAGAAGTATTCACTTGAGTAGATGTATTCATTAGGGAAAAGGTGTTCATTAATTCAGAGTTATTCACAGAGGAATGTCTACACAATTCGGGGAAAGGTATTCACAATGGGAGGGGTGTTTATTCATTTCCTCTGTTCTGCATCATAAACAAACATAAACATTATGACACATTTTGTTTCTGGGGACAACAACACAGTTCTTGCCAGTTTTGTGTGAACTAATAGTTTTTATGCTTCAAATATTGTCACTTTTCTCACAATTTAAATAACACCTCTCTTTAATCTGTTGATGCTGAATATATACTTTTACCTTAAACATTAATATTGCCTTTGTGAGCTGGTTCATCCCAAAGAAGCTTCTCAAACCAAAATTATTACTGTGTGTGAGAAGAAGGACAATGTATGTTTAAAAAGTGTTTGTGATAATCTTTAAGCTTATTTTATGTAATGTTTTGTGGGCTTTAATTATTGTGAATGATAGCATGATTTGTCAATTAAGAGTAATCCATTTTGCGTATATCGTTATGGAGTCTGTTTTGAAAATTTGGAGAGTGAATCATCAGACTAGATACTCTCATGTAGGTGTCCCCGGTGCTGTCATATAAGCAGCCCCAATGCTCTCAGATTAAAGCAGCCCCAGTGCTGTCATGTAAACAACACCAGGGCTGTCATTGGTTGCAGAGATGCATATCAGCATGTTTGATCCTGTATATTGTTACCATGTTTAAGACAGACATGGATGGGGAGACAAGAGACTAGAATCGTACAATAACTCCATTTGGATACACTTTATTTAAACAATCATTAATCCAGATCTATTCGAACTTGTTTCTTGAGATTTATGCATTTATCTCAAGAAACAAGTTCGAATAGATTTGGATTTATTGTCATTCTTGTATTTGGATCCACAAACAAAATCCATCACAGATATTGACAGAATTGATATAAATAGAAGTTACATTCAATTGTTTTTATTCGTGGAGTAAAAAGTTATTTATTTATATAGAATGAATATAGAGGTGCTTGATATTGTCTAAGGAAAATGCCTTTAAAATGTCCTGAAATTTTTTCAGTGAAAATATCTGATTCAAATATTGTTTTTGTTGCTATGGGATCAAATGCAGGGTTCAAAAATGTTATTAGATTTAAACTGTTATACATTTTAAATGGACTGTCAGTGACAGTGACACTTGCTCATAACAGTGAAGGAGAAAAGAGTGACTGTATTTTAATGGTAAACTTTGATTAGATGTTTTGCTTTTATCATGAGTCTTGTTACAAGACCCTGCCCACTATTTTCTTCACATTGTTATCAAGTCCTACTCATCTTTATCTATCCTACTTATTAACCTTTTACTGAAGCATTGGAATTCTATTTCAAATATTAATGCATTTACGAGAAACCTACTTCAGTGCAAATAAATGTGAATTTGCATGGTTGTCAAAGATGAGGATCATTGATCAACTTCTTTTGCTTTTTTATTTATTTCAAACCTAATAATCGTGTATCTATTACGATCAATAATACATTTTTATAACATACCTATGATGATGTATAGTGCAAAGTGTACACAAGACAGCGGGCCAATATAAGTTTTGAAAAGCCCGCGCCCGCTAACTTTCTGATTGGTCAAGGCGCTGACGTCATAACCAATCAATCGAAGATAAAACTGCGCGAGCAATTTTTCTAAACTCATTTCAATCATTTTCAAACCATTTATTTGTCAATTCTATAAGAAAACGGTACTCTCTGACCAGTCTACATCATCATAGGTATGTTATAAATCGTTTATGTCACTATCGTGGCACATATGCCCTCGGTTCTCAGAGATCAATGTCCCTCCCAAGGTCGGGCCATATATCACTGAGACCTCAGGCATATATGCCACGATAGTGACATAACCTCTAAATAGTAAACAATGTTAAAATTATAAATATTGAACTCATTTTGAAAGCACAATTTGACATATTCACAAAACTCATGCTTGTTCTGCCTCTGGATATTGAGATTTGAATTTGAAGAAATTGCATGGTTTCTAGAACATGTTTTGACTGTTCTACATATAATTATAGTAAAACCTGTCTAATCCAAACATCACTTGGACATACCTAAAGTCATCTGTTATAGCAGGTGGTCATATATCAAGGTTTCTCAATATGTAAGTCAATGGGAGATCATATATCAAGGTTTCTCAATATGTAAGTCAATGGGAGATAACAAAATTGGGATCAAAAAGTGTTTGCCTTGAGCATTGTTTTGATATACATGTTTTACTGTAAATGTTTTGAATTTTTAATATGTTTAATTAATGCATGTTGCTTTGTTTTCCATTTGCTGCATGTGTTGTCCTGGTGAGCAGTAGGTATGTATCCATTTACATAGCAACCAATTACATTCATAGGAAAAAATAGTACCTTAGTGTAAAAATCTTTACATTTCCTAAAATAAAGTATACACTTTGGGGATTTATAAATAAAAATATTTTAAAATTGAAACAAATTTTTGTTTAGCTTGCTAGCTAGGTCTGATACACTCTTTAAAAATTAACAAATAAAACTAATATTTCTATGAAATATTGAAATACAATTGTAAGTTGATACCCATCTTACAGTTATTCAACAATTCTATCAATTCCATCAATTAATACCGTATTAATGTTTTATGTTATATCCTTGTATTGCCACCTAGATACATGTATACTCCATAGATATGAAAAGCATGTGTGTTGACATATTTTAGGGAAGGTTTTCCAATACAGCCCAGCCAAACTGGATTCTGCAAAGTCTACTATATGGTCCCTTTACTGAGCAACAATCGAGACAAACGGGGACTTGCCTTGGATGGCAAACTTAAACATGAAGACACCAATCTCGCATCATCAACAATGTAAGAAAACATCAGTTTTTATTTACTATTTATTCTGGGAAACCATACTGATGGTATAGATACACTTAAGATGTGTTTAGTGGGAATTTTTCTGATGAGTATAAAGAAAATCGCATCACATGCTTATGTGTATCTATGTCAACACCATTGATTTTGTATAACTTTTTACAAGTTCACCTAATTTCACCACTCACGTCCTTCTTACCAAATAGCCAATTCCTTTAAGTAATTTGATTTTGGGCATCAGTTTCACTTTGGTTAAGGCTACATGCTTTTGATGTGATTTTGCTGGATTATCATTGCTTGATATATGCTGATTATACCCCACCTTAATTAAGTATATCTTGTTTAGTTAAGTCACCCTCCCCAT
The DNA here is from genome assembly GCA_903813345.2 of Owenia fusiformis. Lineage (NCBI taxonomy): Eukaryota > Metazoa > Annelida > Polychaeta > Sabellida > Oweniidae > Owenia > Owenia fusiformis. The sequence goes on from CAIIXF020000004.1 coordinate 17,617,563, forward strand.
CTTCTTTGGTTAATGGAACTTATAAGATTGTGTGATGTCATCTTAAGATTTTATGATGTCAACTTAAGATTTTGTGATGTCATCTTAAGATTGTGTGATGTCATCTAATGAGAATTATAATAAAAATAGTGAAATGAAAAATATGCTTTTTAGAAAAATCATCTTTAAAAGGAAGCATATTAAAAATAATTTTGAGTAAAAAATGGTGATTAAGCATTGACATTACATGACCTTATACCATATTCACATTTGTTTTTAAAAAAAATTTATTATACATTTATTATGTTAAGAATAGCACTCTTGGTAAACTGCTTTGGAACTAAAATATTGTTCAGATAGTCGATCACAAAATTATTTCTGTGTACATTATGTAATAAAAGTACATGTTGTATACTTTGAATCCTTCAAATCAAATCAAATGTACAATAAAGTTTCCATACTTGTTACCAGGAGTGTACGCTTTGTTATGCATTGTGAAGGAAATATTTTATATTTATTTTAGATTACCAAAAAAGTCTGGTTCCTCGGGCAGTTCAAGGTCAGAGTTTGTGCATGTCATGTTTTCTTAGAAATGAATTACTATACCCTGCCTCATTGGTCAGTATCAAAATGGCGGTTGAGAATCGACAATTTCGAAATTTTACCTTTCCATCAATTTTAAAACACTTTTCTATGTTTTGGCTTTATGTAGTATGAACGGTAATTTCAAACCCAAAACTCCATGGGAAAATGGTTTAAAAATGAGATGAAAAAGTTTGAAATCATTGATTTCTTTCCACCATTTTGAAAGGCAACGCAAAGACTGTCAGTGTATACTTGCAGTCATTGCATCCTGATACCTGCCTGTGAACCTTAGTTTCATTATATCCTTCAACTTATGGAGTTGTAAAAGAAAATACTTTGACATTTAAGGATTAATGAGTAAATATATTAATGTTATTTTGTTGAGGAAAATGGGTTAAGACTGGCTTTATAAAAAGTGAAAATAGGAATTATCATGTACGTCTATAAACTGTTAAACTATTTTGGAAAAAATGATATTTAAGTATTTTGACAATGAATGATATTTAGAGAGCTGTTATTTTCCTCAAAAGTCAAGTATTACTTCTTGTTCTTCAAATGTGTAGAATCTAAAATGCCTGGATAGTACCATTAAGTAATCTAACATGTTAAAGAGAATGGTACTTGGATTATCATTAGTACCATTAAGTAATCTTACATGTTCAAGAGAATGGTACTTGGATTATCATTAGTACCATTAAGTAATCTAACATGTTCAAGAGAATGGTACTTGGATTATCATTAGTACCATTAAGTAATCTAACATGTTCAAGAGAATGGTACTTGGATTATCATTAGTACCATTAAGTAATCTAACATGTTCAAGAGAATGGTACTTGGATTATCATTAGTACCATTAAGTAATCTAACATGTTCAAGAGAATGGTACTTGGATTATCATAAGTACCATTAAGTAATCTAACATGTTCAAGAGAATGGTACTTGGATTATCATTAGTACCATTAAGTAATCTAACATGTTCAAGAGAATGGTACTTGGATTACAATGGGTGATGTAACTCTAATCTTATATATGTAAATAGTAGATCAGGTACACACTAACTGTAGTTATTTGAAGCGTTTAGTACTGTAGTTCGATTCGTTAGCATGTAGGTGTTTAATATTTGTGTACTATAAACAATTAAACATACATCAACTGTCTAAGTGGATCATCTTTGAGATAAAACTACAAGAATTACTTTGTGAATTCATTTGTTCAGTTTAAAATACATTATTTTGTGATTTCATTTGTGAATTTATATGTATGAGAGTAGTGAGTGGTTTACTTCTATGTGGATGTTACTCTAAAATGCAAAGAAGTAAAATTCATCTGAACAGAACGTTCAACTTGTTTCATAAAATGGCATCTCTTGATAAAATAATTTATTCTGCTTCATTCAAATATTACTATTTTTGGCGAAAGGAGTCTGCAAATGTGCCGCAAAAGCAATGAATGAAGAAATATAATCGGATTAGCTAATTAAGCAAATCCACCTAATTAAGCTAATTAGGCAACTTTAATTAGCCTATAATAGCTTATTTCTTAAAGTAAGGTTGAAATAACTCATTTAAATGGTAAATGTTTAACATACTTACATAAATTGCTGGTCAGTTGTATTTTCATACTAAACCTGATGAGGTGAAAGGGGCTGGGTAGGTGGGTTTTTGCAATGCTGCTTGACGGTTTGCTGGCTCTAGCTAGTCTAACTGAAGTTCTAACATGTGCCTATGTTCTGATGTCTTCATCGCAAATTACCTGTATAACTACATATTAGCTAATTGGTATACTGCAAGTAAATTCAAGCATGAATAAAACTATGCATATTGTAAGCTTAATTAAAGGAATATTCCTTGCCAGACCCTTTCTCTCTTGATATGGTAGCTATAATCTTGTGTATAGTTTCCATATTTAGCAAAACATGGGAAAATGTTTTAATATGGTCAATATTGATCATTTAAAAATCTAGTGCTTATTTCCAGTGAGCTGCCATCTTTTAAGATTTCTTGCAGGAAGTGATGTCATCAACTCTCAACATCTATAACCTTGCCCATAACAGTATAGGAAAGTAGCACAAAATCACTTCTAGACAAGTGATCATTACTTTCTGTGCAAAAATATTTTCAGGGCTTGTCAACTTAGAATAAAAGAAGAGATTTTCAGAATGATTAAATAAGATACAAAGTTGAAAAAGAATATTTAGCTGGTTTTGTAATTCTTAATAGCTCCTCACCTAATGCTATATGCAAAGTTGAGAGTCGATGACATCACTTCCTATGTGAAATTTTAAGAGATGGCAGCTTACAGGAATTGAGCATCACATTTCTAAGTGATCAAATTTGACCATATCAAAACATTTTTGCGTGTTTTGCTAAACATGGCAAGCATATATATGGTTATAGCTACCATATGAGGAGAGAGATGGTTTGGCAAGGAATATTCCTTTAACTAAAGGTCAGCATTGGGCACTGACCTAAGAGAGATAAATAAAACTTAAAGGACCTGTCCAATTTTATATGCCATTTTAGGCAAAACAAGCTAAAGCTTTACGGCACCAATTTCAAACTCCTTTTCAATGCTTTTAACTTCATTCAGTTCATAAATCAAATTATTTCATAATTTTCATACATCTATATTGGTTGGGGGACCAAAAACCAAAACATACTTTTCTGGACTACCCTGTATACATGTATACTTAAGACATTGGGAAAAGACAAAAGGAATTATATACATCCAGACATTATGAGCTGAAGATTCTGAAATTGAGTTGAATGAGTTCCCCACTTTCTCTTATACACCCTTTACAGAGCAAATTAATGTTGCACATGCATTTACTGTATGTGTTACGATACATGTGTTTTTGAACTTTTCAATTTACAATCTTTCTGCTTGATTTCAGTGTGCAGGATCCCAACTCTACAGAAAACCTTGGAATTGTTGTACAATATAAGGTCAAGGTCAGACTGATTCTAGGATTTGGGTCAAGGTCAGTTAATTTCTAGTCATTTCTCACAAGTGTTACATGCCTTATGTTTACATGTAGAAAAAATATGATATTTGGCATTGATCAGCAAAAGAATTCCCTTCAATACATTTATCAATAGTTGGTTTAGAGTTTATATTTTGATACACATTTATTTTAAATACAAATTTTTATAAATATTTATTATTTTATTTACTCACTATGTGACTTTCAGTGATCTAGCAGTTGAGTTGCCATTTACGTTGACGCACCCTAAGCCCCCAGATTCCCCTCCCCCTAGTCGACCCGCCAGTGCTGTCATACGACCAGATGGGGATGCACCAGTCGATGCAAATCTTATCCAGCTTGATACAAAGTAAGATATTATTGAGAACTGATTTTCATGTCACTGCCACAAGTGATGAGTGATAGTCTCCAACTTTTTTGTGATCGCATCAGGTGGTCAACCTTTGGAGTTTGGTGTCTGTAACAAATGGCAGGTGGTGACATTTTGCATGTTAATGCCTTGTAATTTGGTACAAAAATGTCATATTGAATGTCACATGTGAAGTAAGCTTGGAATAAATTATGCTGGGGCCAATTTCTAGAAAAAATGGTGATTTGTGAATTAAGATGTATTAGAATGTTGCCAGGGTTCAATCACTAAGAGTATTTCATATTTCATCAATTGATCTTTTTCCATATAAATGGAAAATAGATGGCATCATGGGTAAATGTAATTTCTTGATTCAAGAAGTAATTCCATTTGGATCAACTTAAAACACCATTGGAATGTTACTTTATGATCTTATTGACATGTGGATTGTGATATCACATTAAAATTGTGATCCTTGGAGTAAATGAACTTTAAAGGTTTTTCAGCATTGTGTCAATGAGGATTTAGCCCGATCTTTTTTAGACAACTAGAAAATCATTAGAATTTTGATAAAGGTAAATAATGATGCAAATCAAAGTTGTTTAGATAGAAAATTACACACAGAATTCAAATATGCCATCAAATAGAAGAAAATGTTAGTCTTTAAAATGGTTAAAAATGAAGATCTCCTAAAATCTCATTAAAAACGAGACTTTAATGAGATCTCAAAGCTATATGAAAAAAGGACCATTTCAATAATTTAGTGGAGTGGAGACCATATAGTATAATGTAACATTGACTGAAATTTAATAAACTATTTTTGTATTTTTCAGTGGAGAGGGTTACTATGCCAACCAAGATGATGATTTTATATTCGAAGATTTTGCCCGGTTGAGATTGAAAGGTCATGATGGAGATGATACAGAAGCTTAAAGTGTTACCATAGCAACACTCTACTCATCAATGTTATAATGCTATTATTACCATAGTCATGCTATTGTCATCATAGTAACAGATTGGTAAAGTCACATTATTATGACTATTGCCATAGCAACAATTTAACTTTGGAATTGTTGAGGACCTTGGATACTACACTAGTAGAAAGCTAATGAGGATGCAAAAGCTACATTTATATAGAGCCTACAGTGGAGAAAGGATGCATTATACAACTGACAAAATCATGGGAATAGTAGCAGTTGCTATGGTAACCTGAACTGATTGGTGTCCATGACAACAGGAACAAACAAACAGTTAGAGACAAACATATATTTTGGCAAAATGTGTAATACCCAGCTGTCATCATTGTGTATACCAACCAAATACTTGAATATACAAGTGCATATATGAGAAAGCCCTACTTATGGCAATCTATCATCACATAGATTGATTTGTAGCAAGTTCACTTACATGTACCGAGATGGAATAAAAATGAAATATTTAAAGGGGATTGTGATATAACAGCATTACTTGTGATGTAATATGAGATGTGATGGAGATGCAAAATAATCACTATGGTAACTGGTTTAGTTGACAACAAATCCACCATAACATATATTACTGGGTCTTGTTTTACAGTGAAGTACAGGAGTAATTGGTTGGTATGCAAGAGTATTCATTCTATGAATATTCAATAGTATATTATGAATATTCAATAGTGTATTATGAATATTCAATAATGTATTATGAATATTCAATAATGTATTATGAATATTCAATAGTATATTATGAATATTCAATAGTAAATCTCGCAGACTTATAAAGCAATTGTCATACTACAGCTATTTATTTACATACATGTAGGTATATATTATATATCGTTGAGATACAGGTTGTCTGAAAAAAGTATTATGCTACTGAATTTTTGAGTCACCCTGTATACAGTACTTTTACTTGGACCTCATAGTGGACAGATTATTGAAAGTTGTTCAGTTCATTTATATCTACTGTAATGAACTAGCTCAAATATTTTTATGGTGCCAATAACATGTAAACGTCAATATGCCATAACTCGCAATCAATAAATGACTGTTTTATTTATACCTTACTAATATGATTAATGTTCATTATATTTAAAGGGACGCTATCTGGTAGATTCAGTACTTGTTTAATGTGTTTTTAATGTTTATACTACTAGTATATATTGTACATGTTTATGCATCATTTCAGCTGAGTCAAAAATAAATGTATACATCTTTTTTGAACCAATCAAAAGCAATTTTCAACCTCATAATGAACAACTTTACTATTCACATAAATATTAGTTTTGCTATGCAATTAACAAATATTACCACCTTAAATGTAAGTTCTTATTACCCCAGCTAACAGATAGTGCCCCTTTAAATTTGAATGCATAATTCTGTTTACTATGAGGTGCATTTGAAGGAAGAAATGTGATGTTGTATGTGTAATTCGTAATTTTGTATTGTAACCTGATGTACCTGGCAACAAGGAGGGTATAGCAATCCCATAATCCTTTACTTCAAGGTATTGACCAATCAGATCATTAAACAGTGAATGGACCATGAATTATGGGATTGTATTAGTGACTTCTTTCAACTTGCATATCAGAAATTTCCTCAATTCTTCAAAGTTTAACTAATAATGGATGAAGCTAAACAATGACAAATTTCAGAAAAAATGAATTCGAGTTAACTTTATGACCTACCTCATATTTCAAAGTCTGAAAACTAATTTGAAATTTGATTTAAGGACCACTACGTAATATCATGAATTTGCATCCACAATCATCAAATATACACTCCCTCCATAATGGACAATGACATTACATTTTGGATGACTATCAACAATTTAGTGAAACGAAAAACTGCCAATTGCCAAACTTATGGAGGGGAGTGTACATGCATGCATATATCAGTTAGTAGCAGATCAAACATGAGTCAAACATTCATGTCTTTTCTTACCTTTGAACAGAACTAAAAATAATTCCCGTTACTTTTAGAATCAGGAATTTTTCTGAAAAAATGTAATGCAGGAATTTTAGATTTTAGTAATGTTTCGTAAATTGCTAGAGTGGAGGAACCTAGATACTCAGGGTTCAAAAGAGACCCCTTGATGTAGTAAAAAGCTGTGTTCCACATTTTGTTGAATTGAAAAATTAGAGCATTTTAGTACTAGGTATATTAAGAATTTGAACCTGAGATGTAATGAATTTAAAATTGATATAATAGCCAAATGGGATCTACTCTGAAATGCCTTCATGTGTTGTGTGTGAACTGCCACTTTCTGTTCATAAATGTATAAGAATATATGTGGTATTCTAAATCTCTTGTATATTTTTGTCAATAGTCTTATGAGTGCAATACTTCAATAATGATTCTATACATGCATTTTCATCCAGCCATTTTTTGCTCACAAAAAATTAGGCTCTCAAAAAGACAGGTCTTTGCTCTGATGGGATTAAATCAAAAAGTTCAATATGACAGGTACGCTCCTAGATTTGCGGAACATATTTTATCTTAAGTACTTCTATATGCCTACGCACTTGATATCATCAACTATCACATGTACACGTACAAGCCGAGATATTGGCTTTTACTACTTTCTTCCTTCTTCATAATCTTGAAAATCATTACCATATAAGGTCAAAGTTAAAAAGTACTGCCAATTTTGAAATTTTAAACAGATTAATGCACCGTGATATAAATGCAAATAATGGAGATGAGACCAATAAGTGAGACAAAGAAAACTGCCAAAGAGTGAACGCCACTCCTGATTGTGACAGTGGAGTTCCTTTTGATACAATCGTGACTTACGATTGTCATTGTCAAATTGTAACATGGTACAGTCTCAATACATAGTACATGTACTTACCCAAGGTCTGTACAAGTGTCAGCAAATATACAGTACAGTATCGCTACCTTTCAAAATCCAGGAGTTATTGTCAGTGTTTAGTATTGAGCCAGTATATACAGTGTTGGCCCCATGTAGATCAGTGATTGTATACCTGTTTTCGTCCAATCAGAATAGAGTATCTAGACGGAAGCTCTAATTATTATCCCATCGAACGAAGTTCGGAGGGATAAAGGGAACGCCTCCGTCCGTCCGTCCGTACGTACGTCCGTCCATCCGTACGTACATCCGTCTGTCCGTACGTACGTCCGTCCGGGCAATAACTCAAATACCGTTGGCCCGATTTTGTTCATATTTTGTACACATATACCCTATGGGGGTAGAAGTTCTGCTCGAAAGCCGATTTTCAAAATGGCCGCTCATTTTAAAATGGCGGCCATTTTAGTGCCGAATTTACAGTAATTTGTAAAACTGTAATAGCAATATGTTTGAGATGTAAAAAAATTATATAGGACATTAATAAAGCTAGAAATGTAGATATTAAAGAAGCACATGGCAGCCATCTTGAAAAATGGCGGCCTTTACTCGTTATTTTACGATTTTTGCTGTAACTTGAAAAGTAGTGGAGCGATTTTGTTCATATTTGGTATGTGAATACTATAAACATTGCACACTGCTTAAAGACACTTTTGGTAGAAGGCGGCCATTTTGAAAAATGGCCACCATTTTAACGTATTTTACTATAACTCGAAAAGTAGTGGAGCGATTTTGTTCATATTTGGTATGTGAATACTATAAGCATGACACACTGTCCTATGACATTTTTGGTAGAAGGCGGCCATTTTGAAAAAAATTTTGAAAAATGGCCGCCATTTTAACATATTTTACTATAACTCGAAAAGTAGATTTTGTTCATATTTGGTATGTGAATACTATAAGCTTGGCACACTGTCTAATGGCACTTTTGGTAGAAGGTAGCCATTTTGAAAAATGGCCGCCATTTTAACGTATTTTACTATAACTTGAAAAGCAGTAGAGCGATTTTGTTCATATTTGGTATGTGAATTCTATAAGCATGGCACATGGTCTAATGACACTTTTGGTAGAAGGCGGCCATTTTGAAAAATGGCTGCCATTTTTGCTATATACTTTGTTTGTAAAAATGCCATCCATGGCTGTTCGATGGGATTCGCTACGCTTTGGCGTTGCCGTTGTTCTGGTTATACAATAGTCTAACGTTATTCTGGAAGGTCAGTAATATGTATATTCCAATGAAGGGGCAGGCCTGTAGCCAGCTTTTGCCAAGGGGGTTCACTTCTAAAAATTCCAGGGGGATCAAATTTGACACCTTTGGCCCAAAATCACTTGAAGAGTGCTCAGAATATTTGGCAAGGGTGGGGGTCCCTGGCTACAGGCCTGAAGGGGTGTTCAGATATTTCATGGAACATCTGAGATTATTTCTTAATTGTGAAACTTTATGTCAAATCTCAATAAGCAAGTGTAAGCTGTAGGAGATATTATACAAAATGAAAACAAAACTGTTTTATCTGAAACTTTGTGAAAATCAAAATTCTTGTGTGTTAATTCAGTTTAAATGTGTATTCATGTACTTTTAAAGAAACATTAAAGTCTTAAATGTTTTATGGAGAGCTAGAAATCGGGGCTAAATACTGAAATATTGGTGTATGGGTGAATATGAATGTTTGTTAAAAGTGGAACATTGAAATATAAAGGATCTAAAAAAATATGATTATTATCATTTACTTGTCTAGATTTAGTACTCTCAAATGTAATGAAGAACTGTCAATAAATGTTATTCAGAAAGACCATAAAAGTTTGTTGTTCAGACATTTTCAGACAGACCGTGCCTAAAAGTATGATGTTCATAAAGACCATACATAGAAGTTTGTTATTCAGACAGATAACATACATAAAAGTTTGTTTTTCAAAAAGACCATGCCCAAATGTTTGTTGTTCAGAAAGACCATGCCTAAAAGTTTGTTATTCAGAAAGACCAAAAAGACCAGGCCTAAAAGTCTCCTGTTCAGAAAGACCATGCTTACAACTTTGTTGTTCAGAAAGACCATGCTTAAAAGTATGTTGTTCGGAAGGACCATACATAAAAGACTGTTGTTCAGAAAGATAACATACACGAATGTTTGTTTTCTGTTCCATCTAAATGTGTTCTTATGTTAATGGGCAATGATAAAATTAATGCATTTGATTGCTATACCAATGATAACTCTCACTATCATACTGACATACACAAAATGTTGTGATTCATTAATATAATTTATTTGATAAATAACATGTAATTTCAGCAAGCTTAGAGCTCTGAAACAGTGATGACTGCAATCATGTCCACTTCATCTGTGAAAGCCCAAATTTTCAAGGTGCCCTAATTTTCACTATTTTCCCCTGAAGAGGCTAGACCATGAAATTAAAGGCACAGTGAAAATAAGATCTAACATTGAATTCAATTGGATTTTTCTTTAAACAGTGGAATTTAATGCCCATGAAACATTTCAGATTGACAAAATAGTGAATTTTTTTTGTCAACGAAAATTTGGGCTTTTACAGTATATGTGAAATTTCTTTTTCTAAAATCGTATGACAAACTAGTATGAATACAATTTGGAGTGTTGGCTAATGCCTGTTTACTTTATTTCTTACTGGTGCCATTTTATTAACTTTTCATTCTAAGAATGATCACTACACAACAGGTACTGCAAACAAATATATCAGTGGTCTCCACAGGATTTTTCGTCAACTGGGTGCAAAATTCTAGCAATTTGGTCAAAATATGCCTATTTTCAAAATTTTTCTCATTTTCAAGTTGGTGCAAATGATTCTCAGGTGGGTGCAAGCCTATTAATTATTTAAATCTCAAGAGGGTGCATCACCCATTTGCTTTAATGCTGGGGAGATCACTGTATATAGTGGTAGAATAATTCTGTAGAAGTCTCATATAGTCACCAATTGTCACAAAATGAAGATGATCAAACATACATTACATGTGTGTTTTACACAACCATAGTTATTCTTATATTTATATTAAATCAAAAGTTACTCATACTCAAGACGGTCTTGGCACTATAAACTGTGAACCTTTGTAAAGCTAAAATAAGTCCATCATCAAGTGCTAACTTGAACTTTTTTTGAGCGTTCATATTTGAACATAATACTAAACATTTCTCCACCGAGTCTTGCAGCCAGCCAGCGGTTCTTTAAGACGGCAATTTTTATAGAATCACACGAGAACGCAGAGTGGAGGTTGGTGTGAACAGCACGTCCCATACCTTCTATGACCACTAGGTCTGTCTCGTTTTGTTTTAGTGTCTCAGCCAGGTCGTGGTCAATACATCTAGAAATACAGGATGTTCACAAAGTAATAACACTATAAATATGTTGTGACGAATTGGTTTAATAGTGCAGGATACCAGTATTTTCTATCATGAAAGGCCAATCATGGTTTCAAAGTGTTCAGTCACACTTTGATATACTGGTACATGTAATAGATAAATTCTGTAGCTCAGAAGTTGATCCCCAGTGGGATGAACTGACCTTTTTAGCCCTTATGAGTTAAGAATTTTATGCTGTGTTTTCATTATCTAATATAAATTGAGTTATTTGAAAGAGTTGAATATCATGAATATGATCTTGACTGGTCCCTTGATAAAAAAGTAATTGCTTAATGGATGATTATACTGGAGTTTATTTTGAAGCATTGATTGATTGTTTGAACAAAAGTTCATTAATCATATTTTGGAGATTATTTATGGAACAGAAATTTGAAGTTAATTTTTGAACATATTTTAGAATTTATTTATGGAAGGTTGTTCACGGACTATGAAGCGAGTTTTCAAAAACTTTCGTACATTTAGAGGAAATGGAGGAAGGAGTAGCTCCAATAATTGGAGTGGCCTCCATTTTCATCTCCAATGGGTTGCAGCCTCGTTTTGAAAAGACAAAATGGCTGGGCCTGGGTTATCTCTATCCACCTTGCAAATGAAGTTTGATTCAGCAAACATGTTTTCATAATGACACATCAGGCACAAGTCAATGACCATACATATACATTTTTTAAAAGCATACAATGTACCTTAAATCCAAGCAAGGTGACCCTTGTCCAGAGGCAAGAACTTGCAATTTCTGATCTTGCAAGGCACCTGCAATGACACTGGATATCTCTGCCACTTTCTTCATGAGGATGATTAGTTCACTGTGTGTCACATCATTCAGGGCAGGTCTTGAATTAGCACACAGTAGAACCTGCAAAGTTTGCGGGGTGTTATTTTTCAAAATATGGATAATTGAAGGTTTTGTGGTCAGATTTAAATGAGTGGTGTGCACAAAATTGCATTTAGAATTCAAATACAACATGAAAGTTATAATCTTGATGGTTAAATCTGTATATCTCCTAAAATCTCATTAAAACCATACTTCAATGAGATTTCAAAGCTATAATCAAAGCCTCTATTTATAATTGGGAAAAGGAGACCAATTTTATTATGTCACCACCAAAAGTGGTGACATATTGTTATGGTCTCCGTTTTTTTATGTCACCACCAAAAGTGGTGACATATTGTTATGGTCTCCGTTTTTTTTTGCGACGGCGGTTGGCGTCCGGCGGTTGGCGTCCGGCGGTTGGCGTCCGGCGTCCGGCGGTTGGCGTCCGGCGTCTGTAACAATTTCTTACAACTTCCTATAACTTAACAAATACTGTTTGGACTGACTTCAATTTTTTCCTAAATCATCTACATGTTCTCAGAAGTTCAAATCTGACTTTAGATTTGACATTTGACCTTCAATGACCTTCTCAAGGTCAAAAAGGTCTTTTTTCAACTTGCTTCACATTGACTAAATTTTTTTTCAAAATCATCTACATGTTCTCAGAAATTCAAATCTGACTTTAGATTTGACTTTAGATTTGACATTTGACCTTCAAATCTGACTTTAGATTTGACATTTGACCTTCAATGACCTTCTCAAGGTCAAAAAAGGTAAAAAAGGTCTGTTTTCAACTTGCTTCAAATTGACTAAATTTTTTTTTCAAAATCATCTACGTGTTCTCAGAAATTCAAATCTGACTTAAGATTTGACTTAAGATTTGACATTTGACCTTCAATGACCTTCTTAAGGTCAAAAAAGGTCAAAAAGGTCTGTTTTCAACTTGCTTCAAATTGACTAAAAAATTTTTTCAAAATCATCTACATGTTCTCAGAAATTCAAATCTGACTTTAGATTTGACTTAAGATTTGACATTTGACCTTCAATGACCTTCTCAAAGTCAAGAAAGGTCAAAAAGGTCTTTTTTCAACTTGCTTCAAATTGACTAAATTTTTTTTTCAAAATCATCTACATGTTCTCAGAAATTCAAATCTGACTTTAGATTTGAAATTTGACCTTCAATGACCTTCTCAATGTCAAAAAAGGTCAAAAAGGTATTTTTTCATCTTGCTTCAAATTGACTAATTTTTTTTTTCAAAATCATCTACATGTTCTCAGAAATTCAAATATGACTTTAGATTTGACTTGAGATTTTACATTTGACCTTCAATGACCTTCTCAAGGTCAAAAAAGGTCAAAAAGGTATTTTTTTCAACTTGCTTCAAATTGACTAATTTTTTTTTTCAAAATCATCTACATGTTCTCAGAAATTCAAATCTGACTTTAGATTTGACATTTGACCTTTAATGACCTTCTCAAGGTCAAAAAAGGTCAAAAAGGTCTGTTTTCAACTTGCTTCAAATTGACCAAATTTTTTTTTTAAAATCGTCTACATCTTTTCAGAAGTTCAAATTTGACTTTACAAGTTCTCAGAAGTTCAAATCTGACTTTAGATTTGACCTTTGACCTTCAATGACCTTCTCAAGGTCAAAAAGGTCTTTTTTCAACTTGCTTCAAATTGACTAATTTTTTTTCAAAATCATCTACATGTTCTCAGAAATTCAAATCTGACTTTAGATTTGACATTTGACTTTCAATGACCTTTTCAAGGTCAAAAAGGTCTTTTTTTAACTTGCTTCAAATTTACTAAATTTTTTTTTCAAAATCATCTACATGTTCTCAGAAGTTCAAATCTGACTTTACATTTGACCTTCAATGACCTTCTCAATGTCAAAAAAAGTCAAAGAGGTTTTTTTTCAACTTGCTTCAAATTGACGATTTTTTTTTCAAAATCATCTACATGTTCTAAGAAGTTCAAATCAAACCTTCTTAAGGTCAAAAGGTATTTTCCAACTTGCTTTAAATTGACCAAATTGTTTTAGGTGGTGACATTTTGTCATGTTAATGCCTTGTGTTATAGGCATTAGCCTTTCCTACCTTTGTTCCATTCATTAACAACTGTCTTGCAAAAGGAACCACTCCAAGTATGATATCCATACCAGAGTTATCACAGAATATAATGGCACATTTATGTGGTGGACCCTTTAGTCTTTCAGCCCAGGCATCATAATCATCAAATAACCAAGGACGCACTGGAAATATGGGAAATACATATCATATTATGACATAGAATATAATGGCACATTTATGTGGTGGACCAATCAAACAACTGCTGAAACTGCTGAAACTGTCATTGTCATTTAGGTACACTGCTAAATCTGCACATCTAAGATGCAGTCTTTCAAAATATCTCTTTACCAATATGCATTCTGTTCTTCAATCTGTATTCTTCAAATATTGACCTTTTGGTATGACATATTCAGATAGTGAACTACACTGAAACCTGTACAGTGGAACACCTCTGTTACTGGAACACTTTTCAGCGTCCAAAGACAAACTGACTCAATGTTAAATTAACAAATGAACATCTATCAGTGGAACATCTCCAAAGTGGAACATTTGTAGAGGTACCAAACGTGTTCCACTTAGACAGGTTTTACTGTACAGAGACTTTTTGTATTTAATCATAACATCTACCTTGCAATTTTTTCTTTGCTTGTTCAAAGCCAAAGTTTCCTGTAGCCATAATGTCTGCAATCTCCTTTGCTCCCCAGTCAAACACATTGCCTGCAAGGAGACCTTCAATGAGTGACAGGTTGCGATTGTCCAAATCCATCTTGTCCAATGTATCGAGGTATTCCTTCAGTTGTTTCAATGCGTGTTCGTTCTCCTTCTGCTTTTGCTGGAAATATATTGAGCCAAGGATAAGAATTATCTATTCAATCATAGAAATAGGATCGTGAGAAAGAACTCATCATTGTATTAACTTTAGTTAGCTAATGTTTTAACTTTTAGGAAAACTATAAAATGACGCAAACTCAAATGTCTTGGCAATTAACTGTCAACCTCGTTTTGAGTCAAGTAGCAAAAAAACATAATCCATAGGATACGGTACCATATAGTTTAAAAACTGTTTTTGATGGTTTAGTGAAAGAGTTGAAAAATCTAGTTTTAGTTTGATATTTTTAAATCAACTGAAACATGCAACTTACAAGGTTTTTATGCAAAAAGATGAGCTTATATGTAACTCAGCCTATATAAAAGGAGAAACCACAAAGGGGGGGGGGGGTCATTTGACACCCTTTCCTGCATGAAGGAAAATGAGACATTGTGTATAAAATCACCTCTGAGAAGGGGTCCGAGAAATTAAATTCCTCCATACATTGCTCTCTCGTGTCTAGTAAACTCCTCACTGTTAGCGACCCATGAGATCTGCAATCACATTTATGTTCATGTAGAGTATAGATATGGCCGTGAGAGTCGTACATGTAAAATTATTAATATAAAATTAATATAAATAAATATTGAGCCAATTAACACAAAACACAATACCTTGGAAAATAATGGCTAATTTAAGTTAATTAGCTACAAGAGTTTACAATTTGACATAACTGTTAATTAGCTCAATTGGATATATTATAATACCATCTCCAACTCATCTTCTTGGGCGAAAATAAATCTCCAACTGGTGGTGTAAGCTGGGGAAGGAGGTGAGGGAAAAGAATCGAAATGTATAACTTACATTGATGTTAATGGATTTTGTACGCACCTAGGGAGAAAACCCTCCAACTACAATCCTATCGATATCTCGTCTAAAGTCTCATCTCGTACTCTCGAGATCTGAAGCTTGATGTTTCGTTCAGTGTAACTTACCAGAAACATTTACCTGGGATAACCGGGGAATGGTCTTCTTAGGGCTTGTTCATACCTAAACCTTAACCGACTCTCACATTGCCATAAATGAAATTATTGTCAATAATTTGAATTTATGTTCATGTAGAGTATAGATATGGCCGTGAGAGTCGTACATGTAAAATTATTAATATAAAATTAATATAAATAAATATTGAGCCAATACTCCTATTCGCGATAAGAGTTCAGGTGGTAATTTACATAAATATCTCCCATGATGCATCGCTTTGGAAGGGACAAATTTTCATTGGCCCGCCGAACGAGTCGATTACTCTGAACGTTTCTCAGCTTCTGATCTTCCATCAGCCCTCAAGCATAGTTATATAATCCAATCTATTCAATAATCAGAAAGATTATCGGAGATTCAAAGTAACATTATTTATATTTTTCGATCTTCGATGGCGTCTGAGCAATCTCTGGGATATCAGTGACGTCACTGGAATTGGACGGCATTTTCAACTACAGATTTCTTCGGATTTGGGGATTATAGCTCAAAAAGCTTTGTCATATATCTTAATTACATACATACCTATCGTTTGTGCAAATGAAACTCTACATAAATGTTTAATAGAGCCGCAATGCGGTATTGAAAATAGCACCCCTGTGTAATCCAATGGGAAAGAACCCGGATGTAGACGAAGTTGTACCATACATGAGAGCTCTTCAAACGAGAGGTAACGAAACTGTACGAAATTAAACGTTATCGCGTATTGGTATATTAACACAAAACACAATACCTTGGAAAATAATGGCTAATTTAAGTTAATTAGCTACAAGAGTTTACAATTTGACATAACTGTTAATTAGCTCAATTGGATATATTATAATACCATCTCCAACTCATCTTCTTGGGCGAAAATAAGGCCATGCGCGATCTCTCGCGAGAGCCCAAAAGAAAAGAAGATTAATTAGAAAGTAGTTAAATCATTTAATGATACACACAAATCAATACATGAATACCAAATTATAAGAACATCATAGAAATGAACTAAAGTAAATCCGCAAATTCTGAAATATGGATGGACAAATTAATGTAATGTAATGTAATATGCTGTCAATCTCAGGTAAGATAAAGGAATTAGAATTGAATGAAAATTTTTGAATTCAGAAAGTGCGGGTTTATCTCAATTAAATTTCTAGTACATCATGAAGAAAAAACAGTAGCTACTTGAAATTTGCATGCTCGACACCTGTTTGAGCCGACTTTGGGGTTTACATGAAAATTGAATACTCGACACCTGTCTGAGCAACTTTGGGGCTTTAATGAAAATTGCATACTCGACACCAGTCTGAGTTTATAAATGTCTACCTAATATATTTTTTAATGTATGTATGTATGTCATCTCCCAATCTTTTGATAGTATAGTCATCAAGTCCAAGATTTGTGGCCCATGTAGCTCCGCCTATCCGCAAACTGTGGCAATTATAGAAGGTAGGATCTACCTGACATTAAAAAAGAGTCTGTGAAGAAAATTGTTAAATACAGAAGTCTTCACTGGAGCATCTCTATAAATGAAAAGAGGACCTGATTTAAAGGACCTTATGTTCAGGTACAACTTCATATGTAATACTGGACAACAAGATGGTAATTGAGAATTAATTGATATCGTAGCAGGAGATGAGCTATGTTTAAAATGTGAAAAAGTAATAATGAAAAAGGCTTCATCGGGAGAGAATTGAATACTTTCTAACTGTGAGTTGTGTCCTGTGGAAGTACTTGTCAACTCACTACTTCTTAGTAAGCCAAAAAGGCTGTAGATAACATAGCTCTGTACAAGACTTGAGCAAAAGGGTCAAAATCTACTTCAGAAGTTTTAGAAACCATTTGTTCTAACAAGGCTGTGTTGATTGGCAATCTAGTGTCTATGCTAGGATTTTGTTTACAAAAACCGGAAACTATTTGAGAGACTACATAAGAAGTAGTGGGATCTTTGAAATTGTTAATTGTGAAAATATGATAAATATGATATACCAGACAGAGCTGACTTGAATGAATTAGGGGCATAATTCTTTAAACGAAGATGTGCTGCAAAAAGGCTAGCAGAGGCTGGGGTTAGAGGAAATTCACCTATACCTGTCTGGGAGTTGGACTGTACTAATAAATCATATGACTTTCTGGTAGACGGGGCTTGGGCAGCTTGAAGTGCTTCTAAAAAGATAAAAAGTAACATAAATTGTTTCTAGATAAAGCGTCAGCAGCAGAATTATGAATACCAGCAATGTGTTCACTTTAAACATGATATTGTTTAAGAGACATTTTAATAAATAGGAAGTAAGAGTTGCATGGACGTTTGATTGCTGGTAGAAAATTTATTTCGGTATGTTCACTACTGCTTCATTGTCAGAATGCAGGATAACTGTGTGTCCAGACATAAGTTTTGCCTATGTAAGTATAGCAGTAACAATAGGATAAAATTCAAGAATATTGATGTCCAATTCTTTCCATTCTGATGGCCATTCCCCTTTAAACCAAAGATTATTGCAAACGGCTCCATAGCCTATCGTAGTAGAAGCATCGGTAAAAGATGCAATTGTTCTCTTGTCTCTTGTTCTTCTGTAAGGAAAATAGATTTCCCATTAAAGGGAATAGAAACTATTTCCACATTAATAAATCCTGCATAGATGGAGTGTTGATTAAGATTTTATAATGTAGCTTCTTCATTTTTTAGATAGATGAATAAATATTGAAATAAATGATCTACCGAAAGGAATCACACAACAACAGTCAGACAGTAACTAAGGAATCCTATAGCAGATAAAAGTTCTCTTTTTGAGACTTTCTCTGGTTTTGGCTTAATGGTAAAGGGGTTGATGTTACATAAAGTGTCAAAGATTGTTTTGCCATTTCCATGAGCAAACAAGCTTCTAATAGTCTTACACAAGAAGCAACCTTTTCCTAAATGTTTTATAATATCTATGGCTTGTTGTACGGTTGCATATTTAACTGTAGAAGTTTCGTCTGGGATAGTATCATTATGGATTGGCCTCTGGGATGTGATAAGTTGTGAATAACACAGAATTCACCTGGAGATTTTTAGGAACGAGAAATAAGGGTGAAATAATATCAAATGGTGGCTGGTCAAAAGGTCCAAGTATTCTACCAGCTTTAAGCTCTTTGTTTAATTTTTTGAGAGCTTCTGGGTTCTTAGATATGATGACAAATTATCATGAGTAATGTTGTAATGTTCTGGCAAATCAGAGTGAGGAAATGTAAATCCGTACTAGAAACCATGAACTGTTTCTTCTTGATGTTCATAGCCTTCAAGCCAATATCTGAGTCTTTCAGGTTTAACTGGAGTCTCCAGTACCTGAGCGCTTTTTGTTGGGGAATTGGGCTTGCCTGCCGTTGTTGCGGGAGTAACATTTTGCAAGTTGGGCAGGTGTGGTTAAAGGGACAAGGGGATATATATTTCAAGAGGTGAGGGGTTTGATCATGAAATCTTTGGGTATAGACAGCAATAAATATACTGAATGCTCGGACCCATTCTGGAAATGAAAGGATTTTCCCTTCTTTGAAGGGTTTAAATTCAAATGTTTTGATTCAAAAGAATTGTCAGATTACATCTCACAGAGGACATAATCATTGTTTTTGTCTTCTTCAATACAATCATGAATCAATACATGAATACCAAAATATAAGAACATCATAGAAATGAATTAAAGTAAATCCGCAAAATCTGAAATATGGACAAATTAATGTAATGTAATATGTTGAAAACTGGGAATTGGATTCATTGAAGCTACTGACACCTGTCCTTGTAGCATGGCATTTGTGTTGGGAATTAATCCATAAGCTGTAGAGACGGGTTGGGAATTATGAAAAGCTGAAAGGTTAGTAGAGACTGGAGGGATGAAAGGGTAGGGTTGGATATTAGCGCTTGATGCAAAAGATGGAATAGGGCGAGTAATGGATGCTGTGGGTCTATTTAGAGAGAATGAAATGTTGGGTTGGAATGGAAGATGTAGTGGAATAAGAAGGGAAAGGGGATAAGGGAAAAGTTGTTGTAAAGTTGCCTCTTATTAAAGTGGGCATAGACTTGGCTGCAGTCAGGGTATTAGAAGTGTGATACTCTTCTATAGTAATACTTGGGTTAGGTCCTTCAGTTTCAGACATTTTCAGTGAAATAATTAGTAGTTATATATAGGGTAAGCAACTTCAAGACATAAAAACATTTAGATAAATATAAATAGAAGCACATGCTCCATGTTAGATGTATATAAATATGATGCCCATAAGGCTAATCATAATAAATATGATTTAGAATACACTGCATAAATAAATGCATATAATATATAAAGATTATGAATTATCATAAAATAAATATGATGCCCATAAGGCTAATCATAATAAATATGATTTAGAATACACTGCATAAATAAATGCATATGATATATAAAGATTATGAATTATCATAATATAAATATGATGCCCATAAGGCTAATCATAATAAATATGATTTAGAATACACTGCATAAATAAATGCATATGATATATAAAAAATGAATTATCATAATATAAATATGATAACCTTTAAGAATAAAGGTAAAGTATACAATGCATGAATAAATGCATATGATATATAAAATAATATGAATTATCATAATATAAATATGATAACCTTTAAGAATAAAGGTAAAGTATACAATGCATGAATAAATGCATATGAAATATAAAATAATATGAATTTTATCATAATATAAATATGATAACATATCATGTCTAAAGGTATAGTATACACTGCATGAATAAATGCGGATGATATACAAAATGATATATATTTATCATAATATAAATATGATAACATATAAGTAAACAGGAAACTAAATTTCCTAATATAAGTATAGTACTTATGAAGGATAACTAAGTGAATAAACTATTGTGAAAAGTTAACGACTCTCTGGCTTATGTTTGGTTAGAGAAGAGTAGCCGTCTCTTCTAATGTTAAGTCTAATTATTATTACCTAATAAATGTAATCAAGAAATCTCAGGACTGCGCCTTTCCAGGACTTGAAGAAATGCTTTTCCCCTTGCATTGAGATGTGTGGGATCGTAGGAGTCATCTATCAAATTTGACCATTGATTCTATATTGGGTGGTATGTGGGTGATGTAGGAACAAAAGTCTATTGCCCTTATGATGATGAATATCATTTAAAAATTTGAAATTGGTAGATAAAATATTGAATTATATTGAATGCATTCTGAAGCAGTATTGATCGAGGATTTGAAAGGATGCCATGAGCGTTGAAATAGTTATCCAATATAAAAGGCTTTTAATGAAGGATGGATGTATATCTAAATATTGTTCAGCCAAAGTGATGAGATTTATTGCAACAAAGGTAGATGATCTATGAACCAGATCATTTTCTCCTAGCTGTAATATAGCCAAATCTGGATAGGGAATTTTATATTTTACATCATCTTGAAATTGTTTAATTGTATAAACAATGGTATTATAGTTAACTATGTCTTCCTTTAATTTAAAGTCAAATTGGTTAGATTCTTCTATTTTCCGAACAAAACTGTGGCCTATAATGCTGACCCTAATAACATTAGGCATCTCTAATTGTCTTGTATAATGGGAGAAGAAAGGTAAGGATATTATTGACTCCTGTCTTATCCTCAGAGTAAAGTTTATTATGTGCAATAAGGTGTCAGAAATATAGAAGAAAAGGAATAATTATAGCTCTCTCAAGAGATAAATATATATAAGTAATAAAATGATATCTGTACCTTAATGGTACTATGAATAATCCCAATAACAACCAGAAATCTCTGGAATGGGATAATAAATAGAATAGATATATTTATTTAATAGCCTACAAGGTTACTTACACTCGTAAATAAATGAAATATCTGTTATTAGATTGGATGGAGTCTATTGAACGTAACTTGAGGACATGTATGTGATTTACTTAGGTCCAAACCTTCTCTATATTCCGGCTTTGAGTAGAAAGATTAGCTGCCTTGGTGTTGTAAATATTGTAAATCAATGTGTCACACGCACAGGAAATACGGCATAATAATATGAAATATACCTTTATGTATAGATTTGAGAAACATCAGCACACATCTCCGTCTGAATCTATTGTTATATTTGATTTCTTTAAGCGAGAATAATTTCAAAGTTTCCTACATTATTCACGTCTGGAACCGGAAGCCATTTTTAGCTACAGCGAGAAAATTTAACCATGTGTCAAACTCCGAAAAGAAATTTTGAAATATCTAAATCCAAACAAGCAACGTTTCATCCTAAATATAATTAATATAAAATGAATTCTAGGTGCGTGTGGCAATTTTTACATACGAAATACGAGTACATACGAAATAAATGAAGTTACATCTAGCTGTAAGGTAGAGACTCGAGTAATATGTGACGTGTCCATATTCATCAATAAATTAATTCTTTTGTATAAATTCAAGTTTTAAACCATATGTACGAGATATCAATTGAATACTTCAAACATAAAACTACAAAGTCATAAAGACAAAAGATAAAACGTGTTTGAAATTTTTTTGAACTTTTTAAAACTGACGTTTTTTGTGTGAAATATTACGATAAAATTTTCACAAAACGATTCAGCGATAGATAAATGTATATACAAGAGATAAATGTCGATAAAAAGAATCGAAATGTATAACTTACATTGATGTTAATGGATTTTGTACGCACCTAGGGAGAAAACCCTCCAACTACAATCCTATCGATATCTCGTCTAAAGTCTCATCTCGTACTCTCGAGATCTGAAGCTTGATGTTTCGTTCAGTGTAACTTACCAGAAACATTTACCTGGGATAACCGGGGAATGGTCTTCTTAGGGCTTGTTCATACCTAAACCTTAACCGACTCTCACATTGCCATAAATGAAATTATTGTCAATAATTTGAATTAATGCATGTTTTAAAGTACTTGAATTCCTTTGAAATAGATCATCATTTTAATGAGTACAGTATATGATATTGTTTGCAGATGTATTCCTATTGTATATTATTATCATCATGGGCTTTCAACTGGGCTTTCAACTGGACTGAAAGTCCATGGTATCATACAGGAGAACATGAAAGTACCATAATACCTTAACTAAATAGAAAGATGGTGAAAACTGATATAGATATCATTAATAAAAAAATATATACATATATTTCAACATATATAGTTATGTACATTATAAAACACACAGGGAATGCCATATCAAAAATGTATTTCTGAATCAACATTGGAAACAATAACAAATTGGCTGCCCAGATGAGATATTACATATACATAAATAAGATTGCAAGATACACTGTTGCTCATATATATGGAATATTTTTTAATTTACAGTTGATTTCCTCATTCCAATGTCCTCTCAAATTTTTATGAATGGAGAACAGCCAGGAAAAATAAACAACACATTTGTAATTAACATGACACATTAACATGACACATTAACCACATTTTTCATTTCCCAGGAACTATTCCTTCAGAATCCATTGAAATCTTGGAGAATACTAAGGTAGTAATATTCTTGAGAGTTATAAAGGTTTCCTGGAATACCTTTTTCAACTAAAGATTTTAAAACAATCACTCCCATACTTTCAAGCAATTAAAACTTTACGACAAATACCGATTTTTGTGAAATGCCCAATATTCCATATATTTGACCAACAGCGTACATGTATATATCTGTATTAGCCCACTGAAAGTAATTGGATTTGTATTATTGCCAAGTGACCTATTATACCATATTAGTGAAGTGAAGTTTAGTAACCTGATAGTTATAAGCAAATATATTGAAGTAGGGCTGAGGAACAAAAATGGTGAGCTTGTTATTTATTTATAATGAATTGTTTAAAAATACTGTACTTATCTATTTATTTTCATTATGACCAATATTAAAGTACTAGCGTTGAAGTGTCAGATTGAAAAATACTTCAACATTGAATTATAGTGTTTATGTTTGTATGTATCCATTATTTCCCAATTTGTAATTGGAGTTTTTAAACCTAAGCACATTTATATACAAGTATACAAGTTGACATGAACATTATTTACTTTCCTGAAAAAAGCAAGGAAATTGACATATGCCTTCATACTTTATTTTGTACCAGAAAATAACATGTGCATGTATAGCAATTTTTTACCAAAATGTTATTTTCCAGCTGAACCTTAAATCAATGTCCCCCAGGTTTATAATTTTATTGATGTATTTGAAGGACTGTTCTCGGCATAGATGCAATAAGTTGTGATTTTCTAACAAATATATTTTATTTGAAGTGTAATTAGATGTATCATGGGCAACATCTCTTGAATTCCCATGGATATTATAGAGGTCTATTACCATTACAATGACATATCAGTCACTACAATATACAATATACAAAAATCAACTAAAACTAAACTAACTAACTACAAAATACAAAAATACTAAATAAATAGAGCATGATAAAATCCATAAAAATATAAGTCAAGATAGATCTAAATCAGTTTAATATACAGCATGACTCCATGGTAAATAACATACAAGTGTGATGTATCTTTGACACAATATTAATCCATTTTTTGAATGAATGATAAATGAACTTCGCTAAATGTAACAAAACATTTCAAATCAAAATGCCACTCAAATCAACCAAAAGCATTTAGATTAAGAGGTGTTTGTCCATAAAGTCAACTTTTGTAACAAAAGTGTTAGTCCATCAGAAGAAGAAACACAGATTTTATTATACGATGTAAAATGATCTAAAAACAATGAGACTATACAGACTAATGTAAACCAGAGAAATACACCATCCAACTTTGCCAAACATACAAGGAACATGGCTAACTGAAAGGAATCACACATGCCTGATCAAATGGGCGATCGTAATATTGTTAAGTAAATAAAGTACAAAGCTGTACTTGATATTCCATTCACCCATAAAATCAGTCCAATAGGGCACTTCAAATGTGACAATTGTTCTACAAAGATCATGTCATATTACAATGTTATATTTTACAGGCTGAGAAAGAGGATTGTGAAAGGAAAAAGGTGACTTTTACTGAGAGTCAAATAAAAGGTATGAGTTTAAATTATATACATATAATAATGTAATATGTAAATCAGTGTTTCGTGTATCGAATTGGTATATTCATAATGGAATAGAAGTAGCTAAATGTAAAAAATCGAGGTCATAATTTTTTACATTTGACTTATATTAATGACTTATTAAATCCCTAGTAAAGCCTTAGTCACCCTAGTAAAGCCTTAGTCACTTAATATGTTCTATAGCAGCTGTAGCTTCACAAAAGTGATATCGAAAATCTATTTCATTCTGCTTATCCCTACATTTTAAGCTGCATATTTCTCTTGACTCTGGGAAGCAACGGTTGCTGTATGGTTTATCAAATGTAAATATAATGCAACACACTTTCCAGATTACAAGTCCACATTTAACTTATTTGATAGTGATAATAGTGGTACCATTGATCTCATGGAACTAGGAGATCTACTGAGGGGAATAGGACAGAACCCATCCAACAAAGAAGTTGAAGAATTAATTAAGAAGCATGATGTTAATCGTGAGTACCCTCAGCCATTTTCCAACAACCACGGGGTTTAACTTTATCCCATTTTCCAGAGAATTATTTCTGAATTAAATGTATTGCATATATTGTCTATTTTACACAATATGACAACTAAAGCACATTTCACTGTTTTATTTTGTCAGTAGAACCCCAAAATAAGAAATCAGGAGACCACTGTGCAATAATATATGGAAAAGTATATTCATAATGTACATGAATGACATTTGTAAAAGAGATTATTTAGTTTTTTGTGCAATAAGCCTATGCCTTCTTGTAATTTAAAGAATTTCAGTCATGTTAATCTTTTTGAAAATACTATGGCAGAGAAGCATCAAAATATTTATTAGCTAAACTAGAAGCAATTCAAAATATATACAAATGTCATTTATGTACAATAGGAATATATTTTTCCATATATTATTGCACAATGATCTTTTGATTTCTTGTCTTTTACTTGCTTACATATATATTTCCCAATCCATATTCAGAGAATGGCAGGATGGAGTTTGATGAGTTCCTAGAGTTGATGAGTGTTACTGTGAAACCAGAAGAAGAAGTAGAAGATGAACTAAGACAGGCATTCAAAGTATTCGATAAAGATGGAAATGGATACATATCTGCAAAGTATGACAAATAATACATTTTCAATATGAACATAATAACAATAATACCAGCTACGTAACTGTCTGTTAAATTCAGCTAAATTAACTTTATCCACCAAAGGAAAATATCAAAAATTCATCTAAAATCCAGGATCTCAAAATATCCATGTGGAAATTGTAATAACATCTAAAGAGGACATTTATTAGAAAACTAATAAAATCCCTATGAACAGTATTGTTTGATTTATGTATTTGCAACTGGAGAGAAAATCACCTTTCATGATAAACTTTTAGAGTCCAGATATTGTTTTTCTCTAATGAAACCTATTTCTTTTATTATTTTAGGATTTATTATATTCTAATGTTTTCAGAAAGATGTTTAGTAATATTAACCAAAATGTTTGGTGTTTTTAGAGAGATGTTGGTAGTATTAACCAAAATGTTTGGTGTTTTAAGAGAGATGTTGGTAGTATTAACCAAAATGTTTGGTGTTTTTAGAGAGATGTTGGTAGTATTAACCAAAATGTTTGGTGTTTTTAGAGAGATGTTGGTAGTATTGACCAAAATGTTTGGTGTTTTTAGAGAGATGTTGGTAGTATTAACCAAAATGTTTGGTGTTTTTAGAGAGATGTTGGTAGTATTAACCAAAATGTTTGGTGCTTTTAGAGAGATGTTGGTAGTATTGACCAAAATGGGAGAGGAAATGTCAATGGAAGAAGTCGAGGAATACATAATCAAACCCTGTGATGTGGATGGGGATGGACGAATAAATTATGAAGGTAATTCATTTAAGTGTGAACAACTTGGTCTTTTGAACCCTGTAAGGAGAAACTTATTATCTTACACAGTTTTGAAATGTGCAAATGCAATCAACATGGGTTTAAACTTATAATTGGCAAAATTAAACTTTGTTCAATGTGCTTTCATTCTACCAAGTGTTATTGGTCTAGCCCCAACCATGGGCTTTCAATTAGCCCAACGGTCACGATTTTATGGCCATTTTCCAAAACATGCTGTAAAATACTGGTGTTGTGTCTGGAGGCTAACTTGGACATATCTGGCAAAGTTGTTCATTACATGAGCACAGACATCTTTTGTAATGGCTCACATCTCCCTTCTTATCTCTTGTTTCAATGTTTTAAGGGTTGTTAGTATTGACATCAACCCCACAAATAAAACTCTGGGGTGTTTCATGTCTAGTGAGTGTGGCCTACTGTAGCTGTTGCGGCATTTAGACCATGTTTTGGAAAGGGCCATAACATTGTGACCAATGAAACTGGGAAGAAAAAGGAACAATTGAACAAGGTTTGATTGTCCCAAATATGACTCTAAGCCCATGCTGGTGACCGAGTTATTAAGATACATTTGTTCGGATTAAATTTTTTGGCTCACCCTGTATATGATAATATATAATGGTGTAATAATCTATTTTCAGAGTTTGTAGAAAAATTCATGGGAACCAGTTAACGATTGAAACAACGGCAATACTGTGAGGTAGACAATCCAGTCCAATAAACATTTACATTGGTTGAGAAACAGTGCCTACATGAGGCAGATGACCGAGTCAAATTTCACAATTATCTATAGAGCTACAACCAAAACTTGGACTTCTTTTTATGTATTTCTGCTACAAAAAAACTGTTTAAATGGTGCAAGGTGGCTCAAGGGTATTTACCTAAAGTATGAAATATAACAAATATGTACATACAATTTGAATTTGAAAGAAAAATAAATGAATAAATGTTATAAATGTGCTTTGGTGACTAGAATTAGAATGTCAGATTTCCTGTAATTAGCTCACCTACTTCCCACATTTTACATACGGTATGTGGAAAACAAAGTCCCATGAAATATCTGGACCCCCTCCCCCTATCTAAATCCTGTATACTCCCTTGTGGTGTGTAGTCACATGGGCTTGCACCTACTACTGTTCTTTAAAAATACCATGCAAAGTAAAAGCGCTTTGGCTAAGCATATTTCACATGATTTGCATCATATCACATTGCATCACATGACATTGGTGTATTCATGCTTGCTGTATTTTGTACTTACATAGGATTTTCTCTGAGTTCATTCAACTTCTGTATATAGTTGGCCTTGAACTTGTGGGCCCTTTCAACAGCATCTTTGGTATTCGGCTGACTTGATATAGCCCTCTGGACAAACTGAAACATAAGTATGGAGGCTGCTATAAGGGACAAAGCAATGCACAAGGTAATGCTAGAGCTACATCCTGGGAGCTAGCACAAAAAAACAAACTACATGTAGCTAGCACATTTTGCTCATTACAAAAGTTGCCCAATAAATCATATGACAATAATTTCAAGCTGGGTGTATTCAGAAACACAATTGGGAGATTTTGATATTTGGATATAATTACGCTGAAACAACATTTGTAATGGAAAAACCACTGACATGGTTGCGCCTACCCCATCTATAGCATCTTGGAAACAATTGAGCCAGTATTCCATGGCAAGGTGGTCTTGTGTGAGGTCCTCTGTATCAGGAAAGTAACTAGCTGGGTCTAACAGCAATGGGAAATGCACCTGTGGTTTCTCATAGCGATCCAACTCAAACATGTCAAACTGAAAGTACAGTATACGAGGGGTGAATCAAAAGTAATGGACACAACAAAAAATATAACCCATTTCCTTCATCATATGTATTTCTTATTTATTGTTCTACAGTATGATAAAAAATAGGATCAAATTGGATTTTATGTAATTATATTTAAACAAATTTTCCCACTGTTCCTGGGGTAGTTCACTGTATTGTACTCACGGTGGAGCTTCTGTCCCTGGGGAGGGGGTTTTCAAATGCACGGGGGCTAGGAAGACCCGAACTGGAATACAAATTCTCTTTCCATCCTGTCACATCCATATCTGACCATCTCCAGGAGTACTTCTCTGAATCTGAAACATAATGCATTGTGGGTAGAGTACACAGTGAATATAATTTGGTGCTGTTTTGGCACCATTCTGACACCAAATTCTGTTGATGTTGTTTTGATGCTGAAATTCTGCAGATTTTGGCACAGAATGTATATTGACATTTTGACACCAACATTCGGCACCATTCCGGCATCAAATTTTGTCAAAACAGCACCAAATGTATTCTAAGCTGTTTGGCACTGAAATACGTTGCTGTTCAAACGCCAACTTTCCTCACCATTCTTGCATCAAATTTTGTCGAAATAATACATCCTCATACTTGTCTGCGAAGCATGAAATGGTGTGAGAGTAATACAAACAGCGCACAGTTAATTGATTTTACATTGATTAATTTTAACTTAACTTATATTAATGCATTTTGGGTAAAATATGAGTTAATGTCCCCTCATAAAAAATATTGGGAGAGAAAACATCCTGTTGATCATTTTCATGTACAGTACTTGTATTATTTAAAATCTAAATCTATTTCTCAGAGAATCCTATTATACCTGCTTCTTCAGTGCCCTTGAGGAATGCCCCTATAGCACCAAGATAGCCTTCATGCCTCAGGAAAAGAGCATGGATGTCTCCCTGGAATTGAAATACAAAATCACAATATTATCAAAATCCATGATGCGATGTAAGTCAGTATAAGTACGTGTACATAGTTTGCCTTCAATTAACAATCAATTGGACCATGGGCTTTCAACTAGAATTGAAAGCCCATGATTGGACAGAAGAAATTTTCAAGAACGGGACACTAAATTGACACTAATTTTATTTAACAAAATTATGCAAAATTACCTTTGACCAGTAATTGATAGCAAATGTGATGGTGTGCATTGTCATAGGATGGCCCCGAATGAAATATCCTCCAAAATATATCTTTTTTAAGCCATGTAGTTTTGCATTGAGGTAGGCGATTTGGCCAATATCATTACTGATGCCTAGGAGCAGACTCTTTGCAATGTCTTCTGGTTTGTGACTAACATCTGGAAACAGAAACAAATTAGGTTTATCACTTTGATTCAGCGCCATCTATAGCACTACTTGCGTTGCTATGCAATGATGCCATATTGGATCTTAATCAATTCATAAAAGAAGTACCTATCATCAAATTTCAAGTTGGAGCCGCTGTGAATGTTGAGCTTATAAATGTGATGTTTGCAATGAAATTTGCAGAAATTGAGATTAATCAAAGCTCTTTATTATGAATAGTAATTAATTATGTTATTTAGACACATGAAGAAATAAAAACATTTGGAAAGACAAATCAACATTAGAAATCAGCATTAAAAATCAGACATCAGAAAATAACATTCGTAATTGGAGATCTGAACAAAGCCCTAATGCAGAATATGCCCTGCCATATATATCCTTAGTTGCACTTTAACAAGACAATAGTAGAATATTACCTTCAGTTCCTCCAGCAGATCTAGCTGCCCTACCAAAGCTACTAGCTATAAGATCTGAAGGAAGCCCTAATGCAGAATATGCCCCACCATATATATCCTTCACAAGCATATCAATATTGCGGTGATCTCCTTTCTCTGCCAGGTGTAGTAGATGATCAAACCCCTGGAAGATAAAAGATAAATGAACAAGATTTCCATGCATATTCAAGCACTTATGTGAAGTATACAACATATGGGTCAACAGAGAGAAGGCAGTGGTGGATTCTTCATTTAAATGTTCTTTAAAGGAATATTCCTTGCCAAACCATCTTTCTCCTCATATGGTAGCTATAACCATATATATGCTTGCCATGTTTAGCAAAACACGCAAAAATGTTTTGATATGGTCTTTGATCACTTAGAAATGTGATGCTCAATTCCAGTAAGCTGCCATCTTTCAAAATTTCACACAGGAAGTGATGTCATCGACTCTCAACTTTGCATATAGCATTAGGTGAGGAGCTATTAAGAATTACAAAACCAGCTAAATATTCTTTTTCAACTTTGTATCTTATTTAATCCTTCTGAAAATCTCTTCTTTTATTCTAAGTTGACAAGCCCTGAAAATGTTATCACTTGTCTAGAAGTAATTTTGTGCTACTTTCCTATACTGTTATGGGCAAGCTTATAGAAGTTGAGAGTTGATGACATCACTTCCTGCAAGAAATCTTAAAAGATGGCAGCTCACTGGAAATAAGCACTAGATTTTTAAATGATCAATATTGACCATATTAAAACATTTTCCCATGTTTTGCTAAATATGGAAACTATGTATATGATTAAAGCTACCATATCAAGAGAGAAAGGGTCTGGCAAGGAATATTCCTTTAATGTCATCTTTCTGTTGATCTTGTCCCTATGGCATCATACACAAAAAAAGATAATCAGCTATAACATATCCTTTAAAGGTATTTCATCTTGGAATCAATGAAAAGTCCTTGAGCGAGTGAGAGTGATATCCACTTGGTCAATATGAGAGATATCATGAACAATTCATAAATTGATGAGTCTGACTGGTTTGCAATGTACCTTGGCTTGTGTGAGCAGAGAGCCCAGTCCCCAGAAGGTCCCGCCTCCCATGGAAGTGCCACCTATACGCTCATACTTGCTCTCTGACTCAACCTATAAATATGAATGACATAATATCTGTAATCATCTTAAGATATTGCCTTCATAATATATTTCCAGGTATATATTTACTAAACCTTTGAGTTTTAAATATTAAGACCAATGATTATATTCATGTAAACATATCTCAATTATGCTAAGTATATCCATGAGAGTTAATATATTTTTCAATATTGAAAATAAATCTGATTGTAACTTTCCATTCGATAAACTCAGTATCCCTTACCAAAGTATTAATACAGTATCACTCACCTTTAGTATGCTCACTCCAGAGCCAATGTTTACTAGAAGATATGGGAAGACATTTGGATCAACTGGCTCAAATCTGTACTCAGGCATCTCATGTCTCTGAAACATGAATGCCTCATCAGGAATGTTATTCAGGAGGAAGTTGCAGCCTTTAATCAAGCATTCCATCTCATCTTCCTTGTCAACCCTGAAAGTATACGATCAACAATGAAAGTCTGTGATCAACCATGAAAGTACATGATACAACCATCCAATGAAAGTATGTGATCAACCCTGAAATAGGCTAAAAGTACATGATCAACCCTGAAAGTATGTGATCAACCATGAAAGTATATGCATCAACCATGAAAGTATATGATCAACCATGAAAGTACATGATCAACCATGAATGTACATGATCAACCATGAAAGTACATGATCAACCCTGAGAGCACATGTTTAACCATGAAAGTACATGTTCAACCATGAAAGTACATGTGCAATCATGAAAGTACATGATACAACCATCCAATGAAAGTATGTGATCAACCCTGAAATAGGCTAAAAGTACATGATCAACCCTGAACGTATGTGATCAACCATGAAAGTATATGATTCAACCATAAAAGTATATATACTTAGACAGGCCAAAAGTGTTTGGATTTTTAAGTCTTTTAAAAGATTTAATCAAAATAAATAAATAAATAATATAAATGAAATATTCATTATTTTGTGTTTTTTAAAATTCCCTGCAGTTCAGTTTCATATAGTTTTGATATGTAGTTTATTGTTTTAGAGTTTATTGACTTTTCATTTTTCAATCAGGCTGAAAAACCATGAGCTTTCAAGAAAAAGGGAAAAACCATCACTACAATCTACATCCTGTACATTTATTGGCAAAAAAATCAATAAAATTTATGCAATAAAATTATGCTGTCCTCTCGTTGTTTATTTACAAGACTGCATTCAATTTCACAAACAACATTATGACTATTTATCAATTATCTAATAAATTCCATTGAAAATTAAGTCATATTTATAATAAATTCCCAACAATATTTCTTTTTCATTTCATTTAAGGGATACGGGTATTACAGGTATTTCTCCATAAATGAGCCAAAATCTGTAGTTAAGACCAACAGAAGTAAACCCTTTAATATCAAACCTTTTTTGCTTCTATTTCCCTTCATATCGCATTAATTTAAATGATTATATAAAGCCTGATATTTTGAAGTTTTTTAACCAAACTGGGTAATTTATTGCTCACTATTTCCACTCTTTCCACTCTATTTTGTGTTTTTAACATTAGACCCCTGTGATATTATATTTATAGGATAATCCATGTCTCAGAAAGCTATTTGTATAGCATAAATATAACAATACTAACTTTCAAATAAAATATCTATACTTAACTACAAAAAGTGAAAATAAGTGGGATTTGTAGGCAATTTAGCAAGCCATTCATTGCATTGTGAAACAAAGACAAGAAATTATACTGAAATGGTAGACAGCACTGTATTTCATTAGACACTTATCTGAATGAATGAAACAAGATGAACATGATTGGGGTGACATGTAAAGCAAGGGTAAACTTGAGGAATGATTCTATTAATGCGACCTTATTGAAGTTTTCCAACTAATGCAAGGTATATGCAACAGAACAAGGTCTTATAACTAATGTACCATTGTCCTAAAGCGTGGAATCTCCTGAAAATCCAAACAGAATATGTTCTCTGGACTTTTGAATTTAGGATAGCAGACATACCAATAGGAACAACTCGACAGGTCACAAGTGATATTGGTACATTTAATCTCATATAACTACTGCAATTAGCACCAAAGCATCAGAAATCCATGTAAGTGCAAACTTTCTACAATTAAAGTGATTCATAACTGAACCATTCTCAAGTAAATGTTTGAAATTGTTCCATTAATGAAAGAATCTGGAGAACAAATCCATGAAAGGCTTAAACATCAAGAAGAAACTGTTAAAATACAAATAAAATAAGAATACAAACTGTAAATGAACGATGTTATCCCACTTTTATGTTACCAATATTTTAATAAATCTCAGATTTCATTTCAGAACAATATGGCAGATTATTAGCTAGAGAAACCCTCAAAAATATGAGCATGAATTTATGTTATTGTCAATACCTGATGAAATATTATATACTGTTTCAGACTTATTGACAACATGGCAGAAGGCAAGTCAAAATCAGAGAAGAAGTACAGTGAGAAATCCCTGGCTGAGAAGTATAACGAGATCCTTAGCAACAAAGAAAACTTCAAAGTGACTCCCAAACATGTCAATGCACTGGCTCCCATATGGTTCATTGTAACCATGTTTTGCACATTCTATTTGGGACAGTTCTGTGTGGCCCCTGTGGTGCATGCAAGCTATGAACTCTCTGCCAGTACAGAGTATGTTCTATATGGGATCTCATACTGGGCATTTGCGCAGTTGGTGATGAATTGGTACTGTATACGCAATGTAGGAAGTATATATAGAAACACAGCACGTGTTGTTGAAAAAAATGATAACCATGTGCATATAAGTGAAGTAAATGGATCTAATAAAGGACAAAATTATGCAACAAAGGACAGAAGTGAGGAAAATGAAAAATCATTAGAAAATAATGATGGAGAGAATGCAGGATCGTTGGTATGGAAACGCTCAAGAGGAGATGGTCAAATTTATGCTGTGAAAATGCCTGCAAGTGGAGCTAATAACCCTGATCATGGACATTCTGTAGGTCTATGCCCTGAACAACCAGTCATGTACTCATACTGGTCATGGAAACCTTGTTTAATATGCCAATATAATGTTCCACCAAGAACTCACCACTGCCCGCTGTGTAAAGCATGCATCTTGAAACGAGATCACCATTGCTACTTCACAGGTCGATGCATTGGACTAAACAACCAGCGTCACTTTATTGTGTTTGCATTCTGGGCCTTCTTTGCCTGTACCTTATCAGTGATATATACTCTGTTTTATACATACATTATGATATCCCATCTTGGTCAATTATCATGGACGGATATTTTAGTACCTGTTACGTTTGTCCGTTGGTGTTTGGGATATACTGGATTCTATCATGTGATCTTATATTTCGTGGTTAATAACCTAGCATTTTTTATGATCGTCACTTTCAGGTATGTCAAATTTCAGTTGATATTTATCAGAAAAGGCGTCACGGCATTTGAGTATGATTACAGGATTAAAATCCAGAATACAAATTCTTTTCACAAAGAATTGAAATCAGTATTTGGTGACCATTGGTATTTGAATTTTATTTTTCCTTGCCACAATATCTTCCCTCTTCGACAGAATGCTCTTGATTGGCCGAATATTAAACAATAAAACAAGGACTAGTCTGAAGTATTCTGTCTATTACCAAATAAAACAAGGAACTAGTCTGTTTATCTATCAAACAATGAAACAAGGACATCAATTATTCAAAAAATGAAACAATGAAATTAGGATTCATTGTATACTAATAGAACCAAATATTCAACAATGAAACATAAACTTGCCAACCACCCAAACAATGAATCTATCAATGAACTATATGTACATGTATTGGACAAGGACAAAAACTGACCATAAATGTCTAAATGTGGAAGACTATACATGTACATGTATGATATTTAGTAGTTTTGAAATTAGTAACAAGAATGACTGCTTTTACAGTACCTCTATATAAGAATTATGTAATGACATGGGTATTTAGCAGTTAAATTTAATAGAGCTCTGGTTAAGTATTTTGAGAAATTAAGATGATTATAAATTATAGTATTATTAGACAAAATTTTTAATGAATACTCTAATACACATGCATTTATGTATTCATTTGACAACATAAATTTTACATACAACATTATGGCTATCAAATAAATAATGAGTTCCATAGGAATTTAAGTTATATGTTATGTTATTCATTTAAGAGTCATATTCAAAATAAATTTCTTTTTCATTTTACTAAAGGGATACATGTATTAATCCATATAAATGAAGCAAATTCTAAGTTAAATTAGAATTAAATCTTTCAAAATCAAGTTGGTTATTATGCTTTGTATCACTCAATATCTCTTTAAAACTTAAATCATATACATGTAATTGTGACTTCCTGATTTTGTGGTCTTTTTAACCAAACTGGGTGATTTAATTCTTGCTAATTTCACTCTTTTCAACTCGTTTCTTGTTTTCAACAAGAGCTTTGTGATACTTTATTGATAGGATAATCCAAGTTTTGGAAAGCTATTATGTATAACAATACCAACTCTCAAATAAAATATCTCCATTGCCCCATGATTAATTGCAACAAATGTGAAAAAGGTAAAAACCCATTGTTAAAATATATTGAAATAGAAAACCCTGAGTTTTATGGTGCAATTAAAGAGAAAATATACAAATTAAACACAAAAGGGGTGGCATATAAAGCAAGGGCAAACAATAAGATCAATTTGAATCATGTTCATATTAATTTTGTAACTGAAGGTTCAGGAAATAAATAATACGGTCAATAAGTAGTTGGACTCTCCTTAGTGAAAGCATTGTTCTCTGGATTTCTGAATTGAAGCAGTGATACCAAGAGGGAAGGACTGACATAATGGCAGAAGAGAAATCCAAAGCAGAGAAGAAGTGCAAAGAGCAAACACTGACTGAGAAGTATAATAAGTTCCTTAGCAAGATAGACAATTTCCAAGTGACTCCTGAAGACGTCAATAGATTTGCTCCAATGTGGTTCATCATAGTCATGTTTTTCACCTTCTATTTAGGACAATTATACATTGTTCCCACTGTGCATGCAACCTACCAACTGTCTTTTAATATGGAGTGTTTCTTATATGGGGTCTTGTACTTGGCTTTCATTGAATTGCTGGTGAACTGGTATTACATACGTAATGTGGAAAGTAAACATAGAAACACAACACAGACAGTAAAAACTGATGATAACCATGCACATAATGGTGATGAGAATGACGCTAAGAAAGACAAAAATGAAGGGACAATGGATGGAGGTGATATGGCACAGACAGACAAACTTAAATCATCAGCGAAAAGGGATAATGGACAGGATACAGGATCATTGGTATATAAACGCTTCAGAGGAGATGGTCAAATCTATGCTGTGAAAATGCCTTCAAATGGAGCTAAATCTGAACAACCAGTCATGTACTCATACTGGTCATGGAAACCTTGTTTAACATGCAAACGTAATGTTCCACCAAGAGCTCACCACTGTCCACTGTGTAAAGCATGCATCTTGAAACGAGATCACCATTGTTACTTCACAGGTCAATGTATTGGACTGAACAACCAGCGTCACTTTATTGTCTTTACATTCTGGATAATATTTGCGAGTACTGTATACCTAACATACACTCTGCTTTATACATACATCATGATTTTCAATCTTGGACAATTATCATGGATGGATATCTTTCTACCAGCAACATTTGTCCGTTGGTGTATGGGTTATACTGCATTCTATCAAGTGATCTTATATTTTGTTGTTTACAGTTTAGCTTTCTTTATGATGCTCTCATTCAGGTATATAATATTTCAGCTGAGATTTATAAGAAAAGGTATAACATCTTTCGAATATGAATGTAAGATCAAAATTAAGAATGCAAATTCTTTTTATGAGGAGCTGATATCAGTATTTGGTGACCATGGGTATATGAATTTCATTTTTCCTTGCCACGATATCTTCCCTCTTCGACAAGATGCTCTTGATTGGCCAAATATAAAACAATAAAACAAGGACATTAATTATTCAAAAATCAAACAATGAAACAATGAATCCCTCAATGGAACTGTTGGACATTCCAACAGTACAAGTAATGTGTGAATCCAGTGTGATTGTGGCAGTTTAACCTCTTGACTACCTGGAGTGACGAAAAATGATCTTGAAACCTTGAGTAACGAGAAAATCCGTCACAAAACTTTTCACTAAAATTGATCTTATTTGAACAATATTCATCCAATTTATACAAAAATTGTTTAATTTTCTAATTTCACTAAGTTTGGCATCTAAAGTTGTATAGGTATGTGGTTAAATGTCAAAAGGTGGCAAAAACAAAAATTCTCCAATTTCAACCGATTTTATAGCCTGGGATTCAAGAGGTTAATACATGTACTATGTTATTTAGCATTTCTAAAATCAGAAGAATGCCTGCTTCAAAGTACTACAATAAGAATTATGCAATCACATAGCTATTTAGCAGTGCTTAATCTCAATAGAGCTTTGTCTAACTATTTTCAGAAATTAAGATTATATAGCAATTTACAAAGGCTTTACATGAGTGCTCTAATATATTGTGTAAAGTTCATGTTGTTTATGTTACAGAGCTCCCCAATGTTATCAAAATGTTATAAAAATAGATTTTCAAGGATTTTTAGTAAAACAAATTGTGAATTTATTTCATGAATAAAATTTTAATTGTCACACATGCACATACATGTCGTTTGTTAAGTAATAATATACACCAGAGACACATAAACCACCAACCCATTATGTGGCAAAAAATTAAGAAATTGGTTGATAAATTAGCAATAAATTAACTCATATTTAATTTTTTTTTATTGAATTCAAGCGTTTTATGTGCATCTTAGTGGTATCACAAACTTTTAAAAATGCTTAAAAACTTTATATAAGCATAAAATCATTGATTGACTAATTGAAAAACTATCAATTTTGCCTGATCGATAAAATAGAGAAGAGTGTTTTACAGTGTTGAGTGTTATATCTGATGATCTAAAAATCTAAACTTTTGTTTCTAAAATGGCTCAAGGAAATTCAAATATTAGAAAATTAGAAGATGAACAACTATTTTTTCCAAAGTCAGCTTCTTCAAAAAATGTTTCAAGCGGGTTTTCAAGTCATGAAAAGTAATATTTGAATGATTAAAGTATATATTCAAACTTTACACAGGGTCTTTAAGAAGTAAATCTTCCCCTCTTTTCAACTATATTTTAGGTTTCATTTAAGAGCTTTGTGAAATTTTATTTGTAGGATAATCCAAGTCTTGGAAACCTAGCTGTATTGTATACTATTGAATTCAAATATTGGTACAGTCCTATTCTAAAATTAGAAAAATGTAAAAATAAGTAGAATTAGGAAGAAAGGAACACATTTTGAAACATGGACATGAAAGTTTATAAAAATGGCAGAAAACCTTATATTTTATAGTGCAGTTCCAGAGAATTGGACAAACAAATACAAAAGGGATGACACATAAAGCAAGGGATAACAATAAGGTCAGTTCTAATAAAGCTTACTGTAATTCTGTAACTGAAGGCCTGCAGTTAAATGTTACCATCAGTTGGACTTTCCTTGCTAAATAAATTGCTCTCTGGATTTCTGAATTGAATCAGTGCTACCAAAAGGAAAGAACAGACAAAATGACAGAAGAGATATCCAAAGCAGAAAAGAAGTACAGTGAGAAAACCTTGGCTGAGAAGTATAACGAGGTCCTGAGCAAGAAAAAAAATTTCAAAGTCTCTCCTGAAGATGTCAATGGACTGGCACCAGTATGGTTCATCATAATAATGATTTGCGTGTTATATATAGGACAATTATACATTGTCCCTGTTGTGAATGCAACCTACCAGCTGTCTTTTAGTAGTGAGTGTTTCTTCTATTGGATTTTATACTCTGCATTCTTTGAGTTGCTGGTAAACTGGTATTATATACGCAATGTAGGAAATATATATGGACATGCACATGCAGTTAAAAAGGATGATAACCATGTGCATATTAGTGAGGTTAATGTATCTGATAAAGGTCAAAATCAATGGACAATAGATGGCAGAGACATGGCACAGACAGAGAAACTTGAACCAACAGAGAAAAAAGATACTGAAAAGAATAAAGAATCATTGGTATATAAACGCTTTAAAGGAGATGGTCAGATCTATGCTGTGAAAATGCCTACAAATGGAGCTAAATCTAAACAAACAGTCATGTACTCATACTGGTCATGGAAGCCATGTTTAATATGCCAATATAATGTTCCACCAAGAGCTCATCACTGCCCACTGTGTAAAGTATGCATTCTGAAACATGATCACCATTGTTACTTCACAGGTCGATGCATTGGACTGAACAACCAACGTCACTTTATTGTTTTTACATTCTGGGCAATACTTGGGAGTGCCATATACCTAGCATACACTCTGTTTTATTCATACATTATGATCTGCCACCTTGGAGAATTATCTTGGATTGATATCTTTCTACCTGCTACATTTGTCCGTTGGTGTATGGGATATACTGCATTCTGTCATGTGATCTTATATTTTGTGATTTATAGTTTAGTATTTTTTATAATCCTCTCTTTAAAGTATATAATATTTCAGCTGACATTTATAAGGAAAGGTGTAACTGCATTCGAATTTGAATGCAACATCGAAATCAAGAATACAAATTCTTTTCACAAGGAACTTAAATCAGTATTTGGTGATCATGGATATATGAATTTTATTTTTCCTTGCCACAATATCTTCCCGATTAAACAAAATGCTCTTGATTGGCCAAATATTAAACAATAAAACAAGGACTAGTCTGAACTAGTCTGTCTATTACCAAACAATGAAACAAGGAACTAGTCTGTCTTTCATCAAACAATGAAACTAGGATATCATTTGTTCAAATTTCGGACAATGAAATTAGGAAATATATAAAATAAAACCAAAATTTATATCAAAGATTCATGACTGTATAATGCTCATAAAATGTTTTAATTGTGCTCTCAAACATGTACAGGTAGTAGTATGTAAGTACATCTTGGGACCTTGGCCATAATAAGTTATCTTGCAACACACAACATGGCATGTGTAAATTCATTGGGTTTTAGCTAAGAGCTCTCAATTGGTTTTAAGGACCCAATTGGACTAATGAAATACCATGAAGTACATGTATTTTGCCATATTCAGTAGAGCATTTTAATAGCTAGAGCTTGGCTAACTATTTTGAGAAATTCAGAATATCATAAATGTCATTCTATAGTACTATTGCACATGCATTTGTTAATCAGCAAACTTCAAATTACTAATCAAAGAACTCTCTCCAAGAATTCTTAGATATAGTAATAGGTTAATAAATAGGTACAATTGCTCATGTTTTTTAAACTTAGTATTGTTTACTTTATTGTTTCATTCAATGTAATGTGGAATATATTGTGGTAAATACAAGATCAAAGGACAATATTTGAAAGTACAAAAGTGACAAATCATAAGTTAGACTGAACGAGTTGAGTCTGCAATTTATTTTTAGTTTGATTTTATAGTTGTATAGTTCTGGTTATGAGAACATCTTATGAGCATTGATTCAAAAAGTGTATACTGTTAAAATAAAGAAGTTAATAGTGAATAACTGAATAAAGAAAAAAAAAATTGAATAAAGAAGAGTTTGAAGGTGATTTATTTCATTTTGTGTTAATTTACTATTTATCCAGTGAACATTTTGTCAATCCCATTTTCCTTTGACTCCGCTCCATTGATTCCTATTTTCAAAAACAAAAACACAAATCATAAGTTCATAAATAAGGAATATTAAAAACACCTCATCAAACACATTTTGGCCAATCTGTGCTTAGTTATGAGAACATCACACGAGCAAATACTTCTCTTCTATAGTTTTAACAAAGGCAATCATATACACAAACATATATATTTAAAGGTTGTGTATTTATATTTAAATGTTACATGTTAAATGTTGTGTACATCACATTGATGTGATGTGGTTCCTCATGCACATATAGTAGTACTTCATCTGATCCAGTTTGCTTAATGAAGTGACTAACCGCAAGTCAATGATTTAATATGTGAAATGCTTGAAATATAATATTTCTATTCATGTACTTTAATTATAGTAATAGTTACCATAATACATATTGGAAAGAAAATGCATTTGCACTTGACTGACTATCAGTGCCTCTATATCAAATCTTTTTTAACTTTGAAATCTTAAGAATATATTGATTAATTAAAAAATAAGTATAGAATAATTAAAAGAGATGGTTAATATCTCATTTTTTATTTTTATATTCTAAATGTTTTGAGAACCTGAGGATATCATTTTTATTTTGAGGATATCTCTATACACAGCCTTTAAGTAAAAAAGTCTACAAAAATGTCTAAGTGTTTAAAGTATCCAAAAGATGTCACTTCAGTATACTAGTTTGTTGTCATTAGCGACCAATCAAATGTAAGCTGTAGATTGAATCTGTTTGAAAACCTTCATTCAATAG
This sequence comes from Owenia fusiformis, assembly GCA_903813345.2. NCBI lineage: Eukaryota > Metazoa > Annelida > Polychaeta > Sabellida > Oweniidae > Owenia > Owenia fusiformis. The sequence continues at coordinate 17,659,562 of CAIIXF020000004.1, forward strand.
TTTGTTCAAACAAGCCAGCTTAACTTATATTGGTGCCACTATAATATGAATAAATCCAATAATAGCCATTGAGAACTCAAAGACCTACATGTGTACATGTACCGGTGTATAACAGAAGTGAGAGAACAAACGAGAATATTGCAGTTTTGGGGCAAAAGAAACAGAAAAGGTTAGTTATTACTTGTATAAAATACTTGTTTTGCACTGATATGTGCTGATAAGAAAACTTATGTATTTGCATGTTATTTTAATATATCTCTTTATTACATTAATGATTTCAAATATGTGCTTTTATTTTCTGTGTTCTAGAAAGTTCTGCAAAACAGTAGGAATTTGCAACTATGTAAATGTAGTGATTTCATAGCTGATTAAGTTGCAGCATGCATTGTAACAATCCCGATGTAACAATAAGCCAAAAAGCACACCAGCAGTCAGTTTCTCTTAGTAAATATGGCTCTTTATAAAAAAAGTAGACTCTCTCATGAAACCAAATGGCCTCTAATAAAATCTCAATTTCATTTTCAGGATCGAGCTTCCATAAGCACAAATAATCTCTTGTACTGTTGGTCATTGGAGATGCAATCTATAGGGATATACCAATAGAAAGATGTATGGGTAGAGAGGGGTCCTTATGTTTTGATCCATCAATCTAAATATTTTTTAAGAATCAATTGGAATCACTATCCAGGGATTTTATTAATTTGTCAAAGCCAAAAAATGTTATGTTCTTGTATTTCATAGTAGCTATATAAGCCCTTGAACACTGTGTGAGAATTTAATTGTTTAGTAGAGGGGGGGGGGGGGGTCAAATAGGCTTGTAATTATCCCAGCTACCATTCCTTCATGACTTAGAATAGTAAAACAGTACCACTATGGTTCAACCCCAGCCAATTTTATATTCAATACTAAAAGTCCAAGAATATTATTTCCTGAAAAGGTCTTCCCTTGAATTTACCATTTCACAAAACGGAGCAAAATCTATTATTCATCATGCAAGATATGACTCCATATACTCCAACTGCTACAGTATATCATCAATATATACTAATATATTAACAAATACTCTATCTAGTACATACACAGGGACGTCAACCAGCAATTGTGAAGGGGGTGCAATTTTTGGGGTTCGGACCACTGCGAGCGAACCGAACCCCAAAAAGGGCAGTCCATGCCAAGAATATTTTTAAAATTCACATTGTATATGGTGCATTCTGAGCATTTCAAACGATAATTTGTTATGTTCTTCAACAAATTTTACTAAATTGCTTTTTCCTCTTTTATAGGGCTGGGTACTGACCTTCATGTAATACATACAAGTTTTATAATTGATACCTCCTGAGCTGAATTATTAATGTAATACACGTGGCTCTGTATTTGGAACATTGTGAAAATACCATATTCTTGCCATCTCATTAATTATGTATTATGTGTTATACCACATTCTTAGTCATATTATATGGCAGCTCATGTATTGCATTTGATAATGATACTGCATTGTACCTTATTATTACAGCTCATACTCTATTATTTAAATATTCCAGGCAAAATGGCTACTGAAGATAACAGGTCATTGGCTGAAAAGTACAAAGAACTCTATAACAAGAAAGACAAGTTCCAAATCACTCAAAAAGAAATAAACCAAATCTTGCCTACGTGGTTGGTCCTAACAATGATAGGTGCGTGTTATTATGGACAACGTTATATCACTCCAGCAGTGCATTCAAGCTTTGAGGTGCCATTGATTATCGAAATGGGCCTATATGGAATGATGTATGGGATATTTGGAGAGATGATCGTCAATTTGTGGTTTATACGATCAGTCAAAAGCACATTTGCGAAAGAGGAAGAAGAAATAGAGAGAGCGCCTACTCCTGAACCAGTGGAAGAGATGGATCGAGCTGCGGAAGTACCTTATAAAGCTCCAGTGAATCCTGAAGAAAATACTGATGAAAATGAAAATAAAGAATCAATGGTATGGATGCGTTACCGTGGTAACGGACAGATCTATGCAGTAACAATGAAAGAGAATGAGTCAAAAGATAGTATGGATCCTGCGAGGACTGTGATGTATCCTTACTGGTCATGGAAGCCATGTTTAATATGCCAGCATAGCAGACCCCCTAGGACACATCACTGCCCAATATGTAATGAATGCATGCTAAGACGTGACTACCATTGCTTCTTCACTGGCAGATGCATAGGAATGAATAATCAACGTCACTTTATCGTCTTCTCATTTTGGTCAGTCATTGGCACCACCTGTAGTCTGATCTACTCTGGTCTCTACGTTTACGTCGCAATTTATGATCTTGGAATTCTTGAGTGGTACGACATCTTCCTCCCACAGACATTCATTGATTGGCTATTCGGCAACACAGAGTTCTATAATGTTGTCATTTTCTTTCTCATTTACTCAGTATTCTTTTTCTGGCTGGCGTGCATCAGGTTCAGTCGGGAGCAATTTAGATCAATAAGAGCTGGAATGACTTCATTTGAGATGGAAAATAAGATTAAAATTCAGAATACAAACTCGTTCCTAGAGGAATTGGTGTCCATCTTTGGCCCATATTGGTACGCTAACTTCCTGTTCCCAATGCATCTGCAGTTTCCATTGGAAGGGAATGGGAAGGATTGGCCAAATATCAAACAATGATTTGAATGAACACAGGAAAGTACAAAACACAATGAAAGTAACATGAATTGGAGGAAAGTGACATGAACACAAGGAATGGTTACATGTATCTTAAATGCTCATCAATTAAATACTTGCATTATTTTCACCTTGTATTTTTTACATCAAATTGAATAAAACATGGTTTAGTACATTTTTAATTAAGTCTTCAGTTTGTTGATATTTTGTATGAAAAACTAAGAATTATACCACAAATATATATATTAGTTTGTTATACATGTATATACCATTGGAAAGCACAGAGGCTCAATAGAGTAAAATGAGGCACTGACATCCTGCAGTGACATCTGTTAGCTTTTGTTTTTTTATGTCACCATGAACATTCTGTACTTGATTCAAGTAACATATAGGCAGACATGAGCACTTTCTGACCATAACAAATGCAACAATATTATACCCTGTGTTAATTGTTAACTGAATGCTAATGCAAAGTTTTTTCATTTTATCCAGGTCTCATTATCTAATCTACCATTATCCCTTGCAAAATTTTCAAAACGAATTATGTTTTGCACTCTTCGGCATGAGTCAGAGGGATTGAAGTGAAAGAATTTATCAATTATTTAATTTGTGAAAAGTGCACTTGTTTAATTGCTAGCCTAAATATTCACCCTTACGACTCATGCTTAACTGCACATATAATTCACTCATGGATAGGCTCTTGAGCTTAATTCCTTGATTAATTTCATCAGTTTGCTTATTTCAAAGATCACTGAGTCATGATAATAATGATAATATAGACTGCAGAACAGGACATATACTACATATAAGTGACCCTCTGATTGCAACACACATTTTTTAAACCCCCCATTCTTAATTCATCAATACAATATTCATCTGTATTACATACCTAGCGAAGCATTTGTGTGGAAGTCAATGGGAAAGTTAGCGAGCTATATCCACCGATATTGCCCGATTACCCCGATATAGCCCGCTTACCTCGTTTTGATATTAGATTTCTTTAATAACCATGATAATATCATGACGTCACGTCATTGATACAAAGTAACCATGGGAACAAAGGCATGTAATACATCAGTTATGTCACTATGACGTGAAATATGCCTTCGTTCTTGCCCAAATATAGAGCCTCCCAAGGTCGGCCTATATTGGGAGAACTCAGGCATATTTCACGTCATAGTGACATAACCTCTAAATAAAGCCTATAGATAGAAGCCTACAAATAGAGACAACAAATTACCAAAAATCAACTTTCAATCTTAGCTATAATTCATAGATTGTACAAATACCGAGTGATTCAAGAAATTCCACCTAAATGAGACAGAAATAAGTCTTTTTTCCTTCATTGAAAAAAGCCGAACTTTTTTTTTTGGCCTTTGGAGAAAGATTAACATGTACCTGTATATTTAATAAAACAAATGTTAGCTAAGTGTAAATAATGAATATTTGAAAATCTCTTCAATGACAAATACAAACATAATTTATAACCCAGCTAAGCTGACATTAGTGAAGTTATAAGAGACTTTCAGACTGATATATTTACATACACTGCATTTCTGCACTATACAGAGATAATACATGTATGATATTTTGGCAAAGAAAAAAGAAAAGGTAAGTTACTTTTTACATATGCAATATAATAACAAGGCACTAGATTTTCCATGAGACAGCGTTGCAGTATAATATAATATCTAGACATCTTAGACTACACTTTAAAGAAGCACTTAATCATAATCGGGTTTACAATTTCTAAATTTTGGTATTATGTTGATGGCGTTTGAATGTATTATCAAATGTGACATAATGACTAAAATTCACCAAATACATTTGGAAATACAAACTACACTGAAGTAAATGCTGCTACACTGTATCTAATCAACACTTCATTTTAAAGTATCAAATAAATTAAGATCTCTTTACAAAAACCAATGGCTTGCTCTAATCAACGATCACTCAAAAAAACCATGCCTGAGAACATATTCTTTATTCAAAGTTGAATTCAAAAAAATAGCCTTTACTTATGATAAAAAACAGCAAACTTAGAAACATATTATGCAAAATAAGGCTAAGTAACCACAAATTAGAAATTGAAATAGGTAGACACAAAAAGAAAAATGGACAAAAGATACAACTAAAAGATAGACTATGTTTAAATTGCAACCTAAATCAAATAGAAGATGAACTACATTTAATATTTTACTGCCCTTCTTATACAAACCAGAGAGCAATATTCTTCAAAACACTAGCTGAAAATATTCCTATTAGCAACTTAATGCCTGAATTTTTAATAAAGGAGATCATGAACTGCAAAATTAACATATTAAAATCTTTTGCCAAATTCCTCATAACAATGTAAGAGCATTCATATCTAGTCTCTAACATTGTAAAAGTTTGTAACTTTTTGTATATTTAGTTTGTATCATAGAATGTACATTTTGTAGCAATTAGGTGTTTTCAGTCTGAATGTATATATCAACACTACATTGGAATCATGATGTAATGATTTTTCTATTTTGCTTATGACTGTATATTTGTATATAAAACAAATGTAAATAACTGTATAGTGACCCATGTGTCGGAGAGACTGACATATATAAGAGTCAATAAAAGAATATATAGCTGCATGGTATAAGGTGTATTTCATACTTGGGTGAGTTTGGGGTAGATAAACACTTGGGAATAAATATCATATCTGAGGACTAGGCAGTAGGTATTAATTGTATATGTCCCTGCGGTCCTCCAGGGAGATATAAATTATCCTATATGAGGTTCAGGATATTGGGATTATCCTGAGGCTAATATAATATATCTGCCCACTCAGCCAGGGTGTAAACCTGTATCCTGTCCGCTGATGAAAATACAACTCACAAACTATTCTTTATATACTGCAAACATGTCCAAGTATAGGATAAAATGGATAAATCCCCCACAATAAACCCTTTATTCAAAACCTCCTGGTACCCTTATTTATAAGTAAGCATGGCATATTTCCTATATATTCCAGGTAAAATGGCAAGGGATGTCAAGAGGACTCTAGCTGAAAAGTACAAGGAACATTTCAACAAGGAAGACAAGTTCAAATTGACCATGAGAGATGTTAACAATATTTTTCCCATATGGTTCATCCTAACCATGATTGGTGCATGTTACTATGGACACTGTTATGTGGCTCCAGTTGTGCATTTAAGCTTTGAGATCTCATACACTGTTGAGATGGTCATGTATGGAGTGATGTATGACATCTTTGGAGAAATGATCGTCAACTGGTTATGTGTACGCATGGTGAAAAGCATATTTAAGGTTGAGGATGAAAAGAAGCTAGCTGATAGTATGCCCATACCTGAGTTACAGGAAATTACACGTGATGCAGAGTTACAAACTCCAGATAATGTAGAAAATAAACAAGAAAATGAAAGGACAATTGAAAATGGAGAAACAATGGTGTGGAAGCGCTTCCGTGGCAACGGACAGATATATGCAGTAAAGATGAAAAAGAATGACACAAAAGGGAATATAGACCCTGAAAAAACTGTGATGTATCCTTACTGGTCCTGGAAACCATGTTTGATATGCCAGCATAGCCGACCCCCGAGAACACACCATTGTCCACTTTGTCAAGCATGCATGTTAAAACGCGACCATCATTGTTTTTTCACAGGTTCTTGTATAGCAATGAACAACCAACGTCACTTCATCGTGTTTTCTTTCTGGTCTGTATTGGCAACCTCATTCAGCCTGATCTACTCATGTATCTACATCTACGTCATTGTATTTGATCTTGGAATTCTAGAATTGTACGATATATTCCTTCCACAATTATTTGTTGACTGGGTTGTGGGCAATACAGAGTTTTATCAAGTTATCATATTCTTTCTCATTTACTCAATAGTGTTTTTCTGGGTGACAAGTTTTAAGTTCCTTCACGATCAATATTCTCAAGTGATGGCTGGAGTGACATCTTTTGAGAAAGACAACAAGATTAAGATTCAGAATACAAATTCATTTAAAGAAGAGTTGGAATCAATATTTGGCCCATTCTGGTACCTTAACTTCATAGTTCCTCTACACCTACTATTCCCTTTAAAGGACAATGGAAAGGACTGGCCAAACATCAAACAATGAACAATAAATTAAAAAATCAAAATGCACTTTTTATGATGAGCATTCATCATTCCACTTTTATGTCATCTGTGACACTTCCTAATATGGCTGAGTCATCTTTGACACTTCCTAATATGGCTAAGTCATCTGTGACACTCCCTAATATGGCTAGTCATCTGTGACACATTCTAATATGATCAAACACACACCAAATCACAAAGTTACAACATTCCCCTTTAAGGGAAGTAGAAAACATGTATCTTGTTTTGACATTATACATTTTCAAACGACCTAAAAAGTTCCTAATCCAGAAAAACTAAGGAAGTGTTGTCAAAGAAGGGTTTACCATTTATCAATGTTTCCTTACTTTGTCAAAACTTAAATAAGCATGAAATGTATAATTACAGTAAAACCTGCGTATAGTGAACAATTTTTTGCCAAGAAAAAATGTTCACTGTTGGTAGGTGTTCACTACAGCAATGATTTGATTTCGCGGCATTTTGCCGTATTATATAAAGAGACCAGCTATTAAAAGAGAGGAGGGAATATTTATTTATTTATTTATTAATTATTTATTTATTTAGATATACACTTTTTTAACAGTGGCACTCTTACATTAAGGTGCATGTAATCGAAAAATATCCACAATTCCATGTTGGTTAAAACAGCACATTTTATCAAACTAAAATGAGTCTTAAAAAGAATTAAAACATATTTATATTTGAATAATAAATTTAAATTTTATTTTCTACCCATATTAACCCATGGCACTCAAGCGTTAAGTATTTATATTGTTATATATAGTTATATTGTTGTAATGCTATATACAAACTGACTTATTTTAGACTGACTGTCATCTGAATGGCTCATCCTTTCATTGTCAAATTTTTATCTCTATATAATTCTTTTTATCTCATCAAGATGGTGCTTTAAATAGTGGAATTTTTGAGACATTTGAGTCAGTTAAAGGACTTTATTGAATTAGTTAAAGATGCAGTTAATAGTGAAATGATCATGAATTAAAATTTTGATCCAATCGTTTTTTTAAATTGACGGGATGAGAAAAAAGATTAAGTTGGGACTTAGCAGATAGAGGTAATAATAGTTAGCCAGATTATCTCCAAGCAATCAATCCCAGACGCATATCCTTTGTAACAAAAAAAGCTTATTAAGAATTATAATTAGCCACACCTGTTTCAATAGAAGAGATCAAGATCTCAAATTGACCTTTTAATTATTTTTGGCAGGTAATATAAACATAAACTGCTTAACTCTGATAAGGCAGTTGCAGAAAATCCGCGAGAAATCTTACATCTGATTCAATGTTCACTAGAGACAGGATAATTCAATTGATTTTGCCAGGGTTTAGTGTTCACTGTTCATAGTTGGTAGGTGTTCATTACACTTTAACATGGGAGTCAATGGGAGAAAAAGGTTTTGCCGAATAAAAACGTTCACTGTTAATAGGTGTTCATTAGAGAGATGTGTTCACTAACTCAGGTTTTACTGTATCATTGTTTATGTATTTTTCATTTCTATTAGTTATATGGTTATCTAAAAAACAACTCAAACACCATGTCTGTCTTATAAAGTATATATGTTATCTCAGTCAAAATTATAAAATAAAACATACAGTTTTGTGTATTATCAAGAATAATATAATGTTTGTTAGTTTCTTGACAGATGCTGTACATGTGTAGCAAATAAAATTCTCTGGAAACCTTGAATGACAAATACATCATATATATATATAGGTTATAATCAATTCAGGGCACCATGATAACTATGCCATAGTTGTCAAAAAATAAGCATGTGACATTTTTCCTGTGACAATATGCAATCTTTCAGGGATGAGACCTAGTCAAGTGTTTTTCTTGAATGCTGGCTAACATTCCCAGTGACCATAAATATATTTTTCCTTATCAAATGAATAGTGTACTTACTCAACTCCCAGCTTCTGCGTTATTAGGTCCTTATACTTGTAGGCTCCTCCTCCAGTTGCTTTGATGACCTTATTAGGAAAATGACAGCCGCCAATCACATCTTGCTGAATGAAATCTAGACACGCCTCTATGTACTTGGTCTCAAACTTGACAAAATGGAGCTTGTACCCTATCTCATCAGTCTCGGATACTTTGTATATATGACTTCCTGGTTTGTCCTGAAAAGCAGAATTTAAGGCTATGTTCAGAGAGCAAAAAAAGACTGACTCAGAGCCTGTAAGTTTTCAATCTGGGCCATCTGAAATACAGTACAAGAAAAATGTTTTACTTCATTTAAGAATGCCACCCACAGGCACCAGAATGGTACTGCATACCAAGGAAAATCATCAGAATTTTCTGTTCAACATCAAACATAATTTTCTGAAAGGGGTTTAAGGCTACATACAGTTCTAAAACATTCACTGGTCTACCCAAAGGATATTGATTATATCCTGATCAACAGTGTCAAGATATAGGGACAGAAAATATTGACATTTTAAAAGTACCGTTTTTTCGTTTTGTTATTATGGAAAGTCAAACATGACTATAGATGATGTTTTATGTAGGCATTTATGTATGATACTTAACCATACTCTACGAAGAATGGATGATTTTTGTAGGCATTTATGTAGGCATTCTTAAAACACGTTACTTTGCCTTAAAAACGTTACTTTATTGGACTTTAACTTTTCTCCTCGAAGAATGGATGATTTTATATTAGCATTTTCAAAACACAGTACTTTGCCAATAAAACGTTACTTTATTGGACTTTAACTTTTCCCCACACATGCCAGAATGTATGATTTTTTATGAAGGCATTCTTAAAACACGTTACTTTGCCTTAAAAACGTTACTTTATAGTCTAACTTTTCTCCTCGAAGAATGGATGATTTTTAGGTAAGCATTTTCAAAACACAGTACTTTGCCAATAAAACGTTACTTTATCGGACTTTAACTTCTCCCCACAAAGAATGTATGATTTTCTATGTAGGCATTCTTAAAACACGTTACTTTGCCTTAAAAACGTTACTTTATTGGACTTTAACTTTTCTCCTCGAAGAATGGATGATTTTTAGGTAGGCATTTTCAAAACACAGTACTTTGCCGATAAAACGTTACTTTCGTGGACTCTAACTTTTCTCCTCGAAGAATGGATGATTTTTTAGGTAGGCATTTTCAAAACACAGTACTTTGCCGATAAAACGTTACTTTCGTTGACTCGCGTGGACTCTAACTGTTTCCATGCCAAGTTGTTAAAACACGTTACTTGGCCAGTTTATTCCTTCAAGTGTCGAACATTTTAGCCTGGCATTTTTAAAAAGCGTAACTTTGGCCGATTTCCGTAACTTTCTTGTACTCTTAAGTTTTCCTCCATCGAGCGTTGGTAAATTTTAGGTAGGCATTTTCAAAAAGCGTTACTTTGGCCCTTTTCCGTTACTTTCTTGGACTTAAACTTTTTTCGATGTGTAACTTGAAAATCTTGTCAGTGAGTGGTATTACTAATTGTAAAATATAAGATGGACCATAGTGTAAAGAGAGGCTAGTAGTGTTTTTCCATCTATTAATTCACTTATTCCACCTTGAAAATCTTAAATTCTTGCAGAAACTTTTGTACAATGCCTAACTTTTGTTTTGGTTTGTTTCGTAGTTCGATGATCTTCCATGTTATTTTCGAAATAATAACATGGATGAAACTCCCTAAATAGGTACAGCTTTACTGCACGTTATACCTAACTATCTGTAATATACAATAGTCTTGTACGTATGTTTATATTTTTTTCATTTTCTGTTGCAATATGTTGGTTGCTTATTTAACGTTCAATGTACTCAATTAGGCGGTTAAAAGACCAAAGTGGATCCTTTTTCATGAATTACGTTAATTTATAGATTAGTTTAGCCGATAACAGTGTTGAATGACTTCAGAGTTGCAATTTTAGCGATTCATACGATAAAAGATCGATTCATCCCAAACACCCACTTTACCGGAAGGCGCTCTCTGACGTCCGCGCCATTTAGGTCACTTATAACATGGCATTATTTTTCACTTCCCTTTATTAGTACGTTTGAATGCAACCATCTTAGACATTGATGCAGCAATTTTGACCATGATCATGATCATGAAATGAAATGATCATGAACGAATAACAGATTGACAGATTGATATGTGAAAATTTGGAAGGTGTATTTTCTGATACTGAGCGACATCTTTATAAAACACAGTTTTCAATCCGACTATAAGTATGAGTAATTCATAAAGATGTCGTTCGCTTCAACTACATCTCATAAACGTCGAACTAAATCACTAGTTTTCAAGAATTATATACACATTGTATTATTCAAAACACGAGCTAACAAACAATACAATCGTTTGCATCAGAATATCAATGTATTTTTCCATTTAATATTGCACTGTTGTCTTTTGATTGCTTTTTATCGACTGACGGGGACAAAACTGAAGTTCGTCAAAATGCGATTCAAAATCATCTATTGAGTACTTTGAATTACAAAAATAAGCAATCAAATAAACCATATTGCAACAATATTTGGAGAAATAGAAACCTATGTACAAGGCCTAACTTTAGTATTTCAGATAGTTACAGCAAACGTTTGGCATTCAGTAATTTATTGAGTTTCATCCATGTTAATTTTTCGTGTCGAAAATGTCATGGCAGAGAAGCATCGAAATATAAGAGGCCACACATATGATAGCTAACTACAAAACAAACCAAAATATACAAAAGTTAGGGCTCGTACAATTGTTTCTACTTTTACAAAATACTGTTCAATACCCGGGGGGTTCACTATATATAAACCTTGACGGGGATCCTCGGCGCATGTGGGGTACCTTTTTCAACGTTTGGTATGGCAATGGACCCATATTTTAGGATTTGGTATGGGAATGCCCGGAAATTTCTGACTTCTGAGGTATGGCAATGGTCGGACCTTTGCTCTTCTGGTATGAGAATGGTCGTTGTAGATATGTTACCTAACATTCGTGGTATGGCATTGGTCCAGTAGTTGCAAATTTGAAGTTGTTTTGGATCGTTTCCCGAAGTATCTTCTTTTCAAGGGCCTTCTTCAACTTTTGAATTTTATATGGTATGGCATTGGTCCTACATTTTGACATTTGGTATGGCATTGGTCTCATAATTAGGCATTTGGTATGGCATTGGTCCTATATTTGGACATTTGGTATGGCATTGCTCCTATACTTGGACATTTGGTATGGCCTTCGGGCGTTATTTTGGTTGGTATGGGAAATTATTGAAGTTTGACAGATTGGTATGGGAACATATTGATATTTGAGGCTTCAGCCTAGGACCCCCGTCGAGTTTTATATACAGTGAACCCCCCGGGGTTCAATATCGTCCTTTGATTCCTTATTTTTTACATTCAAAATACTCAATCGGGCAAAAAAGTTTAAGTCCAAGAAAGTAACGGAAAAGGGCCAAAGTAACGCTTTTTGATGAAAATGCCTACCTAAATTTCACCAACGCTCGATGGAGGAAAACTAAGAGTACAAGAAAGTTACGGAAATCGGCCAAAGTAACGCTTTTTAAAAACACCAGGCTAAAATGTTCGACACTTGAAGGAATAAGGTTAAAAGTAACGTTTTACTGGCAAAGTACTGTGTTTTTAGAATGCCTACATAAAAAATACGTAAAGGCTAGAGTACCGACAATTGTCGGTACTCTAGACTCTGATGTGGTGGCACGCTAGAGGACCGACAAATAAATTGTCGGTACGGGAGATATGCTGTGTTTACACGCTAGAGGACCGACAAATATTGATTTTCGAATTTTCTGGCGCATGCGCAATGCGCGGGGGGATATTTCAGATATCATACGGATATTTTGGGAACAAGTGCAAAACCCGGGGAGGGCATTAGCCCCGGTTACCCGGGGATTACCAAACCCAGTCAAAAAATGGTAGCCCGGGAACAGGGAATGGTAGTAAACGTTGAAAACCCAATAAAAAGGAAGGGGCGTTTGTACCTGTGGTATCGTTCTAAATAACCCATAGTTGGCTTCTAGGGTACCTAGTATGCCACTATTTGGTATCAAAATAAAGAGGAGTTCAACTTTCATTTGAATTACGAAAATAGCGATGTAGGTCAAAATAGTTCCGAACGTGAGGATGTTTACTACGTGTTTGCCTGTCATATCAGAATTGAGGAAGTGGTAGCAAACGCGAGTTACAATAAACGGACGCTGATATCTCAAAAAGTAACCTGACTCCATATAATTTGATGAAGGTCAATCGAACCCCTATATGGACAGGTGCATTTTGATATATAACACTATGGGGTGTAAGCGTTTCATAGTTGGTCACGAACGCCATATGTGCAAAGTATTGTTATGAATTTTCGAATTTGGTGTTGGATTACGGTACTCATACCTTATAGCACAATTTTTAATGGAAGTTGCATTTGGCTCCCTTAGTTAATGGCCACGATTCCATCTCGCATGAGAGAGCTACCAAACGCAAAGTAAACAGTGATATATTCCAAATGAGATATTTCTCCTGTGCCATGGCGTAGTAAGGGTAGAGGTCGACGGGGGCGAAAGCATCCCCTCCTAATTGTATATATCGACCCATTAGATAGAACAAGAAAAGAGCTTTAAAATGTTTTTTAATTGAAGCTTGTAGGACAATTTTGATGGAAGTTGAATCAATTTTTGTCGAAATAAATTATGGCTCACTACAAGTTAATGCCTGTACGATTCCATACCGCAAAAGAAGCACTATCGCCTCTCAAAAGAAAAAAGTAGGTCTTGCCGGGATTCGAACTCGGGACCGAGTGTGATCGAATCGTGCTCGCTAACCACTAGACTACCACTGATGAAGTTATCTGTGAAATTAAATGTAGTGAATTTATTTATGAAATTGTCGGCTCTCTATCAAAAACACGTAGCAGCCACTTGCGTACCGACAATTGTCGGTTCTCTATCTGACACTACTAGGTGACGATAGAGTGCCGACAATTGTCGGTACCCCAGCAAATACCCCTGGACAGTCTCCAGTACCGACAATTGTCGGTCCTGGAGCCACTCCGTAAAACGTAACCCATTATTCGAGGAGAAAAGTTAAATCCACGAAAGTAACGTTTTATCGGCAAAGTACTGTGTTTTGAAAATGCCTACCTAAAAAGCATCCATTCTTCGAGGAGAAAAGTTAAAATCCAATAAAGTAACGTTTTTGAGGCAAAGTACTGTGTTTTGAAAGTGCGTGCATAAAAATCATCCATTCTTCGTGGAGATCAGTTAAAGTACAATAAAGTAACGTTTTAAGGCAAAGTAACGTGTTTTGAAAATACCTGCATAAAAAATTATTCATTCTTCGTGGAGATCAGTTAAAGTCCAATAAAGTAACGATTTTAAGGCAAAGTAACGTGTTTTAAAAAGGCCCTACATAAAAAACCATCCATTCTTCGTGGAGTATGGTTAAAGTCGAATAAAGTAACGTTTTACTGACAAAGTACTGTGTTTTGAAAATGCCTAATATAAAGTCATCCATTCTTCGTGGAGATCAGTTAAAGTCCAATAAAGTAACGTTTTTAAGGCAAAGTAACGTGTTTTAAGAAGGCCCTACATAAAAAACCATCCATTCTTGGTGGAGTATGGTTAAAGTCGAATAAAGTAACGTTTTACTGACAAAGTACTGTGTTTTGAAAATGCCTAAAATCATCCATTCTTCGTGTAGATCAGTTAAAGTCCAATAAAGTAACGTTTTTAAGGCAAAGTAACGTGTTTTGAAAAGACTACACAAAAATTCATCCATTCTTCGTGGAGAAAAGTTAAAGTCTAATAAAGTAACGTTTTTAAGGCAAAGTACTGTGTTTTGAAAATGCCTAATATAAAATCATCCATTCTTCGTGGAGATCAGTTAAAGTCCAATAAAGTAACGTTCTTAAGGCAAAGTAACGTGTTTTGAAAAGACTACACAAAAATTCATCCATTCTTCGTGGAGAAAAGTTAAAGTCTAATAAAGTAACGTTTTTAAGGCAAAGTACTGTGTTATTAAAATGCCTGCATAAAAAGCCATCCATTCTTCGTGGAGTATGGTTTAAGTTGAATAAAGTAACGTTTTACTGACAAAGTACTGTGTTTTGAAAAGACTACACAAAAATTCATCCATTCTTCGTGGAGAAAAGTTTAAGTCCAATAAAGTAACGTTTTTAAGGCAAAGTACTGTGTTTTGAAAATGCCTGCATAAAAAGCCATCAGTTCTTCGTGGAGTATGGTTAAAGTTGAATAAAGTAACGTTTTACTGACAAAGTACTGTGTTTTGAAAATACCTAATATAAAATCATCCATTCTTCTTGGAGATCAGTTAAAGTCCAATATAGTAACGTTTTTAAGGCAAAGTAACGTGTTTGAAAATGCTTACATAAAATTCATCCATTCTTCGTGGAGTATGGTTAAAATCGAATAAAGTAACGTTTTACTGTCAAAATACTGTGTTTTGAAATTGCCTACATATAAAAATCATCCATTCTTCGTGGAGATAAGTTAAAGTCCAATAAAGTAACGTTTTTAAGGCAAAGCACCGTGTTTTGAAAATGCTTACATAAAATTCATCCATTCTTCGTGGAGTATTGTTAAAGTCGAATAAAGTAACGTTTTACTGACAAAGTACTTTGTTTTGAAAATGGCCTACATAAAAAATCATCCATTCGTAGAGATCAGTTAAAGTCCACTAAAGTAACGTTTTTAAGGCAAAGTAACGTGTTTTAAGAATGCGTACATAAAAAGCATCCACTCTTATTAGAGAAAACTTAAAGTCTATTAAGGTAACGTTCTAAAGGCAAAGTAACGTGTTTTAGAAATGGCTACATAAAATATCATCCATTGACAATGAACGAACGTTTTAAAGGCAAAGTAACGTGTTTTAAAATGCCTGCATAAAACGTTCCTTAATTACTTTTCATAATAACAAAACGAAAAAAAAACGGTACTTTTAAAATGTCAATATTTTTTGTCCCTATATCGTGACATGTATAATCCTGATGTAAATAAATCACATTTTTTATATCAACAACTGACCCAAGCATGATTTGAAGTTGGAGCTTACCCCCATCCAACCAAGTTTAGAGACCAAGACAAACAGATCACTATACTTAAATATGCAATTCTTACTGCATATGTATTATACAGTCCAGACAAGTTTATTCAGTAAAGTAACACCTA
This sequence comes from Owenia fusiformis, assembly GCA_903813345.2. Lineage (NCBI taxonomy): Eukaryota > Metazoa > Annelida > Polychaeta > Sabellida > Oweniidae > Owenia > Owenia fusiformis. Next base: position 17,675,485 of record CAIIXF020000004.1, read on the forward strand.
CCTCCACTAGATCTTCATCTGAGACAAGACTTCTCTTCTTCTTCACAGTAGAATAGTATGCCAGCTTACATAATGAACCTCCTGGAATAGATACGTACATGTAGATATATGAAGAGAACCATCTGAAAGCATTTAATTACAGCCGAAATGTGGATGTATGCACATTGCTATCACCCTCTACAAGAAAAACATCTTGCTGTCATCTATGAAAATATTATTTATGTTCTTATTTTGTACCCGATTTTGAATCTCATATAAAGAGCCTATGGAAAGGGGGTTTTGTCATGTAATCACGTCAGGTGGTAATACTTTTTCATGTCACACGTTACTAATCAGAATTACTTTCACGTTTCATGTCCTTGATCATCAAAATATTACATTCGCGTTTCACAAAGATCAAATATGATGGTATTACTGTTACAACTCTCTTATGTTAATCTTTGTCGCATTTTGTAACTGGTGTTCTGATTGGCTAAAAACAGAAAAGTTTAGAAATAGGAACTAATTACATTTGAGTTTACAAAAGTCGACAAATAAGGTGTATCACAAAAGCGAACGTAGTATCAAATGTATTCTCGCCGAACGAAATGTTAAAAAGATAAACATTAGAGAGGTGTAATACCATCGGGATATTAATATTTTAACTTCTTTTCTTCTACATGTATTTTGATTGGTCGAGAATAACGACTTAGTAGAAATTCAACCAATAGCAAGCCAATCCGGCGAATACAAAGATCGACCTGATATACTGAGATATCTGGACTATGCGACCATCGTCTGGACTTTGCAAGTTTTGCAAGCAAAATGGAGAGTGATTTCGCTGAGTCTGTGTTTCACCATTGGACGGTTTGGCGATTTATTTAACGCCTGTGACACTGTGAAACATCAATGTAATGATTGATATTTGATCTTCGTGAAACGTGAATGTAATATTTTGATGATCAAGGACGTGAAATGTGAAAGTAATTCTGATTAGTAACGTGCATCGTGAAAACGTATTACCACCTGATGTGATTACGTGACAAAACCCCCTTCCCATAGGCTTTTACCACGGTCATGACAGGCCTTGCAATATATAGCATTGTCAAGGTTATACCATGTTTTCACGATAACAATACCACGGTCATGGCAGGATCCTTGCGAAACTAAAAACACTTAATAACATGGCGACGGCTGTGCCAGGCATAAGTCTTGCAATAGATAGCATGCGAGGAAAATGGAAACAATCTCATCTGGGCGATAATATGTGAAAATAACATTCTTACCAATATCGATAGCGAATCGCTTGGCACTTTTCAGATTCTTGAACACCAAATCGTTTGGTATTTCAATACTCTTCGAATAGCTAGAATCTGTCATCGTTTCAATACACAAGCATGACGTTATGGAACGCTAAAACAATATTTCAAGTTCAAAAATCTTCCCGGAATGTTTTTGAGAAGTTCAATGTTAGTGCAAATTTTGGCGACGTAAAGTTACCACCTCATTGAACTGCCAATGAAATGAAATTCCACACCTAAAAGGGAACTCCAAGATATAGATATTCGATTTTATTCACTAAAATTGTAAAATTCTCATGAAAAACTATATTTATTTGTGTGATTTGTTCTTGCTTTGAACTTCTCAAAACAAAAAGTAAAAAAAATCTTGAAATCTTTTGGGGACAAATCTGTCCAAATTCATTGACTTTTAGAAATGCAGAACATCATAAATTCTGTCAAGGGGACAGCTCTTGGTGTTGCAGAATACTTGACTCCTGTTTTGAAGGTAAATTTTTAGTTTATGTTTGAAAATCAAACAACCTGAGCTTGAGGCAACTTCCTGATGGAGTCAGTCAGTCAGACTGTCTGTCACAGTGATGCTCTGTCATGGCTGTCAAGTGTCATGCAAGAAACCAAAGTGATATTGAACTTCCCTGCTGATTGCCCTGGAATTTTTTCTCAAGTGGGTGCAAAATTCTCATTTTCGCAAATTCAGACCAAAATTTGTCAAAAATAGGTCCACTTTTCATGATTCTGCTCATTTTCAAGTTGGTGCAAATAGATTTTGAGGTGGGTGCAAGCCTGTTTTAAAAATTTCAGGTGATTGCTGGGCCCACTTGCCTTAGAGTTATCGTATCCTACCGACCACTTTAGATTATGGTTGTACGCCCGATTCATTGGTAAGCCTGTCTTTCTACAATGTCGAAGAGATTTTAGTTTTTACATCGGAAATATGTCAGCAATTTTCAAAATGTCGGAAGGGGAATTCCCCAGGGATTTCCCTTATGACTGGTGCATGCCGGGAACTGAATGGAGGAATTTGACGGTTGAAATAAGTTAAATATTACACGCAAATATTGCTATCAAAAACGAAAATATCTATGTTCTGCCGATAAACCCATACAGTTGGCGATCTAACAACATAAAAAGAATTCTAAAATACTCTGGAATGTATCGAGGTAGGTCATTTAATAGTGCAATGCGTAGTTCATTCTCCGACATTGTAGAAAGACAGGCTTACCAATGAATCGGGCGTACGACCACAATCTAAAGGGGTCGTAGGATGCGATAACCTAAGAGTTGGGGAGATCACTTACGCCTCTGAGCTAGCTTTAAACCAACCAGATCAATAATTATGTTAACTGATATCTTGGTTCAAAAAATGTTTGAAATCCAGCATGGTTTTGTCATTTCCTGTTTTGTCATTTTCTGTTAAGTATCATGAGACCTTTATCCATTTAGACTCAGACTCAGAGGTTACTTTATAACTAAAAACACACACATGCTCTCTCATTCTTTTCGCCTTTGGGGGATACATGTATTTTAGTATTTATTCACATGTATACAATAAGGTACTTAAGATACTATGATATTGCCCATTTTCTTAACATTATTGCCAAATGGTGACATTTATCAATATACAATGTATGTATATGCATGAACCAGTTTGTAATAATCATTACACTTCTTGGGCGAATTCTTATCAATTTTATTATTAAAGTGATATTCCTTGCCAGACCATCTCTCTCCTTATATGTTAGCTACCAATTTTGACTATATAAAAAAGTTTCCAGTGTTTTGCTAAATTAGCCTAACCATCGCGTAAGCAGGCGTCACCGTACAGCGTCAAAAAATACAGTAGTACAGTTTTCTGTACGGTGACGAAAATTAACTGAGTTGAAGCAAAAACTATAATGAGGGTTTTAAATAGATTAATTCTATGAAAATAAATACAATTTCGGGTGTAATAAAAACAGCATTCTCTTAGGAATGGTTTTAACTTTCTAATTATGATAAAAGTTTTTCGAGCACTGCTCAGATTTTTTCTGACTGGATTGGCCCACATAATCGACTCGAGGGAAAATGTTGTTTTTTCACTTTTTGTTTGGTTATTATTTTCCCTGTCGTCTGAGAGTATGGATTATTTTTATGAGAATATGTATTGGTTATCAACACATTTTAGAACAGATGAATATTCGGCAAATAATCATTCAGTGTATTTATTTAAAAAAGATCAGAACTATACGGTGACGCATCAGCTGTATGGTGACGATTCCTTAGATTTTATGAAGTGCTCTAAGCTTACTGTTCGAACAAGAGGTAAAGAAGCGTCAGATCTACATGTACATTATCACTGGTAAGTATCAAGCGAAGGTTACAGCCGTCACCTTTGCATTTAAGATGGCGGACAGGAATTATTAATTTCGATATTTTTAGTTTTCATGGAATTAACTATTTGAAAGTTGACGTAATGCTTTGGTATCATTTGAACTAAACCAGGCTTTTCTCATATGACTAACAAAGATAGCCTACACAGCCATCTTTACCCCATGCAAGATATTGCATCTTTCACTTCTAAAAAGTCACGCGTGCAAGATGAGATTTACTTGTGACATCCCTTGTTTTAAAACATAAATAACATAGCAACAAGAGAGTTTTTGATTTCATGATCTTTACCGTATCATACATTTCCAGTAACCTTCCATTAAGCGGTGGAAGATATCGTTGAACTGTAGCGCCCATGCACTATATATGAACAAATGATCATACTCCAGAGTTTCCATTTCATACAATCTTAGTCTCATTTAGTTCATCAAAGCATAGCATCACCATACAGCTGGTGCGTCACTGTACAAATTTGATCTTTTTTAAATATACATAATGAATGGTTGTTTGCTGAATTTTCGCCCGTTCTAAAATGTGTAGTCAACAAATACATATTCTCATAATAATAATCCATACTTTCAGACGGCAGGGAAAATAATAACCAAACGAAATGTGAAAAAACAACCTTTTTTCACTTGGGTCGATTATGTGGGCCGATTCACTCAGAAAAAATCCGAACAGTGCTCGTAAAACGTTTATCATAATCAGAAAGTTAAAACCATTTCTAAGAGAATGCTGTTTTTATTTCACATGAAATCGTATTTGTTTTCATCAAATTAGTATTTTTAAACCCATGTCATAGTTTTGCTTCAAAGCAGTTAATTTGCGTTACCATACAGAAAACTGTACTCCGCTATTTTTTGACGCTGTATGGTGACGCCTGCTTACGCGATGGTAAGGCGTGAAATATGGAAAGTAATATGTATAGGATAATAGCTGTCATATCAGGAAAGTCCCTTAAACTCAGGAAACAAGGGCTTGATGAAAGTCTTAATTAGGCATTGTGCCCATTGTCCTGTCTTATTATTAGTGAGCATATTATTTCAAGACATAACATGGTTACAGGACTGCATCTTTTCATATATTACAGGACTCTGTCTTATATATTTTAGGAATCCAAATTCAGAGAGACAGGAGTTATAACACCAGAAGAGGTGAGTCTTTTCTGATTTTAATTAATTTAAAGTATATTTCAAGTGCAGTACTATTTTATTGAAGCTTGTAGAAATATACAATTATTGATTTCAAAGAATACAAAGAATACAATACAATAATACATGTGTAAGTGGCTGTACTTTGAGCATTATTAGCCACGTTGTGATCTATGAAAATTGAAAATCTATGTGTAACTAGTAAGTGGATGATGCATCCACTTGAGGTTTTTAAGGGCCTTGGAACCTTTATACATACCCCATTGTGATTTTTACTTGAAAAGGCTAGTAAGCATTTGAAACAGGCATAATTTGTGACAGTTTTGGGCATCTATCCCATCCCACTTACAATGCATTCTAAGATGATGCATTGAATCATAATAAATAATTTTTGACTCTCTGATTAAGTTTGCTATAATTGTTTTTTAGTTTGTGGCTGCTGGAGAGAATATAGTTCACCATTGTCCAACTTGGCAGTGGGCGAGTGGAGATGAGTCTAAAATAAAACCATATCTACCTAAAGACAAACAATTTCTCATCACTAGAAATGGTAAGTACAGTAAAATCTCTAAAGTGGATCACCTCTGTACGTGAACCTGGCCTCCATAAGTGGAACACTTCAGAGTCCGCATACATATTGACTTAATTTAAAATGATAAGTGAAAGAGCTCCCAAATTGAACAAAATATTGGTGCATGAAATTTTTCAAAGGATGTGCCTTCATCTGAAAAATTAAACATCTGTGTCATGTGCCATTTTTTTAAATTAGGGGGGGGGGGGAATAATCCCAGGATTCAAAGACATAAGTCTATAATTTAAATCTGTATTGAGAAGACATCTTTACTGATTAGTCAAATTGACAGACAAACAATGGTGTCTGTAACAAATGGCGGGTTGTGACATTTTGCATGTTAATGCTTAATTTTTATCTTGTACAATAGATTAGAACAGTGCCTGGTCACCATTTTTAAAAATGTATTGCCAACAGACAATTGACCTAAAATGGCCTAATTCAGTTACTGAGATTTCCTAGTTTGTTTTGTATTGACTTAATAATGTTGTACCAACCTTGTTTAAAGTAATTCTTTTTCCTTGTAGTTCCCTGTTATAAACGTGTAAAAGCCTTGGATAACCAAAAGGAAGAATATGAAAAGGTGATTGAGGAAGATGAGGATGGTGGTTGGGTAGATACGCATCACTACGCTGAACCCTCAGTTACACAAGCCCAAGAGGGGGTGGCTGAAATGACATTAGACTCAAAGGTATGTACATATAGTGTTTTGGAACATTCAGTTACACAATAAGTCAAATAATTTCCTGTCCAGTCAGAACTCATTTTCTGAGCTAATCCTGTTCATGAAGCTGTGTTATAGTTTAATGATTCAAAAAAAATGCAATGTATTAGACTAAAATATGTTATAAATTGTCTATAAATGCAATGTATGTCAGTTTCCAGCTAATAGGAGCACACAACCTGTAACCTGAAGTCAATATCCAGATAGATAGTATTCAAATGGTTCTCATTATATGCTAATACTACTTTCCAGGGCGCATCAAGCCGTGTAGCTGATGATGACAATGACGATGATGATGATGATGATGACGAGGAAGCTGAAGACATGGAAGCTTTTGAAGAGAGTGGGATGTTGGAGGAAGACAATGTAAGTCTACTTGAGTTTATTGGTGAAGCTGTGATGATCATGCTTGAGAACTTTGGTGAGATCACTATGGCTGTATCTGAGTGGTGAGGTCACAATATTTATGTTTGGTTACACTGGTAAGTCACAGTGGTCATGTTTGAGTACATTGGTGAGGTTAGAATGGCCGTGTTTGAGAACATGGTTAGGTTACAATATTAAAGGTGCAATAATAAATGCAGAGGGGTCATTCAACAACGATCATGGACCAGTGTCAAAAAATATTTAAGTTTGGATATTTCATCAAGACTAACATCTATTTTTATTATCTACAAAGAAACCCCCTAGATAAACATTATATTAGCTGATATTCCTCTTGAAACATGGTGGATCTTAAAAATATAAAAGTGGAAGTCCCCTTTTTGAAGCTTTGAACTAAATTTACACTTCTTAATGCTAAAATTGATAATTTATCCATACATTTTAAGAAAATAGGAATGTCAAAGAAGATGTTAAACCAAATGTTGCCTTGATAGCTCAGAAAAAATGAAAAAACTTTCCTATTTTCTCTTTCTCTACAGTCCTTATTGCCCCTTTAATTAGAACAGAAAAAAGGAAGAAATACAGATATCTAACAATCTACATGACATATTTCTTTCAAATATTGTTTCAGTTTTGCTGTTCAGATATTCTATTGCACCATATTATTCACTTTTGTATGTCATTATTGCAGAATTTCAATTGTACACTGTTTCTTACTTTCAGGCAACATTAGACACCAAAAAGGTTACAAAGGAGGACTCTGACACTGCAGTAGGTGGAGACACAGGGGTCCTGGCTACAAGAACTTATGATTTGAACATCACATATGACAAATATTACCAAACACCAAGACTTTGGCTCTATGGATATGATGAGGTGAGATCCTTAAAAATAATCTGGTGGAAATACTGTAAAACATACTGTATTCACGAGAGCAATTTCCATGGACTTGTACATTTGTCATGTATTTTATGTTTTCATGATTTTTGCAACAGCGTCAATTTATATCATGTGTTCAAGTAAAATCTGCGGTATACTGAATTAACGATTTTACACACTTACGCAAATTCAAGATATCTGTAAATTTAATGTGAAATACAGTATTTTGGATGCAAAAATAGGGAAGTAAGCATGCATTGAAGTAAACTATCAGGCCTGTAGCCAGCTTTTCCCAAGGGAGGTTCTCTTTTCATAAATTCCAGGAGGTTCACATTAGAAAAATTTTGCCCAAAATCACTTGAAAAGTACTTGAAATGATGTAAAACTGCAAGATTTTGATAGAATTTTTTGGCCAGGAGAAGTTCGCTTGAACCTCTGAGCCGCCCCCCCCCCCCCTCTGTCTACAGGCCTGACTGTGCTATCCTATCAAAGCATGTAGATAATTCTAAATATTGTGCAAAATTGCAGAGCAATGAGTCAGTACATTCAAATGCAAGAAATAATGCATTTTTATGACATATTGTTTAGGATTGTAAGGGTTTATTTTCTTCTTGTTATACAGAACAGAAAGCCCCTCACTGTGGACCAGATGTACGCAGACTTCAGCCAGGACCATGCTAAGAAAACTGTCACAATGGAGCATCACCCCCATTTACCTGGGCCCCCTATGGCATCAGTCCATCCTTGCAAGTAAGTGTCCCCTCGTCCCCATCTACCTGGGGCCCCTATAATATCAGTTCACCTTATGACACGGGAGATAACTGTACAGACAGTTGCTTGACAATTGAATTTGCACATACATGAATTTAAAGAGATCTTCAACTTTTGAAAAGCTTGTTTACAACATGTGCATTTTTATTTTTCTCATAATTTTTATTTGATGATTTTTTAATAATATGCTGAATGTGATATTTCAGACACGCTGATGTTATGAAAAAGATCATAGAGACAGTGGCCGAGGGAGGGGGAGAACTGAGAGTGCACATGTACCTAATGATATTTCTCAAGTTTGTCCAAGCCATCATTCCAACTATAGAGTATGACTACACGCAACATTTTACAATGTAGGATAACCCAGAAGAAACTTAGTACCATGATGGTCATGCGATTGTAGAATACATTATAGAGCAGGCAGAGTGTATGTAAGAGATTTAAGACCTTCTGATCAAAATTTAATTGAATTGAGGACCAGATCAGGCCAGTAGCCGGGGTGGGGGGGGGGGTTGGGAATTAAAGCAACAGTATGATTGACTCAATGTACAGCCTAAATGCTCATGGTATTTTGTGTAAATTGAATGGGTTAAGCAATCCAGCTTGACATTTTGCATTTACAATGCATAGGAGATTGAAATCTGTATATCTGTGAAATGTGAAAATATAAATTTAATTCATATGAATGTATAAGGGTTGTATATTAAATTTAATGTTAAGATAATAAGAAAAGAAACAAAGGCCAACCCAACTCCTTAAAAAGCATAAAAAACATCTGTGCACATGTGTTTCAACATGAGTCTCAAAAGTGGTCATATATTTGTTAAAAACCCTGCATGAATGAAGGTATATCTATTGGAAGACTAATGCACTGGTTTTTTTTTGTAATCAGGGGTGATCATATATTGTACTGACGTCCCTGAGAGCGTAAAATCTTTTTGTGACTGCTAGACTTAAAAGTTCACCATAGACATGAGTGCAATATTAAATTTTTAGGTAAATGTTTTTTTCATTTCTTTTTGTTTGAATGATACCATTTGGCTGTTACTAGACAGCATAGAAGGCAGTGGGCTATTGTGTTTGATTTACTTATTTCCATGGCAAAAACACAAAATTGACAACTGCAATGATGTCAAATTCATATATCAAAATTAAGGAGAGCAATTTTTGAAAGAGTGGAGTACACACACTGTCAGTTCATAGTCAGGAATGAAGAATAGCCCACTGGTGAATATTATTCCATCTACATGAAAATCACAAAACTAGTGATGACTACATCAATTTAATTCAATGTACCATAAAGCCACGTCTCTCCTCTTTGCAATGATATGTCATTCATTCACATGTGGTAATGGTTGTGTGAAAAATCCTTCCATTTGCACAGTGGGTCAAAATCGGCTCTGCTCCAAGTTTTAGATATTGCAAAAATCAGTACAAGGGCGAAGTGCCAATGGAAGTTCCCCTGACTTGAATTGTTCTGACTTTTTCTTTTGGAGCTATCTCAGGAGCATCTGTGCTCACATGTCCTCCACCAGATATTGCAAAACCTCAAGAAATAATTGCCTATGGGCTGCTTTTCTCTGGTTTAACCCACAGATGACTCAGGGCTGAACCATGCATGACATGAACAGATGAGCGCATCTTTATGTGTAAGGAAGTGGTGGCAATTTGGAGGTGTTATAGGATGTATTCTTGCAAGAGTATGAGTATGGAGACTTTACTGTCTATGCCACACCTGTCACACCTTCTTCCAATATTGCCCCTATGCCCCTTGTACTGACTTTTGCATTGTTTAAAACTTAGGTCCGAGCTGAATTTTGCCCCACTTTGCAAAATTAATGATTATTTGGCCAGTCATGACTCCCTTTTAATGAATGATATTCCATTGTAAAGAGGAGTAATTTGGCTTTTTGGTACATTGAATGAAAAGGATGCAGTCAGCATTGGTTTTATGTTTTATTCCAATATTGCATCGGACTTTTGCGATGTTTATAACTTGGTCCAAAGCTAATATTGGCCCACTTTGCAAATGGAATGATTACTCGCCCAACCATGACCAAATATCAATGAATGATATATCATTGTAAAGAGGAGACACGTGGCTTTATGGTGCATTGAATGAAATCAATGCTGTTATCACTGGTTTTGTGCTGTTCCGAGATAACAATCTGTTGCGTTTTTTTTGATACGCACCATATATTGTATATGGTGTGTCATATCATTCATTGAGTTTGGTTTTTATGTACTTTGCAATTACATTCTAGAGTACATGTACATGTATTCTTTTCTTTCCATTACAGCTTACATAATACTAAATGGGTAAATAGTATATCATTAGTGTTGAACCATATTCCAGTTTGTTTCTAAAAATATGCACTTCAATCATTTTGAAGATCACTGATTCAGCAAATGACTAGTGAAAATGAATCTGAAATTCTATGTTTTAGGACTAACATTCAATTGTTTTGTGTAAACCTGGACATGAAGAATGGCTCATTTGATTGTTTAAGAGCCCCTTCATTATATTTTTTAAATCTAAACCAAGCGTGTACTTCAATGGTCTTAATACATGGCATGTATACATGTATATTTGCAATTTAGAGTTTGTAAAGTCATTTATACATGTAATGTTACTGCTGTTATTAAGATTAATTTTGAAACAATGAAACATGAAAAAACCACAAGTTGTATACAATACTTTCAGTTTGAATATCATTATATTATGAAGGAGGATTGTGTTTGAATTGCACCAAATACATGTAATATTACCAAGTTTAATATGCAGTATTAAATATATATAATTGTGTATTTCTAATGTGATAGAAAAATACAAGGAAATATACCAATCAAAATTGATTTTTGTGTTTAAGCAGGTTGTGTAAAGATAGTTTTCAAATATTTAATTCTATTGAGGTGAATACCTGAGGATATTTTACACGTGTTACTTCATGAATCCTGTAGGAATAGTGGAATATCATCTTGTGAAAGTGTCACCGAAAAGAGAATTAAATATTTGTTTTATTATTCACTGTTATATTCCTCACTCACATTAATGGAATAACAAACTATTGAATTCGAGTGACTTCCTTTGAATAGCACTTCTTGTACCATTGCGGTGGCCATACATCCCTGAAATCTCTACTCGGTATAGGATAAAGCAATTATGTATGGTCAGTAGTTTTTATGTCATCATCATATTGTGTTGTCATATTGTTATAGTCTCCAACTTTTTGGTGCTTGGTGGTGATCAATGTCTGTAACAAATGGCAGGTAGTGACATTTTGTATGCCTTGTTAAATTTTGGCTGCATCTGATTTCTGTACTTAAACATTACAATTTTTATTATTTAAATACTATCCACGTCAGCAATATATTTGTTTCTTGTCCCCATCCATTCAATCATTAACATCAACTGTTAAAGTGACGAGAAAAAATTCAGGTATTTCGCTTCAGTGAAGATGAGAATTGCAAATTCGCAAAAGTAAAGCGAGTCCCAAGTTACTATATTAAGGAGTGGATGAAATTATAAGATTGAAAATAGTAACATTCTCAATTTCTAAAGTCATTCCCAAAGTAAGTCACCTAAATAAAAATGTTGACTAATAAGTGATTTTTACATTTAATTATTTTATTGTATATAAGCAATATAGAGTACAAGTACATGCAACATGTAAATAAGATTACATCTGTTAAATATGGGAGTGCAAAAGTCCAACAGTGTGTAGAACAGGCCCTTCATTTACACTTAAAACAAACCTCTATAAGTGGAACACCTCCCAAGTAGAACACTACTTCTTATAGCACAGGTTTTTGTAACAAAATGATGGACGCAACCCAAAGAAATCGCGATATCTTGGAAAATACTAATCCAATTATGTTCATATTTTCAGGAAAGAAAGAAGAGACGGTGTATGTATAGCCCCTGTTGTTAGCTAGTTGTAAAACATGATGTCTTGGACACTTGCTCAAAAGACAGTTGTACTAGCAAAATACGAAAAACGTGAATGGAAAATAACTATATCTGGGAAAATACTAATTCAATTATGTTTATTTTTCAGGAAAAGAAAGAAGAGACTGTGTATGTATAGCTCCTGTTGTCAGTAAGTTGTAAAACATGATGCCTTGGACACCTGCTCAAATGACAGTTGTACTTGGAAAATATGAAAATGCAGTCAGAGGTGACTGCCACAGCAATAAAACCAAATAACTTTCTAAACATGGTGTTTTGGCACTTCAGATTTGGCACAAATTATCCTCATTCAATGTGTGCTGAATTTGTGGAGTTTCATCAAAATCACTCCAGGGACTTTATAGTCATGGTCAAAATGCCTTCTTAAAGTCCCTGAACCAGGGCGTTTGACTGCGATTTGAAAGCATTTCAACCATGACAGTGAAGTCCCTGAAGTGACTTTGATTTCACTCTACAGATTTATCATACAGTGAATGAAGATGGTTTGTGCCAAATTTAAAGAGCCAAAACACTATGGTTAGGAAGTTATTTAAATTTTTTGCGGTTCCAGTCACCCCTGACTGTGTTTTTCGCATTTTGCAAGTACAACTGTCTTTTGAGCAGGTGCCCAAGGCATCATGTTTTACAACTAACCACTGACAGGAGCTATACATACACAGTCTCTTCTTTATTTCCTGAAAATATGAACATAATAGAACCAGTATTTTTCAAGATATAGCAATTTCTTTGGGTTGCATTTTTTTTGAACACCCTGTACACATGAAAGAAAGTACTGTTTATCTCTTGACACAGCCCCAAGGATCTTCTTAAGTAATCTTACTACCCCCACCATATAAATATTTAAAGTAAAACTATAAATTAGTGAATAAAATGTATAAATAAAATATTGCAACAGTGTTTTAAAAATAAGCCAACAATACTTGGATATACAAATAAAATATCCAAGATTCAGAAATAAAGTTCAACTGAGTCCAAGAAAATGTTAAGAGCCTGAATATGAACTTAATTTTGCAGTAAATATTAAAAGTACACATTAAATGAATTGTAATTGTGGAGTATGATTAATATGTAAAACAGGCTGTACAATTTGCTCAATAAACCAATGTGGTTCCCCCTTAACCAAAGTGATAATCTGAGTGAGGGGGCATCTCAAATGTAACCCTACATATAGTTAACAAAATAAAAGCAGTCATTAGGCCTATATCAATAAGAGCATAAAGCAAATACATTTGTATTGAAAATAAATTAAATAATATGAGTACATAACATCATTATATAATATACCATGATAACAAACCACTAAATGTACCTCCATCTAATAAATAAAGTTAAGTGGCATCTATATAATATTTATGCACATTTTAAAAATGAAAATCATTTATTACATTTATATAGAGTTCATTTACATTACATGTACAATATATTTTGGCAATTGATGGTCCATTTTAGGCACATTATTACACATTATATTTACAGATAACTATATACCATTTTACAGCCAGTATCGGCTGAGTTCACACACCAGTTGACAACTCTATAAGTTATTGAATGATTTTAAGTGCAATACAGGATATATTCTGCTCGGGAAATTCTGTATTGGAACTCAAGTGCCAATATCGAATATAGAATATCCAGAGCAGAATATATCCTATATTGCACTTCAAATCATTCTATAACGTTTTTATCGTATGATCTTGGGCGAATACATTTTACTTAGGAGATAATGCCTTGGAAATATTCTGCATTCTCTGTATTGCTACTGAGAATGTCCCCTCCGTACCAATATTTTCTGTATTGCTACGGAGATGATCAATGGGGACAATCTCAGTAGCAATACACATTGGTACAGCACAAGAACTAAACAATCAGAGGGCTTCATTTTACAGATCATACAATAAAATAAAATATTATTACTGCTCTCGAGTCATCAACCTCCAAATGCAGCTGTCCGATCCAGAACTCATCCAATAGTTAAATTAATTGAGCATTAGGAGGATGCTTTTCCATAATACTTAAAAATACTTTGCAACATCTTCAATTTATATACATGCATGTTATTTAAGTGCCCTTCTCAAGGGTTTCACTATGACTGTACAGTAAAACCTGTATGGTTGGACACCTTTGTAAGTGGAACACGTCCTTAAGTGGAACACTTTTCAAAGTCCTGCAGCCTTATTGTTGCATAAATCTCCTAAGTGGAACACCTTTTAGAGATACCTAAGGTGTTCCACTTATACAGGTTTTACTGTACTTCCATACCATTTATTAGTCTTGCTTCAAGACCCTTACCCCCTTATTTACTACAACAACAGTTGTTGAAGTAGGGGAGGGGGGTCTCGAAGCAAGATGTAACATTATATATTCTCTCATATATCATTTTTAACTGGCCCATTTAATGAGAAGATTAAATAATGAAGTCAGACAAACTGTAAAACATCAGTACAAGTCAGAGAGACAAAATGGTCAAATGATCAGATTGACCTAACATGTCTTTCAGCAGCATAGATTTCCCTCGTGTTTAAATAGGAGGGTGTTGCATCCACTTGAAATTGTAATGCATGCTATCACTTTAACATGAGAAACTCATGAGTTTGATGGAGTTATTTTCACCCACTTGGAAAACTCATGGGGTACCGAATATTGGGATGTTACAACTCTCTATATTTAGAGACATATTCCACATAGCTCTCAGCAAACTTGACCTTGTTCTCATCTAGCTTTCTCCTGATATCAACCGCAGTCTCATCTAACCCTTTCATGGTATTCAGGGACATATTCTTTCTATCCTGCTCCCAGTTTGTGATCACAAAACAACCAAAAAATTCTCGCCAAAAGTTTCGATTCAGACCCCGAACATCACAGAGGTGTGTCAGATGAGTAAATTGGTCGTATGTGAGATAGCCATCCATTTCGTGCAACATCTGGAAGATAAGTCGGGAATCAGGTTGTGGAGAACTCAGTTCAGATTCAATTTGAGGGATTAAACTGTTTGGGATATTGTTTGTTTCCAGAATGGTCTCCATGGCAACTGTCTCTAGATGGTTGAATTCTCTCTGTTGTTGCTTTGGTTTTATCTGGGTTGCTGGCCTCATTTTCAAAGTGCTCTCTATGGGCTCTAATTGTTCTATTAAATCTGACATATCCATGTTTGGGTTTGTATAAGAATCAACCTGGCCCTGAACTCTGGATTGACCTAGAATAGTGAGAACTCTAAGCTCCGCCTCTTTCCACTTTGACATTATCTCATCAACACTCTCTAGTGACTTCACAGCATCACATAGCGATTTACAGGTCTCTAAGGCTAGACGCAATTTTTGAAGCTCTACTTTACGAGCATCAAAATCATTAATAACAATCCCTCTTCGAGTTTTGACACTGTCCAAAATTTCAGTTTCCTTACTATGAATTTCACTCACAATAGAATCCACCCTTTGTTTTATGTCATCAGTTGCCATGACAACACTAGCATCAACTTTCTCAATTGTACGATTAATGTGTGATAATGCATCAATGTTATCTTTCAGCGCATTGTCGATGCTAGCGATTTTCTTGTCAATGTTTCTGAGTGTCATCTTGTGGGCTGTTGCGATTGGTTGAAAGTTGTGGTTGAGTTTTCGACAGTAAAGCGTCTCACATGTTGCACAAACAGACCTGGAAGTAGATTAAACAAATATTATTTAATGAGAGGAATGAAATATTGGTGTTACTTCAATATGATATTAACCATAGGCTTTCAATTATCAAGTTGAAAGCCCTGCATGTATTAACTAATAATGTAATTAGTGACTAGTAATGTAATCAAGGACTTAAGCTTGAATGACCATTGAATTTGTTTAAGTTACAGCGTAAAAAAGCTTCTTAACACAGAATTTTTGAGGGGATACACAGTAGGCCTTTTGTCAAAAGTCTAACAAAGCAATTTAACACTGCTGTACAATACATTTTTACCATTATCTATGATAACAACTTTCTGGGAACATTTATCACTAGTAATCATTAACCTAAACGTCACATCAATGAGAATGTCCACATGTTGTTTTTGAGTATTTTATTTTCTAGCTGTTATCTTAATTATCTCAGTGATTAAATGTTTATAATGAAAATATTGGAGTTCAATTGGATCTCATCAAATAAATAGAACATGATCATCAAATAATAGTCTAGGGTGAAAACTGTACATTTATTTATCATATCCTTCTGCACCTGTTTAAAAAGCATAATTATAAATCCTTTATGGGAAATATACCCATGATTCTTACACATTTCTTATATTTTTTTGAATAAGTCATATTTTAAGACTCAACGGCAAGATAATTTTCTCATTTTTATATCCATAATAAACAAATCAAAATACAAACAAATGTTGAACATAGAATTGATCACTCTATCTTTATGTCAAAAAATGATTTTATTATAATTAATTGTTATTGATAACTGATTACATTTTACAAAGTTTTACACTTAAACACCAATGCAATACTGATATCAATAACGGTCTAAAGATAAAATATAATTATGTCAACCAACTGTTTCTTTGTTATAAATACTGATCATTTTGAAAGAACATAAATATTGCCCCAATATTTTAATGTATATATCTTAACAAAATTATTTTTAATTTCCATGATACTTCAATACATTAGTCGAGCCTAAATGCAGGACTTCAATCAAGTTGTTATAATTAACTTAATTGATAACTTAATTAATGGTTACAAGCAACAAACAATCAAACAACATTAAAACAAATTGTTTTTACCTTGTGCATTCCTCACAGAAATCTACAAGTAACACCCCGGGATGTATTCCGCATTCCTGTTTTCTCATTCTCTCACCAGAAACACCTTTCTTGGAGGAACTAGATGAGCTATCTGGTAACTGGCTCATGATATAAAAGTTCGTCTGGAGGTTCTTGATATCTTCTGAGCATAGATTATGTGCTTTTCGACATACAGGGCAATTCACTTTGCTCCCTCTGCTTGTTAGGTTCTGGATACACTCTATGCAGAAAGAATGGTGACATGGCAAGAGTTTAGGTTGCCTGCCAGGAGTGTACTCTTCAAAACATACTTGACAGGTGAATATGTCCTCAGCATCACACATGGTGAACTGAAAATTAGAAAACATGTACCAAGTGAGGTGGAAAAATATTGAAGTAGAGGTGGGCAGATTTGGATGAGAAAATATAGGTTAAGGAGGGCAGATTTGGAAGGAAAATATAAATTAAGGAGGGCAGAGTTAGTTGGAAAAATATAAGTTAAGGAGAAATTGGAAAAATATTGAAGTTGAGAAGGACAGATTTGGAAGGAATATTTGAGTTAAGGAGGGCAGATTTGGAGGGAAATGGTGAGTTAAGGAGGGCAGAGATGGATGTAAGGTTCAGGAGGACTGAGTTGGAGGAAAAGAGTTTGATGTTAATAAGAGTTTAAGGTAAACTAGGGTATATATAAGAAATGAGTTAAGGATTTGAATAAAAAGAGTTAAGCACAAAGAACATAAGAGTTGGATGAGAAAATAATCACTAGATTAATATAATAGTATGTCAATTTCAGATTAAGGTAGGCAAAGTTGGATGTAATTAGATTATATCTAAGAATTGTGATATCAAGGACACACCATTGGTCGACATCTGAATCCCATTTGTACGAATACCAATCGTCCAGATCCCAATGGTCCGAATCCCATTGGGATCTGAATCCCAATAGTCCATGTCCAAATGGTCCGAATCTCAATGGTCTGAATCGCAACCGTCTATATATCATTCATCCTAATCCCAATGGTCTGAATCCCATTCATCCTAATTCCAATGGTCCGAATTCCAAGCATCCGAATCCCCATGGTCAGAATTCGAAAATAAAGAAACGTCAATATAATATTTAATTTAAATATCATGATAAAAAGACTTAATGCATAACATTTTCTCTAAATGTATCCAAAACCTGCATTTAATTCCTTTGATGAAATCTGTATGTATAATGTTTCTCTCTTTAAGTGCAGATACATGTAGGGGTATGGCTAACATGAAAATGAGGCTTTTGTATGTTGAATATATGCATCTAATTTTAACATTCAAATTAAAGAATCAGTAAGTCCGTAAATTTACAATTAAATGAGGCACTTTTCTGTTGAATATGAAGAATACAAAGTGTAAAATGCTATATGTAATATTTCCAATAAACATGGCTAAACGGGCAATCTATTTTATTCAATAATCACAAATCAACATGATGTTTTATATTCCACATTCACACATTTCTTGCATCTTTATCTTGATTTAAAATAAAGCGTTAATAGATTTGGATGAATGGGATTCTGACAAATGGGATTCAGACAAATGGGACTCAGACTATTGAGATTTGGATAAAATTGGAATTTGGACGAAAGATTTATGAGGATTTCTTAGGATTTAAAAAAATTTGATCCCACAGACAAATCTTTGGATCTGACCCTGAGAATATGATGCAAATATACTATAGATCTTTATATACATGGCTCAACATGCCCCAGATATGATATCTTTTGCTACTGATAACAAAAATAAAATTCTCCGGTCAACTAATATGTTTAAAGATAAAAAGTTAATATTTCCACTCACTGGCGGATCCAAGAGCCACATTACAATTAAGGAAAAAATGTTAGGCCCGTTTGTGAAAATTTGGCCTAAAATAGGCCCAAAAGGCCAAGTTTTGCCCAATTTTTCTTTGAAGGACCTCAAATATGTGCCTTTTTTGGGGCCCTAATTTCTTTTTTGGGGCCCTAATTTTTTTTCTGGGCCGACCCAAGGGATCCTGCCACCAAGCTTATGAAAATAAAATCTTTTTGGGAAAAAGCTAACAAATAACCAAGTCTTCAAACGTTTTATCAGAAAATAACATTGGCATGTGCCCCGACTGCATTCTAGTTTAAAAGGCTAGCCCATGATAAAACAAAAACTCCCTAAATATATAAAATGGTGTAAAATAATCCTACCTTGGTACACTTTCTTCGTAAACAAATCTTATCACTCCACAATAGATGTACAGTATAAACGCCGTGCAGTAAACGAATCCCTGGAAATTCTCGTTCAACTCTAAACACTGCTATAACGTTTTAATTGTAACCCAAATTATCAAGTTTATATTATTTTTGCTTATATCTATTATTAATACATCTTCATACAATGCTGTCATTTCTCTCTTTGCGACCAGGCACTCGAAAAATTATTGCAAATCTGAATATCACTGAAATATTTTTGTTTATTTTTTTGCAAGTTGAGACGTGTTAGAAAATTATATTGACCGATCAACAAATTTTGGAATAGACGGTCGTCAATTTCGGCGAAATTTATCTTAATCTTGATTCAAAAATCCTTCTATCACTAAATGAGTATCACAAAGTCACATCACTTAGTTTATTTCTATTTTTATACTTCAATTATTTGCAAATTTAATAATGTTGATGGATTAGTAAACCTGTTCAATTTAGAAATTGCACTGCACGAAACAATGTTTGTTTACATTTTGTCCCGGGAAAGTTGACAGGCAAGGGCTTGTTCGACAACTATAAGCGTCTGGGAATGACTCATACATGGCAACTTAGGTCAAGTTGACATACACTAACAGTATTATAGAGCAAATCAAACTGCGAATCATTTATAAACATATGTTAATTTTTCAATATACTCGCTGTATTATTTGCACCCATTAATATGACACAAAGGCATTTTAAAAAATACGTTGTCATTGTCAAAATATGAGATGAGTTTTAATAAAATTATTTTAATATTCCTCTCAATATTGTTCTCATGCTTATTTCAACTTACTTGATATTATATTAAATGTAACATATTTGATATTGTATTTATAATGGAACACTTCAAATTCTAAAAAGCTTAAGTTGTGCATTTGATAGCATGCGATGATGTAATGTTAAAGGGGAGGGGGTCACAAAACTACAATGAAGTTCAAGTGTTACCATAAACAAAAATATAACTTGAATGTATCTCAAAGATAATTGTACCATAATGTCGTGAAAAGTAGTTTATTTCAAGTAGAGTAGGGGATTTCTGTAGGAAGACAACTCCATGAAGCATAAAATATTCTCAAGGTCAGACCCTATTGCATTAGATAGATCTCATGAAAATGTATATTAACAGACAAACAAATATAGTATTGCTTACTTTAGAATTTATTAATTAAATTTTTTCAGCCTACATTTATTTGTATAAAACTTTTCTTTCATTCATATGTTTTATTTAATGAGCATAATAGCAACCTAGGATGCAGAAAATAATTCTTTGAACTGACATGACAAATGGTATTCACTGGCCTTGGTTTACAGTTTCTGAAGACAATTTTCAAAGCCAATGTCTAAACATGTCAATAATTTCATGCAAATAAACAAAAGATTAGTCGCTACAATATATTCAACAGTTTTTCCAGGTACCTATATTTACAATTCATAAGCCCAATATATACATGTACAAGCATCACCATGACAACACATATATACACAAATATTTGTTTTACGCACAACCTCAGAGTACAAGTGGTTTGCCATTACTATTAATTCAAGTAAACTATTCAAATTGAATTGAATAGTTTGTCAAAAGTATTAAATTCTCCAAAAACACCTACATAGAATACAACAGATACAGTCTTGTAAAAGAAACATGAAATCCAGATAAATTTCCCTGTTGCTCGAAAAACTGTAAACATTAAATCAAAGATTTAAGACTATAAAACATCACTTTCAATAATCATTACATGTAATCAGCAATATGGCTACAACAGGCTTATAATTATGTATCATACTTTTTCCAGAGTGAAGCGATGAATTAAAATATAAATATTTGCCAAAGAATTAAGTTGACTCTATTTCAAGTTTGAAAAACTTTTATTTTATAGAAATGGCACAATAAAAATAATTTCTTTCGATGAAACTAAGTGAAAGTAGGGTGGTTACTTATTCTTTGACAAACAAAGATATTACGAAAATATTCATCAGTAACACACTGAATTCACAAAGGAACGTCATCTCTATTATTGGGGATAATTAGCCATAAAATCCCTCACTTAATATGATTATCATAATTAACATTCGCAGAGATCATTGTAAACATTTCTATAAAACCTGTCTAACTGGAACACTTTCGTACCTCTAAAAATGTTCCACCAACAGAGGTGACCCACTTCGAGAGATGTTCCACTTTACAGGTTTCACTTTTCTATCTTGTATATATTAAGATTTAATTTATCTATCTCATTACAGGTGTCTATGATTTTATAGATTTTACAATACATCAATGTCTTAAATAAAAGAGATAGTATGCCACGTAAATATATAATACACTTTTCATCATTCTTACATAATATTTTCTCAGTACAGTAAAATCTGTTTAAGCAGACACTACATTGCAGTGATAAACGCAAGTTTTAATGTACTTGGAATGTTTCAGATAAGGCCAAGACATTGTTTGTTTTGCACCCAATCATATTTAGAGATAGAGCTAATATGATATAATATACATGTATGCTGCCATCTTTAGCAACTATGAGGAAAATACTGTTCACTAGAAATAGTTAAGTTCATATGCAAGAACAAGTCAATATTATTCATTTAAAAGCATATTTCACACACTTTTCTATCAATAAATAATAATGATGGGATGTAAAACAAATTTCATCTTTGTCTTGGCCTCAGTTGAGTATAATCTATATAGTCATTGGTACATTGACACCTAGATCAGTAGATATACTTCAGACCATCATTTTCTCAACGTTAGAGAACACAGTCTTCTGTCAGTACCTTTCTTAGCAAGGCAAGGATGTTTGGAGTAGGCCTCAGAATGTCATTTTTGAGGCATTCATCTTTATTTGCTCTCAAATATATGTTTGTCCCTAGATTTGTCTTTAACCTCACTCTTAATACAACTTTGCACTCTAAATTACATCCAAATTACATCATTGCCAACCTATCTCTTTACTGTAATTAGAAACTCCAATAAAATTAAATTATCTGCATAAAAATGAATTACAAATGTGCACAGCAATTACCAGTCATTTTCTCTACATTCAATGTTTTTAGGGACTGATTCAACTCCAGAAATGAAAACTGAATAAAACTGTATTGAAGAAACTACCCCAAATACAGTTTTTCTAAAAATATCCATCTGATGATCTGTCTTTTTAGAAAGATTAGGCTACAGAAAATTTTTTGACCTAAAAACCTACAAATAAAAGATGAAGCAACAGTACTGTATATTTTACAAGTACATGTATCTTCCTGGAAAATGGCTTTCTTCAATACAGATAATTCTACTGTTATATCTTGCTATATTAGCTGTTAGTGTTTCATGGGAATAAGCCTTCAGTAGTCTATAGTAATCCATTCATCATAGACCTTGTGAAGTCAGTGGTTTTACAATCATTTACATCAATGTTTAGTCATTATTAACGTAATCACTTTGCACATTCTTGTTCATCATAAATAATATCAGCAATATTTACATTTAAAGTGCACTGTTATAATCAGTTCATGATTATGCATCACAGCTAGAAATTTCAATTGGCAAATTTCTGATGCAACTTTTTACAGATTTATTGTAACTATTAGGCTGTATTTTTGGAACTACACGTGGTGCGTTTGCTGGCGCAGAACTTAATGAGTCTTGCCAGCAGGTATCAAGAAAAAGAACAACAAGCTCCACAATGTAAATTACATGCTCACATGTTTTTAACAATAAAAGTTCATCCAACGCACTTAAACCTTTTATACGGCAGTGCAAAATTTCCCAGTAGACTTGTTCCGGTGAATCACTGGTGCACCACAGGAGTACCATTGAAACAAACTTTGGTGTCTTAGTATGCTTGGATGAGTTGTTTTTGTTAAAAATATGCGACCATGCAATTCATACCGTCCATTGATCTTTTTCATGAAGATTCAAAAATACAACCTAAGGCTACTTTGACAGATTCTAATAAGCTAATCTTGAGATTTTTGGCATTCAACAGCCGTTTAATTTGGTGTATTTGGGCTAAGTTCAAGTTGATACATGATATTAATACCAGCCACTATATGCACTATATGTCAGCAATATGATCTTCATTTTGTTCCCACAACCTTTGAGGCAATCAATTTTGAGCTTTGTACTGCGCTTTTGAATTGCCTGCCCGCGGCAGTGGTGCATTGTGTAACAGGTGATGAGATTTCCCCCAGTTATCAAGAAAGAACAAAAAGCCCCCGTAGTGCAAATTACATGGTCGCTTGTTTTCAACAAAACAAAATGTGCACACTAACACTCACATAATTCTTTTGAAAGACATCATGGTTTATTGCAATCAATCTCCTGTGGTGCACTAGCAACAAGCTGGCGCGGCTGACACACGCGAGCATCCGAAAAGGTTGCCACAGCGTAATTAGCGGTTTAACCTCTTAAATACCAGCCTCTAAAAAGGGTTTGAAACCAGAGCATTTTTCATTTTTTGCCAGTTTTTTTTATATTTACATCTAAAAACGCAATAGTTGATGTTTGATTTCATAAGAATAGTAAACATGGACCCATTACATTCATTTTAAAACATAATTTGTGAAGATTGGATAAAAATTGCCAAAATTAGAGCAGTTTTAGTGAAAAATTCTGTGACAGATATATCTGTCGCTCTGGGTCCCAAATGGGTTTCATTTGTGACGGATATATCCGTCACTCTGGGTATTCAAGAGGTTAAGTGGGCCTGAATGAACAGTTTTTGTTGAAAACATGTGAGCATGTAATTTGCAACGTATGGGTCCATTGTTCTTTTTCATGATACCTCGAGGGAATATTTATTAAATATTATGCAATGTACTTCCCTCGGGCAGTTCAAAAATGCACCCTTGATGTAAATTGTTATATTTGTCAAAATGAAGCAGGTACCAAATGAAGCAGTTACAGTATGTAAAATGAATACATTTACAATACAAAGGCAGTATGTAGATATTGCACTTCAATACCCTATATAACAAACATTTATATTGCCTGCACACTTCAAAGCAGAAAATCAAACTTACCATGGTAACAATTAAATAATAAAAATAAAAACAATTAAAAAAGAAAATTAAACTTACCATGGTAAAATAACATAATAAAAATTAAACTTAAAACATTCTAAATCCACTTCTTGTGCCTCACTAAAAACTCTACAATAAATCACAGCATTATTACGGATAAACTATGACATGTATCAGGCCTGTAGCCAGGATATTTGCCAAGGGGGGGGGGGGGGTCACTTTTGGAAAAATTCCAGTGGGTGTTCACTTTAGACAATTTTGGTCAAAAAATGGCCAAAATCATGTGAAAAGGGCTCAGAAAGGGGAAAAGCTACATGATTTTGAAAGAATTTTTGGCCGGGGGGGGATAAGCTGGAACCCATTGAACTGGCTACGGGCCTGTGTATGACATAAACCTTTCCTGTAAATATCAACAGCTGAGATTATTATGGTGAATTCACCAAAAACTCAAAGATCTCAGAACATGTTGGGTCACTTATTAGATTGCAACTTACTAGCAATTTTGCAAGATTACTTTTTGGGGGAGTTTTTTGTGAGGCAATGCTCGTGAACATTAAACTTAAAAAATGAATTAATTTTAAACAGTTTTTGTACAATACAAAATCATAAGTTTAAAACCTGATGGGTGCATTATATGGAACCCATCAGATATCTATAACCCATAATAAAAAAACAAAACAATATGGCCATATTGGCTAAAACATAACATTAAATTAAATTCCAAAAATCATAAAGAAGACATAATGAGGGATCACTTAGATCTCTTTATCAATGATAAAATATCAAAACTATTTTGTTAAAATATGACCCCACCCTGGGGATATCAACTTTGAGAAGTATTTTGTTAGAGACTATGTAATCCTATGTAGCCCTTTCTCCACTTGAATACCCTTTGAACACAATTGTAAATCCAGCCATTTTGCAAATGAATTTTCCTAAATATGGCTCATCCTAGTCATTATCATGTTAAAGATAATTAAGTACTTTGAACATTAGTTTCATTTGTTAGTTGTTATGTATTCCATTTCCATGTTGTTTTAAGATGAAGCCATCAGCATCAAACCTTTCGGAGGGCTTTTATGTAGGCATATACAGGATAGTAGATCTTAAGGATGTGCTACACGATGCACGTACTCTGGTGGGTGAAGGTTTCTCTCACTATGTTTAGATCTGTGCAACTCATTGCGGAAATATTCTATTGTCTTATTTATACCCAACAGCATATCTACCTGAAAATATAATAAGGTTAAAGACATCAGGCACATAAAAGTTATTCCATCGATGTACATGTAGTTATTTACACTAAACTCAAGAGTTGGAAATGTAGATAGATCATCACGAACATGTATTTCCCTTTTTAAATATTCTGGACCTAGATAAAAGTCCATTTTAAAATTGAAAACTTTCCTGCAATCTGAACAATTTCACTGGACTTCACAAATGAGTTAAACAGTACAGTGCTCGAAAATTACGAGCCATTACGGGCTTTGTTACGGGCATCATGCAGGTAAGTACAAGGCTAGAGAATTACGAGCTATTACGGGTCTCATTACAGGCGCCGTACAAGCAAGTATGGGGATCGAAAATTATAATTTATTACGGGGCTCGTTACAGGCACCGTATGGACAAGAACGTGGATTGAAAATTACGAGCTATTACGGGCCTTGTAATAACAAGCTATTACAAGGCTTGAAAATTATAAGCAATTACGGGACTCGTAACGAGGCCTGTACAAGATTGTACAGGGCCTGTTGACTCAACGAGCCTCAGACCGGCTTGTACAGGATCCGATGTAATTTGCCTGTGTATATACAGACCATAACTTTAGTGTCAATATGATGCATGATAACACTACAAGAGAAATACTGTATAAGTGGTATAAATCCAAGTGGTTTATTTGCCCAATGTTCAAATTTGATCATTTTCCTTATTTTAATTTTCTTAATGACAAGAAACAACCCATTGGATAACATTATGAAGACAATATTTCGGACATATAATTTTCTGAACCTGGCAAAATTTGTAAAAACAAGTTCTCTACTGCTCTGCTCTATTGTTAAACTACTCCTAATAAAATGAGTTACCTTTGGTTGCCAGTTTATGTATTTCTTTGCCCTGGATATGTCTGGCTTCCTTTTCTGTGGGTCATCAGTCATAGCAGGCTTGTTAACAATCTCACTATCACTCCCTGAAACATTAATAAACATTACAGGCTCAAAAGCTTAAACTGTAAGTCATGTAGGGAGCGGGACTTAAGTAGGCTGGTTCTCTATCTTACTATCACTTCCTAAAACAATGGAGAAATTGAGAATGGTACAGGGAAAATCTGGGATGAAGGAAACTGATCCTTGTATATAACCATACGGGTAATATAATAGTTGCATGGATGCAATCAATCAATTTTAATGAATAATGTTTCATACACAAAGAAAACTTGATTTCAAAGCTTAATATCAAGACAATAATTGGAACACTAATATTTCTTATTCATATCTTGTAAATGCTCAAACTGGTATATCACATAAATTGATATCACAATTACTGTTAAAAAAAACTTCAGAAAATAAAAATCATATTTTCAAAGTATGTTTTCAAATTACAGTAAAACTTGTAAACAAATACAGAAGACTTTTGAAAGTCATGGTTTCCAATTTGGAAGATGAACACCTCCCATAAGGAACACTTTTTGGAGTTCTATAGGTGTTCTGCTTCTACAGGTTTATTAGATTGTCATAAACAGAAAATTTAGTCCATTAAAAGACATAGTGAAAGCTGTCAAAATAGAAACAAAAGGAGAAAGTTTGATCATACTACTTGTAAGGCATAATATTACAACATGTAACCACCAGATTTACAACATGTCACTACCAGATTTACAACATGTCACCAACTGATTTACAACATGTCACCAACTGATTTACAACATGTCACCAACTGATTTACAACATGTCACCACCTGATTTACAACATGTCACCACCTGATTTACAACATGTCACCAACTGATTTACAACATGTCACCAACTGATTTACAACATGTCACCACCTGATTTACAACATGTCACCACCTGATTTACAACATGTCACCACCTGATTTACAACATGTCACCACCTGATTTACAACATGTCACCAACTGATTTACAACATGTCACCAACTGATTTACAACATGTTACCACCAGATTTAAATTACAAAAGCATGATTTTACAACTGGCACCAATAGCGATGCGGGTCACAAGAAATGGTAGTTCCAACAATATGTCAAAATTTCTTGTTGAAGCATGATATGGCATAAATGTCATCCTATGAAAAAAGCTCATTAGATTAGGTTTTTATTAGAATATGATTGTTGCAATGGAATATGTTATTTAACCATGGCATGATGATTCAGTGGTCAAGCCTTATATGGTATTCTAATACTTCAATCCTAAAATGTTGAATATTTCAGGCTCAAAATACTTAAGACTTGGTATATGTTATAAAAGGGGAATCAATGTCTTGAATGAGTTACAGGTCAACATCTGATTTGCATGTTATGCAAAGAGGTATTATGCAGGATTGTTTATTAAATCGTAAAATAGTGAAAAGTACAGGATTTGGATTGTTATTTGGCAGGGGAAGTATGTTTACTTACTCTTGCCTGCACTGTCTGCAATATCATAATGTATAGTAATATGAAATGTCAATAGGGGCTTCTATGTAATATCACTGGTATCCACTTGGTTATGAAGACGTTATGTCGTTATGGGAAATACTGAGAAATCTTATCATACTTGGAATGTTGTGCAATTTTAACATATCATGGATCGAATCTCGAACTATATGTGGTAAAATTTCCATATAATTTCATAAAGAATCGAATTATTTTCTTGAAGTAAAATCAATGCGACTGGGTACCATCGCTCGCTAAAATTTGGGCAATTAAATTAAAAAGGATGTAATTGCTAAAAAGGGCCCTTGCGACATCACAGGCTTGCAACATGCTTGCAATAGCTTGATGAATGACCCCTCAGGGCGTTAATGGGACAAAACGCAAAGCAACCAAGATGTTATGAAATTCACCAGATAACGTCCTGGTTCCTGAAGTGAGGAATTCTCACTCAATTAATGGAGATGGTTGATATATTATCTCATGATTGACCAGATTTTCAGTAACATGATGTTACTATTAACACACGGTAAAATATTTGGATACGAATCGACCTCCTTCTTGGTGAAAATGATGAAAATTAAAATTTCCTCCAAAGGAAGGTCATCCATTTTGTTAAAAAGATGTAACGTCTCTATAACCAGGTGGCACCAGTGAATATAATTGAGGGGAGGAAACATAATTAGGATGACATACATGTATCTTCAATTATATGACATGTTCTTACAAAATTCAAAATTTCAGAAAAGTATTTAAAATATGGGATGGGGGAAAGTGAGAAGAGGAATAACCCAGAATTCCTAGATGGACCAATCTCCATCTCAAGAGATTTATCAATATGTACATGGAAATCCATCAATGAATTCTGGGGTCTTTCCCCTCTTGGGAAAAGTTTGGCCTTCTGATGAGACAGATTCTGATGGGGAACATGGCACATATTTATTTCCAGTAACACAAGTCATGTGAGTCGAATGAAGACCCATTCTGTTTAGTGCCTACTTTAACACCACAGGAACAATAACATTCAATAAAGAAACATAAATGAAGTATACTTACTTTCTAAATATTAATAATTTGAGCAATAACTAATACACTGTAATATAGTCTTACACTCACCTATTAATTTTTTAATAATTTGAGCAAATTCTATGATGGTGTGCTCATCTGGGTTTCCAATGTTAACAGGCAAGCTGAAGTTACCATTCATTAAAGCTACTAGGCCATCTACTAAGTCACTGACATACTGGAAGGATCTTGTCTGTTTCCCTTCTCCATATATCTACAGAGACAGAATAAAAATATACAGAATACAATATATACAAAAGAGAGTTAACAAAAGGATAAGAATTGTATAACACAGTACAGTTTTACCTTTTTTCCTCTTATCTGAGAGTTTCACTGTTAAGTATTTTTTCTCTTGGAGAGCTGAGTTTGAGTTATCTGGGTATGAATTTAAGTGAGTTGAGTTTCACTCGGGTTAAACATAAACTTGGTGGTATTTTGCATGGAGTTGAACTGAAGTTGAGATGACCCGTTACTGACATCCCGAACAAGTACATCTATTTATTTAAGCTTCTGCAGAGGTAAAAGGATGCAACAGGAGATGTAGTGGATACAAGAATCACTGTGATTGGTTCACTCATATTAGAATCACTGTGATTGGTTCATTTTGTAAGCAATTGCAAAGGGAGATGAAGTGAATATTAGACTCACTGTGATTGGTTCATTTTGTAAGCAATAGACTAGATGCGAGTAGAAAAAATCTTGATTTACGCCATTAAATATTCAAAATTCAGTAAAAACGATGTTATATTTGAAATCTACATGTAAAAGTACATCTAGAAATATGGTTTCGAAAATTGTTTATCAAGTTTGAAAATTTAATTATCTTTGAAAGTGTGACTTCTAGTTCGGGTTGATTCTCCATAGAGCCCATGTTACAAAATCACAAAAAGTGAAATATCTTTTCTTGTATCGGTCAGATAGCATTTTCATTTACTGGACATATTTTTATTTGCATAACTATCAGATACATAAGGGTTATGTGAAAATTGAACCACTAAAACAGATGTTATTTAAGTTAAAGGGAACTTTCTACTATACCAGCCATGTTATCTGACCCGAACGAGCCACCTGGTGGTGAAACTGGTAACTACCTACTCGCATCTGCGTTATTGCAAAGGGAGATGAAGTGAATATTAGACTCACTGTGATTGGTTCATTTTGTAAGCACTTGCAAAGGGAGATGAAGTGAATATTAGACTCACTGTGATTGGTTCATTTTGTAAGCATTGTAATATGAAGTTGCTGACCACCCTGCCATCATTCATATGCATTCTAGGACCAAATGTGTTGAAGATTCTGGCAACTCTCACCTCTACACCTTCCTGAAACAAGTAGACAGAGTTCAATAAACCCATTTTATATCTCAAAAACAATATACTCTGTCGTAAATATTGGAGGAGTCACAATTTGCACCACCTAAGCAATGACACTGTATTTGGTCTTTCACTAGTTGTTCAAAGAGAGATTTACTAAGTTGTTAACTCACTTGCTTCTGATAAGCGTAACACATTGTTTCAGCAACTCTTTTCCCTTCATCATAGCATGCCCTGGGCCCTATAGGGTTAACATGGCCCCAGTATTCCTCATGCTGGGGATGAATCTCCGGGTCTGTAAGAAAAATATAACAATGGTAAAAAAAGTGGAAACGGCAAAAAAGTGGAACACCTTGCAAGTGGAACACATTTAAGCGTTCCACTAAGAAATCTTTTTTACTGATCATGCCATATAAGGCTCACATTTAAGGTTGGATTAATCCATGTATTAAATAAATGTATATGTTTTAGTATTATTTTGAATAAAAATCAATTTTCAATATGATTAAAGCATAAAATATATTCAATATCATGTAAAAGTAAACAAAAAAGACCAATAAGAATAAGAGGTACCATGTACCAAGATGTTCTCTTTGAGCATTGAATTGTGGGTAATTATTAAAGAACACATTCCAATAATAACATAATTTGTGGGAGAATGTTCACTTTCTGTATTTTCATAATTATGATAAATTCCATTTTTTATTAAATTATCAACATGTTTGTTGATAATCATGTTTTTATTTTTGAGTTATTTCTTTAAATCATCCATAAAAAGTACAAAATAAGATTTTCTTGGAATGTGTACATTCTCCAATTTTGAAAACCCAAAGGCAATGCTTATGTATGAAATATGGGAAGTTGCCTACGGGTGTCTACAAAACAAAGACCTAAGACCTAAGACCTACAAAACTAAGACCCCCCACGTTATAAAACTAAGACCCTGTTATAAAACTAAGACCCCCCATGTAATAAAACTAAGACCCTGTTATAAAACTAAGACCCCCCACGTTATAAAACTAAGACCCTGTTATAAAACTAAGACCCCCCACGTTATAAAACTAAGACCCTGTTATAAAACTAAGACCCCCCACGTTATAAAACTAAGACCCTGTTATAAAACTAAGACCCCCCACGTTATAAAACTAAGACCCTGTTATAAAACTAAGACCCCCCACGTTATAAAACTAAGACCCTGTTATAAAACTAAGACCCCCCACGTTATAAAACTAAGACCCTGTTATAAAACTAAGACCCCCCACGTTATAAAACTAAGACCCCCCATGTAATAAAACTAAGACCCTGTTATAAAACTAAGACCCCCCACGTTATAAAACTAAGACCCTGTTATAAAACTAAGACCCCCCACGTTATAAAACTAAGACCCTGTTATAAAACTAAGACCCCCCACGTTATAAAACTAAGACCCTGTTATAAAACTAAGACCCTCCACGTTATAAAACTAAGACCCTGTTATAAAACTAAGACCCCCCACGTTATAAAACTAAGACCCTGTTATAAAACTAAGACCCCCCACGTAATAAAACTAAGACCCTGTTATAAAACTAAGACCCCCCACGTTATAAAACTAAGACCCTGTTATAAAACTAAGACCCCCCACGTTATAAAACTAAGACCCTGTTATAAAACTAAGACCCCCCACATTATAAAACTAAGACCCTGTTATAAAACTAAGACCCCCCACGTTATAAAACTAAGACCCTGTTATAAAACTAAGACCCCCCACGTTATAAAACTAAGACTCTGTTATAAGAATCAGTCACCGTGCCTTGCTCTGCTCGCCACAAGGTAGTCTTGCCTCTTGGCCTTGTGTTCCCTAGTAACATACAGATTCTACAAAAGATAGTCTTGCTTCTGGTCCTTGTGTTCCCTTCTAATATACAGATTCTCCCCACTAACATAAAGATTCTACAAAAGGTAGTCTTGCTTCTGGTCCTTGTGTTCCCTTCTAATATACAGATTCTCCCCACTAACTTAAAGATTCTACAAAAGGTAGTCTTGCTTCTGGTCCTTGTGTTCCCTTCTAATATACAGATTCTCCCCACTAACATTAAGATTCTACACATGGTAGTCTTGCCTCTGGCCCTTGTTTACCCTAGTAACATACACATATGGTAGTCTTGCCACTGACCCTTGTTTTCCCTAGTAACATGGTGGTTCAAGATTTCAGACCCATCTTTCTCACATAGATTGCTGAACTTATTTTAGTTGAGAATTCCTAATAGAATTAAGAATTAATAATAGCTGAAACTGTTCTGTTTGTCCTAGCAAACAATATCCCAATATGCATTTGAAATTCATTTTTGTCTATATGTGTTGACAGTCTGTGATGTCATCATCAATCATCACAATGGGAATTAGGTGAATTCTATCTGTGACAGTGAGATTATCTATGATGTCACATAGTAGTTTGATTTCTAAGAAATGTGGCAGAGTTCTATCTATGACAGAGCTGCTTTGTGATGTCATCATGAATTATCTCGTTTCCATTGTGATGATTGATGATGTCATCAGAGTACTTTGTGATGTCATCGTGAATTACCTCATTTCTATTGTGATGATTGATGATGACATCACAGACTGTCAACAAATAGACAGAAGAAGTTGAACTACAAGTTGGAAAATTGTTTGCTAGGGCAAAACAACTCAGTTTCAGCTAATAATTCTTAATTCTATTAGGAATTCTTAACTAACAATGGTTCAGCAATCTGTGCCAGAATGATGGGTCTCAAATCTTGAACTACCATTAAACATCACTTCCAAAACAATACCAGCATAAAATGGAGTAGGGGAAGTCGTCCTATCATCGCACGGGTACTCAGGGAAACTACTGACGATTTCAAATATGATAACTTCAACTTACTTTGAGAATATGAGACGAAAGATCAACCTTTCCTCTAAAATCTAAGTAGTGTTTGACATTTCTCAATCTCGGAACGCTAACACTTTAAGACCCCTTAGACTCGCATGTGCGGTGGTCCTAATTATCGCACAGTCGTCCTAATTATCGCACAGTTATGTTTCAGATGTTATTTCACGATACTGTATACATTTCTCTGTTTAAAACAGATACATACATATGCTGTAATCATTTTTCTATCAGTTTTAGTGTAAAATATCAACAAAATATACATTATACACATACTTTTCTGTCTTTATTTGGAGGGGGTCAAAATTTGTCAGACGAATTTTACTTCTTGCGCAAAAGCATTTATGACAATGGCGGAAGTAAACAATTCTTAAAAAATGAAGAGATATTTCTAAATATATGAATAAATCATGAAGATTGGGAGTAATGGTGTTGAACTGTTTTTCGTAACACTGGTTTAAAAGATCTATTTAGCTATTTAGGACAATCGTGCGATAATTAGGACCGTGCGATAATTAGGACCACTTCCCCTGTCTCTTTTTATGCTCAGCATAAAATGGGACATCACTTTTTATGCTCAGCATAAAATGGGACATCACTTTTTATGCCAGCATAAAATGGGATATCACTTTTTATGCCGGCATAAAATGGGACATCACTTTTTATGCCGGGCACAAAAAGTGATATCAAAAAATTACTTTTTTTAAAAATCAACAAATCCGGGTATTTATTACAGTCCATTTTTATATAATCCGCTGTTGTATGTTACTGGGGAACACAAGGCCCAGAGGCAAGACTACCTTGTGGCGAGCAGAGCAAGGCACGGTGACTGATTCTTATAGCAGGGTCTTAGTTTTATAACGTGGGAGGTCTTAGTTTTATAACAGGGTCTTAGTTTTATAACGTGGGGGGTCTTAGTTTTATAACAGGGTCTTAGTTTTATAACGTGGGGGGTCTTAGTTTTATAACATGGTCTTAGTTTTATAACGTGGGGAGTCTTAGTTTTATAACAGGGTCTTAGTTTTATAACGTGGGGGGTCTTAGTTTTATAACAGGGTCTTAGTTTTATAACGTGGGGGGTCTTAGTTTTATAACAGGGTCTTAGTTTTATTACATGGGGGGTCTTAGTTTTATAACGTGGGGGGTCTTAGTTTTATAACAGGGTCTTAGTTTTATTATGTGGGGGGTCTTAGTTTTATAACAGGGTCTTAGTTTTATTACGTGGGGGGTCTTAGTTTTATAACAGGGTCTTAGTTTTATAACGTGGGGGGTCTTAGTTTTATAACAGGGTCTTAGTTTTATAACGTGGGGGGTCTTAGTTTTATAACAGGGTCTTAGTTTTATAACGTGGGGGGTCTTAGTTTTATAACAGGGTCTTAGTTTTATAACGTGGGGGGTCTTAGTTTTATAACGTGGGGGGTCTTAGTTTTATAACGTGGGGGGTCTTAGTTTTATAACAGGGTCTTAGTTTTATAACGTGGGGGGTCTTAGTTTTATAACAGGGTCTTAGTTTTATTACATGGGGGGTCTTAGTTTTATAACAGGGTCTTAGTTTTATAACGTGGGGGGTCTTAGTTTTATAACAGGGTCTTAGTTTTATAACGTGGGGGGTCTTAGTTTTATAACAGGGTCTTAGTTTTATTACGTGGGGGGTCTTAGTTTTATAACAGGGTCTTAGTTTTATAACGTGGGGGGTCTTAGTTTTATAACAGGGTCTTAGTTTTATAACGTGGGGGGGTCTTAGTTTTATAACAGGGTCTTAGTTTTATAACGTGGGGGGTCTTAGTTTTATAACAGGGTCTTAGTTTTATAACGTGGGGGGTCTTAGTTTTATAACAGGGTCTTAGTTTTATAACGTGGGGGGTCTTAGTTTTATAACAGGGTCTTAGTTTTATAACGTGGGGGGTCTTAGTTTTATAACAGGGTCTTAGTTTTATTACATGGGGGGTCTTAGTTTTATAACAGGGTCTTAGTTTTATAACGTGGGGGGTCTTAGTTTTGTAGGTCTTAGGTCTTAGGTCTTTGTTTTGTAGACACCCAGTTGCCTACCCTTCTAGTTGAAAGCCCATGATTAATCTGAGTACATCCAAAAGTATTAAATCCTACATGTAAATATTTCAACAAATCAATCATCTACATAAGGCCTGCCTAAAGGTGGTAGCAAAGAATAGAGATGAGTGTAAAATGTAAGAAGCAAACATTATAAAAAGTTCAAAAGTTTAAAATGTTGAAAATGTTTTGAATGAAACGTTACCCTAAACTTGTCTCTGCACTTTTAATATGACTGCGATAAGCCTTGAGTCAAGTTAAATAACGGCCAATAAACCAAGAATCAGTAATATTGGTTTAAGTATTGAAAATCAACAATACAAGTTTGACCCCAAAAGGTTAAAAAACTTTTTTTATTGCCTTTTGTCTTATAGAGGACTTATTATACAGATGGATAAAAAGATGACATTAGTATTTTGGTTGGGGCAGTATACCATATTTTTATATGGAGAAAACTGACAAAAGGATTGAAAAACAACAATACACTGTTTGTCCTGAAAGGTCTAAAAACAGATCAATTGCCTTTTGTCTACTAGAGGTCTTGTAATAATATGAATACACAAATGGCAGTAGTAATTTGGTTGGGCCAGTATACAATACCTTTATATGGAGAAACTGCCAAAAGTAGCTTCACTTTAATGCTATTTCAAATGTATATAGCAAAGCCTCTATTATGTGAATATTGCTTGTAACTGACCTCCATAGACTTCTGATGTACTGGCTAAAAGCACCCTGGCCCTAACACGCCTGGCTAATCCCAACATGTTGATTGTTCCTATAGAGTTGGTCTTAATTGTCTTAATAGGGTTATACATGTAGAATGGCGGGGAGGCTGGGGATGCTAGATGGTAGATCTGGTCAACTGAAACAGAATAAATAGTCATTTCATTGACAAGACAGCGGAATATGTCCCACCACAGAGGATGCAATACATGGAAATGTAATGAGGAATCAGATTAAATACTAGTGTGTTATATTATGTGGCTTCACATTTAGGGAGAGCTCTACTCAATCGGTAATTGAAGGAGAAAATGATCAAGGTGACGAGGCATGTAATAAAATGAATATTGTTCAGAAATAAGCAGAAAGATCGTGGCTAAAATGTGGTGTTTTGTAAAGTGGGCACTAGCCTAGCCTGGGTCAATCACAATTGCAATCCTGAAAGATGGCAAAATTACAGGTTTACAGAGAAACATCATCTTACCTTCTATAAATAAAGGATTAACTATATCATGATGTAAGAGCTCAAAGTTCTCATGGCCAATCCAGTGCTCAACATTGCGTTTCCTCCCAGTGAAGAAATTATCAACAACAGTCACTTCATGGCCCTGTAGCATGAGTTTGTCAACTAAATGAGATCCTACAAACCCTGCACCTCCAGTTACCTGAAAACAGAGTAAAAAATATTGAAATCATCAAAAACAGTCACTTCATGGCCCTCTAGCATGAGTTTGTCAACTAAATGAGACCCTACAAACCCTGCACCTCCAGTTACCTGAAAACAGAGTGAAAAATATTGAAATCATCAACAACAGTCACTTCATGGCCCTATAGCATGAGTTTGTCAACTAAATGAGATCCTACAAACCCTGCACCTCCAGTTACCTGAAAACAGAGTGAAAAATATTGAAATCATCAACAACAGTCACTTCATGGCCCTCTAGCATGAGTTTGTCAACTAAATGAGATCCTACAAACCCTGCACCTCCAGTTACCTGAAAACAGAGTGAAAAATATTGAAATCATCCACAAAAGTGTCTTCATGGCCCTCTAGCATGAGTTTGTCAACTAAATAAAAGGCAATAACATGTACAATTTCACCACCTACCATTTGTTACATATACCAACTGCCCAATGCTGAACACCAACTGTGGAACAACATCAAAAAAAAGCTAGAGACAATAACGATATGTCACCACTTCTGCACTTCTGGTGGTGACATAATATTGATTGTTCAAAAAATTTGACTATTAAAAACATGTCTGACTGTCAAAACAAATTTGACTGTTAAAACATATTGCAACAATATATCTTACTGCAAAGTACACTTACCAAAATTCTTTTTCTATCTTTATAGTTGAGGAAATCCACTTCTGGATATGTCTTCTTACTACAAACAGCAAAAAAACACAATTAAGTGTACATTTTATCTGCCTGCCTCTTTGACAGAGGGACCATGTTATAAAACAAAACCGAAGGGTAGTACAGTATACAATTGTTGACCTCTCCAGAGGTCAACCGGCAAAATTGTATACCGAGGCTGTAAACCAAGGTTTACAGTTGAGGTATAAAATTAGTAAATTAATTTTAATTTTACGTTTCTATTTGTATTTTTGTTATACTTGTCGTCTAGTAAAGTCAAAATATTACTTTCATCAATGTTTACAAAACGTCCGTCTACCATGTTTTTTCTGTAAACATTATGACATCATTTATTTTTCAAAAGTAGCGGTCAACAGTACCTAGTAGTGGTCAACAGTATACAAATAGTGACTGCCATTGAGGGCAATAGTGTAAATTATTTCCCCGAGGGAATATCCTCTACAATGTACTATTCCCGAAGCCGCAGGCTGAGGGAATAGTACATTGTAGAGGATATTCCCAAGGGGAAATCATTTACACTATTGCTCGAAATTAGGCAGTCACTATTTGTTTTATTATATACCCTATACTGACTCTTTTCCCGTTTCCTCTGCGAAGGCCAAAAAGTCTTAGAAAGCCCCCTCCCCGGGTCCATTGTTAGCATTATAAGCTGTGACGTCATCAGATGCTCAACAGAAATTTTTGCCTCTGAGACTCTCACTTGACAAATTCAATCGCGTTTAACACGCAGAATAAATTACCATAACACTTGAAATTACACAGACGTATTGAGCTTATGGAACTTTATACACGTTGCTTATATTGTATCGTTCATGCACGTCTGTCATGGTGAACGGAGTTGATTTGTGTTTGTGCTCATCCTCCATTTTTCTGTTTTTCGTCTACGCAGTGATGATGCGCAGACGTTTCCAAGGGTAATAGAACTTGCAATTGTGACGTCAGCGGGCAATAGTTCAAATGTATATTCCCGCTGACGTCACATTTGAGGGAATATAACTTTCCGAGGGAAATAGTAAATCTATTTCGGAACACGTGACTAGGTATTGACCAATCAGGATTAGTGTTACATATTGGGTATATAATAATACATATTGTTGACCGCTAATCAACCAATCAGAATCGAGTATTTCAGTTGAGGTACTAACAATATACAATTGCTGACCTCTCCAGAGGTCAACCGGCAAAATTGTATACCGAGACTGTAAACCGAGAAACTACTGTTGACAGAGACCGAAGGTCAAGTCAACAGTAGTTTCAAGGTTTCAAGTTTCAAGGACTGTAAACCGAGAAACTACTGTTGACAGAGACCGAAGGTCGAGGTCAACAGTAGTTTCAAGGTTTACAGCCGAGGTATATGGTTTTGACCGTTGACCGAATGGAGAGGTCTACAATTGTTTTGTTAGTCAGAAGAAACTAATAATAC
Source organism: Owenia fusiformis (assembly GCA_903813345.2). Classification (NCBI taxonomy): domain Eukaryota; kingdom Metazoa; phylum Annelida; class Polychaeta; order Sabellida; family Oweniidae; genus Owenia; species Owenia fusiformis. The sequence continues at coordinate 17,714,096 of CAIIXF020000004.1, forward strand.
ACATATAGATGACAGTCATCAATCATGGCTTCATTTCACAATCTTCTCCGAACCACGCCAGCAATGATTTTTTAAGAAAATCTGAAGACAGTGGTAGCTAAACTCTCTGTTTTCGGCACATCACTGCGTACTCACTAGTAAATTAATGTTAATTATACGTTTCTATTTGTATTTTTGCTATACTTGTCTAGCAAAGTCAAAATATCACTTTCATCAACGTTTACGAAATGTCCATCTCCCATGTTTTTTTCTGTAAACATTATGACGTCATATTCCCCATAATTCACAAGTGTAGTACAGTAACATACGCGGTCAATAATATGATATCCCATGATGCACAGGTGTGGTACAGGCAAAAATGTTGACTGCTAATTGACCAATCAGATGTGAGTGTTTACATTGAGGTACTAACAATATACAATTGTTGACCTCTCCAGAGGTCAACCGGCAAAATTGTATATCGAGACTGTAAACCGAGAAACTACTGTTGACTGAGACCGAAGGTCGAGGTCAACAGTAGTTTCAAGCTGTAGTCGAGGTATATGATTTTGACGGTTGACCGCATGGAGAGGTCTACAATTGTTTTGTTAGTCCGAAGAAACTAATAATACACATATAGACGACAATCATCAATCGGCATGGCTTCATTTCACCATGGACTTCTAGCTTATTTGAAGTCCATGGTTTCACAATCTTTTCTCCGAACCACGCCAGCAATGTGTACTCATTAGTAAATTAATGTTAATCTTACGTTTCTATTTGTATTTTTGCTATACTTGTCGTCTAGTAAAGTCAAAATATCACATTCATCAAACTTCAGTCTGCCATGTTTTTCTTTAAACATTGTGACGTCATATTCCCATAATTCACAAGTGTAGTACAGTAACAAATGCGGTCAACAATATGATATCCCATGATGCACAGGTGGGGTACAGGCAAAAATGTTGACCGCTAATTGACCAATCAGATGCGAGTATTCACACTGAGGTACTAACAATACATATTATCATTTTTTATTATTCAATTACGAGTATACTTTATCAATATGTTTGGTATAACATTTTCATTTTTGCTACTGTTGAGCAATCAAAATTACCGAATATTGATTTGTTTTTCATACATTGCCCAAAGGCTTAACCATGCAGCTGATGAAACAAAAAGCCATTTCATTATAGAGATTGTAAGCAGACAGTGTTAATTAAACTTGTTTAACAATCAATTAACAACTCCATTTATATTAATATAAATGAGGTGTTGAAAAGGTCATACTATGACATGTAGATCTATACAATGTACATGTGTTGTATTTGTATTGTATTGTATTGTATTGTATTGTATTGTATTGTGTTGTATCGTATTGTATTGTACTGCATTGTATTGTATTGTATTGTACATGTATGATTGTATATTATTTCACCTAGCATCTTAAAATATGAAAATTCTATCTTATACTCAGACTTTAAGAGACAACAGACCATTACAGCAACAATTTCAAACATCATCAAATGTCAAGCTTAATTTAAAAATAGCTTGTTCATTTTAAAGAAAACCATACATCTCATATTATAAAAATCAACGTAACATATACAGTGTATAGGCTATAGTGGTTATGAACCCCAGGAGGGAGTATTAAGTGCCACATAATGGTACACTTTTTAAAAATATGTATCATATACTGATTTTAGGTTACTTTTTTTATGCACATTTTCTGATTTTAATTTCAAGTTTCAACAAGAAGTCAATTTCAAAATAGCAATAAAAGTGTAAACATTGAATTTATAATGTGAATAAAAAGTGACAGAAGGTTTTTGTTTTTGATTTTTGTAATATTCCAATAATATCGTAACATCGTTCTTGTTAAATTATTTGTATTTGTTTTAATTAATGTTCTGATTGTTAATTGTTAAGCCCAGGCTGCATGATTGGTGGGCAATTTTAAGCATGGATGATACTAGACATGAGTGCATTAAATACCCAAATTCATTGAGTCAAGTGCTTAAATTATTTTCACACAATGCAAAAATTTGAATCTAAAAATAACCATTCTTAGATGAAAAATATAGAATGCATATTATATCATAGACTGTGCTCTGATTGGTTGAAATATGATATATCATGCCTAGATGTTTATTTTTAACACAATAGTGGATGTATTCTTACCCATCTTCAAGTATCTGTATTCTCTTATGCAACTGTTTCAGTTCATTCTGTAGTATATTGTCATTGTTCACGGAATACTGCATCCTGGATACACAAATGAAAAATTGAATATTTTAACTATATGTTTCCTTATATGGTTAATATTGTCATTGTTCATGTCATATTGCATCCTGGGATACACAAATGAAAAATTGAATATTTTAACTATTTGTTTCCTTATATGGTTAATATTGTCATTGTTCATGTCATATTGCATCCTGGGATACACAAATGAAAAATCAACTGTTGAACTATATGTTTCATAATATTGTTAATATAGTCATTGTTCATGTCATACTGCTTCGTGGGATACACAAATATTTCCAAATATGGTCATTTTATTTACATAATTGCAAGTACATGTATATATAAGCAGAACACTGATAATAAGGTAATGGAAGTTCTCATGGATCACGTTGTGCATGTTAAAATTGAATCAATTTTTCTTCTTTTAAATTTCATGATATATAATATACAAAAACAAAATGCAATAACACTTACCGTGTATCTAGAGAGTTTGACAGGCGACTGTAACCCACTAAAAAATACAAAACATAACAAAATGTCAGTACAGCCGCCATAATCCCCAATGTTAGAACTTTATGGCAGATATTCAACTTCGTACAGTTTTTCAGTTTTAGTATTGTATGTTTGATCTTCCGTGTGACAGTCCTAGTGATATGCATCCTACGTAATGGAACAAATGTTCATCATTTGAACTTATTGAATGTTCATCATTTATTGATTTTAACCGTTAACTAGAAAGGCTGGATTCAGGAAATGTCTCTATTTATGATATTGGAGCTTCATTATGGCAACTAGTTAATTCAGTCCTAAGTCAACTTTGACCCCAGCAACTCAGATCCAAATCAAGATGGGATCCTATTCAACTCAGATGCTAGTCAACTCAGACTTTAGTTAACTGAAGCCCTAGTCAACTCTATACTGTTCAACCAATGTATTCCTTCAGTCATTGTAATACCTTGTTGGATCTCAAACTCTAGTCAAAATACCCAATCCAAATCACCCCAGACCCTTGTCAACTCACACCCTTGTCAACTCAGACCTTTGTCAACTCAAGTCCTCGATAAAAGTGATTTTATGATGTATGGACTGAAACATTGATTTAATTTGTCAAATAAGTTATTTGTAAGTCTTTGAGCATTTGGTTAGATGTCTATATAATGGTAGGATGAAGAATCTAAATGATTCAAAGATTGTTTCAACAACAACAAATATAAATGATTTTAATGAGTTAACCAAAATAATTCAAGTTAACGAAGATCTGAGTTGACTAGAATCCTCCATGACAAACATTGTGGCAAATAAATATACATTAATTGATTGAAGTCACTGTGACAATGTCACAATGGTAAGCAGGGTGCAACATAGAGCCAAAGCAAGTCACTGATCTATTTGGGCCTCAGCATCATTGAGCATCTATCAAATATGAGAGGTCGGAACTCCTTTTGATGTACCTTGATACTAAGTTACAATCAAGTAAACTTAACAGACTATATGTATTTCATTTTCTCATAATCATTTACTCAGTGCAATCAGTATGAGGCTAGCAGATTGGCAGAAGTCTACTCTAGATAATCCTTTCCGATTTGATCTCCAAGCACAAATGAAAATCGAGTGAAACCCTGTCAAGTGACACAAGCACACGAGCATCGGCAAACTGGACATATATATGTGATACTATATGTGATATGGCTAAACATGCTAAAAAGTCCAAGGGGTCTTGATTGTGGTTTCCTATTGCAACAACCCCCTTTAAACTGTTGACTCCAAGAGTCCCCCCTCCCTTCATCACCACATATCCTGATTTGAGAGAATATATTTCATATCCTGTATCCGCCAAATTGAACCCATCCTTGTATGAAATATACCCTATTCATAATATGACCTCCCCAAAATCCATAAGTTTATAATGCCAGATATTTCTGGTGTTCTGAAATAGATCATACTTTGGAAATACATCAAGTATTCCTTTTAATTCCCCTCTAAGGCTTTCATTTGGAGAGAATACACAACGAACGGCCATTTATTCCTTTGTATTTTATACCAGGGTGTGACAAGAGCAGCATGGTATAATAGAGTATTGATGCTTTAGAGATAATATCTACTCATGTAGCAAATGGTTGTATTAGGCCAAGCCAATAACAACCAGTGTTTTTTATAAACATTGACAATTTTTGATATCATAGAATCATCAATGAATATTTATAAGACTATAGTTGAGGGTCTCGTTTCAATAAAAACCTGATGAATCACATCCAATACATGTATACAACACACCAAGAGGATAACTAGACAACAGCAACGCCAAAGCGTAGCAAATCCCATCGAACAGCCATGGCTGGCATTTTTACAAAGTATATAGCAAAAATGGCAGCCATTTTTCAAAATGACCACCTTAAAAATGTCATCACAGTGTGCCATGCTTATAGTATTCACATACCAAATATGAACAAAATCCCTCCGTTACTTTTCGAGTTATAGTAAAATACGTTAAAGTGGTGGCCATTTTTCAAAATGGCCACCTTCTACCAAAAGTGTCATTAGACAGTGTGCCATGCTTATGGTATTCACATACCAAATATGAACAAAATCGCTCTACTACTTTTTGAGTTGCTATTACAGTTTTACATATTGTACCTAAATTACTGTAAAATCGGCACTAAAATGGCCGCCATTTTTGAATGAGTGGCCATTTTGAAAATCGGCTTTAGAGCAGAACTTCTAACCCATGGGGTATATGTTTACAAAATATGAACAAAATCGGGCCAACGGTATTTGAGTTATTGCCCGGATGGATATAAATACAGGATGAACACTGACATTTCAATGACATGAATTCTGTAAAAAAATGTTAATATTGGTTAATGAAAACACAGATTTAAATCCTTAATTCAAAAAGCAAGTTTTTTAGAGTGATTATTTCCCACAGTTCAACAATACATGATTGTATTTTCTAAATTAAACACAATATATGAGTACATTGTAAATATAATGCATGAACATCGCACATGAGTTGTGAAAACATTGAAGGATAATCCATGTAGCTTCTTCTTGTGAAGTGGTTACTCTAATCTTGCAAGCATAGCTAAAAGTGAACTCTTGGAAATCAGAATGAGTTAAAATTTGGTGATGTATCTATTTGGATGGGATGTGGTAAAGAAAGCAGATTCAAATAACTAATAGATTAACATATCTATTGGCTGATTGGAGTTGAATTCTTCTGTGCAGTTCCTCTGAAGAAATTAATTCAAACAATCATCCCATTTATGTTCCTCAATCAAGCAACATATAAAAAGGCAAGGCATTAGCATGCAAAATGTCACCACCTACCATTTGTTACAGATGTCGAACACTGACCACCGACTGCCAAATACTGATCACTGTCCACACAAAACAGTTGGCAGTTGGAGACCATAACAATATGTCACCACTTGTAGTGTTGTGGTGGTGACATAAAAACTGATAGAAGACTAAGCTGCCTCACAATAAAATCAACAACAAAGCTTGAGCAAAAAGTCTTGACATCAGTAATGTTTAAAAACAATATTTGTTTATCTATCCAAAAATAACAACATAATGGAGAGGTTTCTCCTTAACAGCATCATAGAGATAAGATAGTATACATTCGACATTGTGGCTTCTATTCATGGTCTTAAAAACGCAAGTGTTTAAAAAATGTTAAATATGTGCTCATGTGTGGAGGGTTAGAGATGTGCAGTGGGAAATGGAGGTTAAATAGGGGAAGGTGGTATCTATTCTAACAAATACTTATTAATATGGTCAACTGGATTTACATTACAAAACAAGTGATAGCCTAATTGAGGATTAAAGCAAAAACAATTGCGGTTAATGGAACTACACTACATTGTGAAGCGAGTATCACACCCAAACCACTTATCCCCGGACTGCCATAACTAAATTTTGGCAGAGAGAGTATGTGGGAGGGAATAACAGCTAAATTTATATGAAGCAAAGTATAAATGTAAACACTCACCCTGGCAAACTAAATGTGGGCAAAAATAGATCATAGATTAGAAATATTACAACTATTCACCAAAGTACATTGCACATTAAATGGGAGCCTGAGGCCTCATTATCATCTGGTCGCAATGCAAAATCGCATGCGAATCGCATCGCAAGACATCGCAACGCAACTATTTCCCAAAAATGTTATTATCATTCCATCGCATCGCAAGTCTGACGCAAAGTTTTCGATTTTCTGATCGCAACTAAACAAAAAGTTGTGACGACGTTTACCCTGTCGCAAATCAAATCGCAAATCTAGTTCATCTTTGAGCGTTATTTTATCTATGTTAATGGATATTTTGTGGTGTTTTATATCGGTCATTTCACTACCTGTTAAGTATTAATCAATAGTATCGAAGAAATTGTTCAATTTTATTTATTTAATATGATTAAAATATACATTTAATTGAGCCTGTAAATCCTTAAAAATCACGTTTGTTTCTAAATATTGCGAACGCATCACATACTGTATACGTCTTAGATTGGTGCCTGCAATATTTCGTGCTCTTTGGAGCATAGGATTTTCGCCAATTAAATATTTATCCAGCTAATAAAGCTTGTTTGGTGAATTAATCTTGCCACTACTACACTAATGTTCTGAGTATTCCTAGTGTATATGTACCTCACCTACATCGTCTGCAAAAGTACAAGAACACCAAGATGTTTCATTTCATTCTGGATCACCACAATCGTATTGGCCGAAGAGTATTTCGAGATAGGTTTAACCATGTTCCAAGATATAGATTAAATATTATTTGATCGAGTTTGAATATGAATAGAAACGTTGTTAATTCTACATAATAGAATAAATGCATATCACTGCAAATTACTAAGTTGTTAAATTTAATAGTTTAAAAATGAAAAAGCACAATTTTCTTTTTTACATAGACATGTACTCTGTATCTGTTGTTCAAGCATCACCCGTCGCATTGAAGTTGACTCGTCGGAAAGAGTTAGATTTTCAACAACGGCCAAAAGTTCATTTTATTTCAGTTAGTTTCAGTAACATGACAACTTGTCGTTTTAATAATAATTCTTGTTCATCATTTGTCCAATTCCTTGCCCTCGACATGTTTCTTCGACTACCGTCTGTTCAATGTAAATCGATTTGCATTTTGGCGCACTTATGCCTTGCACAAGTGTAATGCATGCGCACCCAATCAAATCATATCAATTATTGGATTTCTATCAATTTCAATCAATCAATGTCAAAAACTAGCGCCAGTGTCCTTTTAAATTTCGCGCCAAAATACACTCTAGACTTGCGATCGCAACTTATGTTTTAATTGTTTTGCGATTGCTTTGCGTCTGCGATTGCGCTTAATTGATAATATCACGCATCGCATGCGTTACAAATTGCGATCGCAATCGCATCGCAGACGCAACGCAACTATTTGCGACCAGATGATAATGAGGCCTCAGGACTGGTATAGATTTTTTGCCATCTATTGACAGTCCTTCAGGCAACGTCATTAAAATGTTATAAGAGAACATGTACATGCATTAGATTCAAATGCTTATAATGCAATAATGGAAAAACATACACTTTTTGGATACTGTAGATTGGGTGAATTTGGCGCCTACTTTAATTTGGCGTTGGCGAAATTGAAAAATTCGCCAATATAAATCTTCGCTTAAATTTAGAATGAATCCCCCGGAATTATCTAGGGTATTTCATCCAGTGTATTTAATTGGCTCAGAACTGGTCAGTCACTCATTTATACTCAGGGAAAAACTAGAAAGGAAAAGCGCGGTATAGTAGCAGCATCAATCGAGGTGCAAAATGTAAAGGATGATCTCACAAAAATGTACAAACATGGTAAATATCGCCAGTGGTCCTCAAAAGAAATATCCGCCAAATAAAATAGCCGCAAATATGCCAAAAATTGCAAAATCGCCAAATTAAGTAGCGCCAAATTAACCCAATCTACAGTATATCAATTTATGATCAAAAATGCATGGAAAAATGTTAAATCAAAAGATTATGTCCTGCCAGAAAATACACTGCAATCCCAGTATTAGTTGTGTGCAATTTAATTTTGAACTTTTGACGACAAAGGGTAGATAAATATATATTTGGCTCTTGTAATGAATTTTCCATCATACTGCCTATGACCAAAAAATCTGAACCCTAACTCTGATTTTCCACCTAGCCATACTCGGTTCATTTATAACCTGAACCTTGACAAATAGACTTGACCCACATTACGCCTCTACTTGGCTAAAGTAATACTTTCAACACGGTAGCTCCATCCATAGTCTAGCTACAAGTCACTGTTACACCCTCCCCTCCCCTTGACTACAAACTTCAACTTGTGGAGAGGTGTGTATGGGGGGGGGGAGCTTGTTGCTAGACTAGTAGCTTCATTGCATTAAAATATGTCATTGGCCTTTACTGATATTCAACTGCATATAAGCACTTAATGCATTTATAAGATTCAATAACATGCTGGTTTGAAGGCAGAATATTATTCCATAAAAAAACTGAAAAAAGTTGATGGTGAATGCATTATGAATAGTGTGCCAATTTATCAAAGGCTTGGTAGCTATAAATAAAATAGCATTCATGTTAAAATAAGATCAATGATCCCTTTACTTACTGCCACATGATAAGTGTCGAATTTTGTAAATATATCTGGGACATTGTGGGCCACTTTGACATGATTATCCTCTCAATGTAAGACTAAAATAAAACTATATACAGGGTGTCAAATAAATATTTCCCCTTGTAACTTTAACATCCACATAATGTTGCATAACTTTTTTGATATTCAGATATCTGCATTGTTCTTTAGCATATTAAAACTAGGCTTCATGGAGCAACTCTACAAGAAGTTTCAGATGACTAGCTCAACTAGATATAGTCTTATGCATAAAAGTTCATACTCTTGAAATTAAGGCGGAGAACAAATTTATTTGATAATGGGATGAATAAATTCATAATCCCTACAGTACTCCAGCATTTATACCAGGGTGAAGATATGCATTTGAAATATGCATGTGATGAGTATGTGATAAAAAGATAGACGTGAATTGAAATGTCCAAGTCTAATTTCATCATTATGATTAAATTGGATGAGAAAAAGCTACCAGACCTTTAATAAAATAAATATGACCAGTGAGTGAGATACAATCAGCGGTGTAACCAGGATTTTGATAGCAGGTACGCGAGGCCAAAGGCCAAGTTAAACTATGTTGTTTCCGGGGCATGTCCCCCCTGAAAATGTTTGATTTTTAATTTAGACCTTAAATGGTGCGTTCTGAGCGATATCAGAATGTGTCTTGAAGAGAAGTCGTCAAAGAAAGATCATGAAACAAAACATTTTGCTTTACTTTTTTATTTTTTACAACATTAATTTTTTGTTCCATCATTTAGGGTACGCAACTGCGTACCCTCGCGTATGCCTGGTTACACGCCTGACAATTACATTCATAAAATGAATATTTCTTCAATGTTAGCAGCATGTACAAGATAAGAATAGATTGCAGTTTTAAAAAACAACTTCCTTGTTTTTAACATACATGTGCATTGTACAATAACAAACTCATAATTAACCTTATTTCAAGTCTACTTGTATTTACTATTTTTTATAGCGAACTAAGTCCATTATGTGAGGTTTCTACTAAACATGCTAGATTAATATACATACCAATAAAAAACTAAATAAGAAGAAATATGTATTTCTGTACCTTTCTTACATGTTGATACATTATCTTTATGATCTTGAACATACTTCAAAGATTATTTTCGAAAGTTGGTTATATTGGATCTAGTGATAATTGAAGTATGAACATTCATATCACTTAGAAAAATTCGTTGATTGTTGAATATGTCTTAGGTAGGAAGATTAATTTGAATTCCAAATGATGATGAAATACATGAGTTTGGTCATTTCTAAATAAAAAGTCAAAGCAACATGGTAGTTGACTGCATATTCTTTCTCTATTTTGCATTTAAAGCATGTGAGAAGGGAACATTTCACAACATACAGTGTTGTATGAAACATGAAAACAAGACAGTCTAGTCTATAAAAGAAAGCTAGTCGAGCTACAAGCCTTTGTGACCCCTCCCCTTCCCGCCTCCCTGTGTGAGAAGTTTTCATACCTATGTAGTTACGTAGTGACAGGGGTCATAGGGGCTTGTAGCTAGACTAAAAGAAACCTGTTTATTTAAATCTGACATGGTTTACTTCTTGGTACATATTGATTCAACTTATTTGAGTATGATCTTCATTCTTCAAGCATTACATCCACTATATTAGCTATCGTAGAATAAACAAACAGTGATCCACTTAAGAACTGTTCTAGTTAAAACCATAAAATAAATACTTAATCAAGGAAGGATTAAGAATTACCATTAAAATCTTGTTAAAGGTTTACAAATAAGAAATGGCAGGATTTATAGAATAGCTTAGGTCTAAATGCTTCCAAAACAAGCTGATTTCCTCTGTATCTCTTTCAAGGCACTGCCCCATCCTTAAAAGCTTGATGCCCCCTCCCAACCAGTTTCTCTCTTCCCTCCATATTTCTACCCAATTCTTTGCAGGTTATATGGTATGAGAGCTGATATAAGGGAAGCAAAATGTCTGATAATCAAATGGTAATGTAACTCACAATTCAGTAATATTCTATAATCAGAGACTATTGATTAATATTGCCTAAAGGTATATTTAAATGGAGTAGTTTTTTAATTTATCAGAAATGTACATGTCATTTAATATTTACATATCATCAAACCTCTCAAATCATATCAATATTTCGGATTAGTTGTACTTTCAATAACATGTGTTATGTTGTGTCACACACCCTGATGATTATTAAGGTTTGAATATTAACTTTACAGTAAAACATGTCTTAGTGAACACCTCTCTCAAGTGAACAACTGTCTCTAGTAGAGACCCTTCCCCTCCGCACATACTCTACTGACTTCTGTTTAAATTACCCTTGCTGTGGTGAACACCTACAAACAATGAACATTTTTCTGGACAAAAAATGTTCAATATAAACATGTGTTACTGTATTTCTAAATTAAAACTCAAGTCACATAATTGACCACTAATAACTCCCTCTCAGGGTAGTGTCCCAGTCCATAACAACCGTTATGGTAACAATATGGATGGGGTTGATGAGTGCTTCATTTCATGCATGATTAATAACTAAGAACTCTTGATGTTTACAAATAACTGAAATCACATGCAATGCTCTTTCTTTGTTAATAACATGGTTTCTTGACATAAAACTGATGACAATTAGAAATTTTTAAAAATAGTTGACACCCGATAATTTATTATTAGTAAATTGAAAATAAGCTGAGTTGTTTATTTGTGCCAGAAATAGCAATGTCGATGGTTTTATTATTTTACTTAAATGCTCCAAAGTGTGATATTGAAAAATGTAAACATGAGCCAAATAAACACTTGATGACACAGTTATACTTGAACAACAAGATCATCAACATTGTTATTTTATGTCAAACTATAACTCAGCCAAAAAAGTATATCTCAAAAAACACAAGGGCAACAAGAAACAAAAAAACAAAGCTCAATAAACCATAATAATATTTAAAATAGGACCCACGGTCCTGTGCTCACACAGTTAGGAACCTTCAGAGGAATGTATATCCTGACTTTCAAACAAAAATATTGATTCGGATTTGTAGTCTCGAACTTTGAGAAACTTAGACAGCACAGTTGTGTGACCTAGTTTGATGACCTTGAAAATTTTACTTATTTAGAGGTCAGTAAGGTCTTTTGTGATTAAGCTGACCAAAATTTACATCCAAAAATCAATTTGAAAAATCAACTTTTTTGACCTTTCAAAGGTCACTGAAGGTCAAGTAAAGGTCAAATCCTAAAACTAATGTCAGATTTGAACTCCTGGTAACTTGTAGACGATTTTCAAAAAAAAGGTCAAATTGAAGCAAGTTGAAAAATAACTTATTTTTACTGTTTTTTTACGTCAAATATCTCAAAAACGGTAAACATTTGATGCTGACATATATTGAGCAATATGTAGGGAATGCTTAAATCTAGTTATGATGTGATTCATTGCAAGAAATGATCAAGTATAAGGCAAACTTTGAGAAACCTGACAATCACAAAACCTGCCATTGACTTTATACATAAGAAAGTTTCCTAAAAATGAATAAGTCCTACTTTTTGTCAAATTTTATAGAGTAAACACCAAAAACTGTAATTCCAAGAGCTTTGAAATCTTCAGAGGACATAAGTTGCATATACAGCAAGTACTACAAGTTATTTGAAAGTTCTACTTCAACAAAGTGTCTAGTATTTACAGAAAATTTGACCTTTTGACGTCAAAATCAACAATTTCTCGGAAACCGGGCGAACTTGGGAAATGGCGATGATAGGTCAAAAATAGGCATTATGGACATGCATAAAATGACTGTGGATATGACTCAATCTGAATAGCAGTTTTAATTTGTGCGGCCAATGTTGACGGACGTACCAACAGACGGACCAACGGACGTCATTTGTTTTTGCTGCATTGGTTTCTTCATTTATTTTTTTCTTTCTTTGTCTTGATTTGATTGCGATTTTAGTTATCTTTCTTCAGGGTCCAGACTTGAGACTGCGCGGACGGACGCCTGGTCGATCCCATAGGCTCACTGTTTGAGCCCAAAAAATATATACCGGTATATCAAAAACATCAACTTGTGTATTACTTTTTTCAGTGGCACTTGTCTTATTGTAACTTGTTCAGTATGAAATCAACCATGCTACATTAAAGCATGGCACATTGACTTCTGGACATTTTGTTGTTTCCTATGTTTAAAAAATAGATTACATTCTCTAAAAAACATGTTGAAGTTAACATCTATATTTCTAATAATAATAAACACATTTCAATTGTTTGCTACGCCTATGTTAAACTTAGTTGGAAACATCTACTGAGTAAATATCAATGTCAACATTGACTGTTTTGTTTTATTCATTAATTGTCAGTTTAAAAATATCACAAATATTTTGTATACCTATATGTGCAATTTCTATAAGCCTGATAATATGAATTGATAGATGCATAGGAAAAGGTATACGAAACAGGTTTTGCACGTGTTTAAGAAAGAATATTAAGTAAAATCCTTGATGTCACTGTGATTTTTGTTCACATGGTTACCAGTAGTTGATCAATGTATACTGTATATTTTAAGGGATGTTTTCTGAAAATGTATCAAACCACACCTAAAAGTTCTTTCAGAAATATAATTGAGGTACTTGACATTTGAAAAGCTTTAGCATATTTTCTAGTTCACATGCTTCTTCATTCTCAAGATTACAATGCTATAAAAATATGAGCTACTTTTTTCAAGAAAAACTATAAATACATGTAATCAGCAAATAAAATAGGCCATTCAATATGGTTAAATTCAAGCACAAGTTGGACAGAATGTTGTACAAAGCACGAACCGAAGGTGAGTGCATTTGTACTGATATTCTGTCCATTGAGTGTAGAATTCACCATATTGAATGACCTATCATTATTTATTCCAATTCAAACATAAATAAAAAAGAAAACCTTGTTCAGAAAATTGGGAATTGAGGTCAATGAAATAACCAAACTTGCTGTTATTTTTGCCATTCCCAGGTGTGACGTCACAATACAACACAATATATGTACATAGATTCCTGGAAACAGATATTCTGCATTCTGATTGGTTTAGAAATTCAAATAGAGCATGGTCATGTTTGAATAGGTATTGAAGCATGCAACTTCAATTTCCAATTTTTGTATACTAGTATGTATACCATGATGATGTTCCTGATAAGCAGCAACATGACTATAACTGATCTGGGACGTAGATAAACTGCTGAGTGAACTGTCAATCAACTGACATTTAACAAAAAATTGCAATTGTAAAAGTTATTTTGAACTGTTCTGTTTCAGACATTAATGTATTAAAGTCCTGGGGGAGATTGCAAGGGAATGGTCCAATCATATGCTTAAATTTACAAATGTTTTTTTTTTACAATATATTCAAAACTAAAAATACCTTTCACTAATAAAAAAATATACACTTCAAATCATAAGGCACAAGGTTAAATAAACAAAATATCTATAATTATTTAATTACTCTTGCATTTTAAACTATTTAAGGCATATAAATGCTTAATATTTACACAGAAAAAATAAACTCCCATTTAATAATTTTAATCAATCAATACATCTACTTGCATTCAAAGTGACTAAATTAAGAATTTCACTCAAATCAAATCAAATCAAGTGTCATCTGAAAGCGAAGAATTAGAGAAAGGTCACGCTAACAACTAACAATTATTTGATGAATCTATTCATTTGAGAAATATCAGTATGTCTAGTCTATGAGTATGTAGAGATCAGATTATTGATTAGACTTGAATAAAATGGTCAACATGTTACATGTGCTTCATACAGATTAACATAACATTGCCAGACCAGAGACTAAAGTATATGAATGATTATTTAAAAATACATCATACACCACTCCTCACCAATGCCATAAGTCCTTCAGAATTTTTTTATTAGTGATACAATAATTGGCAACTCAAATAATCACTTCCTTGCCCTGAAAAAGTTTGATAATCGATTTTTGTTTTCAACTTTGATTTTTGCTCTAGTCGGATATCAGCTCAGTGGTACATTCAAAAATTATTGAATCAAATGCAATATACATGTATGCTATTACTCAATAATTTCACTGCCTTTCTTTTTCAAAAGCTGATGGTTTTCGGCCCTAGCTTTATAGATCTATTTTTTCATACCTCATTCAAGCCTGTGCCAAAGTGAATGTCGAACTGGGTTCTTGGGAGAGAAACATTTCACTTCGTAACATTCATACAGATAGCAGAATTATTTAGAATATACTCAATAAAACAACAACATAAAGTGACCTTAGCCTTTTTTAGAGCTCGAAAAAATAATAGTACTTCCCAAAGGCCAAATATGGACACAACTTGTCCTTACATTTTAAGGCTCTTTAGCATTTTGATAGCCAATTTTGCTAGAGAGTCTGAAATGAATTCTAAGCGACGGAGATGACAACATATTGCTTCTGAGCTTACATATAGATGACGGCCTAGTCTACAGGAAAATGATGGAAATCGGAGAAATTTTATTTCACTATAAAAATAATGTATATCACATTCTCGTTGGCCATAGAATATGGTAAATCTGAGATGTTCAACAATTTTTACATGTTTAGTCTAGGCTACCTATCTCGACACAAATAATTTTTAGTCATTCCTTACCTAAAATTATCACCAGAACTCCGAGTAAAGCCATCATTATTTGCATTCTTCCGTTCGATGCACACAACCGCAATGCTATGGGCATCGCCTTAACCATTCATAACACTTGTATATAGTTCAAAACCATGAAACACCATCGAAATTGCGATTTCAGTATTTCTATTCGAGCATTATTTTCTACAAGACTTGATAAACCAATCAAAAGCTTCGTTACATTTTAGCAAAAGTGTATATTCTAAATAACAAAATAGATAAGGTATAGAAATTAGCGAAAACAATAAATTATATTCGGTTGTACGAACAAATTGCGTACCAAATAATTTGCATATTTACCTAATTTGAAAAGAAAAATATATTGAATTATGTTAGATTGAAAAATTAAACTGAAATAGCATTATTTTGTATTTCTGGCATTTAAAAGTTTGACATTACAAAGCCTCGTTTTGACAGGCGGAAATATGGCTGCAAAATTCCCGGTGTCAGTTTTAGAGAATTTGTTCTCTTATTTAGGAATCGAGGACCTTAGGAGTTGTTCATTAGTATGTAAGAGTTGGTACAAATTTTTAAATGATGAAAACAATGACGTTTGGCGTCTGCACTGTGTGCGGAAATTAGCGGAAGAGGCACTAAAATCGGACCTTTTGGCAAATGTGCCAACTTACAAAGCAAAGTTGAGAGCATTTTATCATGCTTGGAATCCAAATGACTGTTCACGAAATATGTTTGTAAAGGGAAATGGATTTACAGTACATCGGAACCCTGTTGCACAAAGTTCAGACGCAACAAGAGGTAAAATTGGATTCAAAGCAGGACGTCACTGTTGGGAGATTTGGTGGGAAGGACCCCTTGGAACAGTTGCAGTAATAGGAATTGCAACAAAACAAGCACCAACTCAGTGCCATGGTTATACTGCGTTGATAGGTTCTGATGACCAAAGTTGGGGTTGGAATTTGGTCGATAACCATTTACTACACAATGGCGATAGTCAGGGAAATTATCCACAGGTCAATAATGCGCCAAAATATCAGGTAGCTAAGTTTTCAAATCAAATCAATAAACACACACTTACAGTAAATTTTTAAATGTTTGGAAGTACTTTGAATTTAAAAAATAAGCAAACAAATAACTACAGTTTTATCGCATCCTACGACCCCCACTACATTTGTGGTCGTACATGCGAATCATTGGTCAGTCAATGTTTTTACAAAGTTGGAGAAAATACTAAGCATTGCATACTTAAATTTATCCCGTTCCAGGACTTATCATAAGTCCTGGAACGGGATAAACTTAAATGACATACCTCGACACATTCATGAGTATTTTAGAATCCTTTTAAAAATTTTATGTAGTTGAACCGCCAATTATATGGGTTAATCGGCAGAACGAAGAGATTTTCGTTTTTGAATCGGAAATATTAAGCACTTTTCAAGATGGCGGAAGCTGGTCGAAGGGATATTCCCCTTATGACTGGTGCATGCCGGGATTGGATGTACTACTAGATGGAGGAATTTGCCGGTTGAAATAAGTTAAATGTTACATGCCACCTATTGCTATCAAAAATGAAAATCTCTTCGTTCTGCTGATAAACCCATGCAATTGGCGATTCAACTAAAGAATTCTTAG
Source organism: Owenia fusiformis (assembly GCA_903813345.2). Classification (NCBI taxonomy): domain Eukaryota; kingdom Metazoa; phylum Annelida; class Polychaeta; order Sabellida; family Oweniidae; genus Owenia; species Owenia fusiformis. Next base: position 17,731,213 of record CAIIXF020000004.1, read on the forward strand.
ATACTAAGGAATGTATCGAGGTAGATCATTTAAGTGGTGCAATGCAAAGTTCATTCTCCAACATTGTAGAAACTAGAGGTGTAACTCACCTGAAAAATCCAACTCGAGTTCAACTTGCCAAATAATTGGCCGAAGGCCCAAGGTCCAATATTTCACTATATTGCTCGCAGAAATGACGTTATTAGTATTATTACCACCGTTAACGACCAGGGCTGAAATAGCAAGAAAATCTTACGCACTGAACGATATCTAATTTCCCGGGGAAAATTTGCCGGTCCAGAATATATTCTAGACCGGTCCATATGGACCACCACTATGACGTCACACATTTCCCAGGTCGATATAGTAAAATGAATGCCTTCTAAACTAGCACTAAAACCCCTAGAACTGGCCCAGCAAGGTGGTAATAATTAAGGAATAAATAATGATAGGCCATTCAATATGGTGAAATTCAGCACGAGTTGGACAGAATGTTGTACAAAGCACGAACCGGAGGTGAGTGCATTTGTACTAACATTCTGTCCAACGAGTGCTGAATTTCACCATATTGAATGGCCTATCATTATTTATTCCGATTCAAACATAAAAATTAGTAAAAGCCGTGTCTGTGGAATGGGCATGAAGGAAGAATACGCATGCTGTCAAGATTCTGAAGTCGGCCGGAAGAATTTTAGAATTTGTTTGGGCTGTTCTATTTTACTCCCCGTTTTAGATTTTATACGGTGTATGCAAACATGGGGTGTTGATAAAATAAAAATAAATATAGAGGGAGGAGGGAGTAAAAAAGAACAGCTATCCCCGGACAGAGCCCCAGATGTGCAGCTGAGATGTGACGTCACTCAAAACAATGCAAATTGCAGATTGAATAGAGCATGGTCGTGCATCTATGGAGAATTAGAGAACGTTCTATATTGGCTATGCTGCATTCTGATTGGTTGAGAAATTCGAATAGAGCACGGTCATGTTTGAATGTATATTATAGCATTATGCTAGATGGTAGATTGAACCATTATGCTCTGTTTTATGGTAGATTGACTGTTATGCTCAGTTTTATGGTACCTTGAAGCATTATGCTCAGTTTTATTGTATATTATAGCATTATGCTAGATGGTAGATTAAACCATTTTGCTCTCTTTTATGGAAGATTGAACCATTATGCTCAGTTTTATGGTAGATTGACCATTATGCTCAGTTTTATGGTATATGAAGCAGTATGCTAGATGATAGATTGAATCTCTATGCTCTGTTTTATGGTAGAATAAGATTGATGCATTATGCTCTGTTTTATGGTCGTTTGAGCAATTATGTTCTGTTTTATGGTAGCTTGAACCAGTTTGCTTTATTTTATGGTTGATTGAACCAGTATGCTCTTTAATATGGTCGATTGAACCAGTTGGTTCTATGCAACTGTAGAATCCCATTATGATCTGTCTTATGTTAGATTGAACTGAAATATGCATCATTTAATAATAAAATGAATATTATGCTCTGTTTTACAGGTTGGAGAGAGAATACGAATCATACTTGACTGTGAAGACAACACATTAGCGTTTGAAAAAAATTATGAATGTTTAGGTATGAAACTTTTAATACCAATACAAAAAAATATACATTTGTTTGCTCTATAAAGACTACTTTTTAAGTGAGGGATGGTGTCAACATGTTGATTTTCTAGGGAGAGAGAATTGAGAGGTTCAACCATAACAATGCAACATTTTGGCATAATCCTTATCACATCTCAGAGTTCTCAGAAATTCAAATCTGACTTTGAACTAATAATAGCAACTATGTGGTGACATTTTGTTGTGTTAATGCATTGTTGTTAATTGCATTTGAGAAGTAAATATGAATAGATAAAAGGATAAATAAAATAATGAAGAACTGTCATTGTATATCTGTATGGTATTTCAAATGTCATTCAAAAGCTTCTAGTTTATTTTGACAAATGTTAGGTATTTTTAATTTCTTTTTCAGGAGTTGCTTTTCGTGGTTTACCAAATGACACTGCACTTTACCCTTCAGTATCAGCTGTATATGGGAACACTGAAGTTTCAATGGTGTATTTAGGACAGCCGCTTGATGGATGAAAAGGTTCAATAAAATATAGGCAATTTTATTATCTACTCACTCACCCCTCTATAGTGATAGTGTACTCTCCCGTGTAGCATTATGTTTGAGTGAACACATTCAGGTAGGGGTGAGAGGATGGAGTAGCCCACCGTAAAGAAGGAAGGTTAAGCATGAGTGGATCAGTCCATTGTGAATGTCCCAAATGAAGTCACCAAACAAGGAGTAGTATTAATGAAAATGAGAGACACATCAATATGAAATAATCTGAGAATACCTCAATAGAAAATATGTCACCCCAGAGTGTATGTATAAAACATGGGTATGTAGGACACCTCAAAATAGGACACTTCAAGTGGATGGACACATCAATATGTTGAAGATTAAGAAGCAGGGCATTTCCATATGATTTTGGACTTACAAGAGTTCTTTTCGAGAAGCACCTTACTGAACCATAGATTCTCTAGAGGCTTTTTAGAAGGGCCTTATTAAATACATGGGTTATCTTGAGCTGTTTTCTAAAGGTCCGTACTGAACCATGGATTTTCTAGAGATCTTTTCTAGAAGGCCCAAACTTAACCATTGATTTTCTAGAGAGCTTTTCAGAATGCACTTACTGAACCATGGATTTTCTAGAGAGGTTTTCTAGAAGTCCCTTATTAAATACATGGATTATCTGGAGATGTTGTCCAGATTACTGAACCATGGATTATTTATAAAGATTTTCTGAAAGGCCTATACTGAACCATAGATTTTCTAGAGAGGTTTTCTAGAAGGCCCAAACTGAATTTCCAGAAGGCACTTATTGAACCTTGGATTTTTAGAAAGCTTTTCTGGAAGTCCCTTATTGGAGATAAAAGCAAGACCAGTGTTTTGTTGATCATCTTATTATATAAACCCATAAGGTTTTATAATTGCTCTTCTTTAATCTTTGTGTATAAGTTTATTTAACTAAAACATGGAATTCTGAAAATGCAGTTCAAATATTAACCTCATTGTCTGATATATGGCACAATTTTTTAGTGTATTGTGCATACATCTTTAAAACCATATCGTATTAGGTCAAAGGTCTGGTTATGCTAAAATTGTACCAATTGCTAGGCATGTTACACAGACAAGTTGAAAGTCATGTATATGGCTAATGATCATGTGTGTCCCTACCAAAATGCCATAGTTATATTTTTAACCCAATCTGAGTCCTTTGTCAAATTACTGTTTTTCCACCACCAAAAAGTGGTGAAATATTGTTATGGTCTCCATTTTTTTGTGACGGCAGATGGCGATTGGCAGTTAACAATCGGCAGTTGGCATCTGTAACAAATGGTGGTGACATTTTGCATGTTAATGCCTCTCGTTTATTCTTGTTATATAGGGGTTGCCTCTGTTGATTAGATCAATTACATATTATTTCAAAATGGGAGATATTGTAGTTGATCAGGTCTCATTAAATGGGGCCATCAATTTGAATTCATGCACCAGCTGAATCAAAAATATTTTCTAACTTAATGAAAAGTCTGATTTTTAAATCAGTCGGCATATTTTTAGCTCATTAAATCTGTCTCAGTATCTGCACCAGTATCTAGCTTCTCTTAAATAGCCCCACACATTGATGACCTTGACCTGCATATTGATGACCTTGACCCTGACTAATGCCTGCTTCATCAATAACATGCTAAAACCATAGCCCATGTTGCTGTGTTTCGCTAGTAACATTAACCCCATGTGCCCAAGTGCATTAGTTCTAGAGTATCTAGAGGAACCAGGTTTATGCACAGGCCACAGGGGGTTAATCATGGATTTCTGGAAGAGTCAAGAATGAAAGTTTTCTCAAACTTTTTTTCTACCAGGAAAGTGTAAAATAAATAAAGTATTTCATTTTGGCATAGATAGTATGTATGCAATATTTTCAATTATTAGGTATGTAATGCACAATCAGGATTTAAAGATTTAATCACAATATCTCTTCACTGTTTATTATATTATTAGTATGTTAATTATGTACTATTACCTCACTGTCATGTTTCTCATTCTGTGATTGGTTAAAAATATTTCACATGACATGAAATATCCTTTGGTATTTCCCCTGATGCTTGATGTTCATTGGTTGATAAGTCAGCCTCCTTTTGAAGTGAAGAGAATTTCTACACTCTATTTTTAATAGCCCTCATCCGGGATGAGGCCCTTTAATATGCGTCTACCCGAGCCTCCTCTGGGGAACAAATATTTCCTGGCCTACCTTCTTTTTTAATCTCATCTTCCTTGTTACAGAATGAGTAAGAAAACAGTGAGTAATAAAACAAATATTTCATTCCATTTGAGAAATACCTGTCTCCCTTAAAAAATGGAAACAAATATAGAATGAAATATTTGTTTTGATATGCTAGATGTTGTGATAAACACTGGAGAGAAGATTGTGCCAGATTTAACAGTATTGTAAATATGTATACAATAATGATCAAATACCAACTCAAGAATTGATCCATCTCACACTGGATTTGTGGCTAATTAAGTACTCTTCTGGAAGTGAATTTTCCCAACTTTTTGATCTAGTTTGGTCATATTAAGTGATGATATGGTCTTTATCACATGTATGAACCAAGGAATGAAAAAATGAAATGATTTTGATTTATAAATGAATTTGAATTCAACAACCAAACATGCAAATTGATATCACAAAAAATCAGCCCTGAAAATGTCAAATAAAATAATGTCATTTTCAATGCCACTGACCATTTTAAACAGGGCTAAATTTCAACATTGACTTTATGTTATTTTAATTATTATTACTATGTCAGAGCTACTATCTGACAACCATATGTATTATATGAATGTAAGAGTCAATTGATTAATAATACACACTCTGTTAACAGAGCAGCTAAAATATACAAGGACTTTTTCTTTTATTTCAAATGATATGGATGAAAGGAATAAGAAGGGTTAAATCATGCCAATGTTAAATCATACCAATGTTAAAGCATGGCAATGTTATAGGGTAACACATATCATTCAGCAAAGCGAACGCTCGTTTTTGGTGTTGCTCGCAGTTTAGTATAAAAGGCTCGATCCCGGAATATTACTCAAAGGTTCACAGGTTTTTTTTTTTATTTTATTTTTTTTTTATTTATTTATTTTTTTTTTTTATTTTTATTTTTTTTTTTATTTGTTGAAGTTGAAGTCACTGCTTAAACACCTCTACCTGTTTATGTAGGAATAGTATAGCAAAGATTGTCATACAATCATTATAAAAGGGAGATTTTTATTTTGACAAATCAATTTCACATTGTACCAGTATGGGTGAAGTTTCAAGATCTTCTATTTGTGTTCAATAGGAAAAATTGACATCTCGATTTCCTCATCTCATATTAGCACATAGTCTTATGAAATGATCCTGTAAATGAAACAAGACAGTTTGGTTGTACAAGGATTTATATTGGCTGATGCAGATGCATCCTTTGGATAATTCATTCTCACGATGTTCATAGAATCATTGTAAAACGATTATTTTATCTTCAAGACATTGAATTATACTAATTAACTGGAATTTACAAAACACCCCTAGTTTTTTAAAAATAGACTGATTCATAAGACTCACCTGGAGCCGCCATATTGTTTTAATACGGAAAGTTTATATTGTAACCCTTTAAATCATGTCAATGTTTTTCTTACAATCCCAACATTATATTAAAAAATGGTGTATTTAACTTCAACTTGTTGAACCTTCTAATTTCTTTATATCATGGGTTGTCATTGAATTTGTTTGATTTGTGGAGCATGCTATTTTTCATAAAAACACATGTCACAAATTATTTTTAAATTCATGTGTTTCGTTATACAAAAGAAAATTGCGTACATCATGCAATGGGTTTATCATTTGTGGGTACAATAACATTAGGAATAAAAGCTATTGGAAACGCCAGAGTACACACCCTAAAATGTACCATTTCTTTTTAACTTTTTAATGGCACGATATAGTGACTTGATAATATTTACATATGATTTCATTATAACTCTAAAAAGAGGGGGAGAAACCCCAGGGTTCAAAGATGACATACGCCTATAATGTAAATCTGCATTGAGATGACATCGTCGCTGATTGGTTTAGCGAGTCGATCGTTGATTGGTTTAAAACTAGGTCAATTTGAAAACTTTGAAAACCAAGATGGAGGGTAAGTACCTCCGGGAAAGGAGGTGCGCGAAGGAGGAAATCGTATGTCATCAATTTAATCATGGGGTTTTCCCTCCTCTTACTCTAAAGGTGATAATGATGTATTGGATCTTGTTCAACAATATACAGGGTGTCCTTGAAGTCTATTTATGTCGCTCTCTTTTCATTGCTTGCACTTTAAGAAGTGAAATCAAAATATTGTAAATGGTATTTGTAAATCTTTTATTTCATAGAATATATAATATACATTATACTATCATGGGAAATTTAGTGGCCCTTGAAGTACTAGTGAGAGGGTCATTTTTATGTCCCAACACTACAGTGTCAGTCTTGAAACTATCAAGTCAACTTAATGATTTCTTAATTATCAGTTGATGACAGTTTATAGGTATAGTCTTGAGGTGACCATTGCATATTCCTTTCCTTACTGGCCAGAATTTTCATATTGGGGTTATGCCCTTACTGACAGATATTATGGTTGTGTTGGTTCATATTGGACGATTCAATTTTTTATTGTCTATTGTGACATCATCAGTTAGTGTTGCATTCTGGGAAATTTGGCAATTGGAATTTCGGTCTTGTAAGTTCTGCATCATGTGATCTTGTATGTTTGTTGTGGTTGAGATTGGGTAAGGCCCTGGACTGAAAGGAGCTGTCATAGGGTAACCAGTGAACTGCATATATGGTGAGAATCGTGGCTGGAAGGCACTAGCGACACCTGGTGTTGAGTCATACTGTGACGTCATTAGTGAGAACTTCTCTAGAGGGTTGTAGTTAATACCAGAGAGCGCTGTGTTCAGGTATTGAGACTGGGAAAATGGAGAATAGGGACCTGGAGAATAATATCATGTAGCTGTACATATGAATTCATAATAATGTTAGATAGCAGCAATGCACAATAATGTTAGATAGCAGCCCTGGCAGATCACACAATTGCTCATCATTCCCTCAAATCAGAATTTCTTTGATATTTACATTTGGTTTTGCCCTAATCAAATTTTGTATTGGCCTATCAACATTGCCTTTTTCATATTTGGTATTGTCCTAATCACATTAACCTTGCCCTACATTTACATTTCCCTATTCATATCAACATTGCCCCATTCCCATTTTGTTAACATTTACATTGCCCTTTTCATATTTGATATTGCCCTGTTCACATTTACATTGCCATATTCTCATATAATATTGTTCTATTCACTATGATAAATGTCCTATTCATATTTGATAATTGATCTTGTTCTAATCACATTACATTCATTGCCTTATTCAAATTTACATTGCAGTATTCACACTGGGCATTTAAGTTATTTTGTAATTACTTGTTACACAAATGACAAAGTGTACATGAAAATGATAACATTCTTACTTGACTGATAATTCATTGGTTTTCTCGGACTTTCTCTCTTCCTCCACTTTGCCCTTCTGTTCTGGAACCATACCTTCAAAAGACAAAATAAATGTTCAGACTCTCATACTTTTATATATTGAGAAAAAATCGCTTAACTTGATTGATTCATATATCATGGTGAAATGGAAGCCATTATGTCTCACTACTTAGTGAACATGCTCACTAGTATAGTAAGGGCAAGACACGACGTACGGTACTAAAAATCACCCATCTACTCATGAATGATTTGATCACCAGAGTAAGACACGTCGTACTATACTACAAATCGCCCATCTATTCATGAATATTTTGATCACTAGAGCAAGACACGTCGTACGATACTTCAAACCGCCCATCTATTCATGATTAATTTGATCATTAGAACAAAACACGTCGTACGATACTTCAAATCGCACATCTATTCATGAATGATTTGATCACTAGAGCAAGACACGTCGTACGATACTTCAAATCGCCCATCTATTCATGAATGATTTGATCACTAGAGCAAGACACGTCGTACGATACTTCAAATCGCCCATCTATTCATGAATGATTTGATCACTAGAGCAAGACACGTCGTACGATACTTCAAATCGCCCATCTATTCATGAATGATTTGATCACTAGAGCAAGACACGTCGTACGATACTACAAATCGACCATCTATTCGTGAATATTTTGATCACTAAAGCAAGACACGTCATACGATACTTCAAATCGCCATAATCTATTCATGATCAATTTGATCACTAGAGCAAGACACGTCGTACGATATTACAAATCGCCCAACTGTTCACGATTGATTTGATCCTAGAACAAGACATGATAGTTATACTTATGAATCCCCCCTCGTATATGTACCTGGACTCGTGCTTCGCTGAGCCCTATCCTCATAGCCAGCTCCTCTCTCGCAAAGACATCTGGGTATGGGGCCTTCTCGAATGCTCGCTCCATTTCTTGTAGTTGGAACGCAGTGAACGTCGTCCTGAAATTAATCAAATCCGTTTAAGGCCCATCTGGTATTCCAACAATTTTATCAAACACATTTCATTTTGAAAAACGTGTAAATCATACACATTAAATTTTGAAAAATATCACCTCGACCATTAATGAAATATAACATGAAAGTATTAACACGCGGATCTATCTTAACTTGTGCCTTCCAACACTGCCAATCTCAAACAGCATCAAACAGTGCTGTTTATGAAACAGTGCTGGACAGCGCTGTAATACCAGTGCTATATTACGCTGTTCAAAACTGGTGATGCTGTGCTCGAACTGCACTGTTCAGTACTGTGTACAGCGCTGCTGCAGGACGATTTTGCGGATTGGGGACGTATACCATACTTGAGTGGGTTTGGGGTAGATATAGTGTACTTGTATATGTCCCGCTCCAGGCCAAATGCGGCAGATATAATATATCCATCCCGCTCCCGGGAATTTTTCAAAAGTTTAAAAATCAAAACATTTTAAAAGTTTTAAGTTTGAAATTTTAAAAGTTTAATTTGTTTTAGTTTAAATGTTACAATTTCATTGTCAACTAAACGAATATTTCGAAAATGTTAAATATAAATTGTGCTTTTACTATACTCTACCCCAAACCCACTCAAGTAAGGGATACAACAGTTATGTATGGTCGGTTTTGGATATAGGGTATATCCCTCGGGAAATATTTATATCTTCCCTTGGTCCCTTTGGTCCCGAGGGGAGATAAAAATATATCCCGAGGGATATACCCTATATCTCCTCCCAGTACATAACCCTTATGTATGTACCTCACCTGTATCTAGATTTCTTAGCCTTTCTGCACTCTGTCAAATTGTTCTTCTCCGATGCGGAATCTTTTGTTTGTGCCTGATTATCTGCAGCTGAAACAATAATTAAAGGAATTATATTTTATTTGTTTATGCATGGTCCGCTTTCTTTCTAGATCTTCTGATGTTAATCTCTTAAGAAGTTTGAGAGCTTCAACCACATTTCGAGGATATCTCAATGAGCTACATAGGCTATCTCAATGTGTCACGAAAAATGTCACTTTGTCGTATCAATGTGCATTTGTACGAATGACATTCTGCATGTTAACGAATGAAAACTTCTCATTTATCAACACATGACTGTAACATACAGTCCCGCATACAGTCCCTGCGGCCATGCACTGTTATTCGTCCGAACTGTACAAAGTGATCATGAGAGGGGGAAACCATCTGGATACGGCCTTTCTCCTCCTTTACTGTATCCATATGGTTTCCCTCTGCTCATTTCATACAGGGTAAAATAGATGAAGATATCTAATTTTGTAAAATGGAGCGTAAGAAACTACACAATATGTTACGCGGTAAACACGATACAAAAATATGTCATATCCCGCAACGAATATGGCATATTCACTTGCGGTGTATGACAGATTCACCTGCGGTATATGGCATACACACTAACCAATGAGAACGTGAAACGGAAGTACGCAATTGTCAATTGCATCGATTGAACGAACAAGTAAAACGTTATAAAAGATTTACAATGATTACTGAATCAACAGTACTGTATATCGAATATATTAACTTAGCAGAAGTATTAGTCAGCAATCTCACCTAATAAACTTACTCAATCAATCCAGGATTCATAAATTAGTACTCGACGCACTAACTATATTGGTAATCCAGCGTAGTTTTACATTTAGACTCGATTCTCGCAACCAATCAAATCAAGGCTTTCTGCATCACGTTTTCACCTGCGGTATATGTCATATTCACCTGCGGTATATGGCATATTCCGCAAGTGAGTATGACATATTCCGCAGGTGAGTATCGGGTATTCACTGAAATCAATGTATCGCATATTCACTGCGGAATATCGCATACTCACCTGCGGAATATGCCATATACCGCGGGTGAGTATGGCATATTCACCCGTATCACAAATACCGCGCAACCATGAATGTATGCCATATACCGCGTAACACAATACCCAAATCTGTCTGTGATAAATAAGAAAGAAATTGTATAAATCAATTAAATAGAAATTGTTCGTCTTACCATTATCTTTTTCATTTTCAACTTTTGTTATTCTGTCTTCCATATCTTTTATAGGTGTTTGCTGATTTTTCTGTTTCATTATATTTGCCTTTATAAGTTGCTCCACTGTGAATTCTTTCCTATACGACGCTACGTCCATACTTTCTGGCGACACTATTAATTTTTATTAAACTTTTAATTTTAATACTAATTTAATTTAAGAACTAGTGGTTTGACTCTTCTGGAGATATTTAAATTAACGTTTACGTCGCTCTGTTCCCAAAACTGTGTGAGGCTTAGGAGTTGTTCATTCCCGATTGCTTTAACTTTCTATTAATAATCATTCCCAATTTTCTATTATTTAAGGGAAATTGATATCACTTAATTTATATAATGATACAATTAATAATATTTGAATTGGCAGTTAAAGTTGTTCAGTTCACCACCATGAGGGTAGTGTAATTCTCAACATAGGGGCGATGCAAAAGTTCGCGTTTCACATTCACCGTGTCACAAGTATATTTTGTGTATTTTGAAACAAAACCACAAAAAATTTAATTAAATCAAGACTTCGTAGTAAAGCGATAAAGCGCATGACCATAGGAACATCTATGTTTAAACAATATACTATTTTTTCGCAATACATTTGACAAAGTTATGAGCAAGAGTCTATATTTTTGTATAAATGTCATCTAATTAGTATTGGGTGTCAGCACCGGGGTCAGCACATTTGGTGGCATCAAGCGAAATGTGACATATACAAGTGCATATGACCATAGCGTCGACCGTGACATCATCTTTACAAATAATTGCAAAAAGTGCACGGATATTCAAAGGGTGGGTCATTAGTATTTAAAGTGTGAACCGGAGTTTTATGCAGCAAAATAAGCAATTTGCAGATGACCCGGTCAAATTAGCACCGTGCAATGAATTCAGACTTTGCTAATTTTTCTTGTTTGATTTAGTAGTTTACTCGAAGCAACGAAATGTTTAAATACATTATTTGCATTTTTGAGTGTCTACATGGTTATAATTATCTGGCGCGTGCCTGAATCCTGCCAAAATGGTTTTGAGAAATTAAACTAAACTCGCTGTTGCACTTTGGTTCAAATACGAAATCTAACCATGCACGACTTCTTGTATTTCCATGTGTTTTCCAAAAGAGAAAAAATTGGGATTGAATTTGGCAGCTCTTGCCAAATGTATGCATCAATATTATGTTTTAATTGTTTCCGAGTGCATTCATTAATCATTTGCTTCACTTCAGCCAACAAGGGGAGATATTGCGACTACAAACCTTGCAAGGGGATGCAGATCGGTTTTTTCCAATATGGTGGCTGTCAAATTAACAGAAATAATTGTAGATTTTAATAGGATTCATTTTCCTGTGTACGAATTAAGATTTCCTAAATAAATTGAACAATCATCTGATAATTTACACTTTAATTACCGTAATCACCGAGAATGACGTTAATTCTACAATTTCCCTAATTATCATCATTTGCTTGTCAGAAACCCAGAATTCATCAACGTAAAATTTTCAGTTTTTTGCTCTTATTGCCGACCAATTTTACTTTGTTTCGGTCAATAATTTACGAGTCCAAGTTTTGAGATGAAGCTATGCTTTATATTCAAACTCTATTAATGAGTTTCATCATTTGAGATATGTTTTGTTATAATAGTTCAGAATGAATCATCTACGTATATTATGTTGGAACCAAGGATGAAGAAGGAGTTAAACAAATGAAACAAAAGAATCCGCATTTGAAAGCAAAGAACAACATAAACCTGGTCTAAGTGCAGATGTTAGTAGATGAAGCTCATAGGCGTAGACAGGGGGGGGGGGGGTGAGGGGGTGGGATCGCATAACCAATAAAAATAAAACCATGAGAAAGAAGACGAAGAGAGCTTTAAAATGCTTTTTATTTAAAGCTTCTAGCTCAATTTTGAAGGAATTGCATCAATTCGTACCCCCATGACTATAAAACCGAAAAAATTGGCGATCGCACCCCCCTGACTGAAAGCTGGCTACGCCCCTGAAGCTATATTTGAAGAAACTGAGTCAAACGAATGCAAATTAGGGAATCATTAACCTTGTCATAATTAAATCCATATTAACATTTCAAAATTACCTAGTTAAACAAAAAACAAACAAAAAAAACATATGTATAACCTGCTTATATTTTTGATAAATTATATAATTTCTTTTTCATCCGTTCTTCCATATATCTTCAAACACAAAGATAAAGACCATGACAACCCTAGACTGGGAACATGGATCACAATTTCGGGAAAGCGACACGTGATATCAAATTTCACAGACTATTAAATCGGTTTCAATTTCTGTATGACTTCTCGAAAGCCTATTAGGCTTAGTAAATAATATGAGCAATAAAAGTAAAGATTATTAATAAGACAATAGAAGAGCGGTGGCACAAATACTACACCATGCATCACCACAAGTGGGATCAGCGCTATATCAACAGATAACCCTCGGCCTACCCACATGTTATTGAGAACAATTAAAGCATATTAGTGATTTATTAAATTCGACCCTTGCAATGTTCTAAAACTTGCAACAAGTCTTGGTTTCTCCAATGTAATTCCAAATTATTGTGTCTTTCAAACATGCTATCAATTTTTTAAAATGGAATATATACAATTGATCTAAATGACCAAAACAACATCAAATCCTAAAATATGTTTTTTTTTTCTTTTTTCGTACAAGTGCCAATTAATGCAGGTGTAAACAAGGCATTAACATGACAAAATGTCACCACCTGTAAATGGTTATTTGGCATGTAGTTGGAAGTTGTAAAAAGTTGTTACAGACGCCGAAAGCCGTCCAGAAAAAGTTGGAGAATTGTGGTGAAATAATAAACTTCATTCATATTAGATACATATAAATAATCATGAATTATACGTAGATAGCGATTTTTTTGCTCTATGCATGCCAATTAACAAATTATTAATCCTCGATTAGGATAAAGCTAATACCCCAGCCCACTTAGAATCATGATTGCTGGTTATCTCTTTTCACCTGACTTGGACAGGTTTTACTGCACAAAATTTCCTTCACTTGCGCTGAAATTGTAATTTCTAAATTGTTAATTGTTAGCATTTTTGAAATTCGTTCATGACATTTTAATGGAAAAGGCTTTAGCAAGTCTGCACCATCCATAAGCCCGCATCTAGAAATACTTCTTTACTTGGTTTGTCATTCTCATCTTTAAGGCTTATATCATGCTGGGAGTCATTCCATTGATGACCAAAATACAATATGGTCATTGTTGGTCCAAGCTGAAATGAAAGTCTCTTCATCCTAACAGTACAAGGGACTTTGAGCAGGGTATGAACTTAAATGAGCCATTCGGTTGCATTTCCCCGCCTTTGAAAATGATTTGATTAACACTTCAATTTGACGTGAAACTAATTAACAAATTACAACCAGAGTTTGGTCAAAGTAATTCCCACGTGATATTGAGTGCCTCGAGTATTGGTATTGATTTAAATAGGGGACTAATCTCGCACGTGTTATTAACAAAAGATATAACAGAACGTGTGTTCATGAAATTAACAAATGATATGGGTATTTTATTGCATGTTTTTGCTGTGTTTTTTTAATCTGATGCTCAGACTATTACAGTGTTGCTAAAGATGAACTAATTAGTGATTGGTAAAAAACGCCATCTCCCAACTTGGCTAATGGATTTTATTGGTCAACGGCAATTAGTATCACATCAGATTGGTAATTGCTTATTGCATGTATTGTGTTTGCAATTGTATGTTCAGTAATGTTACTATTGATCAACAAGTGTCACTTCGTCCTTTTACACTCTGGTGTATCAGCTAACTCATGTCCATAGTTTCCCTAAAAATCAACGATTTTAATTTGCTGCTGTTGACAATTTTATCAAGGACTGCCCATTCTGAATTGTCAGTCCCTCGATCAAAGATGTAATGTGCTCTTTTCTAGATCTTATTTAGCCCACAATGTGGACCACCCTGTATTTTCATTTTTGTGAACACCCTGTATATGTAACATAAGATCAGTTTCTTGCTTGTCACTTTTTGTATTTTAATCTATTTTTAACAAGAAACAAAAGTAAACCTAAAAAGTAAAGCTAAACTGATAATGCATTTCCTGATTTAACTATTTCAAAAATAACATTAAATTCTAACTTGCAAAATATTAATATAATTCTCTCTACTTCAATACTTTTGGCATTTTATAATTAATAAATATAATTTCATTTCAATTAAATATATCTCTGTAACAGCATAGTGAAACTATAAAATAAAACATACAAAAAGTAAGGAATATTCTCTGTGAAAATCACAAAATTAAAATCAATACCAAAATCAGAAAAACAGTGGAAAAATTGTGCAATTTGAACAAGTGAATATTTTGAACATAAGTGCATGTTTATACTGCAATGTTGTAACAATTATAAGTTCATTTGTAATTTTAATACACCCAATATCGTTACTTTCAAAAGCTTAAGCAGTTTTAAGAAAACGTTATTAATTTTGATTCAAAACAATGGAAGTTTGGATTTGAATTATTGCAATGTAAATACTGATTGCCAAAGTGTCACTTCACTTGTGTAGGTAGACTACAAACAATGGAAAAACGAAGCCTTAATCTACCATATTGCTGCACCAGGTTTAAAACACAATGCATGTTTGTATAATCTTTGAGGCAGGTAAGGAAGTAGCATCACCAAAATATTGTTTCTTGCCTAAAATTGTGTCACATTTGACTTATGCTTGCATCAACCATTTTTGAATCACTTTTACACCCCTACCTAAAGTGGAAACATTTTGACTTTAAAAACTTTCAGAATTCCAGTGTTTGTAGTCAACCAGTTATATATACAATATTTACAATTTTAGTACATCAATATGAACATTCATATTTTACAAAAATACATGTAAATCAATTAAATGTAAATTTTAAGTTAATATATCCTTAATAGCAACACACATTGAGATAGACTTTTAAAACATACATTGTATGTACACTGTACTCAACTTTCTTTGCCATCCAAGATTTCTACACATGAGAATAAAACAAAACATCTGCATTTAACCTCTTGAATCCCAGGCTCTAAAATTGGTTGAAACCAGAGAATTTTTCATTTTTGCCACCTTTTGACATTTTACTACATACCTTTACAACTTTAGATGCTCAACTTAGTAAAATTAGATGGCAGAGATCATTTCTACACCTTTTAAAACAATTTTTGTATAAATTGGATGAAAATTGTTCAAATAAGAGCAATTTTTGTGAACAATTTTGTGACGGATTTTCTCGTCCCTCTGGGTTTCAAGGTCATTTCTGAAGTGACGAGAAATCTCGTCATTCTGGGTAGTCAAGAGGTTAAAATAATACACTTAAACTCCCACTTACATAACACTCACTAAAACATAAGTGTCAAGATGGGCTGATATTATCTAGCTATCTAACTTATAGCAACGCTTTCTGAGATTGAATAAAAAGAATTCAATGAGTGATCTCAATATTTTAACAACTCACAGAGAAGCCTGCTTAGGAAAAGTGGAATTAAGGAATAAGAAGATCTGAGGATACTTTTTATTTTTACAATTGTTTTTTCTCACAGCATCCCTTGTTACGCCCACCTTCCCTAAAGTGCCAAAAGTTCTGACTTAATTTCATGGCAATATTTTGATTTCCAAGTTTATTTGGCATCATATAGACATTCCTGCATCTTTCCACGTTTTCGATGCTTCCATTTCGCATTTTGACTTTGTGGTTGACTTAAAAATACAAATTATAATATATCAAAAATGATACTAAAACTATTAAAATAAATATACCCTATTAATTTAATCTCTCTTTGGCTTTAATATAATAATATAACAATGCAAAATGTCACTACCAGTTTGCTGCAGACCACCAAAAGATGAACTCAGCTCACAAAGAGTGGTAGCTACAGGGTGTAGAACAACAACATGTTAGTACTTCTTGGTATAATAATGATATAATACTTTAATAAATCTCATCTTGGTAAAACAAGAACATCATTAAATACATGCTGTGTAGTATATCTATACAGTACTCTATATAACATAAAAGTTTTTAAACGTAAATGTACTTTAGGGGTTGTCTCATAAAATCTTCTGCAATAAATTCTACACATAATCACTTTTGTTTTGTTCATGGGTGGTAACTAAAATGTACCAATACTAATCTCTAACATTTTTTCTTCAAAAGGGATTCACAGTTCAATAAAGTATGTTACTTTAACAAGGATAGGTAGATAGTTCAGCAGTTGGATTAAGTGTAGATTTTAATGTGTAGCTTTTGAGGTGTTCCCTTATCACAGATAATTCAATGATAACAGCAAAGGAGTGAGTCAAACCCTCATGGAGAAATGTCAACACAAATCTTGGTTGATTCCATTGATTCCATGCAGTAGTGTGTCTATGTGTATTCAACAAGACTATTTTTCACGCTGCACAGACCAGGCACAATCAAGTAACTAAAGCTCATTGAGGGCACACATATACATAAAATGTTCTACTCTGAATATTGCTAAATTGCATCAGGTCTGCACAGTGTGTTATTTATAGAAAAACACCCTGACAATTTACCCGAGGGCATGACTTATTATGGACACATCTTTGTATATAATACTAAGAGCCAGGGTTGCTCCGGATTTCTACGCTTATTATTGTTTCAGCAACTCTGAGACCTTGAGACTCATTTTTGATTTCAGCCTCATCTTTATCTTCAGCCTTGCTTGGAGTAACATCATCTTTTTGATCATCCTTATCTTCAGTCATGAAGAATGTTGCAGAATCATTTTGTGACTTTTCATTTGCATTTCCATTAGTATTATTGCTGTCTGGATCTTTGTGTAATTCATCAATAACGTCATCTTCTAAATATTTATATGTAACGTTTGTTTCCATGTTTTTCATAGCTTCTTGGATGTCCTTCAAGTCATTGTCAATGTTGTCATCATCTGTCTTATCTTGTTCACTGTTCATGATATCTTTTATAATACTGAGGGGTTCCTTTTCTGTAGTCTCAGCTGGTTTAACAATCTCTTTAGCCATTTCATCATTTTCATTTTCGTTGGTGTCATTCTCAGAGTTTTTATTCTCACTTATCTCTGTGATATCATTCACATTGTCATTATCTTGCACATTGTCCATGTTTCCATTTATCTCCTCTGCATTTACTTTGGCATCAGTTTTATCATCTTCTTTACTATTCGCAGTGTTATTAGCATTCACTTCTTCTTTACTGGCTTCAGTATCTTTTTCAACAGGTTCTTCTTCAGATTTTACTAAGTGTTTTTCCTTTCCATCAATTTGGTTAGATTTTAATTTGATAATATTTTCATTGATATCTTTATCTGTACAAGGGGATTCTGGGACAGATACACCCTCATTGTCCAAAATCCGTATATCAGGATCTTCATTAATAGTAACAGTTTTCTGCAATTTCTGCACTTTTTCTACTGTCATATGATCTGGTAATGTTTGCATATTTGACAATTTCCTTGCACTTTTTGGCGTGTTGGGTGGATTAACCATTGTAGCCAGATGCTGCTTTATGATTGGCTGAACCTCTTTATATGGCGTCATCTTCTGGCCTGATATGGAGACTTGGGATAATCCTGCACCTGTTGGACGTTGGCCAGCAGTTTTAGGTCTCTGAGGCATAACGTTGTGTTGAGATATATTTGAGATTTGTATAGAAAGTTTCTGACCACTACTAAACAATGGACGTGCACTCTGGGCTCTTTCTCTGTGGGGGTTGTTAATGCTGTAACCTGAAATTACATTGACAATGATTATGTGACAGGTTAGGTGTAACACCCTGTATGGACAAGGATAGTTACATGGTTCATGAGACAACCTGTACTTTTACACATATGTATGCATTTAAGTGAACCATGCTATTTTTAGAACCACACTTACTGGGTTAGATTTTCTATTCAGTATAGGACAATTACATGTAAACCTTATTTTTGATTCTTATATTTTGTAAGTTTGTGGCTGGTTTTATAACCCTGCATTAGCAGTGATTTCTATTTTTCAAACTGACCTCAGTCCACTGGCTGAGCTTCAACTGGAAGCACCTCTGTGTATAGGTAAATACAATTTTGTATTTTTCCCAATTTATTCAGTCAAGTTGTACTTTCTACCAGTTTATCCTATACTATCATTATAGAAGAATGTCATTTTCTTTTTATATCATATTTTCTGGTAAGGTAATATTTCATATCCCTAGACTACAACTTTTGTAAACCAGTTTTGTAAATTAGAATACGGGTCACGCCCAATTTTGTAATGCTTATATGGCTTACTTTTACAACTTACTTTTACTGTCCTGTTAATTGCAGACACACGGTTAAGTACTCATGTACACTTCACTCAGCCAGGGTCTCACTATACTTCAAAGTCCTAAGGACTATTTGTAAGTTTATATTATTTTTTGTGTCAGCCATTTTGTATTTTAAGGTGCAGCCATTTTGTAAAATGATTTTATATTTTCACCAGAGCTCGAATACACGTAATCTTATGTCACACTTTAATGGTTCTAATTATTATGTTGTATTGGTGAATATTATTAATTCTTTCATGTTTGTTCATTTGACAACATGGTACATTGCTGCACTTTTGTTACTTCTAATTTTAGTACTGGAGATTGGATGTTTTCTTACATTGAGGTTGCAGTTAGTCTCCATTAGACTAGTCATTAGGGTATGCATATCTCTTAAAATATATTATTGTATTATTTGTGTAAAGTACATGAAACTGTGTGTTTGGTTTAGTCTAAGGGAATCGCATATGAAATGTAATAGTATTCATATAATAATATTTGTATTTTATGGTCTCGACATTACGAAATATTGGTTCCTATTTTTAATGCATATCATTTTGAATAATTGCAGACTTCTACTACTTGTTCTTCTTGTTGCCTGTTTACATCCTGTGATACCTGATGTTACAACTAAGACTGTAAAGAATAAAGATATCATATGACTGAACTTGTGTGTGTAGTTTTTATTGCCGTTACCCACGTGCCCCCCATTCGCCCAGCTCACAATGGTGTCAGATGTGTTTGCGGCAGCATCAACCTACAACCTACAACCACTTGCAAGCTACAACGTACCACTAGCCAGTATACAGGTTTAAAACCACAACAAATGAATGTGTATAATATAAGTAGTGTTAATATTGAGCCATTAATGCTTGATAAAGTGACAGTCAGATAGTCACTATAGATTCAGATTCAGATAGTTTAGGTAGTTCTATAAATATCAAATATGCTCTAAAAGCAAGCGTTTTTTCCAGTTCATGTATTTACAAAAGTGAACTTATGCAATTGAATCTGATGTCCATATGTAGTTATATTGTGTTGGGAGAACTCATGCATATTATGTTGATAATGGCTGAAGAATAAATGCCATCTATAGTGGAGTGTGTATTATTAAATCAATTACTGTTCAAGTGTCGCATAAAGTGACAGTCACATAATGCCATCTATAGTGTAGAGTGTATTATTAAACCAATTGCTGTTCAAGCGTCACATAAAGTGACAGTCACATAAAGTGACAATCAATGTACATATAGTAGACTATGTCTTCATAGAATTATCAGGTTTCTAAACTTAATTAAGGTTTAGGGTTTATTGTTGCTATATTGCTACTGTGTTGTCATTAAAGAAGGTATTATTATCCTAACTTACAAAATCTGTTAGGGTACAGGTATTATTATCCTAACTTACAAAATCTGTTGGGGTACAATCCTACACATAACTACCTTAATAAATATTAGTGTTTGTTTATATCTATAAGGTATTATCCTAGCAAAAGCTTTTTGATAGGGTACATATATACTTATATAATTACACAATATTGGCCGAGAATAACATATACGGGTACAAATTACCACATGGTGTTGTGCAAAAACGCACATTATAAGGGTATTCTATAAGTGTACATATTACAACACGGTGTTGTGCAAAAACTTACGTTATTAGGGTAGTCTATAAGTGTTTGTTAGTGTACATATTATCACACGGTGTTGTGCAAAAACGCACATCATAAGGGTACCATAAAGGTGTATATATTACTACATAGTGCTGTGCAACAACGCACGTTATTAAGGTGTCACATATTCGTACCTATTGCTACACGGCGTGGTGCTATAACGCACAATCTTATATCATGGTAGTGTGCTAAAACGCACATTGTATTATCACATATTTGTTACATGCTAGTGTTATACTAGTATATAAGATTACACGGTGGTATACCATAACGCACATCTTTATTAGATCACAAGGGTATTTGACAATAAGATTTTTTACATAGTGTTGAGTTGGATATCCACTCAGTATTAACACAAGATGGCGCACTACATGTCTCATGAAGAGTTGGAACAACAGTCTAGGACAGCTGAGGAACTTATAGATAAAATGTCTGAAGTACTACATGTAAATAACTCATTGAGATTTACTGATGAGGACATCAATAATGGTGTAACCAAGCGTCACTTAAAGGAAAAAGAAAACAAACGTCTCAGGGAAAGTCTTGGCGATATCGAACGTGAAAACCAGAAGTTGTTGGCCTCCATTGATGACGTGTATGCGGAATATGAAACCAGAAAATCCGAGCTGGAGCGCCTTATCAAAGAGAAAGAACAAGAACATACACAAAGGAAACAACACTATGTCAACTTATTGAATAGGGATCGAGATACAATATATGGAAATACAAATGATAAACTTAAGCAACCAACAGGAATATCTGCGAATGCCACCCTCTTAGACATATCACGAGTCAGAAAAAACAATGATGTCCTTCCAACAGTTGGAAATTTTAATACATCCACTCCAACAACCAAACCAGTTGCACCTGTGAAACAATACTACAAAGAGCCAAAGATCAACAAATTCATTGGAAAAGAACAAAATATATATGACTGGGTAGATGACTGTAAACGAGCCTTAAAGAAGATTCCTGAAGAAGATCAGTATGATTTCCTACTCTCACACTTAGAGGGAATGCCTCGGAAAGAAGCTAAGCTTCTTGGTGAAATAGCAAAGCCTGATGAGATATTCACCACCCTTCAAAGAGTTTATGGCAGTAGACAGACTAAACATTCTGCTCTTCAACTATTCCTCAACACAAAGCAGAACAAGGATGAGAACATAAAAGCCTACAGTCAAAGACTAATGACACAGCTAGAACTGCTGCAGAACTCCCACGACGAGTTTTTGTGTATTGACAACACAGATAGACTTATCAAAACTCAGTTCGCCAATGGAGTTTCATCAGAAGTAATGCGTCTAATGCTGTATGATAAACTTAAACAACAACCTGCAATATCATTCACAACTCTACGTGAAGAGGCATTCATAATGGAGGAGAAGCATGATAGACAGTCCACTACTACTACAGATACATCAATTAGGGATATTATACAAGATCAAGTAAAGAAGACTCTACAAACTTCAAACTGTACCACTGCTGACTCATCGACTACTAGTATAACATCCGATCGTACTTTGTTGAAAGAATTAGTGAAGGAGGAAATCCAAAAGGAATTTCAGAAGGATGTTATGACAAATTACATCTCCCAGAACCAAGGTTACAATCATCCAGAACATGGACCAGGATACTTTGATACAGATCTCAATGGCTACAGTAACAGAGGAGGCTACAGACACAGAGGAGGCTTCAATGATAGAGGAGGCTTCAGTGATAGAGGAGGCTTCAGTGATAGAGGAGGCTTCAGTAACAGAGGAGGCTACAATAATAGAGGAGGCTACAGTAACAGAGGAGGCTTCAGTAACAGAGGAGGTTTCAGTAGCCGAAGAGGTTTCAATGACAGAGGATACTTTAGTGATAGTAGAGGGTCCAACAATCGTGATGATACTTGTAACAACTATGACCAGAATAGGATATATACCAATCAGCATTTTCCCCATAGAGACTTTGCTCAGAGAGGATATGGTGACACGAGAGGTAGAGGTATATCACATGGAAACAGAACATATCCAGGTGGAAATGTTACAACTCGTTATCAGCAAAGAGATCAAGGTTATCAAGACTACCCTCAGAATAATGGAAATTCTGGTAACTGGAGGAACAGCAACCAAGAAAATACTTCCTCCAATGTTCAAAAAAACTAGCAAGTTCTCTGGACAGTGGCACCAGAGATGAAAGCTTAAAAGACCACAGTGTACAGAATAATGCAACCAATGTAAATCCTCATGAAATTCCTATTAAGACCAGTACAAGTAATGATAAAAACACACATATCAAGAATGTAGACATGAACAAATTAATAGGAGAAAGTCCAACAAGAGAAATAATGATTGACAATATTCCAGTCAATGTAACAATTGACAGTGGCAGCACTGTGACTTTGATGTCCAAGGAATTTTTCAATGAACACTTTTCTCATAAAACTTTACAACGTGACAAGTGGTGTAGAATAAGAGCTGCAAACAACCTGTTAATTCCTTATGATGGTTTTATGGTAGCAGATGTACAAATTGAAAACCAACTAATTAATGATGTTGGAATCATTATCCATGGACAGGATGGTGCCAAGCCCGATTGTCTAATTGGATGTAATATTTTACAACATGTGGATCTGTACAGACTCCCAAAATCAGAAGAACAACAGTCCGAAACCAGAACACAGACTGTGAGAGTTGACAAAGAAGTATTTATTCATCCAGGAACATGTCTTCATGTACAAGTGAATACAGGACATTTTCGTGATGTAGGAATTGTTGAACCCACAGATAAACCATTACCTGGCAACGTACAAATAACACCTGGCGTTATAGATGGTACACAAGATGAGAAATGGGTCAAAGTTGCTAACATTTCCAAGGTTGGAGTAAAACTGAACCAGCGAACTCCAATTGGGAAAATTGAAAGCTCCAAAGAGACTTGCAGCCCATATTCAGTCCATTATTCCCAGGCAGAAAATTGTTTCGAACTTACACACCAGGAAACAGAAAATACTTCAGAAAAGTTCATAAAACTGGTGGATGAAAGACTAGCTGAATTCCCTGGAACGGATGCTGAGAGAGAAATCGCAAGAGAAATGTTCTACAGAAACCAGTCTGTATTTGCCCAAGATGATGAAGACTTTGGACACACAGACGCAGTAGAACATGAGATACATTTAGTCGATCCTAGTAAAAATGTCAAACAGCCATATAGGAGAATACCACCTCATTTGTGCCAAGAAGTAAAAGAGCATATACAGAAACTACTGGATAAGAAGATCATTCAACCGAGCAGTAGTCCGTTCGCAAGTCCTATCGTGTTGGTTAGAAAAAAGAATGGAAATCTTCGCCTGTGTGTCGATTATCGACAATTGAACAACAACACGATAAAAGACAGTTATCCACTTCCACGTATAGAAGAATCAATGGATGCTCTCATAGATGCCAAGATATTTTCCACCTGCGATTTAGATAATGCGTACCACCAGGTCAAGGTAGCTGAGAATGATGTACCTAAGACTGCCTTCACGACACCGTTTGGATTATTTGAATATCCAAGAATGGCATTTGGTTTGACAAATAGCCCTGCTACTTACCAAAGATTGATGCAAACAGTCTTCAAAAATGAAATTTTCAAAAGCG
Organism: Owenia fusiformis; assembly: GCA_903813345.2. Classification (NCBI taxonomy): domain Eukaryota; kingdom Metazoa; phylum Annelida; class Polychaeta; order Sabellida; family Oweniidae; genus Owenia; species Owenia fusiformis. The sequence continues at coordinate 17,755,506 of CAIIXF020000004.1, forward strand.
TACTAGTATATTTAGAGGACATCATCTGTTACTCTAGCAGTGTTCATGATCATATTACCAAGCTGGAGAATGTTTTCAAAATATTGAGACAAAATTCCTTGAAGCTGAAATGGGAGAAATGCAATTTCTTCAAGACTGAGGTCACTTACTTAGGCCATATGATCTCAAAGGATGGGATTAGACCAGATGACACAAGAATAGAAGTACTGAAGAACTGGCCCGTTCCGTTAAAGATCTCCGTAGATTCCTTGGTCACACAAGCTACTCAAGAAGATTTGTGAAAGATTTCGCCAAGATTGTCCGTCCATTACATGAAATCCTTAACAGGAATGGTAAAGTTGGCAAAAGGAAATCCAAAAGTGTATCCATCAAGGAATTGTGGGACACAAAATGTCAGAGTGCATTCAACATTTTGAAAGATAAAATCATTAATGCACCCATACTGGCTTTTGCTGACTTCAAAAAGCCTTACATCCTAGAAGTAGATAGCAGTCATGTTGGAATTGGAGCAGTACTCTATCAGATGCAACAAGGAACCAAGCGAATCATAGCATGCGCAAGCAGATCTCTAAGGAAAGCCGAGAAGAACCAAAGAAATTATTCTAGCATGAAGCTCGAGCTTCTTGGACTAAAATGGGCCATGACAGAAAAGTTTCGTGATTATCTCCTTGGATCTTTTGTTACTGTTTATACAGACAACAATCCCCTTACACATATCATGACTGTGAAAAAGCTCCCAGCAGTGGAACAAAGGTGGGTTTCAGAATTGGCTGCATTCAATTTTGAATTGAAATACAAGGCTGGTGTCATGAATAAGTCAGCAGATGCATTGTCGAGACTGAGAAACAACCCTACAGAAGAGGATAGGGATGAAGATTTCATAACAAGTGCAATGCAAGTCACAATAGAAAGATGCACAGATACTACATTTATTCCATCCGAAGTTAAAGAAGCTGACTTTATCCCAAATCTGGTGGATCCAGTTGTTGATGTATGTACTGCACAAACACCATGTCCAGTCTTAACTGTAGTTGACAGTGGTGAATCTATTTCTGGCAAACATAGTGCTGAGGAAGATGTTTCAACCACGGGTAGTTTTACGCCATTCCCTACAATAACTGAATCTGGTTTTGGTGAACTACAAGATCAAGATGAAGAAATCAAAGTTATCAAAAAACTTGTGAGGAAGAAAAAGATGCCAAGTTCAGCTATGAAAAATCAGCTTTCAAAAGACCAGAAAAGCTTACTAAAACATTTCAGTCGACTAAGCTTGAAAAAAGGAATACTGATAAGAACCATAAAAAACAGTAATCAGTCTCCTATAACCCAAGTTGTAACGCCAAAATGTATACGAGAGAAAGTCCTGAGAGAAACACATGAAAATAGTGGACATCAAGGTTGCGAAAGAACATTTAGATTGATTGAAAATAAATACTTTTGGCCAAACATACAAAATGACATCAAAGAATGGATCAGGTCATGTGATCGCTGTGTTCATGGGAAGGTGCCATACAAGAACATTTACACATCAATGGGTAGACTTATGGCAAAACAACCCAATGAATTACTATGTACCGACTACACTCTATTGGACAAGGCATCGAATGGCATGGAGAATGTATTGATCTGTACTGATGTTTTTACAAAGTACACATTGGCGATACCTACAAGAGACCAAAAAGCTGTAACAACTGCAAAAGCCCTTGTTAAAAACTGGTTTAACCATTATGGGATACCATCTCGCATCCACTCTGACCAGGGCAGGAATTTTGAAAGTAAAATTGTCAGTGAACTCTGCAAAATATACTCTATTGACAAATCCCGAACAACACCTTATCACCCTGAAGGCAATGGCCAAGCAGAAAGATTTAACAGGACGTTACATAATCTTTTGAAAACTTTGTCAGCTGAACAGAAACTCAAGTGGCCAGAATATATAGATGCCGTAGTCGCAAGGTACAACTGCACGCCACATTCATCTACTGGATACAGTCCTTTCTTTTTAATGTTTGGACGTAACCCAAAGCTACCATTGGATATTATCTCTGGAACTGAGGGCATTGATGAAGATGAAGGTGAAGGTGATACAGGCGGAACCAGTAGTTGGATTAATAAACACATGGACCACTTGAAACAGTCTTACAGATTGGCGTCACAAAAGATACACAAAGAAGCAGACAGGAGACAAAAGCTCCATGATACACATGCATATGAAAGTGATGAAATCCACTGCAATGATAAAGTCATTGTGAAACAGCATCCTCAAGGAAGAAATAAGATCCAAGATGGGTATGGTGATGAGGTTCATATTGTGAAAGACATTAAGGATTCCAAAACATTTGTTCTTCAATCAGAGAGTGGTCTGCTGAAAACTGTGCATAGAAGAGAGATCAAAAAGTTACCAGAGTACTTGCGGAAGATGGATACTATTGAAGAAGTTAGGGAGTTTGTTCCGAGACGTTCGCAAAGGTTGGCGAACAAAAGCTAAACGGTTCAAGTATTCTGTTATATTGTTATTATGAATAACAATTTGTTCTGCTGAGTACTATAAGTAATGCTATTTCGTTATGTACATTTGCTTATGTCATACTTATGACCAACAATTTAATACACGCCGCGTCTGTGGTTCTTCCTTTAAATTATTTTATGGTCGTGGTTGTAGGGGAGGTATAATTCCATACCTTATATTTACAAGTAACAACTACACTTGCCTTGCAGTGTTTAAATTTCATATTTATGAGGTAAAGCGGATTTTATATTTCGTATGAGCTACATGTATCATTATGTAAAGCATTGTATTTTGTATTTCTATACCTGCTACTATTAGTGTGCAGATGATTGTATATTGTATTTTGTAAGTAACAGTCAGTCATGTTATATCAGTCAGAGTTTCAATTGTATTCTTTAATGCGGGACGCATTACCACGATGTGGGCGTGGATGTGACAGGTTAGGTGTAACACCCTGTATGGACAAGGATAGTTACATGGTTCATGAGACAACCTGTACTTTTACACATATGTATGCATTTAAGTGAACCATGCTATTTTTAGAACCACACTTACTGGGTTAGATTTTCTATTCAGTATAGGACAATTACATGTAAACCTTATTTTTGATTCTTATATTTTGTAAGTTTGTGGCTGGTTTTATAACCCTGCATTAGCAGTGATTTCTATTTTTCAAACTGACCTCAGTCCACTGGCTGAGCTTCAACTGGAAGCACCTCTGTGTATAGGTAAATACAATTTTGTATTTTTCCCAATTTATTCAGTCAAGTTGTACTTTCTACCAGTTTATCCTATACTATCATTATAGAAGAATGTCATTTTCTTTTTATATCATATTTTCTGGTAAGGTAATATTTCATATCCCTAGACTACAACTTTTGTAAACCAGTTTTGTAAATTAGAATACGGGTCACGCCCAATTTTGTAATGCTTATATGGCTTACTTTTACAACTTACTTTTACTGTCCTGTTAATTGCAGACACACGGTTAAGTACTCATGTACACTTCACTCAGCCAGGGTCTCACTATACTTCAAAGTCCTAAGGACTATTTGTAAGTTTATATTATTTTTTGTGTCAGCCATTTTGTATTTTAAGGTGCAGCCATTTTGTAAAATGATTTTATATTTTCACCAGAGCTCGAATACACGTAATCTTATGTCACACTTTAATGGTTCTAATTATTATGTTGTATTGGTGAATATTATTAATTCTTTCATGTTTGTTCATTTGACAACATGGTACATTGCTGCACTTTTGTTACTTCTAATTTTAGTACTGGAGATTGGATGTTTTCTTACATTGAGGTTGCAGTTAGTCTCCATTAGACTAGTCATTAGGGTATGCATATCTCTTAAAATATATTATTGTATTATTTGTGTAAAGTACATGAAACTGTGTGTTTGGTTTAGTCTAAGGGAATCGCATATGAAATGTAATAGTATTCATATAATAATATTTGTATTTTATGGTCTCGACATTACGAAATATTGGTTCCTATTTTTAATGCATATCATTTTGAATAATTGCAGACTTCTACTACTTGTTCTTCTTGTTGCCTGTTTACATCCTGTGATACCTGATGTTACAACTATTAAGACTGTAAAGAATAAAGATATCATATGACTGAACTTGTGTGTGTAGTTTTTATTGCCGTTACCCACGTGCCCCCCATTCGCCCAGCTCACAATAACATATACGGGTACAAATTACCACATGGTGTTGTGCAAAAACGCACATTATAAGGGTATTCTATAAGTGTACATATTACAACACGGTGTTGTGCAAAAACTTACGTTATTAGGGTAGTCTATAAGTGTTTGTTAGTGTACATATTATCACACGGTGTTGTGCAAAAACGCACATCATAAGGGTACCATAAAGGTGTATATATTACTACATAGTGCTGTGCAACAACGCACGTTATTAAGGTGTCACATATTCGTACACGGCGTGGTGCTATAACGCACAATCTTATATCATGGTAGTGTGCTAAAACGCACATTGTATTATCACATATTTGTTACATGCTAGTGTTATACTAGTATATAAGATTACACGGTGGTATACCATAACGCACATCTTTATTAGATCACAAGGGTATTTGACAATAAGATTTTTTACATAGTGTTGAGTTGGATATCCACTCAGTATTAACACAAGATGGCGCACTACATGTCTCATGAAGAGTTGGAACAACAGTCTAGGACAGCTGAGGAACTTATAGATAAAATGTCTGAAGTACTACATGTAAATAACTCATTGAGATTTACTGATGAGGACATCAATAATGGTGTAACCAAGCGTCACTTAAAGGAAAAAGAAAACAAACGTCTCAGGGAAAGTCTTGGCGATATCGAACGTGAAAACCAGAAGTTGTTGGCCTCCATTGATGACGTGTATGCGGAATATGAAACCAGAAAATCCGAGCTGGAGCCCCTTATCAAAGAGAAAGAACAAGAACATACACAAAGGAAACAACACTATGTCAACTTATTGAATAGGGATCGAGATACAATATATGGAAATACAAATGATAAACTTAAGCAACCAACAGGAATATCTGCGAATGCCACCCTCTTAGACATATCACGAGTCAGAAAAAACAATGATGTCCTTCCAACAGTTGGAAATTTTAATACATCCACTCCAACAACCAAACCAGTTGCACCTGTGAAACAATACTACAAAGAGCCAAAGATCAACAAATTCATTGGAAAAGAACAAAATATATATGACTGGGTAGATGACTGTAAACGAGCCTTAAAGAAGATTCCTGAAGAAGATCAGTATGATTTCCTACTCTCACACTTAGAGGGAATGCCTCGGAAAGAAGCTAAGCTTCTTGGTGAAATAGCAAAGCCTGATGAGATATTCACCACCCTTCAAAGAGTTTATGGCAGTAGACAGACTAAACATTCTGCTCTTCAACTATTCCTCAACACAAAGCAGAACAAGGATGAGAACATAAAAGCCTACAGTCAAAGACTAATGACACAGCTAGAACTGCTGCAGAACTCCCACGACGAGTTTTTGTGTATTGACAACACAGATAGACTTATCAAAACTCAGTTCGCCAATGGAGTTTCATCAGAAGTAATGCGTCTAATGCTGTATGATAAACTTAAACAACAACCTGCAATATCATTCACAACTCTACGTGAAGAGGCATTCATAATGGAGGAGAAGCATGATAGACAGTCCACTACTACCACAGATACATCAATTAGGGATATTATCAAGATCAAGTAAAGAAGACTCTACAAACTTCAAACTGTACCACTGCTGACTCATCGACTACTAGTATAACATCCGATCGTACTTTGTTGAAAGAATTAGTGAAGGAGGAAATCCAAAAGGAATTTCAGAAGGATGTTATGACAAATTACATCTCCCAGAACCAAGGTTACAATCATCCAGAACATGGACCAGGATACTTTGATACAGATCTCAATGGCTACAGTAACAGAGGAGGCTACAGACACAGAGGAGGCTTCAATGATAGAGGAGGCTTCAGTGATAGAGGAGGCTTCAGTGATAGAGGAGGCTTCAGTAACAGAGGAGGCTACAATAATAGAGGAGGCTACAGTAACAGAGGAGGCTTCAGTAACAGAGGAGGTTTCAGTAGCCGAAGAGGTTTCAATGACAGAGGATACTTTAGTGATAGTAGAGGGTCCAACAATCGTGATGATACTTGTAACAACTATGACCAGAATAGGATATATACCAATCAGCATTTTCCCCATAGAGACTTTGCTCAGAGAGGATATGGTGACATGAGAGGTAGAGGTATATCACATGGAAACAGAACATATCCAAAGATAAAGTGTATGTTAGGGATGAAATACAGTAGAACCTGTCTAATCCAAAGACCACTGGAATCAGCCAAAATTGCCAGAGGTTCACATTTTGAGTTTTTTTTATCATGGAAGATTAATAAATGGGACCTGACAGTGTTCGAATTGAGAAGTGTTCAGAATAGAGAGGTGTTCAGATATACAGGGTTTACTGTATGTATCTACATATTCTATGTTTTGGATTCAATGGGTTCTATAATGAAAACATATGTAATGTCATAAAAGTAGCACATACTACGTATATGTGATTCAATCTGTGTATAAAAGTTAGAACAAAAAATTAAGCAGAGAGGGGGAAGGTGAGATGGTAGCAACATGCATATAATTTTTGTGCGGAAAACGACTAGATTTTCTCGTAATCAAGCCCGGCTCTGGAATTAAAGCAAAGCCTAAATATTCGTATTTTTAGTATTGTTAATCTCCATGAGAAATAATTCCAATGAATGGCCCATGGGGCATATCATGAGAGGGCTTTATTACAAGAAAATTGAGTAAATGTATGTCAATATTTGACTTTTTAAAGTCTTTTGCACATGAGAAAGAAGTGTCCTTATTAAGCCAATGTTTTTTTCAAAATAGCTGAACAATACATAGTCCTATTGTCCCAAAAAGATATGTGACAATCATGCTACATGTAGAAGACAATCATAATAGTCGCAACAAGGCATTACATTAACATGACAAAATGTCACCCCCTGAGAGCAAGTGCAAAGGTGTAAACATTTGTTGCAAATGGCAAATGCCAGCCACAAAAATAGTGTCTGTAACAATAAGTCACCTCTTCTTGGTTGTGACATAAATTGTTCCAGGTGAATTTATAATATCTCAGAAAAGATGCATGCAAAGCTAGATAATATTATGTCAAATTAAGACCCAAAGGTAGAATCATATATAATATAAAGAGACTGGTAGGACCAGCAATCGACAAGAACAGGGGAGACAAATATAAATTGGTGGGGCAAATTGAAGTTAATGGTAGATTATCCATGGTATTTCTCACTGAATTGATTCTTCCTTTGGTAAAAAAAAATATACAGACAAGTATAATTTATGGTCCATATATGCAAAAATGAATAATTTATTATAGTCCATGCAAATTGTGTGCATTTCAATCATTCATTTGTTCAATTCAATTCTGTATAGGTATTACCTAAAGGCACCATGAAAACATTTCTTCAGAATTCATTTTAATCTTTTGTCAAATATATGCATAGTGCCTTTAAATGCACTGTCTAAATCATTTCATAGTGCCTTTAAATTAACTGTCTAAAGTAATTCCATAGTGCATTTAAATTAACTACTAACAGCATGCAGACAATTATATGATCTACCTCTATACTATTCAGCCTCCTGAAATATTAAAATAAAACAACAATTTCACATTTATCACAATTGAATAATTGAGCCAAGATATTTCTAGAGGAATAGATTTCAAGTTCAGTACTGTACAATTTCAACAAAGAGCAATCTAAAAAGCAAAAGAGGTTAATTTATAGGGGTGAGACGAGTCGAAAAAATCCGAGTCGAGTCGAATCCGATTCGAGTCAGAAAATGACGATTCGAGTTTCGAATCCGTTTCGAGTCGCGAAAGTGCGAACAACATCGCTTTTGACCGTTCGTATTTTTAATGCGTCAATGGTGGAAAGCCGGAAATATAAACAAACACAATTCGTCGTAAGTTTATTCTGATTTTATTACATATATTCTTTCATTTATGTGTACATACAATATAATAATTTAATACAAGCATATCCAAGTCATTGAAACTTATATATTCAATGCAATATCGAGTAAAAACATGCATACTGACAGTATTTTTCTGAATTTTTTTATTTTTTCGAATTTTTTTCTCAACTCGAAAATGATTCGATTCATCAACTTCGACTCGATTCGACTCGACTCGAAGCCCCAAACCCGCGAGTCCTTGACTCATCGGGTTGTCGTCTCACCCCTATTAATTTATGAACAACTAAACTTCTACAATTCAACTACATGTATAATGAAAAGACATGGAAGATATACTACATGTACTAATGTTAGATTTAACATTGGGATTCATATTTTCGGACAGTGACTGACTGATGAGATAGAAATTTTATGCCATTTCAATAAAAAGATATCACAAATCAAATTGAAACACTTTAATAAACTGGAACTACTCATTATATGTATTATTTTCCCATAATGCAATTCTCATAAAACCAAACGGCAATCTTACCTTGAATATTCAACATATCAGGACTGCTCATTATGTGGTTCAATAACCGGGGGTCCTGGAGATTATCTGACCCTGATTTACAAGCCACACATTCGTCCTCCTCCCCCCAGGCATGACGTGTCCTGGTTGTCCCCTTTGCTGTGTTTGGTCTTGGTGTTCGTCTTGGGAATGATCCAGGACCGGAGTTAAGTGATTGGGACTGTCTGATTGGCCGTGAATACTCATCTTCACTAGAGCTACAACTTGAATTTGGGGAATCTGAAAAATTAAGGTAGAATGAGTAAATTGGTATGAACAGAAAATTATGATTATGTTTTACTTCTTTCTTCCCACCAATAATGGGGAAATGAAGAAAAATGACATGCAAAATCGGGATGAATAGTTGAACACAGTATTAGGAAAACATTAATGTATCAAAAGTATTAAAAGATATTAATGAATCTTGTTACTTCTTCAAATGTGATGATTGATTTGTATAACTGAATTGAATAATCATTGAATTAATACATTGCTCTTTAAATATTTATTCAAACCCATTCAAGTCTAACAATTTAGCATTGCAAAATTATAATATGACTGATATATTCAAAACATATACCAGGTGGAGCCCTAGGTGTCTGATCATCATCATGGTGACCTTGACCTTTAGGGGGCACAGCGCTGATGTAGACTTCTCCAGGGTTGGTCCTCGACAGGTATATTCCATACTCAAAGAGACTTCTAGAGTCAAGGTATTGAGCTCTGTTGTAACGGGCCCCTGTCAGGAAGGCATGAACAGATTCTCCCTTCTCTACTGGCACATGGCTGTTCAAACTAAAATGATAAAAATGTAATCATCAAGTTGGGATGTAACAAAGAACTTGACACTTGCAATTGTACAAATGGGTCAACTGCTCAGAATGGTGAAACAAAGAACTTGACACTTGCAAATATACAAATGGTTCAACTGCTCAGAATGGAGAAACAAAGAACTTGACACTTGCAAATGTACAAATGGTTCAACTGCTCAGAATGGAGAAACAAAGAACTTGACACTTGCAAATGTACAAATGGGTCAACTGCTCAAACTGGAGAAACAAAGAACTTGACAGTTCAGATAGAAATGACAAAGAACTATGTGAATATTATAATATAATGAAGGGTGAGAGGTACCTGCTGGAAGTGCTCCTTGCGGACTCTGGCCTTTGAAACTGCTGTTCAATTTCTGAAACAGATAATACTCAAAATATTAGTAATAGAGAAACAATGAGTACTGGAAAACTACTTATTATTTTTAAGGGACTAGAAGGGATAATTTTCACAATTTTGCACTCATCATTTAATGTCATTCTTGTTTATGCCTAAAAACAACAGTTCTTACTTCATTTCAAGATAATCCTTTGATTTTTATTAATCCATTAAGAAACTGAAATAGGGATATCCACTTGTCTAATTTTAATGAATTTGAACATTTGTGCATCTTAAAACTTTAACAATATTTGGTCAGATATATTTTTCATTTAAAAAAAAGCAGCCTATTGAAGAGTTGCTGGCTTGCTAAATATGTCTTCATAATGACCAAGAAATGCGAATCTCCCAGCCTATGGCTAATGTTATAAGGGATGAGGTGCTCTTATTTCTAAAAGGGTTCTAATTCTAAAAAGTTTCAGAACAGTAATAATGTTTGTATAGGTGTTAGCACATAGACGCCATCTTTATTTCAATCCATTTTATATCTCAAAAAGGTAACCACTATTATTTAGCCAATGACAAAATTGATAGTTTCATTTATTTAATTCATATTTCATGCATTGATATATATCTTTTAGTCCTACCCACTTCTACTCCATATAGTACATCTGATGAAACTGATAGGGTTTCCTAAATCTTAAAACCATTCTCTCAGAATTTTTTACGAAAAAGGTCGATCAAACCACAAATTCCTTTTTATCTTCATGATTTCAAACCTGATCATTTTGTACACTAAACATTGTGCTTTAAAGTACATTGAACAATTTTTAAAGTCTTTATATTGACAATAGAAACAACTTCAATTTAACAGTTGACAAAAAGTCAAAAGATCTGAAGGCAAATATGCCTATTGCCACGATACAATTTTTGTTTGCAGAACTACTTTTTTTCAGTACAATCAATATTTGATCAAAGTAAAATACTTTGTTCAATGTCGAGAAAATCTACACAGGCATTTTTGTAAAAAGAACAGTCGCTAGCATATTTTAAAGAGTTTTAAAAGATGTGTCCATGAACTTTTATTAAAGTTTTCACAATGATTCTATTATGCTATTCATCATAACTCTGACAAAAATTGATGATTTTTTCATTCAAAGGCAATATTCATTTTAATTTCTTTCCATTAAATGTTACCATAAACAATGTTAAGCAGCATAATCTTTTAATAAGCTAAGTCTTACGTTCTCTCATTTTCCTTCTCTCATTGTGTGTTGTCCCTGGGGCAGAGTTCCTCCTCTGCCTGGCTCTCAGTAATCTACAATAAACAGATATATTGAATAAGATATATAACTACATGTGTTGTCCCTGGGGCAGAGTTCCTCCTCTGCCTGGCTCTCAGTAATCTACAATAAACAGATATATTGAATGAGAAATATAACTACATGTGTTGTCCCTGGGGCAGAGTTCCTCCTCTGCCTAGCTCTCAGTAATCTACAGTAGAAACAGATATATTAAATAAGACATACGAAATGACATACGGTACATTACAACACACATGCATTAGTCAAGTGTGGGGGTTTTATCTTTTCAAATATTTCATAAATAGCTCAAAACTACCTATTGAGCATTAAAGGACCAGGTATGCTATGGTGAATGATTTAAGACTGAGTCATATCTCTGACACTGACTATATTCTCATTTTAGAAATATCCAACATTTTGAAAAATATGTTGAGGAGGCGTCCTTATCAATGGTTTTTCAAAAGAGCTGGATAGATAATTCTATTATCCCAGGGACCTCATTCGGAGGAAAACATTATTTTAATTGAAGAAATGTTGTACTTATGGTGAGAAGAAATCATGGAACAAATAATACCGTGGGTACTGGGCTCACATGGTGTTGCTCAAAAGTGAATGATGGCTAAAATGGCAGGAAAAAAATGGATGAATTTTTTCACTGATTACTGTATAAGTGGTAATTTTGCCTAATCATTTAATTTTCCTATTTCCTAATTTTTGCCAGGTTCGGAAAATTAAATGTCGGAAATATTGTCTTTATAATGTTATCCAATGGGAGGTTTCTTGTCATTAGGAAAATTAAAATTAGGAAAATGATGAAATTTGACCATTAGGAAAATTAACCACTCGGATTAAATACCACTTATACAGTATTTCATACAACTACTCTTTACAGTGACATGGCTTTTTACAATGCAGGACCCCTAAAATGGGCCAATGAATGAAATGAATTTTGAGAGACAAAAATGGTGACCATTATGAAAAAAGGAGCTTTTGAACCAGGAGTCATACATCAACACCTCATATGCCTAATGCCACTTACGTTGTTCTGGTTGGTTTTCCTAGTTTAACATCCACCTCACCAGCAGTGGAGTTCTTGAGTTCAGTCTTAGTGAGAAACTGATGTGTACTGTTGGGCCTATAGAAACGCTGTTGTTGTGTTCTACTCTTAACAGGAGGGTCATATTTGTGCTTAGGTCGCTTTGGGGAATGAAGGGTCATGGATGTGCCTCTTTGTTCCAGCTGAAAATAATTGATAGATTTTGAATTAATCTCATTGATGATTTAACCACAAGTGTCACAATGACAAGATTTTGGGATGGCTAGCTATACTTAAAACCCAAAATAGCTACCTTGTAAGTAATCTAGTATCACAATAATATAAATATCAATTCCAAATTCAGACTAAAGTTCATAAATTCCAGAAGGCTGGTGTGTGCTTGGTTCTCTCTGCAAGGTTTACGCAATTTATGCTATCACAATTGCTTAGTACCACACTTGTGCCATTTTCTTCACAATAAATGATAACTTACCCGACTTGGAGCCAGAAGCTTGTTAGAAAATAGGGCTGACTCCCCAGAGTGGACTACTTCTTCATTGCTCATGCGTACTGCATACTTTGGTGACCCACATTGTGCTAAGTATTCCTCTTCAAAGAGTTGGTCAATGCTTTCCCTCATTTCTTGTTGATAGCTCTCTTCTTTGGAGAAGGAATACAGGTTCAGAGGATGAGCAGGCTGACCTGGAATTATTGTTCATATCTGACATATTTTCATCTTTGATATCGTTCATATTTGATATCATTCATCTTTGACATTGTTCATATTTGATATCATTCATATTTGACATTGTTCATAAATCTTACTTGGCTAAGTGGAACAGCATTTGCAATTAAATCACAAGGCATTAACATGACAAAATGTCACCACCTAGTTGCTCACAATATTATTAGTTCAATGTTAATTTAGATTTGAATTTCTGAGAACTCTGTAGATGATTTTGAAAAAAATTGGTCAATATGAAGAAAGTTGAAAAAAGACCTTTTTGACTTTTCTTTGACCTTGAGAAGGTCATTAAAGGTTAAATCTTAAATCTAAAGGCAGATTTGAACTTCTGATAACTTGTAGATGATTTTGAAAAAAATTTAGTCAATTTGAAGCAGATTGAAAAACAACCTTTTTGACCCTTTTTTGACCTTGAAAAGGTCATTGAAGGTCAAATCTTAAATCTAAAGTCAGATTTGAACTTCTAAAAACCTGTAGATGATTTGGAAAAAAATGAAGTTAGTCTAAACAGTATTTGTTAAGTTATTGGAAGTTTTAAGAATTTGTTACAGACACCAATTGCCGCCCGCTGCCTGCCGATCGCCAGCCGCCGCCACAAAAAAGGACACCATAACAATATATCACCACTTCTTGGTGTTCTCATGAACTTAATGAGGAAATGGACTTTGAAGTTTTCTTCTTTAGAGGTTCCACTTAGGAGGTGCTCCATTTTATAGGTTTAACTGTACTGTAAATGAAAAAAGGAGGAGCCAAGAGGCTATGGTATTTACTATAGATTAAGCTTTCCTTTAAAGAATCGGAATCAAACTATAGATAAGGGCATCAATACATAATTTGCAAAGTTTTTTGGACAAATTAGGCAGTGAGGAATGTGGCAATGATATAGCCTTATGATGTGATATTTAATGTTACAATGACTTAAACTTAGAAAAACGAGCAATTACAATTACTTTACTTTTTAAAGAAATCCACCTGAATTTCATGAAACATTAATCGAACCCTTTATTATCTAATAATTATATATTGATACTTTCAACTATCAATCATTTAACACAAGCTTTCAGATAACTAGAGACTACAACAGACTATTCAAGTAATCTTAGCAGCAGCCCTTACAAAGTAGAAGGTAGCAGAAAATCAATAATCATGAAAAACTGGATTGGCACTACATTCAATATGAACTTAAATTAATATGCATGGTAAATATAACATTCTGACACTATAAATTAGTACTGCAAGCGAAATCAAAACAGATCATTATAATTTCAAAACAAATGATTGATTTAAATTCAATGTCATATTTTATGTTTACAAGCACAATTTGAAGTTGATTGAGATAACAAAGTCTACTTCAAGATAAGTGCACAATTAAAGTGTCGATTAATTCGTTTACCCAAAGAATAAGAATGATAGCAGATTCAAGATAATGATGAAGATGCCACACTATACTAATGAAATAAAACTCTGAAATTGCTGTGATGGAATAAAAACTGCTCAATGTATTTAGGAATAAACAAGCAAATACAAAGAACATGTTTAGGACTAATAATAACAATAATACAGATTACTCAATAAGAATACTTTATACTCTACAATATGATTTTGTGCCTGTATGTGGTAACAATGCCTTTATAAAGTAGAGAAGAGCTTCTTAAGAAGTGTTTTTCTTTTAGACATGATTTAACTTTAGAGTGTCATTAAATATATAAAGGAATCAGATAGACCAAGCCAGACTATTCATTCTCTTCAGTTTACCTAATAGCAAACTAACTCTGAAGTAGCAGAAATACTTGCTGAATCACTAAATATAGAATATTGGTAGTAATACATACAAACAGGAAATGTATTTAATACTTTGAACAACTAATACAATGCTACACACACACATAACATGAGCTTTCTAGAAAAACTCCATGCAAAGAGGATGCAAGAACCAGGTACCAACTAAGACCATAGAGTTCTTGAAGTCCATGCTTAGACCTAAAACTACATTTGCTGTAAGCTCATAATGCCAAATATTCACTGGTCAAGCAGGCAGGTCACTTACCTTCTGCATCAAGGGTGAATGTCTTTATAACTTAAGTTTAGTAAAACAAAAATGATTATGGATTTAAAAATTACATATTACGATGCAAAATTTTATGACTCACTCAAAGAAAACATAAGAGATGCAGGTTCATAAAAGAGGAAGTTAGGGGAGAAATTTGCTCAGGAGAAGTATTTTTCATGTTATATAAATACTTGGCTGTTGCAGATTGGAAACAACCATCAGTATCTGTTCAATCACAATCAGACTTGTAAATGCCCTTCAACTTCAACCAACAATGCAATATTTCATGGAAAATACATTCCTATTTTACATGCATATGTATGTATAAATTGGATTGCTTGTGGTTTGACTATATAGAATGAATGTGTGAACTCTTGTACATGTATTTTGATGCCTTTCTGACATGTTGTTTTCAAAACAAGATATGTACATGTTGCTGAAAGGGGGTCTCCAACTCCCTAAATTACAAGAGGACATTGGTTTACTGCATATAAAACTCATTTATTTAAAATAAACAAACATTTTGCAAATTAAACAATAATGTATTTTCCACTAAAATTGCAATGTTGTCCTTTAATTGCTTTAGCCTTACTCACGTCGAGAGCTACCATGTTAGATTTTGAAAGTATAGCTATACTTTCAAAATCTAAGTAGCTCTCGACGGGAGTAACTTTAGCCTAGGCTAGGTTTAAATGATACACAACCCAATCATCGACTTTTGCTAAATACTATACTGCATTCATATCATATGTTCATTTATTCCGATCTCCAACAACTGAACATATTTCACGATTTACATATAATTGATTATATATACACAAAAATACCTTTGACACCACCATGAGGCCTCACACCATTCCTCAAAGCACTTTGATTTGACTGTTGTTTTGCCCCAAATGAGAGGTCCAAATATTTTTTACTCTTTCGGTCCATTTTCTTAATGATTAAGTCTGTTGACAACTACAATACTCAGCACGAGAATGAAGAAAGGCATTATCATACAAAATATGGTCCAAATAGAACAAAATACGTTTCAAACTATTGAATACTGCAATTTCATTGCACAGAATTTGAAAATTCACCCATCACCGGTGTCCGCCATATTGTTTCAGTGTCGTCTTGACGAAATATTAATCCGCGGGGCAGATTTTCTGGTAAACTAATTTTGAAGCAAAAATATGCATTTATCATTTTCTAAAATAGAATTTATTTCTAAATTTACATTTCCAAACTGTCAATTTTAACCCAAACTTGCTTAAAATATTTACGAACTATTTCTTTATACGGCGTTTATGGAAGTAATTCGGTAATCAAATGCTCAGGCGGGAATTTTAAATTCACGAAATAATATGAGATGAGTACTGATTAGGCAAGGCAAAATAGGATATCAAGATGAAGCTGATATAAACTCAGCTAAATTAGTGAGAAAATTGGAAAACAACAATATGAATCATGTCAACTTGTTCTATCCTATAGCGACATATTCCAGCGCGACCCAACTATAGTAGGCCTAAAATTGAAAACCTGGTGGCCAGCAACTAATTTTTCCCTCAATTTATTTAGATTGTCACAAGAATGTGTCATGAAACACGAGGTTAGAAAACGTAGGCTAGATTCTTTTTTTGAAGCCAGGCATACATATTTGATCGTCATTTGGTCATGTTGGTGATCTTTCTAACCTAAACTATTAATTAACACCAGTAGACGATAAAACGGCACAGTTCACTATCTCAGGGCTCTCTGAATGATGGATTAGTAGCTTTGATGGATGTATTCGTAATTGAGAAAAATTACTTACAATAAGAAATGTGTTCGTTAATTATATTCATATCAATTAATAAGTAGTAGCTAGAGATTTGATACACAAATAATATTTACTTGCGTCAATAGTCTACATGCTTGAATAAGCCATCACATATCTTATTTATCAGTGGCAAGACAGTGATTGATGATCTTTATAATGCATCTACTATTCTGGTCCGACTTTTATTGGAATTTATGCATGGTTTTGTGTTAACAATACCGTTTGCGCACTCTGGCTGACATAAAATGTTACGTCTGCTAATGTAGTCTATGTGGGTCTAAGTGTATTACGTGCCTTCCCCAACCCATTAGCAACAAGACAATATTTAGTCCAGCTCATGTCAATTTTTAAAGTTTTAAAATCACCAGTCAGCTAATGTATTTCTTTTTGAACCAGATAGATTAGTCGTGCTTCAATGCCCCACTCAGTGATGTGTAAGTAAATAAGGAGGGACGGTCCAGGATATTGAAAGTAAACAAGATGGATGGCGCTTTTAGTAATGTCGGAGACTTGTGTTGGATTCAAGTCTCATTTCACGCCCCTGTATTTCCCTTCATCACAAAACCAAGTATTTGATCTCAAAGAGGAAGGTGCTCAAAGTCAGTTTATTTGGATTTGGGAGGGGGGTCATTAACAGGAACTTCGTAAAGATCAAAAATTCTAAATCAATGGTTGAAACCATGGGAATTTTGATGTGATAGTAAGAGAACAATGGACTTACGAATTCTTAACGTTTACCTTACTTACGTAAATGTTTATAATAGTTTTACGTCAACGACCTTCAGGTTAGGGAATTGTCATAGGAACGCTCAATACGAGGTCATTGGTGGCAACTAAAAAGAAAATACCAGGCATTTATTTTTTAACACATCGTGTCTTCTCTTCTCGGAACAAAGCTTTCTTTTCCTGGCCTTGATTAAACATTTGAATTGGGTTTGCTTGTTGAACCACGTCAAGCACCACTAGAGCGTAACATCCGTGATCATACTTATACGTTTATGGTTTACTTTATATAGATTCTGAGACACATCTGAGAGGATAATACAAATACGCTAATCATTCCGTAAAGGTCAGAGTATATTTCTGGATTTACTGACATCTTTGTTTCTCTAAAATCGATTCTTATCACTTCTTTTCAAAGGTTCTTATCTCTAAATTCTTCAACATAAAAACAAGCTTATCTTCGCAACAAAGAGTTTCTAGAATTGTATTTTCATGAACACACATCAGCTTATGGCTGTCTGTGAATATATTCTTTGTTTGTATGTGCTTTTGTTATCTAGGGTGATTTATGTCATTCCCCTAACCCCAGAATCGTTTCAATCAAGTTAATAGCCGGAGAATACACTGTTGCTCAAATTGGTGGAGGATGCGTCTTTCTCTTCATGTCACCGAATTCCGTAATTCTTAACAAAGATACGCTTAACATACCAGTTCAAGCAACGAGCTATAGACTTAATACTGTTTACTCCAATATGTTTATTTTCTATACCTCTACCTTTCCATTTTCTAAATGTTTTGGGCTGATTTTGGATATTAGACATCTTGGTAGTTTTCTTTATGTTTTTAAACGAAACTTTAAGTTAGAAAGCAACTGAAATCAGTGTATCCAAAGTAACATTTGGATACTCCTTTTATACTCCATAATTATGTACAAGTGTGTAGCATACGTTTTTCTCGTGAAATAATGCATCTTATTATTATACAGTACAATTCATGTCCATTGTTTCCCGTTCTTTTCGATATAAGAACCGTGTTTTGGAAGTTTGATTGGGACTTATTTTTAGCAGGCATACAATTAATTAGCAACAGTGTCAGTCTCGCGGTGAGCGATCGAATCGAATACACACTGCTTCTCGTGCTATTTACTTTGCGGTTTGGACTAATGTCATCTGGACTAATGTACAATACTATAAAACGATACAAGATAATGATATAAATAAATCCTATTGTTAATGTACATGTAGAAACAGAAACGTTGTCAATGCGAAGATCCATCATAGAAACGATTGAACTGACGGAAACACACTTGCTATTACTGAACATTGGACTAACGTCCCATCATTCATGAAATTGACGTAACCAAGGATGAAATTAAAAATACTATAATGACTGGCATCTTTCTTTTCGATCATTGCAGCATCATTAATGTAACATCCATCATACACCTCAAGACAAAAAGTAATGGAAATGTACAAAATTTATAAACTTGGGACTCGATTTGGAATTCAATTCAATGGATGCAGAGCGCAATACGGATTAAGTTTATAGAATTATATAACTTTTGCGAAATAGGGTTTATAGTGATTGAAGACTGGTATGGGACAAATGGCTGATACGATGTGCTGTTTATATTAGCATCATGACCAGAACTCTTGTTTTTATTTTGGCTCTGAATACCGTAAGTATTTCCAAGTTTCTTTTAATTTTAATTTGTTTACATCATATTGGTGCTCCAATCGATTACAGCTTTAACAAGATGTCCAAGTAACTCCCGAATCAGAAGGTCTAACTTATCGAGTCATATGACGGCCAAATGTATAGTAACATTTAAAAATATCTACATACAAGTATATGTGTTTTCTCAAAAATCCAAAATAATCAAAATTCAATGAAGGCCAAAATGGAGAATCATGAGATAAAAACCCATGGGAGAACAATACAACGTAAGCTTAAATGGCAAAATTGTCTGATAAGCTGTAAAAAGTTCATGTCTTAGACCAATGCAAAACCCAGTGTTATAAGCTTAATAGTCTATAATGCTTTCAATTTCAATGTTTCAATGTATCACTATTTAACGTGCCGTTGGAAAACCATATCCATATTTAATAAAAGGTTATTACGGACATATTTTATTTTCATTTACAGCTAGGCGTCTTGCTTCGGGAATATTACATTTTAGAGTTTCTCCCCTCACTTTCTCATCCACAGTCAGAAATAAGTTTGTACTTTTCTAATTTGTTGTTAGACAAGTAATTGCCCTTGCTAATTGCCCTTTGTATTTGTTTTATTTCAGATATTCCAGATATGTCCAGTAGGGTCTGTTCTAAAACTACTCCCAGACCAGCGTAAGTATTACAGTACAGACCATTATAGGCAGGGGCGGATCTCAAAATCAATCGCAAAATATTTTTGGGCCTCACCAAAGGAGAGGGGGGGGGGGGGGCTGCCCCCAGATCCCCAGATTGGGCCCAAAATATATTTAGAAAACTAGTAAAACTATAAAAGTACTCTACCCTATTAGTACACCAAGTTAGAACCACTAGAGACAGTATTTTAGGGTATCTATTAATATAACTCGAGTTTAAAAACACATCAATTCTTATTTATCCAGTTAATTCAGTCCCAGATGATTGTTGTTAATTAACGGTTACATTGCACAGAGGAGTAACAATGGTCTGAAAAAGGCGAGGCATATTTAAAAGAGATGAGCCAAAAGTAACACAAACGAGGATTTGGTACTACTGTATATTGGCATTGCTCTCAGAGTTTCAATAAAAATTGAATATTACTTTTTCTGTAAAACTGGGTGAGGTAGTTGCTTTGCCTTCCTCGAAACCAATGTGCATTTATATTCAAAGTTGATAATTGGCTAGGTGAGTGTTATTGGAAAGTTTCGAGTGTAATTAGCAATTTGGAGAAAAGTAATGTTGAGCGACACAAAATGCACAAATGCCATCACTCTTTGTGCCTTGTCGTTAATACTGATTTCGTGATGATTAGAAAAAAGTGAAACAGTAACCATCACCATTAATAAGACAATAATCTGATGTTCAAAGTCTCTTCGACCCATTAAATCAAGAAATATTGCTGAATGGCGTGACTTGGTTAGTTAAACAAATTAGTTGTCTTCCTCTTTCGTTGAAGATGCGCAATAGATATGCGAATATAAACCACCTTAGTCTCCTCTATTATCTATTTACTGTTTTTTGCGACATGATTGGAAATTAATGTGCATTCGGGGACGTAGGCTGGATCCAAAAATAGGCGAAGTTTAAGCCATAAAATATATTATACCAGCCTACTTTGTCGCAATAATTTTCGCAGTTTGACTAAAAAATGTTGGCGAGGCGCTTGCCTCACTTCTTGCCTCACCTGCCTCATATCAACCTTCGACCAGATTTTTGGAATTGATCAACGCCATGCCCGTAGCCAGCTTTTGCCAAGGTGGTGGTTCGCTTTTCAAGAATGTCAGGGGAGGGGGGCTTACATTTGACCATTTTGGCCCAAAATCATTTAGAAAGAGCTCAGAATGGTGAAAAACTGCATAATTTTGGGAGAATTTTTGACTTGAATTGAGTGATCACAATCCCTTTAGACAGCCAACATATCGCATCAGAACAAAAACACTATGCTATTGAATGATTGAGTGGGAGGGGCATTAGAATCTTTTAATTACAAAACAATCTAAAGTAATCCGTTACGATATGTCCAATGCCCATTAATCATTCCATGCTGCAATTATATTAGTGAACATTCGCTAATAATAGCTTCCTCTAGAGATATATAAATGATGTCTTTGCATGTTCTAGATAACTGCACAATTCAACAGAGAAAGCCTTTTGAGGGGGTGGGGGAAGGTAGGGGGCTGGTTTAGTGGACCATGGATGGACGTACTATCTGTTTTTCTGTTAAATCAAGAGTCACCTGTTTGGCAATCCGAAAAATTGTGTGTACGCGTCGCCCATTTTCGTTCACTAGGCTCGAACCGTCGATCGAATGTGGTGAAGACCAGCGTGTCAAGATACACGTAGCGTACCCCTAAATTAACCATTTCCCATCCTTTAGATAATTTATAAATCACTTTCACCGTAGCTCACGAATACACATTTTATATTGATGTTTTACAGGCTGGTGGGGGAAAATTAACCGAACGCTTTCGTAATTAACAACATATTTAATTTCTCAGGAATTAATCCATCTCAAAACACTTGGGGATAGTTCAATAAAAAAAGGTCATTGAACAATTTTCTTTCCAGCACATTTAAGAAAAATATTTTTGTATACTTTCATACAATTACAACCTTTGTAGTTGTAATAGTTAAGAAAGTGTACTGATTTTTGCGAAGTGCCCAATATTTCAGATATATGAGTAAGTAACCGACAATGTACCATGACCTTCGGGAATGATATCCGAAGAGCCTGAATTAATTATTTTCATTCTCTAATACGTAGATTTCTGAAATCATACCATAGTTCGGATTTTTGTGTGTAAAATACTTACGATGCCCGAAATTAACATTAGAGGCATCGAACATGATTGTATCCCAACTGGCGAACGTTTTGCGGCAAACCCTTTATAAATCTAAAACCATTCTATATGAATGATCCACAGGGCAGACAATATAACAATTTGGCCGATAAATAACGAATCAATACAATGCGTCTTCCTTATCTAAGCCGGCCATGAGGAGAACCACCTTGTTATTTTCTCTGATTTATATCTGTCCATCTCAATTGAACTGTAATGCAAAATTATACAAATGTGATAAAACAGGAGATACGGCTTTTTATTAACCAATATTTCAGCAAACATTATCCAATGTTCTATAGATCTACAGCGTCTGATATTAGTGCAACTACTCACTGGTAGATTATCATTCTAAATTCTGATACTCATAACATTTCTGTCTTCAATTTGAGAAATATGCTAGAAAGAAACTAATAGAAGACCATTGTTTCTCACGATGGTAAATTATCATTGCGCCCACTTTATATTATAGCAGTCACTTACATTTTACCTTTACAAATATCTCAATCAAAGAATTCCGAAATCTCAACAGCACAATGATTCTCTGAATGCTAATGATGGGCGTAGCCAGGCATGAGACGAGACAACTCTCTCATCACAAATTACAGAAAAATAAGATTAGAAAATGTGAAAATAAGTCTAACCATATCTTATTATATTGCCTTTACCTCATATTTGTCTCGCCTGTATAGATTTGCCTCACCTATTTAAATTAGCCTCACTTAAGTATAGATACCGGCTACGCCCATAATGTACATATAGCTAGCTCGAGGCTTTCTGGCTCATTTAATAGGCACGATGGCCATGTACCATAATCGCTGAACTATATTCAGATTATCATACATCTCCTAATAGATTGTAACATCTTATAGAAAAAATGTTACTTCACTAACGATCGTATTAAGCAGATAACTAATGATATTGGATGTTTTCCTTTTAAAAGATGGCTCACAAAAGATCACGAACTGATACCTTGAAAAGTATCAAGCGTAAGTTCTGCCTTGATCTTTTCAAGAATTATGAAACACATTTCGTGCTACATTTAATGCTCTATCATGATAACGGTGCATTGATTGTGTTTTTCAAAAACAACATTGTTTTCATATTTCCGCTACTTTTTTCTCACTTGGGGAATTAGATTGGACGAATAGAATGAAATGTAATATGAATTAATGCATAGACAGGTCCACAAGTCGTTTATGTTGATTAACTTCATATAATTCTTTCCTTTTACTCTTTAAAGGAATATTCCTTGCCAAACCATCTCTCTCCTCATATGGTAGCTATAACCATATATATGCTTGCCATGTTTAGCAAAACACGCAAAAATATTTTGATATGGTCAAATTTGATCACTTAGAAATGTGATGCTCAATTCCAGTAAGCTGCCATCTTTTAAAATTTCACACAGGAAGTGATGTCATCGACTCTCAACTTTGCATATAGCATTAGGTGAGGAGCTATTAAGAATTACAAAACCAGCTAAATATTCTTTTTCAACTTTGTATCTTATTTAATCCTTCTGAAAATCCCTTCTTTTATTCTGAGTTGCCAAGCCCTGAAAATATTTTTGCACAGAAAGTAATGATCACTTGTCTAGAAGTGATTTTGTGCTACTTTCCTATACTGTTATGGGCAAGGTTATAGAAGTTGAGAGTTGATGACATCACTTCCTGCAAGAAATCTTAAAGATGGCAGCTCACTGGAAATAAGCACTAGATTTTTAAATGATCAATATTGACCATATTAAAACATTTTCCCATGTTTTGCTAAATATGGAAACTATATATATGATTATAGCTACCATATCAAGAGAGAAAGGGTCTGGCAAGGAATATTCCTTTAAAGATCTGTTATCAAATTATATACATTACATGTACTGTGCCTAAATGTAAGTTGTGTATTAAACGTGGCTATTAAACTGAAAGTACAGCAACTACTTGAATTTGTATTTTGGACTGATAATTTGCAATAAAATGACCTAAATAAAAACAACTTCATATAATTGTTTAGAAAACGTTGTATCTTTATCATAGCATCAATTTTATTTTTTCAAAAGTTACAGTTTAAAACAGCTAGATTTAGAAGATTTATCTCGTCACATTTTATTGTTATACATGTACGAAGGTTGTCCCAGAAGTAATGCACTATATGCTCTAACTTGCTTCAATATTCTTCAATTCAGCTGAAATTTTGTGTATATAACAATTGAAGTTTTATCTATTATATCCTTAAGTTTCAGCATCCAACATGAATATTAAGTATTAATATGGTTGCTATAGCAACATGGGGGTAGGGTTGGGCGGGGCAGGTACCAAATTTTCTAATCATGAAAAGATCCAAAGTGTTATTTTATTAATATGTCTTTCTTTTAAATGATCAAAATGTTTGGGAAATTGTTAAATTTATTCAGCATGATGTTAAACAAGTACAAATAATGACATTTATCACTGTGTTGTCATAATATCACAGTTCAATAGTCACAAATTCAAATACAGTCACAGTAAAAAAATTGCAAAAACGACTGCAATTCTCACCTGATAACAGAAGGCCTTGCGTTTGGTGGCCTAATTTCATGCTTCACTTGGACTTACAGTCACGCAAAACTTATGCTACCATGAAGAAAGTATATAAGGAGTATATACCAGATAGGACTACAATCATGAGGTGGCAGAAGAGATTTAAAAGAGATGACTTGACCCTAGATGACAACTCCAAACATGGGAGGCAAAAACTCCACAAGTCACGGTGGAGGAGATTACCAAGAGTGTTTGACCTGACAGGCATCAAAAGTACATAACATGTCATGCATGCAAAGGGAAATATTTTGAGAAAATGTGAAATGGGACACTGTGCAATATACATCCATTAAATCTATAAGATGTGCTCATTGTAATTTAGTATCTTAAAACGTATTTTTGGGCATACTTCTTAAAGCTACACAAAATGGTATTTGTTGATTAATTATTTCATATTTTCAATTTTTTATTCCTTTTGACGTGACTGTATAACCTGCCCCACCCTACCCAAACTCACCAACTTGATTTTATTATAACATCAATATTGTTTTATCAGTCAACATGAAAATTTGTAGAATAATCAAAATGTCTCTGAGGAACATTTACTGAAAAGTTCATGGAAAAATATCAATCATTGATAAAGTTAGAGCATATAGTGCATTACTTCTGGGACAAGCCTCGTATGTGAAAAAATTCGCGCTATTTTTCATAAATAGACGTTTTAATCCTCGTTCGCTTTCTCAGTGAAACGCTGCTAAGCCCAATTTAATCCAAGGTTGTCTTCCTATCTACTTAAAACAATGCAATACGTATGTTGTATGCCGTAGTTATAAAACCATGGACGTGAAGTAAATCCCCAGTGATAAAGACCACTGTATCTTGACGTGTGGTGAGAAACGTCGTCATTGATATTTGAAACCTTCGTAGACATTTGTACTAGAATTATCATGCAATGAAAGCTGCTTATTTTGTAGCGGAACTAGCAATGAAAAACAAGGCATTAACATGCAAAATGTCACCACCTGCCATTTTCCACAGACGCCGGCTGCTACCCCCGAACACCGTCCACAAAAATGTTCAGACTATATAATATGTCACCACCTGTGGTATATCAGTATATATATTGAAATATCGCAGAAACCGCTTCAACAGAAAACAAAATGTAAGAGCAATTGAATTGAAAATAGTTAATTTGAAATGAAATATTGAAGCAGGTGAACAAAGTCAAGAAAAACTCTGAAAACAAAGGATACAAAACGCATCAAGGGAGAATAAAATTACAAAATTGGAGATTTTATTTCGTAATTTACGGATTCAAAACAATATACAAACCATTCCATTCCATTCGGAATGTAGTTCCTATTAGTTATATACAGGGATACAGAAATCTTTACAGGGTTCATTTAACATGAAAGTGCAGTCAAGGAAAGGCCTGGGTTAATACGAAAATGAAGGTCTAGGATAGGTCGAATATATAGTTAAGTTGCCTCGCTAATCTCACATTCTGAAATAAAAGCCCATGGGCGTTATTCTTAGTACAGTATATGCTCCATGATATATTCCAGGGCTTAATTACAATAATTTTGTAGGACTTAATTAGCTGATTAGATGTCCTACAAATTGTAAATACTACAGACTATGTCACAATGACATGATGATTATGTCATAATTGCAATTAAAATGTTCTCCAAGAGTGATTGCACGTTTTCATCTTCCAGACAATTATCACTTGAGATTAGCATATTTTAGAATTTATATTTTATCATCAAAGACACGATGCTTACTTAATACCACTGAATATTTAAAAAACTTGACGAATATTTATAATTTGATAAAAAAACTTGTCAAGTAGTTTTTGAGCACTGCAAATATATATTTTGTTTTATAAATGATGACGGCTATTGTGAGCTACCCTTTCCATTCGTCCGATGCTAGTTCATAACTGAACTAGACAGTGCGCTTAGGGCAATCATGAGCTAAAATGGTTCTAAAAATATTGTGTTCAAAATTCTTGAAAATATTCATTCATATAAATAATGAAACCAAATCTAAACACTATGAAATTTTCACTAAAAATAGATACAAGGTGTCTTCGTTATACTACATATTATGTACTGTACAGATTATAGGTAAATAACAAAAAGGTTTAATATCGTTCCACGGATAGATATCAAAATATAAAATACGTAGACTGAAAAAGAATTGATTTGACCATGATTTATTTAGATTCAAGTAAATATGTATGTAGTCGTCAATTTGAAATGTAAATAATCACAGCCACCCACACAGCCAGGAAAAACTGAGACTAACATAAATTTTATGTTAGTCTCAGGTAAAAATAAGAGGAAAATATCTCGGAATATGAGGCATTTCCATGTGGAAACGTCAACGATGACATGGGGCGGTTAAAAACCCACTCGCTTCTCCAGGGTTCTGAGTTCTAGGCCCCCTAAGTTAGTGTAGGAGTCGTAAAAACAGGGACGCAATTCAATTACTTTCCGAGAGACTCTTGTCGGATAAGAACTATGAAATAGTTTGATGTTCCTAATATATTGCATCGATAAACCGATTAGCAACGTTGATAATCATTATCTTTCAAAGCTATTACCGACAAGGATACATCATTCATTCTCGATATGTTAAGTGATGCATTAGTGTCCGACTTCAAGAATACTAGTGCTGGGATTTTAAAGCGTGATGACAGTTAATTCATTGCCAACTTAGATTAATGTCAGGGCATTTAAAATCCATCCATTGAGCAGAGCCTATTATCTATCCACTCTTATTAATATACGATAGACGCAAAACGCATCCCAGTCAACAAACTAGATTTAATGAAGACGAAGACAGAGACGTTTGTGATTTTAATGATATGGGGATGATCCTAAAAAGGAGTTTTATAGCAGTGCTCGCATCATTTAATGCTTTTATTATATTATCCGCAGGTTTCATCACCTCTGGAAGTGTTGTCGAATTCCGCAGTATAAAGATTAAAAAAGACATATTCTGGCTGAACAAATGTGGAGACGGGGGGAAGTGTAACGACGACCAGAGCACAACAGATGTCCTAGCCATCAAAGACAAAACAACCCGGACCCGTGGCGTTACAAAGTGGCGGATATTCAACCAAAATTCGAGTCATGTGATACGATCTGGAGATATAGTTATTCTCGAGAATATGTTTGTGCGTGTCTTTAACAGCAAGCCGTCTTATTTGGGCAAATGCTTGGACCCATCTCTCATCTTAATCGAATGTGATAATGATAGCGATTTCATAAAATGGCGATTGGTGTCTGTTTCCCACAGGCAAGGTATGGGCATCTACGAGTCCACCATGCTTAGAATGGTGCATATTAAAACAAATGGCACCCTAGTTCTACATCTAAAGCAGAATATCCCATGCGGAAATATGAAGCAAAAAGGTGTAATTGTTACAAGCGATAAAGACCCGGAAAACTACATGGACACATGGGGGATTCATCTCACGACAGATTCAAGTAAGATCGTGTTAAAAACACTTAATAAACGTCATTTAACACACATGTATGTAAAACAAACAATGACAGGTAGATGTGCAAGATACGTTTATTGTCATGGAAACGTATATCTACTAAATCTAATTGAAATAAGAGTTAGCTCAATTCATCGTTTCCTCTCGATGACTATAATTATTTGTATTTTATTGAAGCGTTACAATGTTATCGACAACAGATATCATACGATTGGAGGGAAGTCCTTTCATTTAAAATGTGATGTATGTTTAAAGTATTGATCATCATTTTCACAACGGAATAGTCTGAAAACGGTAAAGTCAGATACCGTTGTCACAAATTAAATGGCGAACATAACCGTCGCTTCAACTCTTCAATCACTTGGTCCTCGTTTCATGTAATTTTGTACTTGTTATATTAAGCTCTTGTGATGATGTATCATATGAAATCCCAATTTCGATCAAATTGGGTCGTGAATCTCCACAATATAGCGTCCTCGATATCGTCAATGACAACGGAATCTGAATTTTAAATAATTTACCACATGCCGTTGTCTTTGTAAATTATCCCAAATTCAGACAAACATGCACAGAATTAGCGACGATAAAGTCCCATGAAACGGTGTGATTTTATAAATCATCTGAATAATTGATCATCTACCACGTAAAGGTTAATGTCTGCTTCAAATGTTTTTTCCATTTTTGGCCATTTGTTTTTATATTTTTACGGAATAGAACTTATGAATTCTTGTTTAAGAATGTCTTGTTTAAGAAGTTCTTCGAATTGGCTAACAGGATATGTTTCTGTTACACTGCAACAAGTGTGATCCATTTTATTTCCATTTCATGTTTCATATTACGGCGTTATATAATAATTCAAATATATTATTGTTTATA
The DNA here is from genome assembly GCA_903813345.2 of Owenia fusiformis. Classification (NCBI taxonomy): domain Eukaryota; kingdom Metazoa; phylum Annelida; class Polychaeta; order Sabellida; family Oweniidae; genus Owenia; species Owenia fusiformis. The sequence goes on from CAIIXF020000004.1 coordinate 17,784,353, forward strand.
ATTACATTAAGTGTATATGAATCTCTCTTTTAAGAAGCGAAGTGTAATTTTAATAATTATATAACAATTAATATATTAATGAGCTAGGAATATTAAACCTCGACTCTTCACAAAACAGGATGCTCCTAGTTAAAATCGGTCGAAAGCAATTAAAGAAATGGACTGTTCCTCTATATTTATTAACGTGATTAATAAAAACCCGGATGATAATCATGCCCCGGGAATGAATTAACATGTGCAACTGCAACATTTTCCAGAATTCGAATATAAAGTTCGTAGTGGTTATTGCGAAGGGGGTGATCTGAAAACTGTCGATCCTGGACTTGAAGAATGCCAGCAGCTCTGTGATGAGCTTGAGTCATGTGTGGGCTTCATGTTCACACGTTATGAGCGGATCGTCAACGGTGTCATGCTGGCCCCGAAGTGCTGGCTGAAGAATGAGTCCTGCCAGAGTGTTGTTGCTAGAGAATATACACACATGTATGATAAGACACAAAAGGGTAAGAGATTAGATGTGGAATGTATTACAGTAAAACATGTCTAATCTAAACAGCACTGGGACAGTCTATTAAAAGCGTTCAGATTAGCAAGAGTTCACATTTCAAGGGTTTTTATTTTATTTTTAGCTCATCAGACACATCCCATTTTTCTTTAATTCTGAAGTCGTATATTTAGATTTCAGGCAATGCTATATAAACATAACTTTAGAATGTATTAATTAAAGTAAAACCCGTCTCATCCAAACGCCACTGGGACAGCCTATTAAAAGCTTTCGGATTAGTAGGTGTTCACATTTCAAGGGTCTTTATTTTATTTTTAGCTGATCAGACACATCCCATTTTTTTAATTCTGAAGTCATATATCTAGATTTCAGGCAATGCTATATAGGCATCCCTTTATTGTATTACAGTAAAACCCGTCTAATCCAAACGCCACTGGGATATTAAAGTGTTCAGATTAGCAAGCGTTCAGTCTGATGACAAGTGTTCTCCACATTTCAAGTTTTTTAGCACTTGATCAAATTTTGGATTTTGAGGAAAATTGAAAACATTTATAAAAAACTTTGTTGCATATCAATAATATGAAATAAACATTTTCCATAGATACACTTTTCTCGTCCGTATACTGTTCAAAAAGTAAAAACAAATATGGACTTTACTTATAACACCCATTCAATTGAATGATTTCGTACAATTAGTTTCCTTTTATCTCATCAGACACACATCCTGTTTCCTTTAATTCTTTAAGAGCCTTACATAAAGATTTCAGACTATTCTAAATAAACATCCCTTGAGAATAATTTATCAAAAAACATGCTTGTGTTATACTTTGACATTTTGATTACCTGAGCAGGGATTAATAAAAAATAAAATGATTTAAGCGATTTTGTACATGTGATGTCTTATGAAAAATATCAGGAAAAATATTCCCATTATACAGGTTCATTTTCATTGTTAGATTGAGAGATGATCAGATTTCTTATTTTTTAAAAACATGGGAATTAATGAGAAATAGACAGGATCAAAAAATGTTCAAATTAGCATGTTAGACAGGTGTTTGGATATAATGTGCTAAATGGGTTTCTCTAAGTTTAATTGTGAATGGTAACGATTGTGAGTTTTATGTCCAATCGAAGGACTCCCAGGGAAGGGTTTCTTATTTTATGCACACTATTGAAAATCTGTTTCTATCATATTTGCACCTAAGTCTGTAAAATGAGGAATCAAATGTTTATCCTCTTCATTCACAATTCAAAAGCATCTTTTCAAAACATGTGAACGTTTTCCTTCAAATCTTAATCATTTTTTCTGAAAATGGGAGAAATTATGTTAAATAAAATATAAAAAGTACACATGACATGGAGTAAGAGGAATGCAGTGGCGGATCCAGAAATTAACAAGGGGGGAGGGGGGATTTTGAGTCTGGAAAAAAATTTGGGCCCCTAAAACCAAAAATTTGCCCAAATTTTGAAAAATTATGGCCCATTTTTGATAATTGGTCTAAAAAGGCCAAATTATGCCAATTTTTTGAGGCCCCAAATCCGCCACTGGAACAAAACTCTGAAATTGTGTTGCTTTGATCAGTCCTGCTTAGGTTCAAGTTAGTAAGCCAGATGTATCTACATTTTGTATGTTCACTAATTATTATATCATACATGGACTTTCATGAGAAAGCACATGTATCATCCAAGTAGTAATTCGAGATTGACTATTTCTCATGACAATGAATAATGCAATTTGAAATGGCTTCCAAGTTACATTTTCCAAGAGATGAGCCTTTAACATTTTTGTCCCCACAGTGTTTGGATATAATTCAGAATACAAAATCAATGTGTTACTAGATATTGCAAATCTTTCTGCTTTACATATTCCAGAAGTCACAACTGAACAATACACAACAGAAACCACAACATACATAGCAGATACAACCATTGTAACAACTCAGACAACTGATATGGAAACACATGCAGCTTCCACTGTGACATCACAAAGGCCACAGACAACAACCATTATGACATCACCAGTGGTACAGTCCACTGAGCAGTCAACTCAACAGTTAACTGAGCAATCAAAAAAAGAACCCATTGAGCAGTCAACTGCCAAACAGTCAACTGAAGTGTCTACTGAAGAACCCATTAAACAGTCAACTGAAGTCTCGACTGAGGAATCAATTATTAAACAGTCAACTGAGCAGACTTCAGTGTCATATATTTCAACAGATGCGACAATAAATTCAACTGAGTATAGGATACAATCATACATTTTAGAAAATACAGTTAACAAGTCTGACATAATGAGCACTACCTCTGAAATATCATATAATATAACACAGGCGTCTCTAAACACATCAGCTAATTCCACTGAGCTAAACTCAACCCATACTGAAGCTACACCATTGATAATCTTTCTTAAGACACACACAACGACTCTACCATGGCCTGGACCAGCAGACAGGCTCAAATCAGAGCCAGAGACTTCATGGTCAGAATCTGACAAGCGAATCTCTGCTGTTGCCGTGGGGATGACCGCCATGTTGATTATTGTTATTTTCTTGGGGTTTGTATTTTTGCTGGATCTTCCAACATATGTGAAACATTTTAAGATGATGAGGCGCAACATGAAAAGTCTTTATGAATCAATGAATGCTGTAGCTAATAAGGATAAGCCAACTTTAAATACTTAGTAGAAATTTCACCTAATCTACGTACATGGAATGTAATATTCTAATTCCAAGTGACCCATTTGTTTAAGGCTAGCTGAGTAGAATGAGAAAGTGTAAACACATAATGGAAATCACACAATTGTCATAATTGTTCTACTCTGCTTACCTTTATATGAATGAATGTATTGTTTGTACATTTATGCCAGAGTTAATCCCTGTTTCATGATACATGTACAGTAGAACCTGTCTAAATGGAACACCTCAGTTGCCTCAAAATAGTGTTCCACTTTGGAGGTGTTTGTCTTACATTAAGGTAATAGGTAAAAGTGTTCCACTGATAGAGTCAAGTCCCATTAAAGAGATGATCTGATTTACAGGTTTTACTGTATCTAAAACACTGGTAATCATTTCAATTAGTTATTGTTTGATTTATGATGTAAATGAGCCAGGCCACAGGAAAAAGGGTCTTATCACAGATTTTTTCAATATTCTGATTTTTTGTCTTTATATCTCAAAAAGCACAAAGAGACCTTTCAAATGAGCCATGGCCTATGTCACAACAATTTTTCCTAGTATACATTAACCAAAAAGTCGAATTTGAGTTTAGCACATTTTCCTCTTAATCTTGGGCACATTTTTGACTCCGTAGCACAATTTTAATTTTTGTGATGAGACCGGTTTTCCTATGGCGAGGCTCAAATGTTATTATATTGTATATAAGAAGCTACACCTTTAATTTGCCTCACCAAAATGATGTCCCATAGATGTATAAGCTTGTTAGCTTGCCCTGCTATTTTATATAGTATGTATAAAATATGTGATAACTAGACTTATATTCGACAAAGTTGAATATTATTTTTAATATAATTTATTATTTATACAGCTAATATTCAGTCATCAATGTTCTTATAAATCAAAAGGATTGATATGGCGAACTGAATTGAACATATGTTTCTCTTAAACCAGTCATCAAAAATGAAAATGTTACACATCATCAATCTGATGATCATCTTTTGAATGGTAACAGTTTAATTTGAAAAATATATCTACCTATATACTTTTCTCTATATTGTTTTAGAAAACACACCAGCAAATTTTTTTGGCATCATATGTTCGGAATGAAACAAAACATCTATCCAAAGCATCATTGGAACAAAATGACATATACACAATGAGTTTAGGTCTCTCAATATTGTAATTGTACAAAGGAAAGTTTGGTTGATTTAAAAAAGTATCTTGTTAATGAAATAAAAGGTGTATACTTTAATTTTTATCTATTTTAGTGGTTTTGGAATACTTTTTGTTAAATGTTGTCTACGCTATTTTGTTTCAACAAGGTTCAGAAAGATATTTTATTTCATTCTCAAGAATTGGTAGAAAAGAACAAAAAATGTTAACAAAAACAGTTTTTTAAAATAATTTTTGCATTAAATTTTTGTCAATCAGTGATCATTACACAAAGGACCGTGTTTTTTAAAGAATGTTTTCAATGATTGGTTTAAGAGAAAAACATAGTTGAATTCAGTTCTGCATATCGATAACAATCCTTTCTCAATTTCCCTAAGATTTGTATGACTAGCTGAAAAGTGGAAATAGCATGCATAGTTGATTTTAAAGTATTGTTCAATGCCTTTTCCATGACATTTTACGCTTGTTACTTCAAATTATCCTATGGACTCAACAAACTTTAAATAACCTTAAATAATAGATTTTTAGGGGTTTTCCACTTGGGTATAACCCTTCAAATAGAGTATTAACATTTTATTTACTAGATGTAACATGTACACTTTATAAAATACATGTAGTAGCATAAAACAATCATACTGTAAGATAATATTTACATGTAGAAGATGGCAGCTGTGATAAAAGCTACTTCAGCTTCATCTTTAACACAGCATTGTCATGTAAATAAAACATTCAAGTAAAACAACAACATATGAACGATTTCTTGAGCATTTTCTTGGCTTTGTGTACATTATTCTCTATGTAGCTAGCCACATTGGAAATAAAAAAAAGTTTCTAAACTTCCAAATCTTTTTTGGATTATGCTTACATAAATTATATGACTTGATAACTTGAAACTAATGTATCAATATAATTTTTGAGATCTGTGTTGTATCAGTAAATTCCTTTAGGCCTGTGTTCTAAGAGTAAGCCCCTTTAAGGCTTGAGTTTCAAGTCTCTCTTAGGCCAGCGTTCTAACACCAAATCCCTTTAATGTCTGTCTTGTAGCAACAAGTTCCTTTAAGGTCCAAGAGCAAGTCCTCTTAGGGCTTGTGTCTCTTGAACCCTAGCTTTTAGGCCATTGTTCTAGCCCCATGTCCCTTTAATGCCTGTGTTATGAGAGATCCCCACTGCCAAATTTATGATAAAATGTGGTTACATGTCTAAGTATTGGGTCCACTATAAGGTAGGCAAAGTTCTGCACATGCTCCTCATCTGCAGGGAAGAATGGGCCATTGTCATCCTGGAAGTAAATGGGTAAAGATGTTACTTTCTAGTCAGTTATAGCTGGGTTGAATGTACATCCCTAATTTAAGTTTGGCCACTGGAAGTCCTAATTGGATGGCATGTTAAAGGGGCCTGATTATGTTTAAATCTTAATTTTGCTGAACAAAATTTTTAATCAAAAATTACTACAGATAGAGAGGCTATTTTAATTTGGAATTCATTGAATTCTAAAAAGAGCATTTTTCCATGAACTTATTGAACGACCTGGTACATGCACTTTACTTGCAACCAAATTCTAATCTACGAAGCTGATAAAGTCACATGGACAATCATATATAAAAGAAAGTTCTCCTCTCAATTATTCATATATAATTTTATGATGTCTCCTCCAGTTTTCAAGTACAATGTACTGTAGTCCGAAATTGTAACAGTCTCTATATTTTATGATAAATACATACAAGTCAAATTCCCTGTTACGAATCTAGATAAAATCAACTGAATTTTGCCCTTTATTTTTATTACATTTCTAATCCTAAGATTTGGTAAATACATTGATATAGAAACTAATTCAACATTTCAACCTAGGATGAAGAATGGTTATTATGGAAGAGAAAAGTCATGTATGCACAATTTAAACAATGTTTTTAGTATGACTGAGTACATTGTAATTAGTAGAAAGATCTTGCTTGGTCCAACAAACTACTGTATAGACATTTTTAAGGTTAGCCAGCCAGGATAACTTCTGAAGCTGTTTCACCAATTTATAATTAAGTATACCCATACAGTATACAGTATATTACCTTAATGAGCCAATTAACATATTCATAAAATTGTCCTCACTTTCCTTCATTTAAATCTGAATTTAACAGTTGAGTGGAGATGGTAACCATTACTAACCAAGCAAATAAGGATGATCTTTGATATGAGGATAATACAGCTCTAGTGCATCAGATCAAATCCCGGGGGGTTCACTATATATAAACCTTGACGGGGATCCTCGGCGCATGTGGGGTACCTTTTTCAACGTTTGGTATGGCAATGGAACCATATTTTAGGATTTGGTATGGGAATGCCCGGAAATTTCTGACTTCTGAGGTATGGCAATGGTCGGACTTTTGCTCTTCTGGTATGAGAATGGTCGTTGTAGATACGTTACCTAACATTCGTGGTATGGCATTGGTCCAGTCGTTCCAAATTTGTATGACATTGATCCTATATTTCATTTACTTTGAATTAAGGTATGGCATTGGTCCCCTATTTGGACATTTGGTATGGCATTGGTCCTACATTTTGACATTTGGTATGGCATTGGTCCCATATTTGGGCATTTGGTATGGCATTGGTCCTATATTTGGACATTTGGTGGCATTGGTCCTATATTTGGACATTTGGTATGGCCTTTGGGCATCATTTTGGTTGGTATGGGAACATATTGAAATTTGACAGATTGGTATGGGAACATATTGATATTTGAGGCTTCAGCCTAGGACCCCCGTCAAGTTTTATATACAGTGAACCCCCCGGGGATCAAATACTCACTGATTATTTTTATTTATCTTTAGTGTCATTAGTGTCATTTGGATTCATTACAAGTACATATCTGACCACATGAAGATTTTGTTTTTTTTTTTTAAATTCTGTCATACTACTTTGTTCACTTGCCTCCAGTCAGTTGAATGCAAAATGCAGTGAACGACTGAGTGTGCAAGGATGGATATCCATGGACACATTATTACGACCATAATCTATGGTCAAAACAAATGTTCTTCAGTTTCTGAGATTGAGGCACACATAATATAATATATTATGAATTGTAAGCTTTCTCTAAGGTACAACACTAAGAAATATTCAAAATCCCAAGAAAACTCATTAACATTTTTGGAGGACATACAAAAATCTGAAGTTAAACCTTGGCTCAGTGACTTATGGGTAAATACCTCTTGTATATTGACCAATGTTTTATGGGCATTGAACATGATAGTATCAACAAGTACTAGTAAACCACAAGTGCCATCATGATAAAGGACACTTGGACTATTGGAGATATACTTGATCAGTGAGTTTATTCTCACAGTAAAGGTATTAAAGTGTATGTTTGAATAAAACAAAATCTTGGTATATTGAAAATCGTATGGATGGCATAATATGACAACAAAATTTACAAAAATTCAAAATATAATATTCTAGTATGAACTAAAACAAAGCCCATTAAACTGGAAGACAATAAGAAATACATGTACGATAAAAATCCAAAGAAATGACTATAGACATATTTGAAAAAACACTTTTGTAAAGCATGGATTATTACTGAATTTACCATTTGGATTTAATCGGCAGAGCTGATAATTACAAATTAAGCTTGCAATCAGTGTAACAAGATAGCATAAAATAGTTTAAAACATTTACATAAGAGGTATAATTACAGTGACTGTTTAGATCAAATCTGATAGACTTCATTGCACATGCAATCAAAAAGTGACAGAGCAGGGCACATGTAATATGAACATTTCAGATTGAGTAAAGATAACTGCATGTACAGAGTAGTTGGCAGGTCAATATAATGCATGGAATTCAAATACTTATAAACAATTACATATACACAGCAAACCTGATGAGAACATTACAAAGGAGACAGAATTTAAATTAAAGTAATCCTAATTTTTACAAAGAATTTGTTCAAGTATGTCAAAATGGATGAAGAGGAAGATAAACCGAACAAATGGAAAGACTGGCGACTTTGCTGCACCGATATGAGAGATTTCATTTCAAATAAACTCTTCAAATCACCTACATTTCAAGGAGCTGCATTCATTGTGGTTTTTATTCTAACAATATGGGGAGCTATCATGATCTACTTAGGGATTGATTTTTGTATGCAATGTCGGGCAGGCATCCAGGACTACATCTGTTCATTCCGTAGTGATCCCTGCATGCCAATCGCTATGCCAAGCTTTACTGGCTGCATCGGGCTACTCTGTATATTGGGGACAATTTGTTTCAGGAGTCCACGTTCATTAGGAGTCCTTCTCATAATGTTGGGCCTAACTGAATTGGGTTTAGCATTGTATATAAGGTTAGGCAAACAGCAGAATATAACAGATGAAATCTTAAAGGATATCAAAGACACATATGTTGGTGTACATACATCACCGGTGCCACATGGGGGATTTAACATCGAATCTGACTGCTGGCAAAAAATCGCTAAAGACCATCCACTATGTGATTTTCTTTTGGATAATATAACATCCGTTGATACAAACTTGACTGAGAAAATGAAATCTGGAGACATTACAAAATCACTATATGATGCCATAAAATACTCTGATTACAATGATGCAGATCCCTTAGTGACTGATGAGGACATTGAAGTCTGTGCAAGAAGCCTTCAAGCATCAATTGACAGAGCATATGACAAAAATAAAGGTTTAGCATCAACAATACTTCTCATCGCTATGGCAACACACATAATATCAGCCATCTTTCTTTTGGTCATTTTTAAAAAAATTCAAGAAATAACACACGAAAAGGAAGTGAATGGTGAAGATGACATTCATGAAGATGCAGAAGTGAACAATCCAACAATAGTACATACTCCTCCTAACAATACAGATGACAACATGAATGATGACATAATGGACTTAGATGTCCTGGCGCAGATGAGAGCCAAGCGATTTGAAAATAGACGTAAAAGTGCTGTTAGTATGCTGACATTTGACATTGTACCCATTGCTGATGATTACATATAAACAGCAACATTGCTGAAAATTCCATATTAACTAAACTGAGTATTAGATTATTTTAAAATGAGTATTGCTGATGATTACATATAAACTGAAATATTGCTGAGAATTACATATTAACTAAACTGAGTATTGCAGATTATTTTAAAGTGAGTATTGCTAATGATTACACATAAACTGAAATATTGCTGAAAATTCCATATTAACTAAACTGAGTATTAGATTATTTTAAAATGAGTATTGCTAATGATTACACATAAACTGAAATATTGTTGATGATTACAACAAAACTGAGTATTGCAGATTGTTTTAAAATGAGAATTGGTGATGATTATACATAAACTGAAGTGTTGTTGCAAATCACATAATTTACATGAACCAATCAGTACTTTTATATCACCCTACTAGAACCTTGATGACATAATGAATTTCTAAATGTCTTCTTGATATTACATAATTAGTACTTTGTTCATTCTTTATGGGAGTTTTATATTTTAAAAGTAAATGTCACTTTAACTTCCTAGTATATTCAAAGGTATTCAATGGTATTTTATGGGATGCTGCTGCCATATACTACAGTGAAAGAGTTAACCCAATATGCCTTGATTATGTAGATTAGCTCCACCCACACTAAAACTAAATTGGAAATCTATGAACTTGTAATTGAGGACACTCAGAGATATTATGAGGGAATAAAATTATGAACTTATGAAACCAACAATAAATGAGTCACATACCAATAAAAGTACAATTAATTGCAGAGAGAAAATTGATTATGCTGTAATTCGCTTATGAAGTGCATTTTAAATTTTACTTATACAGCAATATTTACACACAAATAGGATCATAATTTTTACTGGGACAGATTGTAAGATAAGATAAATACAGGTCAAAACCAAAAGCTGCTTATGATACACTTATAGCCTATTATATGTACAATTATACATGTACAATATAATCTTTTTAATAGTACACAAGTAAGCCAAAGGCCAAGGGCAGATAATAAGATCTTAGGGATGTGGACAACACCTTTCAGGGAAATAATATTCAGGGCGTGAATTCAAAAGCAGATATATATTTGGCTCAAGGTTAGACAAAAAGTATTCAGCGACTGGAAGTTCTGTAGATATATCTTGTTGAACAAAAAAGGGAATAAGAATATCAAGTTATGAAATCAATGTATTGAATATTGTATAGTAAATACATATACATGCAGATGTACAAAAAACAGTATACTTAGTTATTGTACTTTCAAAATATTGCCAAAAATCATGAAAATAAGACTGGCCCATGGATACATTTTCTGATGGAGTAGACTTAAAATATTTGTTGCGTAATTGGATGAAGCCAAGATGAACGCAAGATAATTCCCAAAATCGGACATTTTTGAACCAACTTATAAACTCATTGCAAGCATAAATCTTTGAATTCATCTTTTATATTGTTCTTGTTTTAAGAATTTACTTGTCATAGATACTAGTATTCCGTAATTCCGCGGCGTGGACGGAATTTGACAAAACTTCAATTTTTTGCAGAATCCCTGATTTTCATGAAGATCCCGCGGAATTACCAGAATTTCCAGAAATTACATATTTTACGATCTCCTACCTTTGCGGGGTATTTGAAGAGTGTCTGTTTATGTCCAACAATCAATCATTATTGAGTACAAGTACGATTTCACTGTGAAATTCAACATTTTATCACGTTTAAATTCGCTAAAGCGAGTTCGCTAATGACGCGCAGTTCTTACCTAGAAAGTAGCTGACTTCCGTTTCCGTTTAAATCCCTTGCATGCTACGTCAATTTTCATCGTTTTAAAAGATTGCAGAATTTGGACTTTTTTTGAAAATTTGTGCAGAATTTCGATTTTCTCCTTGCAGAATTTGCTTTTTTTCTTGCAGAATTTTTTGCAGAAAACTAGTATCTGTGACTTGTGTCTTCCAACAACAGGACTGCATTGATATCTTTACATTTTAATACTTACTGATAAAGTAACTTTTAGAATAATAGATGTCACTACAATCTGGTTTGTCTTCTGGTCTTTTTGAACACTGGAAATCAAGAAAACAGCAATAACTATAAGTGGCTTACTTATGAAGAAATGAAGTGAAAAGTGCACAGAGTTTATCAGAAGACTGTCAATGAGATTTAAGTCTGTATTTGACCAATTATAATAGTCCCAAGGAATAGCTTAGGATGATATCATTTAAATCATATTTTCACCAAGGAAAAGAACAAAATTAATTCTTGATATCAATAGATTAGTTTCTAAAATTATTTAATCAATGCATTTAATACAAGTTGGAACAAAATAATTTGGAATTGTCCAACTGAAATGAATATTGAATGGTGTAAGGAGTTATGGTCAAGTCTATAAAGTATAACCCTACCTTATGAGATCTTTATATACAAGTTTTGCTGTGTCTATATGGTGTGACGCTATCTTCATATTGGCATACAGCTCCACCTATACAGATGTGTTTGAACAACAGAAATAAAAATTCTTCCCGCTCTTTTTCATCGAATATATCATAATTGTCAGAGTCTTCCAATAGCAGCATCTGAAATATCACCAATACTTGCTTCATATTTATCAATTCTTGCCTTCCATCTGTCACCCTTAATTTCTCAATATGATCACTTATCAGGATGCAAATATATCTGATATAATAAACATTTTTTCAAGATGAAATTATGTTTTATTTGTAAACTAAACTGACTTTTGCTCTCTGTTTATTAATGCTTGAATTCCCCTTTCTAACTTAGAATTTGAAGAATGTATCATTATACTATTTGGCATTTATACGTTTTGAGGCAATGGATCTTATTTATAAACCCATTTAATTTGTCTGTTATTTCAGAGTCAATTGTCCTACCAATTTCATTATATGAACATCTTTTTAAAATGTTTACTTCATTCCTTGCCAAATCCACTCCGATCTCTTTTAGAAATTCCAAAACATTATATGCAAGATGATTATATCTTTATAGCACAAAATTATGAAATGTCAAAAAAATCATTTGGTTGGATACCCAGAGAATGAAATATAGCCAGTAAAGATGATTACCTTCCTAAGTTCATCTGAGATCTGTATTCCCTCATAGTACTCATCCAGACACTTGCGTATCTGTTTGTTCTCTCTCACAATGTCATGTTCCCAGAGGCGATCAAAGAATGTCAGAGATACAGTACTACATGACACAAGCTCACTCTCAAATCCTGTAGGCTGTATACCTTAATAATAAAAACATAAATGAAAATATAGATGGCAGTATCTGCTTTTTTGACCAATACTATATTTGTGCTATTATATTTTTAATAACTTTGTGTTTTTTAGATCATCGAGGATCAGTAAAAGATATCATGAACAGAGCTTCAGGTAAGTTTAAGTGTATCAGCATTATAAAGATAAAAGTACAAGGCATTAACATGCAAAATGTCACCATCTATTGTTACAGATGTCAAACTCCAAACGCTGACCAACAGACACCATCCACAAAAAAATTGGAGACTATAACAAAATGTTATCACTTCTGGTGGTGACAATAAAAACTAACAACTCGATGTATAAAAAATAATGTATCAGAACATGCCTAGTATTTCCAAGGAAGCCTGATAAAACAAAGATCTCAAGCATCTTTGTCTTGTAATAGATATAAGATGAGGTGGTCTTTTAATTAAGATTACTGTACCTATAGGAACCCAGGAGCCACTACCAGAAACAACCTGTAGAGATGACTTAACAATGGGGTCACTAAAGAAATCCTACAAATATAAATACAGACATCTTAGCAAATTGAGTGTCTCAATATTAGTATCCAATATCAAATTCTTGTTCAACTTGGATTACTGATGTAGTTAGTATCCAGCAAGAGGAGGGAAAACCCCATGATTCAATGGATGACATACGATTTCCTCCTTCACGCACCTCCTTTCCCGGAAGTACCTATATTTATACTTCCCTCCATCTTGGTTTTCAAAGTTTTCAAATTGACCTTAAGTTTTAAACCAATCAACGATCGACTCGCTAAACCAATCAGCGACGATGTCATCTCAATACAGATTTACATTATAAGTGTATGTCATCTTTGAACCCTGGGGTTTCTCCCCCTCTTGTATCCAGCCTTCTGGCCATTATGTCTCAGTACCATATTTGGACAAAAAATGACATGTTCCTGGAAACTTACATTCTTACATCACACAAAGGACTCACTAAGCTTACAGTACCTTAACAAATGTGTCTTTCTCGTAAGACTGAAACTGTTGATCAAATGTGAAACATTGTGCTTTGATTCTGCCCTTCATGGACCTGGAAAATATAAAATGCACATGTACAGTACTGTAGTTTTATACCAGATTTTTGAAGCTTTACAGGAGGGACTGGTCTTAGTTTTGTTAATTTGCCAAATTATGAAAGTGGGGTTACCCTATTTTCTTTATGATCTAATTGAAAGCCCATGTTCAATCTTACTTTTGACATTGTCACATCAGCCAGCAATTATTTTGTTCAGTGTGTCCCTACACAATGCTAAATTTTATCTAAACATGGGCTTTCAACTAGAAGGGTAGGCAACTTCCCATATTTCACACATAAGCATTGCCTTGGTTTTCAAAATTGGAGAATGTACACATTTCCAAGAAAATCTTATTTTGTACTTTTTATTGATGATTTAAAGAAATAAGTCAAAAATAAAAACATGATTATCTACATACATGTTCATAATTTAATAAAAAATGGAATTCATCATAATTATGACAATACAGAAAGTGAACATTCTCCCACAAATTAAGTTTTTATTGGAATGTGTTCTTGAATAATTACCCACAATGCAATATTCAAAGGGAACATCTTGATACCTCTAATTCTTATTGGTCTTTTTTGTTTACTTTTACATGATATTGAATATACATGTATTTCATGCTTAAATCATAATCGAAAATTGATTTTTATTCAAAATAATACTAAAATATATACATTTATCTGATACTTTTTGAAATATGACCATAAAAGGGAAGCATGGCATTGCTCATTTTGAAGGTCTCATGTTATTAAACTAGTTACATACCCTTCTAATTGAAAGCCCATGATCTAAATAACCACTAATCTAACTTATTTTCAACGCCAAGATTTAAACACACAAGTAGTTGCAGGGGTGATTTGAAAAATCAACCAAATACACTCGGGAGCTTATCAATAAATATCACATGCCATACCTCAAACGATGCGTACTGTTGTTAGCTTCAACTCCAATCACTAAAGCCAAACATCCAAGAAAGCGTCTATTGATAAAAGCATAAAATAAGCGAGCGTATATCTAATGGAGCACTTCAGCTATCTCCGTTGTTCAAATGATTATTCCCGAAGTCAAATGCCTTTTCTGAGAATGCGACGCCACTCTGGATGACGTCACATCAGAGATTACCGAGAAGTCCCATGACGTTTCTTTAAACTCCCGTAGAAACAATAACAACGGTTTATTAGGCTACGCGATTCTTTACTTTCATTGGCTGTTTGTTGCGATGTGACATAATTTGAGAGACGAACAACATCGGACACTGCCGGAAACTACCGAAGTGCGCCATTATCTTTACACTCTGAAAATTTGAAATAAATGTCCCGGGAAAAGTTGAATTACAGCGTCAATAATGGATATCATGCAACCATTCAAACTAATACACAAAGAAGAGATTACAGGGTAAATATTGATCAATCAATGTCTGACAGATGGAAAAAATAAAGGTCAGTACGAGGGTCATATTTTTGGGTGGTCATTTTTTGATGTGCCATTTTTGGCTCGTGTCTCATCTTCCCATTTATCCCTTGAGCCTACTACCAACAGGGGGTGGATCTGGCTCCGGATCTGTGTATTAAGGGAAAATGTTAAATTTTGAAAGTTGGTAACCCTGCTAGGAACGTTAAGTACCCAGTTACCCGGCTACCCGTTTTTTACACAAACTCACTAAGTTGGACCTGTCCACACTAATGAGCTGTTTAACAATGCAGAATACCTTGCGATTATAAAGCTACAGAGAATTGTAAATTCATACACTAGTGATTACCTTTGCATGGCTCAACCTTTGGCAAAGTTATAATGATTTTATTTATCCATTTTTTTGGTGGGCGATAATACAATAAAATCGCAAAAACTTAAGTTTGGAACTTGTTTTTAACAACAAAACAACAACAAAGCTAATAAATATTTATCCCTGACATGCTGTATATACTTACCATTTCATTAACAAATCTTGTGTCTCCTTATTCTCCAGAGAATTGAACTTTTTTCCCTCTAAATGCTGAAATGTAAATTTTGTTGACATGTTTCTAGATGAAAGTCCTACTATGTGTGCAAGCTCGAATTTGAAATAAGCACTTATACTATGTGCATAAACACGAGTTTGAAAAATTAACTCAAAACCATATTGGGCAACATTCAAAAACTGAATTTGATTATTCTATGATAGGACAAGACTGTTCCCATGGCAACCATTTATTTTATTTTACCCATAAGGTATAACCACATCAATTAGCCCATATTCCTGGCATAGTGTATAGCTTAGGATGAGGATTATCCATCCTTCCATACTGAAAGAGCACTGAACTGACCCATATTTGATGAAGGATTTGGTAGTAAGAGCCCATGGAAGGATGGAGGATATTGTCAGACATGAGATTGAAAGTAAGACTGAGTAATTGAAGCGCAAAGCAATACTCCAAATCTGGAATTCTGTACCATTGAAATGTGGTAAGTTTCATTGGCATGTATTATTCATCCTAAAACCCGGAACTCATAGTTTATAGCAAAATCCCACATCATGCCTTTCTTTCAGGATGTTTTGAAAGTTATATCTGTCCCTTTTTGAATGCTAATTTGCATCTTAAATCTTGACATCTCAATCATTTTTTTGTAAACATTGAGATACTTTTTAAGATTCTTTCCACCATTCTATATACAATCTTCATTCTTTTAATTTACAAACAATATTACAAAACAATCATTTGTTGTTTATCTGCATATTTTATATTTCAGGATATATATAAAATATATATATAAAATATAAATATATGAATCTTGGATACACTTGTGGTATAATGAGTCACATACATGTAATGCTGATACAAGACTATCTTGGTATTAGTAGTTATGACTGCCATCAGGGTTAATGTAGTGCTATTTAAATTACTCAGATGCGAGTAGGTAGTTACCATTTTCGCCACCAGGTGGCTGATTCGGGGGAAATAACATGGCAGGGTATTACAAATTTCCCTTAAACCTGAATATTCATCAGTTTTAGTGGTTCACTTTTCATATTACCCTTATGTATTATGTATGTGATACACTGTAGATATACAAATTAAAATATGTCAAGTAAAAGAAAATATTATCTGCCCAACAAGAAAAAATATTTCACTTTTTGTGCATGGGGTCTATGGGGAATCTCCCCGACCTACAGCCTAGAAGTCACATTTTCAAAGAAAATTAAATTTTCAAAGTTGATAAACTCTTTTCAAAACCAGATTTCTAGATCTAATTTTTACATGTAAATTCCAAATATGACATCAATTTGACTGAATTTTAATGACGTAAATCAAAATTATTTCTAGTCGCATCTAGGATATTGGGAATGGTGCTCAACTTTTCCAAAACAGTTTCAATTTCAGAATTTCCAAATATCTCTTTCAGAATTAGCCTCTGTAACATAGTTTTAATCTTAATTACTTCTAGACTAGTGTTTTTGCAACATTTTTTAATTTATTAGAATTAAGGTTTTCCTGCCAATCCGAACAGAGTATTCACATAATGAACAGTGTGTGAAATATCAATAACACATGCAAGGTCACTAGTTAAACAGTTGTCGTGGTGATGAATTTTTTTTAGATGATTTTACTGAAAAAAAAAATTTGCAATGTGAAAAAAATTAAGCCCAAGACTCAATGCATTGTAGCTATACTTCATTCCACTCATGCAGGCATTGTTTCCTAAACTTTGCATTCCCGCTGCGCAGTCATGCAAAGGTTTGGGAACAACACCTTCATGGTATGATTCAGCAAACAATGCACTGATCCCTTGTCTTGGGCTTAAATCCTTTAATCTAGACGTATTTGTTTTGAATTCAAAGAACAAAATAGGATGGAAAGGCCAGTCTGAAAACTACATGCATTTTAGCATCAGTATTGTCTTCATAAAAAAGTTCATTGTGAACTCAATGGGAGTGCCACTTTATAAATCTCTTTTTTTGTATGTGTCACGGTATTTATACTATTGAATAATAATATAAAATCCTAATAGAAATACAACAATAAATAAAATTTTTTCATTTGTTTGATTTTTCACCTTCCCCTTCCTAATTTGACCCTTTTTCCTTATTTCAAGTTTGACTGTAGTTTATGTGTGTTGGCTTATGATGTCAAAATCTTAAAATTAACAAAAAAACTGTCCAGTCTTAATTGCACTTGATATAAAATGTATTGCATTTAGGCTATAGGCATTATCCCTTGGA
Organism: Owenia fusiformis; assembly: GCA_903813345.2. Taxonomy (NCBI): domain Eukaryota; kingdom Metazoa; phylum Annelida; class Polychaeta; order Sabellida; family Oweniidae; genus Owenia; species Owenia fusiformis. Next base: position 17,802,206 of record CAIIXF020000004.1, read on the forward strand.
AGACTTCGGTCAACTGCACTTTTCCCTCCAGTTGAGATGCACTATACTGTCCCAGAGGTCAATCACCTACATTACACTGTCCAGTTGAGGTTTAATCACTTCAACTTAACTGTCCCATTGAGGTGAATCACCTGCACTATACTGTCAAGTTGACATTAATCACCTGCACTATACTGTCCAGTAGCGGTTAATCACCTGCACTATACTGTCCAGTCTAGGTCAATCACTTGCACTATACTGTCCAGTAGCGGTTAATCACCTGCACTATACTGTCCAGTCTAGGTCAATCACTTGCACTATACTGTCCAGTAGCGGTTAATCACCTGCACTATACTGTCCAGTCTAGGTCAATCACTTGCACTATACTGTCCAGTTGAGGTTAATCACCTGCACTATACTATCAAGTTGACATTAATCACCTGCACTATACTGTCCAGTCGAGGTCAATCACTTGCACTATACTGTCCAGTAGCGGTTAATCACTTGCACTATACTGTCCAGTCTAGGTCAATCACTTGCACTATACTGTCCAGTCTAGGTCAATCACTTGCACTATACTGTCCAGTTGAGGTTAAGAACCTGCACTTTCAATGGCATTGTTCAATTGTAAAATAACTGTTTATCTGCCAAACACTAAATCTCTGGTTGATTCATACTCCGGCTCAGAGCTGAAATGACTGTTAAGCTCTTGGAATGTGGGTCTGTCTGAGGGTTTGTACGACCAACACCTCATCATTAACTCATACACTTTAGGGAGACATTTCTTGGGCCTATGTAGACGTCCACCTTGTTCAATCATTTGTATCACCTGGAAATGGAAATATATCAATGGATCATCACTTAAACCTCACTCATATTTGCTCTACAGAAGGTGTACGGCAGCCATAGCTACACAAAATCGATATAGAAAATCTATATCTTACATCTAAACCCTATATTTTATGCAGCATATTTCTCTAAATTTTGGGATGCAAGGCCACTGTACAGATGTTGTAGATCAAATGCGACTGAGGCGAATCGATTACATTTACATTTCATTACACGCTTTACAACACTTAAAACGTGGCCTTTTAATAGTGAATGTATCTCTTCTACTTTTCTGTCAAGCCATTTGAAAATTAGCACTGTTAATTTACTCAATTCCTTTTATGTCAATTCTACAATGTATATCAAACATGAACTTCAATGATATTGCCCATACCTGAGCACCAGTTCTATCTCCATAAGGCTGCTCTCCGAAGCTGAACATTTCCCATAAAGTAACACCATAGCTCCATACATCACTCGCATGTGAAAATGTTCCATAATTCACAGATTCAGGGGCGTACCATTTGACTGGCCATCTCCCCCCAGCAGATGCCTTGTAGTAGTCACTTCCTGTTCCAATTGCACGGGAGAGTCCAAAATCACTTATTTTGGCCTTGAAATAAATCACAGACACAGGTCATTTCAGTGCAAAGATTCTTTATAGTCTGAGTGTGGTATTTTTTCCAGAATTTCTGAGCTGTATTCAGATACATTTTGAGTAAATGTTTTAAAGATCTTGTTAATAGTTCAATGTTCTCTTTAAACTACACAACAATTCTCAAAAATGTACATGTATGCTATAGATTTGTCTTCAACTGAAATGTTGGTTTCATGTAAAAATTAATGTTTGATAGCAAAACCATGGGCTTTCTTTCACGTAAAACACAGAAGACTTATCTCCTCATTTGCATATGATGACCTTGACCTTTATACAACCGATAATTCATCAAGTTGAGACATACCTGTTGCTTAGACACCAACAATATGTTTCTAGTTGCCAGGTCTCGGTGCACAAAACGTTTACGCTCCAGATACATCATTCCACAGGCTATTTGTGCCCCCCAAAGATATAGGTCAGTTTCAACATTAATCTTTTCAGGATAGTCCAGAAGGAAGTCCAGTAAGGAGCCCTTGGTGACGAGTTCTTGAACCTTGAACATAAAAGGATATATTCAAGGGTGATCATACATTTTCATTTTATTGCTCATGTATTGGAATATTTGTTTTAATGGTGCTCACGTGGAATTTCTGCTTATTAAGAAAATTGCATATTACCACTTCCCTTTCAAAGAATGAAGAACTTTAAGTAATAATGAAAGTTTTTAGGCAATTTGAACAATAAATGCAGGCAGAAAGGTAGGACCAGAAATAAAATAATCAGCTTAATTAAATCATTCATATAGCCAAGTTGAATGAGAAAAAATGAAAAATTATTAAGCAGTATTTAATTAAGTAAAATGTTGTTATTACCCCAATGCATATAGATCAGTGGCATTTATCAACTATAATGCATTAAAAATGCAGATGCCTATAACCTACCAGCATCATAGGAGGCCCCAGACATAGACCTATCAGCTGCACAATACAAGGGTGATCCAATCCCATCATCACACTGGCCTCTCTCTTGAACTCTTCTGTACCAGCCTGTACACAGTGTTCATGTAGAGTCTTCACTGCAACTGCAATCTGCAGATATAACAATATGAGAGAATGATATGACAATATGAGAGAATGATATGACAAAATGAGAGAATGATATGACAAAATGAGAGAATGATATGACAAAATGAGAGGAATGATATGACAAAATGAGAGAATGATATGACAAAATGATATGACAAAATGAGAGAATGATATGACAAAATGAGAGGAATGATATGAAAAAATGAGAGAATGATATGACAAAATGATATGACAAAATGAGAGAATGATATGACAAAATGAGAGAAATGATATGACAAAATGAGAGAATGATGTGACAATATGAGAGAAATGATATGACAATATAAGAGAATGATATGATAAAATGAGAGAAATGATATGACAAAATGAGAGAATGATATGACAAAATGAGAGAATGCTATGACAAAATAAGAGCATGATATGACAAAATGAAAGAATGATATGACAAAATGAGAGAAATGATATGACAAAATGAGAGAATGATGTGACAAAATGAGAGAAATGATATGACAAAATGAGAGAATGATGTGACAATATGAGAGAAATGATATGACAATATGAGAGAATGATATGATAAAATGAGAGAAATGATATGACAAAATAAGAGAATGATATGACAAAATGAGAGAAATGATATGACAAAATGAGAGAAATGATATGACAAAATGAGAGAAATGATATGACAAAATGAGAAAATGATATGACATGACAAAATGAGAGAATGATATGACAAAATTAGAGAATGATATGACAAAATAAGAGAATGATATGACAATATTAGACAACAATATTACAATATGAGAGAAATATGTGACAATATTAGATATCGATGTAATAATATGAGAGAATGATTTGATAAAATGATAGAATGTGACAATATGAGGGAGTGATATGGCAATATGGTAACATGTCTATACACTGGTAAATTGACTGAATTATGTACTACTTACACGTTCACCCTTGGGGCTCTTCCAAGTACCCCTCAATACAGATCCAAACTCTCCCTGCCCCAGCTCATGGCCTGAAAAAAGTAATCCCTCTTGAGAGTAACACCAAATTCAGAATCTCCAAAATTTTAGTTTACCATTCACTTTTTTCCATACGTTGCAACTACAGGTATCAATAAATATCGTCACTGACAATACTTTCATTCAATATACATTGTATCTCAACAATTTTCACAAATTAAAAGTCCACATATTTTTAAAACATGTGATCTCTATTCTATTTTGTTAATCAAATAAGTCTTACCTAATGTTATATCTGAAGCTTTGATTATTTTTAATGTCACATTTTCAACATTATGAACATGAAGAGTATCAGATTTCATATATGCCTCTTGTGGGATAGGGGGCGCTTGCATAGTTGGAATAGATGGCGACCCTCGCTGCAAGTGAACAACAGGTTTTGGTGGGATTTGCACAGGATGACTTTTTGTTGTGCTATTTTTTGCTGTTAATTTGTCAGAGTTAAATTTGCTTTTCACAATGATTTCTTTTGTCTTGCCATCTGAAACAGATCAATGTTAAGTTTTCGGTGTTACAATTCTCTAAAATACTAACTTTAATACATCAATGTACAATATGCGAAGTTATATAAATATAAATATACTTATATAAATATAATTATGCAGTATATGGGACATTTTATCCATCTCTCTTTTTAAATTTTTTTCTGATGAATAATATGAGAACCATAGATATATAGAATAAAAAATGATTTGCAATTTAATTTACTGTGTATTTATTTTTACAATATTGTACCTCCATAAAAGTTGACTTCTCAATTAGACACTAGAGATCATATATTATTGACTTGAAATGGCCTGATTCAGAAAATCAGAAAATGCACAAATAATACATTTGAAAATTAAACAATACAAATCTCTACAAATGAATTAGCCAAATACAAAGTAATAAAGAGTCCAACCTGGAGATATTGCTGTAGTTATTCTGCATGGAAGGCCATCTTTCCTGAGACAATAGTGTTCAACTACGTGTTCTAGTGAGTCTAAGTATGGCCCTTCATCTATGTAATACCAGTGATTTTCCTGCAACAATGTATCAGAACGTAAATGTATGCAATCAAATAAACCATGAATAATACATTTTGTATCACTCTCAAGCTTGCAATTATATGATTGGTCAAAACTGGGTCACATGTCATATTCACTTGCCATATTGATCAAATTACACAACATGTAAATAATAAGCAAATTTTCATTCTATGGAGGGAAATACCTGGTCATCTTTCAATAATTTTTGCAGTACATGTATGTATTGCCGGCAGCCCATGTGGCGAGGGCAATACATGCTGCAAAAATCATTGAAAGTGCAACAGGTATTGGCCAAACATGGAATGAAATATTTGTTTTATTATATCATTGCTAGACATTCTCTACAATCACTTTACATTTCAAAGAAATATAGAATATTTATTTTAACCTGTGAACATTTATTTTAATCAATAAATTACGTACATGTATCTTGTATAGTATACTTTTATTTTTGTCCAGTGCAGTTGTCAGCTGAATTCCCAGGTGGACAATGCGTCTTTTATAATCCAAAAATTGAAGGAGCTGTGAAATATGCTATGGTATTTTTAATCACGATCAGCCAATCAAATCGCAAACATATACCTCATATATAAATATAAAGAAAACAGGTTACACTTACGTGCCAGCGTATTTCATAGTTATAGGGACCATTTCCATCACTTATAGCAAGTACATACCACTGTGGATTACGAGAGCTTTTTCTTACAAGAAATAAACCACGCTCAAAGTTGTAACTTTGCAGAAGAGACAAGGCTCCCTGAAACAGTAATGCATAAAACTATTATATTTTTGCTTTTTTTCATGTTGATTGTGGATATACACAGTAATCTTCAGATGAATATCAGTTTAATTCGACAAAAAATTAAACAAAGTTTACCAGGAAAATAGCAAAGGCTGCAACATGAGGCAAATAGGTGAGGTAAGATGATCAGATGGACCATGGGCTTTCAACCCCCATGGATGGACACAATGTTTACAGTTTCAGTCTATTAAACATTATTCTACAAAATGTTTGCGCCTTGCTTGCCTCATTTGAACTATTTGTATTTTGTATGTGTATGGACTGATATAAATCAACTCAAGGTGGCCACTTAAGTTTTTTCGAAAAGTTATAAACAGTTAAGTTAGGCATTCCATTTCTGAAATTGCGTTATCTGCAATACAGAATACATGTTGTTGACTAGAAGTCTGTTTACTTTATTCCTTGTTGATTCTACTCTTTACACTACATTTTCATCACAATAAAAAACCATCATTTCATTTCTAGTGAGATATACGCACTAAACACTTACATGTCTATCTATAGCTGTATGGAGCCAGTCTGCTTGACTTGTCATGGCAGGGGGTGTTGTATATTGCTCTAGAACATAGAAAATAGAATGGACTTTCAGTTTGAAAGCTATAGATAAAATACATTTCAAAAATATTCATTTATCACAAATATTCATTTATCACGTACAAAAGGCTGTGGTGTGTATGACTAGACTATGTATAAGTGCACATAAAACAACACAGGGCATCTCCAGGGAGGGGTTTCTGGGTCTATCTTCCAGGCTAATTTTGTTAATTACGACCGTATATATACGGGATATACCCAAGAGATATTGCTCACCTTCATTGGTGGTAAACAAAATACAATACAATACTAGACAGACTTAGTATTTTTTCACATTATTAGCAGGGGCCCAGGACAAGACAATGCAAGCAAAGCTATATTACACTGCAGTGTCCAACATATCAAATGTAAATGGCTCACAATTTAAAACTGTCAAATCCATGTTAAACAATAATAAAACTTAACCAATAATTAGAATTAGCATTCATTACCACATTAATTATACTGCATACAGTAAAAGAGGGAAACAATTATAACTTTTCCTCCTTGACAGATATGATTTTACTTATTTGATATAAAAACATACATAGATTTTTGGCTTCCTTAATCCTTATTCCAAATTCAGTAAATCAAAAATCAGTTCTTGCACTATCACAGCTATAATATTATATTATACTTTTTTAAATGTTAGATAAGGGGCTTAATTCAAACAAACATGATAATCCTGAAATTATCTCTGAATTGCATGCGAGTCAATTTCTATTCTCACCTAAATATTTGGCACATTGTTTTTTCCCATTTTGAATGGCAACTGTGTAAGGAGTGCAGCAATTGTCATCTCTAGGCTGGCATGGGGCTCCCAATGAGAGAAGCATCTGAAATAACATGATGCATATAGTAAAAACATGGTGTATACTCATGAATTATCATGGTGCATGAGGTTCCCAATGAGAGAAGCATCTGAAATTATATGATGCATATAGTAAAAACATGGTGTATACTCATGAATTATCATAGTGCATGAGGTTCCCAATGAGAGAAGCATCTGAAATTATATGATGCATATAGTAAAAACATGGTGTATACTCATGAATTATCATAGTGCATGAGGTTCCCAATGAGAGAAGCATCTGAAATTATATGATGCATATAGTAAAAACATGGTGTATACTCATGAATTATCATAGTGCATGAGGTTCCCAATGAGAGAAGCATCTGAAATAACATGGTGCATATAGTAAAAACATGGTGTATACTCATGAATTATCATAGTGCATGAGGTTCCCAATGAGAGGAGCATCTGAAATAATATGATGCATATAGTAAAAACATGGTGTATACTCATGACTTATCATGGTGCATGAGGTTCCCAATGAGAGAAGCATCTGAAATAATATGATGTATATAGTAAAAACATGGTGTATACTCATGAATTATCATGGTGCATGGGGTTCCCAATGAGAAAAGCATCTGAAATAACATAATGCATATAGTAAAAACATGGTGTATACTCATGAATTATCATGGTGCATGGGGCTCCCAATGAGAGAAGCATCTGAAATAACATGATGCATATAGTAAAAACATGGTGTATACTCATGAATTATCATAGTGCATGAGGTTCCCAATGAGAGGAGCATCTGAAATAATATGATGCATATAGTAAAAACATGGTGTATACTCATGAAATATCATGGTGCATGAGGTTCCCAATGAGAGAAGCATCTGAAATAACATGATGCATATAGTAAAAACATGGTGTGTACTCATGAAATATCATGGTGCATGAGGTTCCCAATGAGAGAAGCATCTGAAATAACATGATGCATATAGTAAAAACATGGTGTGTACTCATGAATTATCATGGTGCATGGGGTTCCCAATGAGAGAAGCATCTGAAATAACATGATGCATATAGTAAAAACATGGTGTATACTCATGAATTATCATGGTGCATGGGGTTCCCAATGAGAGAAGCATCTGAAATAACATGATGCATATAGTAAAAACATGGTGTATACTCATGAATTATCATAGTGCATGAGGTTCCCAATGAGAGAAGCATCTTAAATAACATGATGCATATAGTAAAAACATGGTGTGTACTCATGAATTATCATGGTGCATGGGGCTCCCAATGAGAGAAGCATCTGAAATAACATGATGCATAGTAAAGACATGGTGTATACTCATGAATTATCATGGTGCATGAGGTTCCCAATGAGAGAAGCATCTGAAATAACATGATGCATATAGTAAAAACATGGTGTATACTTATGAATTATCATGGTGCATGAGGTTCCCAATGAGAGAAGCATCTGAAATAACATGATGCATATAGTAAAAACATGGTGTATACTCATGAATTATCATGGTGCATGAGGTTCCCAATGAGAGAAGCATCTGAAATAACATGATACATATAGTAAAAACATGGTGTTTACTCATGAATTATCATGGTGCATGGGGCTCCCAATGAGAGAAGCATCTGAAATAACATGATGCATAGTAAAGACATGGTGTATACTCATGAATTATCATGGTGCATGGGGTTCCCAATGAGAGAAGCATCTGAAATAACATGATACATATAGTAAAAACATGGTGTTTACTCATGAATTATCATGGTGCATGGGGCTCCCAATGAGAGAAGCATCTGAAATAACATGATGCATATAGTAAAAACATGGTGTATACTCATGAATTATCATGGTGCATGAGGTTCCCAATGAGAGAAGCATCTGAAATAACATGATACATATAGTAAAAACATGGTGTTTACTCATGAATTATCATGGTGCATGGGGCTCCCAATGAGAGAAGCATCTGAAATAACATGATGCATAGTAAAGACATGGTGTATACTCATGAATTATCATGGTGCATGGGGTTCCCAATGAGAGAAGCATCTGAAATAACATGATGCATATAGTAAAAACATGGTGTATACTCATGAATTATCATGGTGCATGGGGTTCCCAATGAGAGAAGCATCTGAAATAACATGATGCATATAGTAAAAACATGGTGTATACTCATGAATTATCATGGTGCATGAGGTTCCCAATGAAAGAAGCATCTGAAATAACATGATGCATATAGTAAAAATATGGTGTATACTCATGAATTATCATGGTGCATGGGGTTCCCAATGAAAGAAGCATCTGAAATAACATGATGCATATAGTAAAAATATGGTGTATACTCATGAAATATCATGGTGCATGTGGATCCCAATGAGAGAAGCATCTTAAATAACATTGCAATAACATGATGTATATAGTAAAAACATGGTGTATACTCATGAATTATCATGGTGCATGGGGCTCCCAATGAGAGAAGCATCTTAAATAACATTGCAATAACATGATGTATATAGTAAAAACATGGTGTATACTCATGAATTATCATGGTGCATGGGGCTCCCAATGAGAGAAGCATCTGAAATAACATGATACATATAGTAAAAACATGGTGTATACTCATGAACTATCATGGTGCATGGGGTTCCCAATGAAAGAAGCATCTGAAATAACATGATGCATATAGTAAAAATATGGTGTATACTCATGAATTATCATGGTGCATGGGGTTCCCAATGAAAGAAGCATCTGAAATAACATGATGCATATAGTAAAAATATGGTGTATACTCATGAATTATCATGGTGCATGGGGTTCCCAATGAGAGAAGCATCTTAAATAACATGATGCATATAGTAAAAATATGGTGTATACTCATGAATTATCATGGTGCATGGGGTTCCCAATGAGAGAAGCATCTTAAATAACACGGTACAGGATGCAATAACATGGTACATACTCCTGAACTAACACGGTGCATGCTGTATTGGGAATAAAAAATAGGCGCCACACTTAAGGGGAAGCTAAAATAAATCGTCAACGTGATTTGGTCAACTTCATAAAATGCCTATTTCAAATATCAAACCATTTTTTACATAAACAAGCATTGTTGAATGAATAATATTTCAAAAACTAATAATAATCTTAAAATTCAGACACCAAAGTTCACCTTTCAATATCAACAATCATTTCTCTAAATACTAACTTTCATGCATTTGAGGTCGCCACATTCTGCGGTGAAATGAAGCGCTGAGTATCCATTCACAGTGCAGCGATCATGTGGGTCAGCTCCCCCATAAGTCACCAGAAGTTGGATTGTAGAATCATGACCATTTTGAGCTGCTCTCTAGAAAACATGGAACGAAAATGTTCTACATACTACTGTGGCAGAATAAGTACATGTAAAGGTCCTTAGCCAGGATTTGGCAAGGGGGGGGGGGTCACTTTTGACTACTTTAGCCCAAAAGGGTCAAAATTACTAAAAAGTGATGAGAATGGTGAAAAACTGCATGATTTTGAAAGAATTTTTGGTCAGGAGGAGGGGGGGTGCTTGAACCCCTCCGACCCCCCTGGCTACGCACCTGATGTATATTAAAGCACCTCTGCAATAGGCCCATTATATCCGTGTAACAAGTGTATAGTTGTGACAAAGTTGCAATTGGGCTTATTTAATAATTAACTATGATATAATATATTTGTGTTCAGTTTGGAAAAAGTAAGGTTACATTAACTTTGGATTGTATTGATTTATCGTTGTTGATTCTGGCACCATTTGGGTTGTTATTATATCAGTTGTGTTTCAATCAACATCTACCGATTAACATAGCGATTTGTAAGCATTAAAACATTTCTAAAATCAACATGACATGAAAACTAAATATAAGAGCTGATGGTGCTTCTGGATACTTCTTTAATGTAACCAATAGTAATGAGAAAAGCTTCGGGGGTTGGGCCTAGCGACGTTTGACATGGGATAAATTATGACCTAAATGTGAAGAATTGTAATCTTTGATTAATGAGGTGGTGATATGTTTTCATATTTTCCGGATGCAACATTACATTTTGACAGAACAAAATCAACAAAGAAATATGAATTATTGATGGTGTGTTTCAGTGCTAATTACCAATTATCAATATTTAGAGGACATATATTCTATATCATTATACATATATAATCTTTATACAATTGTGAAAACTATTCTGCAATTTTTATCATTTGAATGCTTATAAAAAGTGTATTTTATGGACTTAATTACTTAATAGTTTAAATGAGAGCGGTGAATAGTTCACTTGCATGACATCATACAAACTCTGGTCCATGTAAACACTAAGTTCTTGCAATCACGAATTATAAACAAAAGTGGGATTTATGGGAAACCTTCGACCTTTTTCTGAACAATGTAGGCAGAAATCTATAATATTTAGATTCATATCTAGAGAGTTATTTCACACATATTTTCGGCCAATTTTTATTAATGGTTATTTTTGAGATCTGATTGGACAAGACCTCTTATTTTGGCTCTGCCTACCTCAAAATTTGGGAATAAAAGAGGCAATTTTACATTAAATCTTCGGAACCTCGTTGCATGGACTGGAGTCAGACAAAAACTGTAAGAAGCATATTTTCGGAACTTTGGATTTTTACAAATAAATAGAATTTCACACAAACTTGGTTTCGTGTTTTTGCGATGAGATGGGAGACATTCAAATTCGTCACAATTGGTGGCAGTGGTGGGATAAATTGACTAGGTTCCGCCCTGGTCAAGGCCCACATTTCTGTGGCCTTTGTATTGTCTCAATATTTTATTGCATAAGCATGAAAACATTTGAAAATTATTTGGAAAATAATCAGTGGATGGCAAACGTATTGGATTGAGATATATTTAAACTAAATATTTTGCAATTTGGTCAGTTGTTAATTAGATAAGTATTTGCCAGTTTCTTAATACAAAATGTGGATTGGAAAGAAGTTGTATGGAAGGCTGTAACTGAGAGATTAATACTCTCAATCTGCGTAAACATATGGATATCTTTACTTGGCAGCAGGAATAAACAATGTAAGGATACAGCAAGACTACGGTAAAACACTTCATTTTTATGCACAGAAAAGTTGTTAAAAGAACTGTCAGATTTGGTTGGTTTATTATAAGAATGAAAATCAGAATGAAATGATTTAACCAAGTCATTTACTCAAATAAGGAATTGAGATTTTTTATATTTCAAAGGTTGATATTGTTGATGACCATTTTGATTTTAAACAAAATTAAGGTAAATAGTATAGAACAAGTTAATGTGATTGTTAGAAAGATTTGATGAACATGTCTAGTAAATCATTTCTTTAGTGACAATTATATATCTGTTTGTTTAAGAGGGATCATGTATTCAACTTTTGTTAAGTAAAGAACTCAATGTTATCGTATTGAACTAATTCATTTCAATATTAATCCAGTTTGTTGATGCTGTTCTGTTGTTAGATTATGATGTGATACAACCAACTTAATACAGGCATACATTTCTGTTCTAGCTATGGAGTAATCGTGAACTAGGTTCCATTTTTGGGAAACATCTCCCTGGAACAATTAATTGTTGATAAGGCGCAACACATTCAAATATAAACTGTGAAAGTATCACTATTGTAAAACACTGTCATTTATGAATTGATTTATTTTTGCGAAATTTGAGGAAATGTAAATGATGACACTTTGTAAATAAAGATAGCCAGTAATTTTTGTTAGACTCAATACAAAGCAAGTAATTAAATAGAATTGCACTTCCAATAACTGGTCTTCAATATAGATAAATCAATTTGAACATATTATTTGGAAAATTAAGTCAGCTGGATGGCAATTTCACGTTTATTCATACAATTTGAGAAAATATGACTTCAAAAGAAATATAAAACATTTAATTTCACTCAACCCTAAAAGCCAACTGCATTTTTTGGTGCAATTTGGTCCAGTTGTTAAGTTAGCTTTATAAGTGATTTGTAACCAGAATTTCAGGGCACTTAATACTTTGCCAAAATGTGGTATAAAATTATTTGGAATTTCAGTGTCAAAGTTGTAGGTGGATCCATTGGCATGGGAATTTAACATGTTTTTGCCAGAGATTAATGGACTCTCGAATCTAGATCATTGTAACCTGACAAATATTTGGACGAATATCTTATACGAGGCCCGATTTGATGATCTGTTCATATTTTAGCGACAATTGGAATAAACAATGTAAGGACAGTACAAGACAAGACTACAACCTTACAATTGTCCCAAATACGACTTGTTTTCATAATTTATGCACAGAAAATGTTGTCAAAGAATAACAAAAGAACCTTCGTCTGAGGCATTTGGAGAGTTGGTTTATTATAAGATCTGATGGACAAACCTCAGGCTCTGCCTACCTCATGGGAAATTAGATTGATGAACATGTCTAGTAAATCATTCTTTAGTGACAATTATATATCTGTTTGTTTAAGAGGGATCATGTATTCAACTCAACTTTTGTTAAGTAAAGAACTCAATATTTTGATTCATTAGTATGAAGTATATTTTCTGTTTTTCTTGTCAGTGAATTTTGACTTAGATTTAGTTATCAGTAGATCTACAACATGGCCGAGATGTTAATGATTCATATTCACATTTAACTGATAAAATAAGTATGTTTTCAGTAAATTCAAAAGAATGTTTCACTTACCCTCAAAATCACATGTTGACCAGTACTTAACTTTTTATTTTGGTTTGAATTCCAAGAAAATTTGAAACTTACTTTTAAAGCTCCTGATAAAGTGATTTCTGGTTGTTTTGTTTTGCATTGTTTTAACACCGATTTAATGTTATCGGTATTGAACTAATTCATTTCAATATTAATCCAGTTTGTTGATGCTGTTCTGTTGTTAGATTATGATGTGATACAACCAACTTAATACAGGCATACATTTCTGTTCTAGCTATTCAACTTACTTGGAGTAATCGTGAACTAGTTTATGTTATGTTATGATAACCGTTTTGACATTTTTGGGAAACATCTCCCTGGAACAATTAATTGTTGATAAGGCGCAACACATTCAAATATAAACTGTGAAAGTATCACTATTGTAAAACACTGTCAATTTATGAATTGATTTATTTTTGCGAAATTTGAGGAAATGTAAATGATGACACTTTTTGTTAAATAAAGATAGCCAGTAATTTTTGTTAGACTTGTATTTACAGTTTAAAAACAAGTACAAAGCAAGTAATTAAATTTTAGAATGCCAAGGATTACCCTAATTTTCCCAAATCAGGGATCACTTCCAATAACTGGTCTTCAATATAGTCTTATTAAGCGATCTAATTTACTTTTAAGAACATATAGACGCCTTATCAATGAACACATGTCAGATGCTCAAATTATAGTGCCAGACTATATTAAACTGGATGAATTTCACATTTTCAGAAATTGTCACATTTCATATGTGAAAACGGGTTTATTCGATACAATTTTGAGAAAATATCGAAACTTCAAAAGAAATATGAAAACATCACAGAATTTTTCGAATTTCAAGATGTACCATCAACCCTAAAAGCCAACTGCATCATAAAAATTCAAGATTTGGTGCAGATAAAAGACTTAAAAGAAATACCACTACCTGAACTATTCCAAAAGTATCTTAAGTTTTCTGAATATTAAATAATTTATGCTTTATTCAATGACTTGCATGATTTGTAACTTCACATTTCTAATACTGAATAGATTAAGATTAAGTCAGGGCAACTTTAAATACTGTTGCCACATCTATTTAGGAATGTAGATTTTTGTAGTAAAATTATTTGGTCAATTTCAGTGTCAAAGATTTTTTGAAGGGAAACTAGGTTACAATTCATGACAACTTGCCATCCATTGATAAAATATAACAAAACAAAAAGAAACATGGGAATTTACCATGAAAGTTCATGTTTTTGCCATGACCCAGATCGTGTAATGGAGTTTTCAATAAAGTCGACTTAAAACGACTCAGTCAAACTAGATCATTGAAGCATACCTGGACCTGAGATCAAATCCCTGCGCAAGATTTGATTGACGAATAGGACAATGGAATGCAAAAGGGTGCCCCATATCCTCTGATGTTGATATAAGTATATATGTATATACGAGGCCCGATCAGAAAAGGAAAAGGGACCAAGAAGCCAAAGACCATTGATGATCTGTTCATATTATTAGCGACAATTGCAGGGAGTCTAGACTGGGGGCTCCATAAAGTCAACTACTACTGTGCCAAAATGTTTAATGACAGTAGCAAAGACCTGCAGTTGTTCACACACGCACTCACAACCTTACAAGCTGGCAGTCCCATGTTAATACGAGTCATACATCTGTTTTCTCGGGAGTAATTCCAAGAAAAATACCGTCACTTGTGTCGCACCACGGAAAGCGACGTCAATTTCCGCTTATGTGATGAAGTCAAAGAATTTCGAACCAGAGAGCGAGACATGTTAACCTATCAACGATGTATGAAATGAAACACCAGGAAGTCGTGTCGGGAGGTTTGGTAACATCCATCCCTACAGATTTACAAGTGCTTCAGATTGATATGGAAGTACTCTCGCCACAGCAATCACTGACAAAAGCCGATGTAGGTGCTTCAAATGGGATCAGTCCCAAAGACAGGGTGTGTACAAACCCTGCAAAGAAGAAGGCAGTCACTTTTCGAACCTACTCTGTCGCCATGGGGGAAGCGACGTCCAATTCCCTGCAAACAGGAATGACCTTCCACTAAAGATGCCATACGAGGGGGCAACTATAATACCCTTGAAAGTTGGAGCTCAATAAAGATGCCACCAAGAAGGCACACCAATATTCTTGGACTGAGGAACAACCTGATCCGGAAGATGCCACCAAGAAGGCACACTAATATTCTTGGACTGAGGAACAATTACCCATGGGGGATGCCACCAAGAAGGCACACTAATATTCTTGGATTGAGGAACCACAATTAACTGATCCGGAAGATGCCACCAAGAAGGCACACTAATATTCTTGGATTGAGGAACAATTACCCATGGGGGATGCCACCAAGAAGGCACACTAATATTCTTGGATTGAGGAACCACAATAATCTGATCCAGAAGATGCCACCAAGAAGGCACACCAATATTCTTGGCCTGAGGAAACGACGGTTACCTACAGGGGATGCCTACAAGGAGGCTAAACAATATCCTTGGAAGGGGGACGACGGTTACCTGATGTGGATGACGCCACCAAGAAGGCGAATTATGTTTCTTGGCCTGAGGAAACGACGGTTACCTACAGGGGATGCCTTCAAGGAGGCTAAACAATATCCTTGGGAGGAATGAACGATGGTTACCTGATCCGGAAGATGCCATCAAGAAGGCACACCAAAATTCTTGGCCTAAGGAATGACGGCTATCTACAGGGGATGCCTACAAGGAGGCACTACAATATCCTTGGAAGGAGGAACGATGGTTACCTGATCCGGAAGATGCACCCAAGAAGACACAACAACATTTTCGGGGAAGCCTACAAAGAGGCAATATTGAAAGTAAGAGGGACAATACCCTTTGTCAGACGAACGAGGGTTGCCAGAAGTGAAATCCAAACCTGAAGTACAAATATTATAGCATATGAACATGTTGAGAAGAAGAAAGTCAAGAAACCTGCTGAATATAATTGGATTCACAATTTGACGGGATTTCAAAGAACACTTCGAAATTGTCTCAGCATCTAACGATTGGGATGAAACAACAAAAGGCCCTTGAACTGGCAACCACATTAAGGAAACTGGCATTGGGTAATGCATATGTTGTATGATATTAGAGAAGCAGATGGGCGTGATTATGAAAAACTTTGTTCAGCCTTACGAAACAGATTTGAACCAGAAGAAAAGCGACAAATGTATAAATCACCGTTGAATATCTCATGGAGTATTTAACCTTTCAAGCAAGTAATATCACAAGTCGACGACCCTTCAAGATGTTACTGATAGCCTAGGAGCTACAAAGAGACTTTTACGTGCGAAGAAGCTACCCAGAACTTGCTCGAGTAAATGCCAATCGGCAAGTGGGAAATGGGAAATAGCAGTTCAAGGGTCAAGGCTCAGCTAGTTATACGAATGGACCCAAAGCCACACCAGAATGGCTCGATAACCGCTATTTTGGTGTGAAAGTAGAATCCAATAAAGAACTATATCAAATGGAAGAGACAAGTGGATTGAAGCTGCCAGTGCTTATATATATAATCAACATGTAAACTGCTTGTTAGATACTGGTGCTGCTATGAATATTATAAACACTTTGCTTGTCAATTGTATAAAGGAACATTTTGAATTACGTTCAACCTGATCATTCTCCAAGCAGCATTTGGATAAATTATAACTCTAAATCGACAAAGAAGGATGTCATGAGAGATAACTAATGTGTGGGACACCTATGTTGATTTCTGTTGATATATGGCCAACTTTTCTGAGACCTCATGAATTGAGATACCAGTGGGCATGGAGAGTGACAAATAAGGACCGTAACAAACATATATATCAATATATACCAATATAATGGAGTATAATCAAATATTATTCGATAGTTTAATGACTGACAATTATCATATGCATGTTCAAACTTGTAAATATATTCATTTAGTATACTTGTACTGAAAATGTATCACTACAGCACTTCAAATTGATTTTTCTTTTTGTTTGAGGACAAACAAATTTCTTAGGTGGGAGGAATGTGACAAAGTTGCAATTGGGCTTATTTAATAATTAACTATGGTATAATATATTTGTGTTCAGTTTGGAAAAAGTAAGGTTACATTAACTTTGGATTGTATTGATTTATCGTTGTTGATTCTGGCACCATTTGAGTTGTTATTATATCAGTTGTGTTTCAATCAACATCTACCGATTAACATAGCGATTTGTAAGCATTAAAACATTTCTAAAATCAACATGACATGAAAACTAAATATAAGAGCTGATGGTGCTTCTGGATACTTCTTTAATGTAACCAATAGTAATGAGAAAAGCTTCGGGGGTTGGGCCTAGCGACGTTTGACATGGGATAAATTATGACCTAAATGTGAAGAATTGTAATCTTTGATTAATGAGGTGGTGATATGTTTTCATATTTTCCGGATGCAACATTACATTTTGACAGAACAAAATCAACAAAGAAATATGAATTATTGATGGTGTGTTTCAGTGCTAATTACCAATTATCAATATTTAGAGGACATATATTCTATATCATTATACATATATAATCTTTATACAATTGTGAAAACTATTCTGCAATTTTTATCATTTGAATGCTTATAAAAAGTGTATTTTATGGACTTAATTACTTAATAGCTTAAATGAGAGCGGTGAATAGTTCACTTGCATGACATCATACAAACTCTGGTCCATGTAAACACTAAGTTCTTGCAATCACGAATTATAAACAAAAGTGGGATTTATGGGAAACCTTCGACCTTTTTCTGAACAATGTAGGCAGAAATCTATAATATTTATATTCATATCTAGAGAATTATTTCACACATATTTTCGGCCAATTTTTATTAATGGTTATTTTTGAGATCTGATTGGACAAGACCTCTTATTTTGGCTCTGCCTACCTCAAAATTTGGGAATAAAAGAGGCAATTTTACATTAAATCTTCGGAACCTCGTTGCATGGACTGGAGTCAGACAAAAACTGTAAGAAGCATATTTTCGGAACTTTGGATTTTTACAAATAAATAGAATTTCACACAAACTTGGTTTCGTGTTTTTGCGATGAGATGGGAGACATTCAAATTTGTCACATAGATCTATGAATATCCTATATATCATACACAAATTGATCAATGCAGTTAAATGAAGAATGCAAATTTTGTTTTTGTTTTTAAACCCATTGATTCTTCCAAGGCTATGACATACACATAGTTTTCTAACAATATTATACAGTACAAATGTTTAGTTTTTGTTTTACTGATGCAATGTATTCAACTATACCTACCTGAACAGAAGTACAACCATCAGCATCCTTTGCATTAACATCAGCCTTGTTGTCTATAAGTATTCTGATGATGTCATCCATCCCAACCTCACTGGTCTGATGTAGAGCAGTGCTGCCTGCATTGGGAGAATATGTTACAAAGAATAACAGGCATTTATCAAATACACTAAAGAATTATATCAAATTCCCAAAATCAGGCACAATTCAAATTCAATACTGTTTAATGAATTGAGTTTAAATTAAATAACCTTAAAACTGGATTCATATTTTTGATTTTTAATGATTTCAATAGTAAATGATTTTGTATTAAATTGGACTGCAAATAATGATTCAGTTCATCAAATTAGTTTAAAAAATATCTTTACTTGTCCTTCTGAGGACTATGACTGTTAAGAATAACATGGAAGCCATTTTTTTTATTTTTGACCCAAATGACCTACACATATGGTCCTGACCTTCCCGAATACTGCTGACCCCATCACATTTAATAACCTAAATATTGTTGACCTGGTGACTTGATGTAGTCTACTTACCTGTCTTTGATTTGGCATTAATGTCAGGACAGGAGGCTGAACCTAATATCTTCTTTATCTCCATTTCATTGCCTAAAACAAATATGTAACAAACAAATAATTAGAGGTTATGTAACAAATGATTTGTTAGGTACACTTTATGTTCTACTCGTTATTGTGTAGTTGTTAATAAACTTGATTGTATGGAGGAATGAATTCCCTTCACTTTACAGTTCTCTGCAGACTTATTATAAAGCTCAGTAAAACCTGTACATCTGAACACCTCTCTAATCTGAACACCTTTCAAGTGAATGTCTTTTTTCAATCCAATTTTTAAATCTCCCTAAGACTTCTTGTTTAAAAACCTTTCGATGTGAACACCTGCCAATCTAAATACTTTAAAGCTGGACTTTGCCCCGAAACGCAATCTTGGGTTGTTTCGGGGGTGAACTTTATCATTTTGAGCTTAATGAAAGATTATAGAATGATGAACAAATGGGGCAAATCTTGTGTAGAAATACTTACGATAAATGTGTCATTTCAAAGATTTTTCATTGAATTGCTTCGATTGTCGACGACGATATGATTTTTGGAAGGTTTCTAAATTAAGAACGTGACGTCACTTCCGAATCATAGCATTCAAAATAAGTAGCGTTTAATTACTTCCACCATTCATGATAACACGGTGGTCTAGCGGTATAATGCTCGCTCAGCACGCCGGAGGCCCGGGTTAGAATCCCCATTCGCTTTTTTATTTTTTTAACTAAATGATTGTTCTTTGATAATACGCAGAAAAAAACAATTTTTATTTACATAAACTTTATATTAGAGCTTGAAAATGTAAAAACAATATATGTCAACATATTGCGTTTTGGAGCGATGTGCAGGTTCAAGCATTTGATATATTGGATTGATATTGGTTGTTGAATGTTGCATGTTTGTGTTGCATATTTGTACCTTTCCGTATTGCTCTATGTAAGTAGTTGGTGACACCAAATCTCCTAGCATGTTCTGGGGGTGGTGTTCCCATACATATCTCTTGTAGGTTGGTGGGCAGACCATCAGCATCAGCATTATAATGATCTACCAGGTCATCTAAACCTGAAATTAAATCATCTCATTTTCATTATGCTATTAAATTATGTTATTATTAAAGCCTGTATATCCAAACGCCTCTGTAATTTGAACACCTCTGTAATCGGAACATCTCTCAATGTGAACACTTTTTCTTGGTCCTGATTTTGTTATATCTCAAACTCACATATTAGGAAAACTTTAAAGTGAACACAAGCAGTTTTGACCAGTCTCAGTAGCATACGTATTAGTGAGGTTTACTGTATCTTGATTCTTATGTAGGCAAATGCAGTCAGCAATAGATTACAATTACATGTACAGTAAAACCTGTCTAATCCGAACACCCATGGGACCAGCCAAAAGCGTTCAAATTGGCAGGTGTTCAAATTTCGAGGATATTGTTGGTCGGGGGGGGGGGGATTTTCATTGTTCAGTCCACTATATTGAACACTTAATACTACAATAGGCCTATAGCCTACATGTATATGCTATGTTTTATTTACATTTTGAACAATTTCATTATTTTTGGAAAATAACTCTTTAATTTTGGCAAAAACTTTGAAATACACTGAATAAGACAGTATATGATAGTCTTGTACGAAATCTTATGCTTATTAAATGACTTATCTCATATTATGGTTACATAGCACTGCTTTACTTTAGCTTGAAAAAGTCGTTCATTGTTGTTTGTTTCTTGGCACTTTTAGCAGTAGCAATATTTGAGTAGATACCCTCTTCAATTAAAAAGAATTTTTTTTCAAAATATCAAGGGCATTCAGTATGTCAGATGTGCCTTTTTAGAAGGCATTTTAGTGATAGGATATTACGAAGTTGAATTTTTCTCTTTCTCATGATATAATCTTGTCTACAAATGTGTCTGTGTTGTCTTTGTGATTATAAAACATTTACTGATTGAATCCTAGCTATCATAACAGACCCATGGGATATAAAACAGTTAAGACTTGTTCATAATCCAAATCAAAAACATCCAGTTAATTTAAAATAAGGATAAACCAATTACCTCCCAGATTCTCACCTTTCTCTTAATCTAAATCAAAAACATCCAGGTAATTTCTAATAATGATAAAACAATTATAATCTTGTCTGCAAATGTGTCTGTGTTGTCTCTGTGATTATAAAACATTTACTGATTGAATCCTAGCTATCATAACAGACACATGGGATATAAAACAGTTAAGACTTGTTCATAATCCAAATCAAAAACATCCAGTTAATTTAAAATGAGGATAAACCAATTATCTTCTTGATTCACACCTTTCTCTTAATCCAAACATAAAACATTCAGTTCTTTTCTAATAAGATAAACCAATTAACTCCCGTATTCACACCTTTCCTGTTGTTTTCCACAAATTAGGGATGTCACTGAGACTAAATAAGTTAATTAGGACAATATTGGTTCTTTGATTGCATTGGATATGTAAAGATAATAAGAACTATAACATTGACTCAATATGTGGCTATTATTGAAATGTCCAGACATTTGATTTCTGATAAAATGTTCAGATTAGACAGGTCAGTTTTTCAAATCTGATTGTTCACTGTTCAGATTAGGAGGTGTTCAGATTTCAAGGTTTATTTAACATGGGAGTCAATGGGAGGAAAAAATGGGACCGAAAAAAAGTGTTCACATTGGAAGGTGTTCGGATTAGCCAGGTGTTCAGATATACAGGTTTTACTGTACATAGAGATCAAAAAGACATCTAAGAGTAACTTTTGTTGTTCATGTGTTTTGAGGAAATTATGCTTTTTGAATTGCATATCCCTTCAATGTGGGTAGATCATGATCTCACAGTTAACAGATGGATGTAAAGAATTTAGTGTGCAGCTTTGGAGTAAAACCCTTAATAATAGCATAAAGTGCAAAATAAATGTTTTGATCCTTACCATGAATGATTGGTCCCTCATCAATGCAATAAAACGCATCCCCAGTCCGTTGTATTTGGAAATGAGCTGGTTCCCCATTGTACATCAGGGACAACACAAAATCCTCATCGCTATGGGAACTGTCCCTTATAAGGAATAAACCATTTTTTGCATGTCCTGGAAAAGAAACAATAAGTAAGCTTACATGTATGTTAAAATATAATTTTGTATATTTCTTATTTTTTTATTCCCTATTATAGCAGTAATATAACAAATACTTTTAAAAGTCAGCCCTTTCAATATGAAATACAAATGTAACTCCAAATATATTTGTTCCTGATTGGTCCATATGTTTCATTTTCACCAATCGTAATTTAAATCAAATGTTACTTTGAAAGTATAATATGTAGTTCATATATATTTTTGTTTCATTTCTTAATCAATATGTTAGGTTTATTAGATGAGTCTGTTTGATGCTTTGATTGGTATAGTACATGTATAGATATGATCCCCCAAAATGATGATTTAATAATATGCAAGGGTTTTTTGATTGAGGGTTCACTATGTCAATTAAAATAATTGAATTCACATCTGTCACACATTCTCTCTTACTGCACTGCACAAATAGATTATTTGCGTGAATTTTATGTGCAACTTTTTAAAAATATAAAACCCTCACCTCCCTGTAAAATATTTTCAATATCTGGCAATGCTATAAAAGCTTACCTTGTTGACTCCTTAAAGGTATAATTATCCTACGCCACATTCAATGAGTGTATTCAAATAAAAAGAGACACTTCCAGGAATAAAGTCAATGAAAGTTACTTTATAGAGAAAAAGTAATTTTGGCAATAGGTGTAATCAAATAAAATATTGAATATATGATTCATAATTTGGTATGCAGTAATAATACTTAATCTTGATATCATGAATAAGATTAAAGGACACACATTTTACAAACAGATGTAGTTCAAGCATGTTAATGTTAATAAGACAAGTTATAAGCATATATATAACATCATTTCGATGACAGCAAACAATCTTTCCTATCCATGTAACACATTCATGACCATAGCCAGTAGGTCGCTACAGGTTTCAGCACACACCCTTGAGATTTGCATTGTCACTTTTCAGAAAAATCAACTCATTCCATTTTAATTTGCCTTAAAATATGACCATATTTGCCTCGAGTTATTTTTGGCACTTCCTCTCCAAGCCTTAGTTTCAATTTCCATATTCAAACAGCCTCAAATGTTTGCAGGGCAACGTGCCAGAATATCAGGGAGTAGACAACAGACAATTGCAATATCAGAACAGTATGTTAGTACAGTAGAACCTGCTAAGTGGAACATCTCCGTAAGTGGAACACCTCGGAAGTGGAACGCTTTTTCAAAGTCCCGTTCTAAAAACCCATTGACTCAATGTTAAGTGAACCTCTGTAAGTGGAACACCTCCAAACTTGAACAGTGAACACCCAATATTGAAAAATTAACCTGCTAAGTCGAACAGTCAATTTTCCATAAATTTCAATAGTGATACTTATGTAAACAAAATTAACCTCCAACAGTGATACCTGGGTATGAAAACAGGTAATAACGTGATAATTGGCAAAGTAGGATTTAAATGGATTACCATATAGTCAATTGGATTAACCTCCTGTAGAGATCAACATGTGATGCTACCACTAATTAATTTGATAATTAGCAAATTAGAATTTCATAAGATTATCATTCAGCAAATTGGATTAAGAGATGGACATGTGATGCTCTTGCCTCTTACATCTTGCTGTTTGTTTCATACTTAATAAGTAAGCTTAAGAATGTCAGTTAAAAAACAAATGAATTATTAGCATTAGGAACAAGTCTTTAAAACTTAATTGCCAAATCTTAGTGTCTGAGACTGGCAGAATGAGGAGGATTGAGAATGTCAGAAAACATTTTTGGCAGAATGAGGAGGATTAAGAATGTCAGATACCTTTTTGAGTAAAACAAATAGATAATTGAGGCTATACAGCTGCCCTGCAATGATCGGAGAATCTTATTTTCAGTGATACATATCAACTCTATATTTAATCTTGTATGTTCGTTAAATCCCCGCGAACCCAAAACCTCCGTAAGTGGAACACCTCCTAAGTGGAACGCTTTTTGGCAGAACGGAGGGTGTTCCACTTACACAGGTTCTACTGTATCTAGATGACATAAATGTTTCTTTATGCATAGTACTATACAAGACTAGTTGTTCATGTTTTAAGCATTTTACTTGCATACAATACTTGCGGCATTGATGATTTTTTGCTTCATTGTCAAATCACTATGCCTAATAGAAAAATGCTTCACTGCAACCCCTATGAAATTCTAGCTTTCCAGGGCTGTCAACTTGGGAACACCTAACATGAGTGACTTACAAATGTTGAACAACTTTCTTCAAATCTGAACACCTTGGGCCTCAGGGGGGTAGGTACAAAATATTTCGAGGAAAATGTGTGACATATGACAGTATCCGTGTAAAAAATTCCGAATGAAATGTGTTAGTTTTTTGCTGTATCGGCGATCACTTTTTTGAAATTTTTCTACAGGAATACTTTTGCTCGATTATATTCAAGTAAAATGATATTATGTCACGCAAAAAACTGGCGTGACTGCAAAATTTTCCAGCAAATGCGTGACAAATATGCTAATTGGGGGACAGTTGGATGGCCTGGATTTCAGTACAGTAAAACTGTCATAATGAACACCTCTTTAGTGAAGACTCTGTGCCCAGTGAACACATGAGTCTACTCTATTGAAGACCTGTGTCTAGTGAACACAGTTAAAACTGTCATAATGAAAGCCTCTTTAGTGAAGATTTGTGCCCAGTGAACACATGAGTCTACTCTATTGAACACCTGTGTCTAGTGAACACTGATTCCCAGCCAATTGTCTTCTTATCATAATGTCAAGCTACAATGTTAGAGGCAGACATTATCGATTAATGAAAATTGAAATATGTGTATCTTGCCACCCCCACAAAATAATTGATTCACCCACTTGACATTGGTATCTTGGATCCACTTGCAAAATATATATAACATTAAGGTCAATATTAATACAATTCAATACATTATTGAGTATACCTTTCATTACCTAGGTTTATATTGGCAATTATGTCATCTTGACACAGCTGCCTTGCAAATTAGATACGATAAGTTGATGATTTTGCAATGCTTGACAATCAAGATGTATCAATTTGAAAATTATCAATCAAGGAATAAATATATGATAGGCCATTCAATAAGGTAAAATTCAGCATGAATTGAACAGAATGCACGGGTGTTAAAACACGAATATACCATGAGCACATGCTTTGAGGATCCGCGTTGTTTGAACCTACCGCCGAGCACACTTATACATTAAGACCCGTTACACAGTCATGATACCGCCGAGCAAGCTCATTGCATCATTGGGTCTGCTATACCCCCGTGAGAATGTCAAAGTGTGAAATGAAGGTGAGTGCATTTGTGCTGACATTCTGTTCAACGAGTGTGGAAAGCCCATGGTTTAACTTGTGATTCTGTCATCAAAATTTGTCAGTGGCCATCCCCAGACAGAGCCCTAGATGTGATGTCACAATTCAGTTAAAATTCCTGGATGTGCATAATGCACGGTCAAGGATGTATGGAGAATTAGAGAATGGTAATACTGCATTCTGATTGGTTTAGAAATTCAATAAGAGCATGTTAGGTCAAAATTATGCTTGAATCAATTATATAGTGAACTGATAGTCTAAAAGGTATATGCTAGCACATTTTTATTATTGAACTTAGAGAAAAATAAGTACAGATATGATTTGGGCTTGCCCAAAATCATAACTGGCATAACTGCATACGGAGTGTGCCTAAAACTAGATCTAATAATTATTTCTACAAGAACGTACCCACAGTACAGTACCTGTAAGTACCATCTATCTACCTTATCGAATCCTACGACCACATTAGATTGGTCACAAACGTAACTATCTACCCCCATAAATGTGGGCTCGGTTTGCTTTTTAAAATTTTTGATTTGATAAGACAAACCTCATTTGCTTTCATCAGGCCGTCCAACTGTCCCACAATTTGCATATTTGTCAAGCCGAACGCCAAAAAAAGAGCGCATTTTGTTTTAACTTGTCACGCGGATACCGTATATGTCACGCATTTTCCTCGAAATTCTTCGTACAGTACTTGAATAATGGAGATTGATAGTGCTCACTGTGTACGTACCATCCTTTTTCAATCTTCGTTCTGCCTCAGTTCTTCTTATCTCTCCATGGTACCACGAAACTTTGGTTTGTGCACGCTTTACGTAATTTGCATCCTTTAAAAGACTCTCATTCAAGTTTGGCATTGGCTTTGCCATGTCAAAAGTTTGAAACTTTTACAGAGTTTATGAAGTGAGTAACATCCTCGATAGTAAATTAAGATGTACTTTATCCTATGCTAAATAAAATCAGTGTATAGCTCTAGGCACTGTTATAGCGTGATTGTTTGTTAGTCGTGACTATTGGCAAAAAATCCACTTCAAAATTGGAAAATTAAATGTGCATTTTTACTTCCGTCTTCCTCAATGTTGTGTCACGTGACTTAAACAAACACGGGTTGTACTAAATACCACCTAGGTGCCCCACACCTAGGTGTCCCCATTGAAATGCCTTATTGGCATATTTTATTCCTTTATTTTAAACTAACATTTTCCCAAGTGTTAATAAGGTACAAAATAAAGTATTTTCATGGAGCTTGTGTAAATATTTCTGTTTGGTTATGATATTTTTAATTTCTTAAAAAATTTTGATCGACGATGAAAAGTCATTTGTTAGGATAATATTTCATAATTTGCTCACTATAAAATGCTACAAATTCACTATTTTAGCAACTAAAGTAAGACCAATGTATATATTTCAAATCGCACACTTTAGCATAAACAGTGTTTTATTACTACAAATAAGTGACAAACAAATGAGCAAAATTCCAGGTGCCCAATTTTTTAACAATAAAACTTTGAACATTTTATTTTCAAATCTTCTTTGCAATATTCTCGACTACAAATTATTATTTCAAGCCTATTAAATGTCAAGTTAATATGACAAAGGAAATAATGCTATATTTAAAATGTGTACGTGGTTTAAAATGAAATTAGAAATCCAGGTGCCCAAGGGGACACCTAGGTGGTATTTAGTAACACCCAACAAACACGACTTTTATATAGATAATTTTTGTATAAGATCTGATATATTGAAAAATCTTCACAAACAATGCTTCCCTCATTTAGATTAGTACCAGTGTTAGTTAGAATATTTTTTGACTTTGTATTTTTGTTTAATTCCATATTATAGTATATTATTGCAAGGTCATAGAGATTACACCGCATAACTTTTGGAGAAAATGGCCACTGAAGAAATGGAAACTGAACAGGGAGATAAAGGAGCGAGAATGTTCACTTTGAAGAAGTGGAATGCGGTTGCTATGTGGAGTTGGGATGTAGAGTGTGATACTTGTGCAATTTGCCGAGTTCAGGTCATGGGTGAGTGTACAAATTTTCAGAATTTTGGAAGTCAAATTCTTTTGTTTTCATTTTTTGATTTTCCCTTCACTGCACTTTTGTTTGTATTTCATCACTGATCCAATCTGCATGAGTCATATTGCATATCTATGACCATATATGGTATTACATGGAGTCTCAAGAGAATACCAATGGATATTCAAGGAGGATTGGCTCCCAGGATCGAAACTCGATATTTTCCAACAATGAAAACGTCAAAATGTCGTTATTTTCATAGGAGACAGGTTACCTGAAAAGGAAGATAGATATCATTATCTCTTATCTAAACAAGGACTGTCACTGAGGCAAGTCTACCCTGGCTGAAATCAGCTCTGAAATAACAATTACTGCATGTCAAGCCGTCATTCAATGCTGATTTTGTAGAAAACAGATCTGTCCATCCTTCTACATGTGAGTTTTTCCCATAAAGATGCTTGATTAAGTAGAAATTCATCAATTATACCCTTAGAATATCAAAGTTCAACTGTACATCAATCGCGTGAGGAAAAAAAACAAATCCATTCTTCACCTTCTGTTCACAAACCCTTCTTCTTCTTCTTGGAAAAGTTGTCCCTCATTTGACTAACAGCAAATGTGTATGTTTATGCAGCAATATATGTTAGTTTAGAAAATGATTAATTAAAATCTTACCTGTACTTCACAGAAACATCCTAAGTATGAAAATATTTCACTAAAAATACATGCTTCCAATTTGTCACATGTTCATAATAATTTAAATATTGACCATGTGATGTTGACAGGGAGTGTAAATGCACCTAGCGTACAGGAAATATGTTATGATATTTATTAAGAAATTAGGTAGGTAATCATTATTAATTAAGCATTAAGTATTAAGCCCCCAACCCACTTTACAAAGTTCATGAAGTACCTGATTTCAGCCAGGGTAGACTTGCCTCAGTGACAGTCCTTGTTTAGATAAGAGATAATGATATCTATCTTCCTTTTCAGGTAACCTGTCTCCTATGGTTATTTTCTGAAATTATAACCATGGGGTTTCAATCTTGTGAGTTATAGAATTTTTCATTACAAGATCAAAATTTACAATTCAAATGTTGAAGTGAACAAAATGGCGGCTGTTTGAATTCAAATTTTGCATTACGACATGCGCCATGGGACAGAATATCGATGCTGCTGCACTCTGGGAGCCAATCCTCCTTGCTCCTTTTCTTTGTCTATTTTTTTTAGATACATAAGTCAACAATGCACTTGTGATTTTCAAAATCTGTTTTTTGTTTATGTTTCAAGTTCATAAAGTTTTATATGTACATGTACATTTGATTGAACTTCTTCTTGTTCAACCCAACTGCACATTTTAAAGGAAAAAATGTGTAGTTAATGCAAGGAGGATTGGCTCCCAGAATGCAACACCGATATTCTGCAAAACAATCACCTAGCGATAGCTTTGTTGGAGAGTATCGGGTCATTCTCCATGCAGTCGTACAAATTATACAGACACGAATAGCAAATGACGCATGCGTGGAGATTAAAGAATATCGAGTTGGAACCCTGGCTTCCAATCCTCCTTGTAGTTAATGCGTACAATTAATTCAATGCTATATTTGGCTCACAAAGTGAGCCTATGGGATCGACCAGGCGTCCGTCCGTTGGTCCGTCCGTTGGTCCATCCGTCCGTGTACATTGGCCGCACAAATTAAAACTGCTATTCGGATTGAGTCATAACCACATTCATTTTATGCATATCCATAATGCCTATTTGACCTATCATCGCCATTTCCCAAGTTCGCCCGGATTTCCGAGAAATAGCTGATTTTGAGGTCAAAAAGTCAAATTTTCTGTAAATACTAGACACTTTGTTGAAGAAGAACTTTTAAATAACTTTTAGTAGTTGTTGTATATGCAACTTATGTCCTCTGAAAATTTCAAAGCTCTTGGAATTACAGTTTTTGGTGTTTACTCGATAAAATTTGACAAAAAGTAGGACTGTCATTTTCAGGAAACTTTCTCATGTATAAAGTCAATGGCAGGTTTTGTGATTGACAAATTTCTCAAAGTTTGCCTTATACTCGATCATTTCTTGCAATGAATTACATTATTACGAGATTTAAGCATTCCCTACATATTGCTCAATATATGTCAGCATCAAATTTTTCTGTTTTTGAGATATTTGACGTCAAAAAACAGTAAAAATAAGTTATTTTTCAACTTGCTTCAATTTGACCAAATTTTTTTTTGAAAATCATCTACAAGTTGCCAGGAGTCCAAATCTGACATCACTTTTAGGATTTGACCTTTACTTGACCTTCAGTGACCTTCGAAAGGTCAAAAACGTTGATTTTTCAAATTGATTTTTGGATGTAAATTTTGGTCAGCTTAATCACAAAAGACCTTACTGAGCTCTAAGTAAAATTTTCAAGGTCAAAGGTCATCAAACTAGATCACTCAACTGTGCTATCTAAGTTTCTCAAAGTTCGAGAATCGAGACTACAAATCCAAATCAATATTTTTGTTTGAAAGTCCGGATATACATTTCTCTGAAGGTTCCAAACTGTGTGAGCACAGGACCGTGGGTCCTTCATCTGCAATACAAATGTACACTGATATGAGACTATGCTACTGTGTTATATGAGACTACTTTGTTATATGAGACTATGCTATTGTTTTTTTCAGATGCTTGTTTACGTTGCCAGAATGAGAACAAGCAAGAGGACTGTGTAGGTTAGTACTTTGTTTTAGTCCATAATTATGCACTTTGTGTTAGTACATGTGCCCTGTCAGTAAAACCTGTGTAAATGGCTCACATTTGGTACATTTAAAAAGTGTTCCAGTTGAGATGTGTTCCACTTACAGTGATGTTAATGTTCTACTAACCACTTACAGACTGATGTATTTTAACATTTAATTAAGTTTAGTAAAATTTTATTTCTGTGTCAAACATGATAAAAAACCTAATTGCCGATGTACGTTTTCGGAACCAATATAATGTTATTGTAAGTATGCATATATTGCTATAGTATGCATGAAAATAGCACAGTTAAAGTATTAACATAGGTGATCTCTAATATACTTTCAGTTGTTTGGGGCGAGTGCAATCATTCCTTCCACAATTGTTGTATGTCACTCTGGGTGAAGCAGAACAATAGATGTCCCTTGTGTCAACAAGAGTGGGTGGTCCAGCGAATAGGAAAATAGTATGGTGACCTTGACCTTCAAAGCAGATGACATTTGGTGGGGAATTAATGTTCTAAAAATGAGACACTATTAAGGAAAAAAGTGATGCAGTGGATATTTGGTGTCACCTTCTACAAGAATGGCTGTTCCATTGATGAGAACACAACGGCTAAGACATTAAGCAAAATAGGAGAACTATGGCCTTGAGATAGCATACGTCATGTTTATATAGTATAGGTTATTCTTCCTGAACAGCAAAATGGAATTTTAAGCAGATCATAATTTCAAATTATCCTACACTTAGTGTACTAAATGTATAATAACATCAAAAAATAAATTTGATATTTATTGGCAAAATGAATAACCGGAGGATATCGTGATGATATACTCCAGGTGGAGGATATCGTGGCGATATACTCCGGAAAACCCAATATGCGGAGGATATTGTGACGATATACTCCGCTTGTTTATTTCCTGCATGAAATTCATTTTGCAATGATATTATACATTTGTACACTCCTAATGTAATAAGTGTAGGATAATAAGAACATCCTATGATTTTTTCAGAATATCATTCTAATCTACTCGGTGATATTGATCATGAAATTCATTTTGCAATGATATTATACATTTGTACACTCCTAATGTAATAAGTGTAGGATAATAAGAACATCCTATGATTTTTTCAGAATATCATTCTAATCTACTCGGTGATATTGATATATGTACTCGTTCGCTTGGCTCTCTCGTGCAGATATCAATATCACCTTGTAGATAAAAATGATATTCCTCAAAATCATAGGATATCCTATAAATATTTCAATATGGACTATTGAGCAAGTCAGAAAATATTCCATATAATGGCACTGATATTTATCATATCAGTGTCTGTTGTCCTAAATAATCATAAATTAGTAAGCTTAAACATGCAAACTTAAAAATTAGGTGCTAATCTTAATGTAAAAAAGATCTTGAAAAGGACTCTGTTTCTAAAATACCCACATTTTTAAATTTCATTTACAGTCTGCAATTTGCACCTAGCTAGCTAATATAGCTAGCTTTCCTACTTTTGCTTTATATGAGGAGCTTTGAACTCAAATGTTTGAAGAAAGAAAGGTCTGATATGAAGTCTATTGATAGTGCATTAGTTACAGGTTTGAACTTTGAGCCCTTTAAATGGGTTAATTATTATTTATTTGTGAAGAATTGATTAAAAGGTTTCTTCACCCATCTTTGTGATATCAATGACAATAGTTCATTTAGTTACACATTGTACAGTGGACTTGTATATTTGTAAAATAAATTCATGTAAATTATGTATTGTTTTAAAAATTTAAATTCTTATTTTGTTCTTTCTTTGATGAAATAACTCAGTTCATTGCAAGTTGAAGTTTAAAGAGGAACATGTCTTAGTAGGTAGACTGTAAATCTAGTAAATCTTGTAAAATCTTGTAAACTTTTTAGGGACCATTCATTTGATATCAATGTCAGTCTCAATGAAGAGTATTGGCGATTATGATTCCTTTTACAACATTAGAAAAATACCTTCTCTGCATTAAAATTCAGAGTCATTCCCTTCATCAAATAATCAATATACAAATTTTTTAACAAAATTGTGAAATATTATAATAAAAAAGAATGGCCCTTATTCAATGTTCCTTCATTGGTCAATTTCAAATGACCACGGTTTTATTGTTATTTTACAAAACATCCTCAAAATACTCGTCTCTTCTCTGTAGGCTAATTTGAAAGCACCAGGTGAAGTAGTTCTGGCTACATATCTCACAGATGCAGGCCGGTGGCCCAGGGGGGTTTGAGTGAACCAAAAATTTGTTCAAAATCATGCAGTTTTTCACCATTCTGAGCACTTCGGGTCAAAGTTGTCCAAAGTGAACCCCCTGGATTTTTTAATAGTGAATCCCCCTTGGGAAATCCTGGCTATGGGACTGCAGATATCTTATGTAATGGCTCTAATCATCCTTCTTATTATCTCTTGTTTCAACTCTGATGGTTCTACAGAAGCATAGGCAAGATTTACCAAGGGGGCACATCCCTTTTTGAGTGGAGTTGACTTTTCTTAGATGTTTTGTTCAATGTTCTATATGAGACTCAGAAGAAAAAACTTGGAACTATGTGCTCTGGCAAAAGTGGAGAAGCTAAGGCTTCAAGTGAATGCTATGATGATAGAGTCTGTTATTCATTTTTTATGTAGATGCACTGAGCCCTTGGAAAAATCCCGAGGTTGTTCCTATATAGTACAATAAGCACTCACAATAAAGATGGTACATGATGTACATATTAAACAGACAGCAAATAATGTTTATTTAGAATTAGAATTTATTTCTATAAAGAGACAGACTAGACTAGTTAAATGGTCATTGTTTTTTTGGCTAATGCGACAATTTATTTACACCCAACAAAAAACTCTCATAGAACTCACTATAGGTTAAGCTGTGCATACAAGAACACTAACACACTTTCTTGATAAACTAAAACTACCATTGTGCAACATTTTATGAGAAAATATACATTTGATGTATTGCATGAATATACCGGGTGTCCGTAAAGATTCTACAATACCAATACAAAGTCTGTAAAGTGTACAGAGTTAATGGACACTCTGTATATCCACTGCTTTCACATTTGTTTGAATCAAATAGAGATTGGCAAAGATGGTTATTAAATGAGTTAAGTTAACCAAAGATTGTGACGTTTGAGATAACAAAACAGGTGGGTTTTATACAAGACTAATATGAATCTTAAACACAGTATATTATGTCATCACTTGGTTTAAGTTATTACATATGGTTATAAAAATGTAAAATATAACAACTTGTTACAGATAGATGCCAACCAAAACAAAATGCAAATATTAAATGTATATCATAATTATATATACATATATGTAATATCATGGTATAATAATATATAATATAAAAATAATACATTATTTGATGTACAAATAAAGTCATAAATGGATTGTTTCAACGACTGTAAATGCTGGTATTAATATAATATGAAATCCGCAGTAAACAAGGAAACCCATTCAGGCACAATATACTGTACTTCTACTTAATTTGGCGCTGCTTATTTTGGCAGATTTGCAGTTTTGAACATTTGGCGGCTACTTATATTGGTGGACTTGCAATATTACAATGCACTAATGGTACTAATCTACGTGGTACTAAAATTACCTTGAATTTGGCGGCTTCTTAATTTGGTGGATTTGAACAATTTGGCAGATTCGCCAAATTAAGTTGAAGTACATGAAGTCAATGTGGCTATTATGGCATAATACGATCTCAATTCTCGACAACAAAAGTCTCACTGTTTCCTAAACGAGAAACATCTTAAAAGTCAGTTACATTCAAGATCATTTTAGGGCATAGGAAATTAAATTTAAGAAAGTTTAGCCAAATTGGCACTCAACAGTCAAAATCTGTTTTTAAAATACTAAGAAAATAGCCAAAATATCTCCAATAATATCAGTCAAGTAGCTTAGTTCAATAGTAATAACATAAGATCTCATATTCTCACTGTGGACCTAACATACACATATATATTTGTATACCCTTAAGCAGAATATTTTTAATGGGACCAATATTCCTCACTTTTCCTCTCAAATAATTGCAATATGTTCCTAAACCAAGCTCGTTACAAAGCCAAAAAGTACAAGACAAATAAGTTTACGGTCTAAACAATTTAAATAAAATATCAAGTCTTGAATACTTTCTACAAAGTACAAGATCCCTAAGATTTAACTAAGTTATAAACAGACCAAGTACACATTGATTGTATCCTGTATATAATGTGAGATAAGTGTACAGTATTAGCTATATAATGTATATACACAACTAAATGTACATTATAGCTTAAAACACTAGCTCAAAAGTACCACACAACCTTTTAAAAGCATTTTTTAATAGTTACAGCTGTATACACTATATACAACCCAGAGTTCAATCTCTGACAATTAAACAATCAAAGTAAAGGTTTTCTACAGTTACTGAATTCAAATAAAAAATGGAAGTTCAACACTACACAGTCGGGCAATATGGCAGGGTTATAAAAATATTTATCCGAATATAAGTTAAACATATCAAATGTGATAAACTAGTTAATATAATGAGAAAATGTAGTTTATTAGCATTTCTAATCCAAGTAACTGTGCAAGACACTCAGTATTGATTTCAATAAGAAAGGCACCTGTGTCAACATAATCCTCTGATCTGAACTTACCAAATATGTAGAACATTGTTAAGGTAGTTTTGCATAATGAGTATTTTCATGTTATTTTCATAATAATTACCAACAATATTCAATGAAATGATTAATATTTTTCAAACTTGCATGTTGATATCGACACATCATGCGAGATTGCATAGTGCAAAAAACATTTTGTTAAAATATTCAATTTTTTTTCTGAGTGTGGAACTACAAAATGTACCTTAAATATAGGCTCACTTGTGAGGTGAATTGTTTTTCAAAGGGGACAATATGCATCGATTATCACAGTTGGAAGTTTTTATAATCTTGTGTTGGAAGTGCTTACAAAAATTGCTAGTACACAATACACGTTTACAAGAAGACCACACCTTTAAAAAATTATGAAATATCATTTTCTGGTTAATATCTGGTTTAGATGACAATATCTTATGGTTGATATAATAATGGATTATGAATATGAACACTTTAGTCATTGGACCAATCAAAACTGGGCATTCTAGTTTAAGGTGTGATAATGGAAAATATTACACCATATACAAATATATAGTGTGATAATATTCATATCACGATTATGACCTATCAGGCTGTTATAATATCATCTTCAACTTATAAAAACAAATGTTCAGAAATTATGTTTGGTCTAAATAAATTTCAATTATTGTAAAAATCCTGTGCATTGCACATAATGTGAATAAGTCTAACCCAATAAGGATGTCCACATTCACTCTTATTTATAAGTATATACAAAGTCCATATATGTCACTGTCCATATACTGCCCTGGTCATAGAGGTGGTATTGTAGTTGTAGACAGGTATTGTTACTATGTACGCAAACCTGGAAATAAATAAATACATACTTGATATGTTAAATTCACATGACAGGCTGAGAGATATTTTCAAGTTATCATTGCTTTTAATTATCAATACATACATTTTTGAAATACTACATAATCAAAATAATTCACACTAAATTAATTCAAAAGTTCAAGATAAAACACTCATTTATTTTTCAAATTATTACATGGATTTTTACAAGATGTTTACAAAACATGAGGTTATAAACACCAGGGTTACTAATGAGAACATTAATTTAATGATGCAACAAATGAGAAAAATGCTAGCTATGATGCACTATCAAGGAGGCATAGTTACACACAAAATAATTGTAAATTATAAGAAATAGAATGAAAAACACACTTCTCTTGCTTTAGTGATATGAGGGGTCATATCTAATGAAGTATTGAAGCCTAATAAAAGTAAATATGGTTACCATAATTTCCCAAACAGCATCAACCCATTCAGGAGCAGACCATATTTGGACTTATTTGGACACTGTTTAGTGCAATTCTTAGCATTTTTTAAAAGTTCCAGATTGTTGTTTACGAAAAAAACACATTTTACATATTTTCCAGGAATTCTTTCAAGAGGACTGTAGTGCAGTCCCCTCCAACAACCCTTCCTGGTGATGGCTTGGAATCCAATACCCTATGGTAGTCAAATTGTATTTAGTAAAGATGGAACTGTATTTAGTAAATACGTAGACTGACTTTTATGGCTGCATGAAACTGTATTAAGTAAATATGTATACTGACTTTTATGGCCGCATGAAACTGTATTAAGTAAATATGTATACTGACTTTTATGGCCGCATGAAACTGTATTAAGTAAAGATGTATACTGACTTTTATGGCCGCATGAAACTGTATTAAGTAAAGACGTATACTGACTTTTATGGCCGCATGAAACTGTATTAAGTAAATATGTATACTGACTTTTATGGCCGCATGAAACTGTTAATTAAGTAAAGATGTATACTGACTTCTATGGCCATTAAACTGTATTCAGTAAAGATGTATACTGACTTTTATGGCCATGAAACTGTATTCAGTAAAGATGTATACTGACTTTTATGGCCATGAAACTGTATTCAGTAAAGATGTATACTGACTTTTATGGCCATCAGACTGCATTTAGTAAAGATGTATACTGACTTTTATGGCCATGAAACTGTAATTAGTAAAGAATATTCTGACTTTTATGGCCATGAAACTGTATTTAGTAAAGATGTATACTGACTTCTATGGCCATGAAACTGTATTAAGTAAAGAGGTGTACTGACTTTTATGGCCATGAAACTGTATTCAGTAAAGATGTATACTGACTTCTATGGCCATGAAACTGTATTAAGTAAAGAGGTGTACTCGACTTTTATGGCCATGAAACTGTATTCAGTAAAGATGTATACTGACTTCTATGGCCATGAAACTGTATTAAGTAAAGATGTATACCAACTTTTATGGCCATGAAACTGTATTAAGTAAAGAGGTATACTGACTTCTATGGCCATGAAACTGTATTTAGTAAAGAGGTATACTGACTTTTATGGCCGCATGAAACTGTATTAAGTAAAGATGTATACTGACTTCTATGGCCATGAAACTGTATTTAGAAAAGATGTATACTGACTTCTATGGCCATGAAACTGTATTTAGAAAAGATGTATACTGACTTTTATGGCCATGAAACTGTATTAAGTAAAGATGTATACTGACTTTTATGGCCATGAAACTGTATTAAGTAAAGATGTATACTGACTTTTATGGCCATGAAACTGTATTTAGCAAAGGATTGTGTTGATTTGTTTCATCATACCTTATATCATGTCATTCCTACTTTGATTTCTTCTTTATTTTGTTCTTTCTCGAAAAACATAAAGTCCTGGATAGAAAGAAAGAATAGCAGAGATAGAAAAAAGCAAAACCTCTACAGTGGATGATGAGGAAAAAACATGATGATTTTAAAACTGACAGTTTTAGAACTGTTTGAAATAACATCCAAGTAACAAAAATATCTTTATCAGTTTATTCTATCCTCAAATCATCATATTCCTCCCATATCACATTGTCAAATTGTGACATTGTAGTGCTGTATAAATACATTGTAGCATTAGGTAAGTACTAAAGTACATTGTATAGCACTAGATTAGTACATTGTAGTACTACATAAATACATTGTAGCAAGTAGTGGTGTAGCAAGTAGTGGTGTTTCTCTAAAGGACATCAATACTCTAAATTATTCTTCATGTAACACTTATCCTCCAGACGTGAAACCAAGAATAAAATAAATATTTTTGAAAAGTTTAGAAATTAATATTAATTAAGATCATGGGCTTAGTTGAAAGTCCATGTTGAGATCTAGAAGACTTCTTCACTATCTGTACCATTCCAAACCTATATAGAGATTTATAGCACCACACTGTTCACGAGTATAAATCCTTTGTGAGAACACAAATTGTTAAATTGACAAATACATTTATGTGCTTATGAGTAAACTCATTGGTGAAAATACTGTAAATCTAGAAGATAAGCTGTTTGTATGACCATTTCATGTTGCCATGGTATACATTTATGAAAATTAGTGAAAACATGAAAAGTACACAAAGTGTTCTAGATTTACAGTTATCATCAAACGAAGTGTCCTACTACAGTAATCCCAATAAGAAAGTGCCACACATCACCTCCTAATCTAGTTTGAAGTCTAGCTTAGAATATATATGTATACAGAGTGGGCCAATGAATTTTGACATGTTGAAAAAGCTCTGAAATATCGCAAAAAATGTGTGTCTCAAGATTCCCTGATATGTTAGCGAAGTCCTCCCCTTTTCATATGGGCGTTGTGAGTATGTATCATTTGAATTGTGAATATATGATGTCATAATTCTTGGCCCACTCTGTAAAGAAAAAATGATTTCTACAGCTCCAAGCTGGAAATGTCGAGAAAAGCATACAAAGTAAAGTGCACTGCAAACATAATATAAAACATTGTAATTTTTAATAGATAGATATCACACAGAGAAGACAGATTATCAAAAATATAATGAAAAATCATTAATTCTCACTGCCACACATTTTTATGATTGGAAGGTTTGCAAAAATGAAATACCTATATGGCATAATACAGCAGATACCATATATGGGCATAAGGCAAGAAGCGAGAAATCAGATGAGAGGACCTATTAGGATAACAAGGACAAGAACACAAATAACCAAAGGCAAATATTGAGATAACT
This sequence comes from Owenia fusiformis, assembly GCA_903813345.2. Classification (NCBI taxonomy): domain Eukaryota; kingdom Metazoa; phylum Annelida; class Polychaeta; order Sabellida; family Oweniidae; genus Owenia; species Owenia fusiformis. The sequence continues at coordinate 17,841,408 of CAIIXF020000004.1, forward strand.
AAACAGCATGTGCATAGCCAGGCTGCCTGCACCAAAATTTCACAGAAATACTTTTATTTAGACATTCCTTCAAATAAGACTGTGGGAACAAAGTCCAGGTAATATACCTCAATATTCCTCGCCTAAATCAACATTTGCCTCACATAAATTTTTTATCCTGGTTACACCTTACACCTCAAAGTCTCCAATATATGATACAGAATACAAGATTACAAGAAAATATGGTAAAATTTATTTATGGTATGATGCATAATGATGTTGAAACTTTCACCAAAAGCAAACCGAAAAGTGAAACCATCCCCCTAAAATAGTTTTACTTGAGAATTACACTTTCTACAACATTGTTACTTGATGGTCATCTTTATTTTTCTCTTTTTCGAAAAACATAACATCCTACAAAAATTAAACACAAGAGTAACTAGAAGAAAAAAATTAAAAACTCAACCAAACCTCAAGAACAAACCTATATATGTACTCAGACTAGAGAATACAAGAGAGTAACTCAAACATTGTGGACAACACTGTGCTATTTCAAAAATATAAATAAAACTACATCAAATTCACAAAATTCTGTGCATCAATAAATAGTCCCAAAAATCGTAGAGTTTATGCAAAACCACTGTTTGGGATGAAATGAAGTGAAATTCTCTGGAGAAAACAAATTTTAAGCAATAGCAAAAAAGACATTTGAATTATACAGTCCATGCAGTGACCACTCACAATTTTATCCGCGATTTCTGATAAGGACACCAAAAAAACTAAACAATTCAATCGAACAGTCATTTCCATCTGTATAATGAATTGGGATTAACTGGCCAAATACTTGGTATGAGAATGTAGTATTCATTTCAGCCCTAAAACTACAGTAAAGAAATCTCAAAAACAGTTTTCTTCTAGAAGAAAATTGATTTTGTGATTAAATAACCATTAATAACCAAACTAAAGAACATGTTTAGGAGAACAGAAATCTATTCGTGAAACATATAGTGCATGTTAAAAACAAACAAAAACAGTAGCACCAAGTATTAGTATGAGCCAAATGTGATATCATGGTCTAATGTCTGGTCTACTGAGGTTTGCTAATGCTAAACTGTATGTGGTTCTGTGATGCAAACAAATAATACTTAAATCATGATCTGATTTTGAAATCTGAATCTACTGATTTTAGAACTTTTACTGTCATCAGACAACTCAGGTGGAGTCTGATATCTTTCCAAAAATGTATACAAAATCAATTTCAAACAATCCTCAATCAAAAGTTAGAAACTTGTTTGATCAGAAGACCCTAAAAAAAGATTCAAAAACATTTCTGGACATGACTATATATTGTTTGCATTACTGAACTCTAACAGTTACTAAAGAAACACCTCATTTCTCATTTTAACCCTTACATGCCAACATGTGCCTATAACCCTAACAATTCCCAGGTTTACATCATTCCAATAGAAGTGCTTTCCTCATTTTTTTCCTTTTCAAAGAACATAAAATCCTAAAAAGAAAGATGTTACAAAGAAGAAAATATTAATGTTATTTGTTAAATATATCAGTTCTAAATGAACTGCAAACAAAAACAAACTGCAAACAATTCAAATGTGAAAGTTGGTTAATTCACAAAACAAGTCTGTTAAAAAAGAAGTCGTCCATTATTTCAACCCTTACATGCCAACCTGCGCTTAGCCCTTACACTACATCATGCCTACTGTATGCGTTTCCTCATTTTGTTCTTTTTCAAAAAACATAAAATCCTAAAAAAAATTAGAAATGGATAAAAGTTATTTGTACGTCCATTTCAAAATAATGAACTGAAAAGAATACAAATGCTATAAAACCAAAGTTTGGAAAATCTACATGCATCTGTGACACAATATATTTATGTGAATATGCATGCATGCATGTGTGACACAACATATTTATGTAAACAAAATGTCACAATGGTCAAACTGATCAACTTCTTAATTCATTTCACCAACAAATAAACCAATAAATCAATCAACTTCATGAGGAAGGCCAAATAGTTCCATGTGTAACTTTCTTAACAGTATATTTTTAAACTCAAGTGCAGCCTAGTAATCTTTTGTACTCTGCGAAATTGACAGGGGCATTTACCAGTGATTGCCCCGAATGCCCCCAGGACTTTTCATAAAAAAGATAAAATCCCTTAAGAGTTTAGGCTGAAAATTAAGAAGTTAAAAAACAAATGATGACCAAACAAAAGCCAAATAAGAAGTGTAAAGTTTTAACCAGAGTGACGCATTGTATCACATATCCTTATATGGTCTTACAGGCTATGACATCATGCCTATCTGATCTTCCTCTTTGTTTTTCTCCTTTTCAAAGAACATAAAGTCCTAGAATTCAGAAAATAATCATCAATATTTATATATTGCCCTTTGTAGATTTGGTAATTTGGTAAAGAAGTTTCCTAAAAACATTGTGGTTTCATATTTGAACAGAAATTCTGGAGTGATAATCATGGTATTTCCCATATCTAAGGTATTAATCAATTGTTAAAAACAAAAATGATTTCAAGAAGCTGCTGATATTAGTTTAATAGTTTGATTGTGTTTGTGGTTCCATATCCAGTTGCAATATCAAATCTATACAAGGGAAACTTTAAATTATAAGACTGAATAACAAGAAAATGAAAATATGAACTTACAATTAGGAAAACAGCTCCTAGTAATGTCGCTTTAACATTAACATCAAGGTCCTGAGGGAATGTTATACCAAAGTTGTCAGCGTCTGTAAACATTTCTTTTACAAGGCCTGTCCATTGTTTCCTGATTTGACCAACAGGGGTCTCCCCATCAGAGGAGTAAACCTAAAATAATTCAAGATTTTAGATGTTTCCTTTAAGCATAATGTACCAGCATCAATGTTTCTCTCATAAAATTTACAAAAGAATAAAAAGTGTAAAATCATAAGATGCATTAGGAGTTCTCAAAACAAAGTATATTAGGTTGGCAATACTGAAAACAATTCTTCATTCTACCTAATGAAAAATAAACATTTGAAATACAGTAGAACCTGTATATCCGAACACCTGGCTAATTTGAACACCTCCCAATATGAACACTTTTTTGGTCCCATTTTTTCCTCCCATTGACTTTCATGTTAAAAAACCTTGAAATGTGAACACCTCCCATATTTAAACAATGATCAGTCATATTTGAAAAATTCACCTGTCTAATCTGAACACTTTTCATGAATTTTCTGATGTTTCATACAAAATTGCTCAAATATTGATATGATATCAAAACTTTGGGAAAAAAAATCTTGAATGGTCTCAATCATAATGGGGCTTTCCAGCATGACAGGATTTATTTGAATCAAATTTCCAAATTTCTGAAATGCCCTAAAGCTATGTGGTCAAAAGAACTATAAAAATTTACCGAGAATGTGTTCACATTTCTTCAGAATCTGGAATATTGCGAATGCAAAACCTTGAAATGTGAACACCTCCTAATCTGAACACATTTAGCCGGTCCCAATGGCGTTCGGATTAGACAGGTTTCACTGTAGCTCAGTTTCTTCTTTATGTACTAGATGATGCAGTAGTGCTATGGCTAAGCTACATGTACACACACACCAAAAAATCACTTAATTCTAAATCATTAAGGTGTTGATATCATAACTGTAATATTGGAAACTTGAAGCCTCAGTCACATTTGCTCTACGATGGCAGTAGCTGCAGAAAATTGATATAGAAAATCGACATTATACTACTTAGCCCTATATTCTATACTGTATTAATTTCTCTCTATTTTGGGAAGTTACAGCCACCATGTGGTTGCCATAGATCAAACTTGACTCAAATGAGATATAAGTCTTACCTGAAATTCTACATCTCCACATATATTACATGTACAGCAAGGCCCATCAATTATTAACACAGTGTCTCCTGCAGCATTCTGGATCTTGTACTTTGGTTTCAATATACTCCAAGCTTGCTGGACATAACCTACAACTTGGCCTGCTGGGGCAGATACCTCAACTTTCTGGAAAAATATGGATAATTGATTAATTTAAAACATACTTACAACTTGGCATGACATTTTGATTTCTAAAAAGAAAAAAGAATACAAAACTTTTGTTCGAAAATTTGTAATTTCATGCAAAATGTAATTTTATATTATTAAGCATCATTCATTTTTTATTCATACACCACACTGATATTTTCACATTTTGTCATGATTTTTTGCATTACTGTTAGGCTGTTACAATTAGCTAACATCACCCCTAGATGACCCACCTACCTTTAAACAGCAAGGAAACCAGCAAGTGTCACACCTCAGGGGGGAACTCAAGTGAATCACCTCTCTACCAGCATTGTCCATTATCTGGATTTCAAACGGCCTTTCCTTTCCACAACAGTTTCTTGTACAGCAGTTTGTATCTGTGGATTGAATGATAAAAGATGAAGGATATTATTATTGTTATCTATGGAAAGTCTTATTATCAGCTGGATCAGTCAATCACATAATGACGTAAAAGAAGTCGCAATTTCAAAATTTTACAATGAATTCAAACCCTGCCAAGGGAAGGGTTAATGTAAGTGACAATGTAAAAGTGACATATTACCTTCATTTACAGAGAATGTTAAACCTGAATTTGTTTAAAGCAAATATTGACTCTAACTAACATAAAAACCAATATTTTCAATTACTTGAAATTGGAGGAGTAACTTTAATGGGCAAACATTGGAATATTACAGGAGCAGATCTAGAATTCATAAACTTAAAAAATATGCAAAGCAAAATTTAAGCCTAGTAGGATGTTATGACCGTAGTTTCAGTCCTTTTTCTGGTCTTAAAAATATTTTTTTCTTTAAAATTTAGTTGCCTTTGCCCGCTTCATACATGTAGCTTACTTAAGCCCATTAATTGAGAAGTTCCTTTTTTTATAGTGTTCTCTCCAGGATTTTTTTTCAAGTAGGTGGCAATTCCAATTTGGTCAAAATATACTCATTTTCATGATATTTTTCATATCTAAATGGGTGTAAATGGATTCTCAGCTGCAGGTGGGTGCAAGCCTTTAATCAAAATCTTAAAGTGTGCTGTGCGCCCACTTGCTTCAATGCTGGTAGATCACTGTTAATTGTTAACTGTTATATTGAAAGCAATTAAAAACTAACCTTCAGCTGCAAAATATACTCTCTGGCCCATAGAGTTCTTGATCTCATATTTGTTATTTGTCTCAAACCCGGTGAAAGCTGAAAATAAATTACAATTTATTTACTCTTACATGTATAAAGATGGTGAACTGTAAATGTTAAAGAGCAAACAATGACATACAAATACAATAAATACAAAATATAAAATACAATAAATACAAAAGAGTTGGCAGTTCAGTTTAATTATAGCCAGTAAAATACCATAATTATTTGTCATTTTAATGTGGAAATCATACATTTTTCAAAAAAAGTTTGCTATTATTGCTTGTTGTTTGTTGCTCTAAAAATGCTTATTTGTGCATACTATAACATCACAATTGAGCTCAAAAGAGCAATGTATGACAGAATATATCAATTTACATAACATATCATGAGACAAACCAGAAAAACAAAATGTCAGATGAGGTGAGGATTCAGAGTGTGACATTAACAGAAAGGTTAGGAGTACCAATAAATTGTATGTACTATCATGGGCATTCAATAGATTGAAAGCCCTTGGTACTATCAAGAAAAGGTAAAGGGAGACATACATAGCAAGTTGCTATATCTGCTTCAGGAATCTATAGGTAGTAAATTTGAGGAAGGCAGTTGAAGACAATGTTGAAGATACTCATAGCACCTTTCCGTTTCACCTGAAACATCTCAGGGCTGAGAAGAAATGAGATGTCATGGTTTATCCTGATGATGATCTAGTTGCAAATTGACCTTGCGGACAGAGAAGATCAAGTAGAACCTGTGTAAGAAAATGCGAGGTGTTCCACTGATTCCAAATACAAAGTTATCCATTTATATGTTATGGTTTAACTGACCTGCCTACCCTGAATACAGGTTACCATGGCAACCTTATCTCAAAATAAATCTAAGATATAACTAATGAAAGGGATATATGAAAAAAATAACAAAATGAGAGCATTTTTATCAGAATATATGGATCGAACTTTGTATATATTAAATAGTAATATGTACAATACATTCAATCAGCTTCCACAAGCAAAGTAGGAGGACAAGGAGGATTGGCTCCCAGGGTCGAACATCGATATTTTCCAACAATGAAAACGTTGTAATGTCGTTATTTTCTGAAATTATAAGCGACTATAAATTCAAAATAAACAGTCCAGAAGATTCATACCAATATTTCGATCATTTCTTGTGAGTTTTGGAATTTTTCGTTAAGATGTAAGACCAAAATTCACGATTCAAATCTTGAAGTGAACAAAATGGCGGCCGTTTGAATTCAAATTTTGTGTCACGACATTTCCATATATGGGACAGAATATCGGTGGTGCACTCTGGGAGCCAATCCTCCTTGGTAGGAGGAAATGCGGGAATGCAAATAAATCCCTGTTTTTAGTTGGTGGAACAGGATTGTTTTTTAAGAGTACAGTAGAATGATAAGATTGTAAACATTTGATTTGAGTTCATACCTTCTAACAATTCAACCTGTTGATGGACCAGTAGCTGGTCTATCATGGCTAGATACTCCAGGCCTGGGGGACAGTTAGGTGGTGCCTGGGGGGCCTGCATCCACTGGGCAGGTTGTCTCCCTGGAAATACATGGAAAATGGTTATTGAAATTAATTCTTTAAAATGTATTATATACAAACATTTTGGAGAACACGCAACTTGTAATCTTGGGAAACAAGCTAGCTGTAAGGAGAACAAACAAGTTGTAATGTGTAGAACAAGCAACTTGTAAAGTGGGGAACAAGGAAGTTGTAATGTGGAGAACAAGCAAGCTGTAATGTGGAGAACAAGCAAATTTTAATGTGGAGAACAAACAAGTTGTAATGTGGAGAACAAGCAACTTGTAATGTGGGGAACAAGGAAGTTATAATGTGAAGAATGATCAAAAGTGAGGAACAAGCAATTCACAATGTGGTTAACAAGTAAGTTGTAATAATGTGGTGCAAACACTTTTTAATATAATGAACAATTAATTTGTATTGTGGTGAACTAGCCAGTTGTAATGTGGTGAACAAGCAAGTGACAAAGTGGTCAAGATGTACTGTTGTGAACAAATCAATGTTTATTTAATTAAAAAAAAAAAAAATTCTTAACGCACCTCCTGGCTGTTGCATCATGGGAGCCCCGGGTGGAGCCATACCTGGTTGTGCCATCTTTTTTCTGAAATCAGACAATCTGTTTTTAATAATACAACTGATGTTCATGTAAATCTCTACTATATTATGGTTTCTATGCAGCTCTAGAATAAGGGAAGAAGATATGTTTGAGTCAGAGTAAGATTGTAATTTATTATGAAATCATGTGATGTTCCTAGTATTGTTTGTTTTTTAGATTTGTTTATTTCTACATCTCTTGGCTTGATCCAGAAATATATTCAAATGGATTAGGACAGATGAATTTAATGAATAAGGTCCATTGTTTTGGAAATTCTTCATTTCTAATGTTGTTTTTGATTGTTGGTTGGTTTTGAATATACAAAGATGTGCAATGATCTCACAAGCACTGAAATGTTTCTTTTGAAATAATTTATATTAAGATGTGATGAGAATGAAAATGTCAGTAAGCTTTGCTGTTATGTTTGTCCACAATATAATGATTATCTTTTGAATTGTGACAATTTAATTTGAAAATGTTGATTTACTTTTTTAAATATTGTTTTAGAAAACACAAATTGTTCTTTTGTTCTTGGTACCATATATTTGGAATGAAATGAAACATCTATCCGAACTTCGTTAGAACAAAATGACATAATAACAATGTAGTTGGGTCTCTCAAAATTGTAATTATACAAAAGAAAGTTTGATTCATTTAAAAGAATTGTTATATAAATGAAATCAAAGGTATACTATAAAATTATCTTTTTTGGGGTATTTCTTAAATGAACAAAACTTTCCTTTGTCAGCTGAGTGACGATATTGAGAGCCTTAAAAGTACACTGTGTATACTGTAGATACACTAATCTAGCTCCTGTTTTAATTTGTTCAGTTTGGAATTTTCATCCAATGCACTTCAGAAATTAAACTTCTGGGCCCCCTTTTTCCATCAACATGTCATCAATTCTACATTATTCCAAATCTTAGTAAATAGAGTCTACAGTCCTAATGACATAAACATAAGACAACTTCAGTCCTGAATCCATAATGCCATTTTGTTACCAACAAGGTTTCGATAGATATTTAATTTCCTTCTCAAGAATTGCTAAAAATAAACAAATTATATCAGATATAAATGATAAATAATTTTCACAAATTCTTGTCAATCTGTGACCATTACATCACATGGTATCGAAAAAATTGTCCGCTGTGACGGAGCGTGCTATTTTGCATAGAAACACTAGCAAATCCACACAATTAATTTTTTTACTCATATGTTTTGCTATATCAAAGAAAATTACTGACTCCATGCAATGAATATATCATTTGCGGGTAACTTTAACTTCTGTTTGAAGTCCAACAACGCAAAGGGCGTCGGAGTATCATACTCCAAAATGTACCATTTCTTTTATTTCTTTTTAATGGTACAATATAGCGACACGATAACATTTACATATGTTTTCAGCATAACTCTGAAGGTATTAATGAGATCTTTATGTATTGGGTATTTTTTATTTTTTTTATAAAAAATAATATTTAAATTCTTTGTCCGCTGTGACGGAGCAGTTTCAAATCTGAAATATGTTAAGAATTTAGATTTATGATATATCTCTTTATAACTACACGTTATAGAGGAGGGAGCGTGTTAAATCTCTTTCGTAAAGTATTCTGAACAATAAAACGGAATAAAAGTACACAATTCAAATTCTGAGATGGATATACGACCACTCTTTAAGCTTCTTTTCTCAGTTTGTACTGTAATCCAAGTTATGCATGGTAACTCATGAAAATGATAGTCAACTTTACTTCAGTATAGGGTATTTGCCTTTCGTTGTGCCTACTGTGGATCCATCACCTGACATGGTCATTTTTTATGGTAACTTATATACAGTAATATTATGTGGTAAAATGTTATACATCTGTCGGAATGCAGGATGTCTGTTCGCTATTTCGAATAAATTCATATTAGCCCTATTTACTGTACACATGACATTCCAAGACGTCTTGGCGAAAACGTATTAGAAATATTATGTTGAGTTTACACCATGTTGATTCATGTTGATTTCAGTACAAACCTCCGAAAAATGCTAAGAGTGGTCGTTTTTATATCTCAGATTTACATTACCCCAGATCTCCCAGAGGATACTTGTAATAATTTAGGAAAGTGATTTGTGACGTTCTCTCTTCTAAGGGTACTTTTAAAAGGTATAATTTGAATCTTAAATTCTTAACGTAGTTCACAGTTAAAACTACTCCGTTTCAGCTGACAAAAAATGTAAAGATTATTTTTTATAAAAAATATTAAAAATACCCAATACATCAAGATATCATTAATACCTTCAGAGTTATGCTGAAAACATATGTAAATATTATCGTGTCACTATATTGTACATTTTGGAGTATGATACCCCGGCGCCGTTTTCAATAGCTTTTACTCTTAGCGTTGTTGGACTTGAAACAAAAGTTAAAGTTACCCGCAAATGATATACCCATTGCATGAAGTAAGAAACTTTCTTTGGTAAAGCGAAACATATGAGTAAAAAAATAAATTGTTCGGGTTTCTTAGTGTATCTATGCAAAATAGCACGCTCCGTCACAGCGGACAAATATTTCGATACCAGCCTGTGTACATACAGGATGTGTTTTTAACAGATTATTTTCAGTAATTGATTTTAGAGAAAAACAATCAGGGGCATAGCCAGCAATTGTCAAGGGGAGGGGGTAATTGATTAAGAGCAAAACAACAATCAACGACATAGCCAGCAATTGTCAAGGGGAGGGGGTAATTGATTAAGAGAAAAACAATCAACGACATAGCCAGCAATTGTCAAGGGGGTGGGGTTGATTGTGAGATTGGGGTATTTTCTTTCTTAGAACTGTACTGTATCTTTGCATGAGTCACAGATATTGGCCAGATCGTTTTGTAGTAGGATCATAGGCTCAAAGAATAATACAGAAGATACGACACTAAATTGTGTGTCCAAATATCATTGTAATGATGACGTCACATTTCTGGAACCACGGGAGCAACATTCAGATTTGGACAGACAAGAGTCCGGCGATAAAAGATCACTGTTTTGGCCTCTTATCAACGCAGTATTGCTTGAATAACGGCCATTGGTGATAAAAAAGGTAAAGAATAACAATACCCTTCGAATGAGGTATGATTTGTCTCATATTTTTCAGAAATAGCTCCAGAATCGTCATTTTAAAATTTGAAATTTTTTGAGGTGTCTCATCTTGAGGAAATATTATTGAGCTACTGATCCTACTACAAAAGAATCTGGCCGGGATCTATGGCATGAGTAAGTGAAAAATGTTTATAATCATCACGCAGATGTGTAACTTTAAATTTCCAAATAATCCATACTTTTTATTTCTGAAATTACTTTCAAGACCTCTGACTCAGTGACTGTGTAAGGTAGGCTATCAACAGATCAATATGATATATATGCCACTCCCAAAATGTCCAAAATTTTTCTAAGCTTACAAAATGTGCATGATCTACATGATCTAACAAGTTCTAAATGTGTAATCTGTACATATTTTATTCCAAAATAGGGAGATTTGGTATTATTGCAATCAATATTCAGAAAACATAGAACTCATACGGTGTTGCTAAAACAGTGAACATAACAAAAAATAAGTTTTTTCAAACCGGAAGTTCATGAATGGGTCATGTTTTCCTTGGTTACGACTTATAAGCGTTCCAGTTTAGTGAAAGTTGCACTTAAATATATTCTCGTCTTACCTTTTAATGAGCTGAATCCCTGGAAATGTTTGTCAATCCCATTAGAATCTTGAAAATATTACACTTCTTTTTTCTGATCAAATACTTGTTGTTGTAGCGGCCTCTTTTTCAAATTGGAACATGTATGGCTGTTCTATCTTATTTCTTTCCTCCCCAATCAATATATTTTTCGTCGGCCCTTCCAGTTGTGTTATTTATTGATTTTAATATTCTAGCTATGGCCAATATGGTACCTCTAGCAAACTGAAAACAATCTGCTTCTCCATTGACTCCTATGTTATTGTTAAATCACTTACACATTGCATTTTTTCTGTAAGATTGTTGACAATCTGCAATCTGTTCTATACTTCTCTCTCAATGTTACAATGTGCAGATTGTTGCAATGTGTGCAATCTGAAATCTGGATTGTACAATCTGTTTTATACTTCTCTCAGAATGGCCAACAATCTTAACAATGTTAGCAATGTTGCAATGTGCAGATTGTTGCAATGTGTGCCATCTGCAATCTTGATTGTGCAATCTGTTTTATACTTCTCTCAGAATGGCCAACAATCTCAACAATCTTAGCAATGTTGCAATGTGCAGATTGTTGCAATGTGTGCACTCTGCAATCTGGATTGTGCAATATGTTTTATACTTCTCTCAGAATGGTCAACAATCTTAACAATGTTAGCAATGTTGCAATGTGCAGATTGTTGCAATGTGTGCAATCTGCAATCTGGATTGTGCAATCTGTTTTATACTTCTCCTTTCAGAATGACCAATAATCTTAACAATGTTAGCAATGTTGCAATGTGCACATTGTTGCAATGTGTGCAAACTGCAATCTGGATTGTACAATCTGTTTTATACTTCTCTCAGAATGGACAACAATCTTCACAATCTTAGCAATGTTGCAATGTGCAGATTATTGCAAAGTGTGCAATCTGCAATATAGATTGTGCAATCTGTTTTATACTTCTCCCCTCAGAATGACCAACAATCTTAACAATCTTAGCAATGCTGCAATGTATAGATTGTTGCAATGTGTGCAAACTGCAATCTGGATTGTACAATCTGTTTTATACTTCTTGTCTCAAAATGGCCAA